>CAWUFW010003053.1:1200000-1949262 GCA_963921515.1 Calotriton arnoldi | reverse complement strand
CTTACCTCTCACTCCTTGTGGTTCCTCTCTCCTCGTGGTTCCTGCTTCACGTCGTCTCTGAGGGGCGTAGCACGTCGTTGTGAGGAAACGGAACAGCCTCTGTTTCCTTACAACGACATGGATCGTCTACATGTTTTTTAGAACGCATGGTCATTTACCATACATACCTTTACAACAAAATTTGTTGTAAAGGCATGCGTGGTAAATGACCATGCGTTCTAAAAAAATTGCGTAGTAATGACTTTGTGATGTACAACGCATGCGTGGTAATGCATGCGTTGTAATGGTATCGCAAAGTAAAAAAGTTGTTGTAACGACTGTTTACCGATCGAAGCTGGCCCCTGTTCTTCAGTGAGACGTTTATTTGATTAATTAGGAGGAAGGAATGTGTTTTTTTTACCGAAAAGTACATTCCCGGCTGTTGTATTGTGAAAGTGTCCGCGTGGCCTGGTTTCACTTCCGGTGAGAGAGTGGAAGAGTCTGTTTGGATCTAAAGGAGTTCTGTTGTTGGACGGGGCCGGCGCGACATGTCATCAGAAAACATAGCTAATGGAAAGCGTCCTCCCTGAAGTGTGGAGCAGTGCCATGAGAGGTCAACGAGTGTGCGTCCCACCGCAGTATGATAGTACCGCGTGACCCATGTGCCTCTTCCAGGGTACGGGAGGCAGAAGCGGCATCGCAGGTCCTCTTGAAGACCGTTGTAGCACTAATTCTACATTTTGGTACTAGGGCATTTTAACTTCGTTGTTCCTGCCAGATACAAAGAGAAGATCCTGTGTTATTCAGTGCCCTCGTTACCTTTTTGGTGGGTTGTGGTGCTTGTCACTTCGCTGCCCCGCCGGTGCACACGACTGGGCACCCCACCTCGTGTGCCATCTGCAGGGCCTCTGCCCTCGGATCACTGGTTTCGGTTTCTGGAGTGGCAACATAAACAGTTGCTCCCAAAGGACTAGCCTGAACACTTAGGTGAATATCCCCTGCACCAGCATTCCACGGAAATTCTTTCCTAGCTCTCCCACGTCAACGAGGACGTCATAATAGCACGGCTCCGCTCGTGACACCGTATGACATCATCGGAGCCATAAGAGGACCTCGTCGGCGTGCTGACGTCAGTTCCACCCATTTTTTCCATGCCACCGAGGCAAACAGGGGACCGAGACATTTTCACATGTATACATAGTATAATAAATATATATATATTCACTGAAAAAACCATAGGTTTCAGGCACGTTATAGTTAGAAATTAACATTTAAAAAACCTTAGAAATTCACTGAAAAAACCATAGGTTTCAGGCACGTTATAGTTAGAAATTAGCATTTAAAAAACCTTAGAAATTCACTGAAACAACCATAGGTTTCAGGGGCGTTATAGTTAGTTGGACATTTCACTCGTACAAAACCATAGAAATTCCCCCGTTATAGTTAGTTCAGCTAACTATAACTTGCGCGCCCGCAATGCACTGCTGATGACGTCACATATTACATCACTCATGACATGGTCAGTGACATCACTCATGACATCACTGATGACATCTCAAATGACTTCACTGATGACATCACTGATGACATCATCCAGTGAATGTGTGTTTTTCTGAAAATTAAATATGTTTTATATATGTATATCTCAAGGTCGATGGAAGAATAAATGGGTATATAAGTGTCTAAATGGATGATTTTTTTTTTTTAAATTGATTGTATAACTGACTAAGTGTATCTTAGTGAATACATGGGTTAGTGAGTAATGTTTAAATATGAAAATATCTGTATCAGTCTCTCACTTTGTGTATAAGTGGCTGCATGGGTTGGTGAGTAGCTACATGAGTGTCTATATGGGTTATTAATTGGTTTTTTGAGTATCAGTATGAGTGTCTGAGTGTCTGTATGGTTCGGTGGGGGGTATTACTTAGTGCATAGATGCATGAATGAGTGACTCACTGTTTGTATGTGTTGAAGATAGCATGTGTGCAGGACTGTATAGGTGGATGAGTATGTGTATGGGTGTGTTAGTGAGTGAATGACTGTCTCAATAGTGTCTTTATGAGTAACTAGATATGTTTTAAACTAGTATATGTGAGTATTGGTGTATATAAGTGAGTATATGTGAGAGTGAGAGATTGGAAGAGTTCCTGTACAAATAAGTAGGTGTTTCTATTTGTGATTGTTTAAGAGAGTAAGTATGTGTAAGTTTCTGTAGAAGTAAGTGTGGTAGTGTGTGTATAACTGTATATGCAAGTAAATGGATGTTTGATACTTTGTTTGCATGTGTGACTATGTGTGTGAGTAACTCTATGGATGAGTGGCGGTGTGTAACAGGATGTATAGGTGTATGAGTACATATGATGAGTGAGTACATGTATGAGTGACTGTATAGGGACTGTTGGTGAATGAGTGGATGTGTGTGTAGATCTTGGAATTACTGAATAGGTGTGTTGTAACTGGTATTGGTATGTCCATTGTTTTGAAAATGTTAGTTTGTATTTTTGAGTGTGTGTATCAACGGTTATATTAGGGTGAGAGGAGGTCTGCCACTCTATCACAAGGATGATGTCATCAGTGATGTCATGAGTGATGTCATGAGTGATGTCACTGACCATGTCATGAGTGATGTAATATGTGACGTCATCAGCAGTGCATTGCGGGCGCGAGTTATAGTTAGCTGAACTAACTATAACGGGGGAATTTCTATGGTTTTGTACGAGTGAAATGTCCAACTAACTATAACGCCCCTGAAACCTATGGTTTTTTCAGTGAATATATATATATGTACATACAACATAGGTGTAGGACTACATGTAATAAGGAGATGGTTTTTTTCTTTTACCGTTTCAAGATGGCACTCATGTAAAGTTGAGCACAGTCCTCTGTTTATTTCTGATATGTTTGGACAACTAGGCATTAGTCCTACACCTATGTTGTATGTTTACTTATGACGCTTTGTATGCACTTTTCATTTTGTGTGAGCAAGACCGCTTGACGGTTGAAAGGCGTCACGATGGTGGATTTATGATGCAATAAATCTTTGTTTGGCATCGCTTTCCTTGTGATTTTGTTCCAGAGAGCGCGCTGACTACGCCCTTGCCTTTACGGATTACAAATACCAGTGGCTCCGCCGTTTGCGCGCCACCTCCGATGGGTTTCCTGCTGCCCGGAAGGAGTGTTTGCCTGGTTTTGAATATATATATATATATATATATATATATATATTATCTACTGGCGGTCGCCAGTAGATAGTTATAGTTAGGACCTATTTTCCATAGGAAATCTGCAACATTCTATTTGAAATAACTCTTGCGTTGGTTGAGGAATCTTCGCGAAATTTTCAAACTTTATGGCCCGCTCCGGTCTGCTCCTACCCTGAAAGTTTCGGTGTGATTCGTCAAGCGGGGGCCGAGAAAAAGGGGGTCCCAAAACGTGTTTTCCCCATTCATTTTCCCATAGGAAACTTTAGCCACGGCTACAGCCCGAACTGCTGAACGGAATTACACAAAATTTGGCAAAGAGGTAGTTCTTGGTTCAGAAAGAACCCTTTTTGTTAAATGGTGTAAATCCGTTCAGTAGTTGCGGAGAAATTAAAAAATAAGAGTCAAAAAATCAATTTCCCATAGGAAACTTTATGCAAGGCTACAGCCCGAACTGCTGAACGGAATTACACCAAATTTGGCAAAGAGGTAGTTCTTGGTTCAGAAAGAACGCTTTTTGTTAAATGGTGTAAATCCGTTCAGTAGATGCTGAGAAAATCAAAAGTAAAAACACATATATATCTGGGCGGAGCCTAACCACACATGTCATAGTGAGATCTGATTGGCTGTCAGCACTTCATCCTGGAATTGCTGGCAGCCATCTTGGGACCAATATAAATGATAGTACCCCATTGAAATGCATTGTAGTGAATCGAAGATTTTGAGGGTTGCCAAAAGGAGAACTATAAAGGGTGATAACAGACTTTAGTTACATTAGAATTCATTTGTTGATGGTACCATACTAATTTCAGGAATTGTGGTGTGTTCTAAGGTGATTTTACCCTGTGAAAAACCTTCTGCTGGGATATCATGAATCATGTTTGAGAGAAAACTATTTTCACATGCTTGTCCCATACAGTTTTGGAAGGTGCTCCAGAAGCTAAAATGAGAGCATATTTTCTGTAAATTCACATTATCTTTCTCAGTCATGTGAGAATGAAGTCTGACATTCTCAGTAAAACATGTACATCCAACAATGGCAGAGACTGTCAGTTGATTCCTTTGTGTTCTACTGCAGCTTCCCAGAGTGTTCTAAAGAACAACTAGAGTGCTAACAGCCTTACTTATGACAAAAGTATGGCACACCTGAAGCCATCTTGATTGGAATAAACTGGTAACACTTAAAACATTTAATTTAAAAAGGAACAAAATGGCGGGGTTCATTTTGTCATAGAAATTATGGTTAGTGCTGTAGAAAGAAAAATTAGGACATGTTTCAAGTGTGATCTCAAATATCTTCCTGTTATATTTCAACAGGAGCAGCCTGTCAGTTGATGCCTTTGTGTTCTACTGCAGCTTGCCAGAGTGTTCTAAAGAACAACTAGAGCGCTAACAGTCTTACTTATGACAAAAGTATGGCACACCTGAAGACATCTTGATTTGAATAAACTGATAACACTTAAAACATTTAATTTAAAAAGGAACAAAATGAGGGGGTTCATTTTGCCATAGAAATTATGGTTAGTGCTGTAGAAAGAAAATTTAGGACATGTTTTAAGTGAGATCTCAAATATCTTCCTGTTATATTTCAACAGGAGCAGCCTGTCAGTTGATGCCTTTGTGTTCTACTGCAGCTTCCCAGAGTGTTCTAAAGAACAACTAGAGTGCTAACAGCCTTACTTATGACAAAAGTATGGCACACCTGAAGCCATCTTGATTGGAATAAACTGGTAACACTTAAAACATTTAATTTAAAAAGGAACAAAATGAGGGGGTTCATTTTGCCATAGAAATTATGGTTAGTGCTGTAGAAAGAAAAATTAGGACATGTTTTAAGTGAGATCTCAAATATCTTCCTGTTATATTTCAACAGGAGCAGCCTGTCAGTTGATGCCTTTGTGTTCTACTGCAGCTTCCCAGAGTGTTCTAAAGAACAACTAGAGTGCTAACAGCCTTACTTATGACAAAAGTATGGCACACCTGAAGCCATCTTGATTGGAATAAACTGGTAACACTTAAAACATTTAATTTAAAAAGGAACAAAATGAGGGGGTTCCTTTTGCCATAGAAATTATGGTTAGTGCTGCAAAAAGAAAATTTAGGGCATGTTTTAAGTGAGATCTCAAATCCTCTTCTATTTCATTAGAAAATTCTGACATGCAGACTGAAACAATCACTTTCAATACCAGCAGTAGACTTCCAGTTAACTCCTTGGTGAGCAGTAGCTTTACTACAGTGATCTAATGAACAACTAGAGTGCTAACATTCTGAATTTATGGCAAATGTGTGACACATCTGAATGCCTTCTTGATGGAATCAAAGTAAAAAACTGAAAGCATTTCCTACTGAGGAGACTGTAGTAAATGATGAAATTAGGAAACTTCATAACAAATAAGTCTCCCAAGATGGCCACCAGAGAAAAAAGAGCCCAAATGTAGCACAAATATCACCCAGAGGTAGCCCACGTATAGCCCAATGACAGAAGTGTGCAAAACACTTTTTATTTTTTGTTTTTTTGCAGTTTTATATAGTGAAGACTGGTCAGGTATTGGAGTGCTTTACATGAGCATTGGTTACATCACACAAGGACAAATTCATGTTGGTTGACCCCTACACTACCCAAACACCACTGCACTACCCTAAACCCTAAAACACTACCCCAGCACGACCCCTTCACTACCCAAACACAACTGCACTACCCTAAACTCAAAAACACTACCCCCAGCACGACCCCCCACACTACCCAAACACCACTGCACTACCCTAAACCCTAAATCTACCCCCTACACTACACAAATACCACTGCACTACCCTAAACCCTAAAACACTACCCCAGCACGACCCCCTACAGTACACAAACACCACTGCACTACCCTAAACCCTAAAACACTACCCCCTACACTACACAAACACCATTGCACTACCCTAAACCCTAAAACACTACCCCCAGCATGACCCCCTACACTACACAAACACCACTGCACTACCCTAAACCCTAAAACACTACCCCAGCACGACCCCCTACACTGCCCAAACACCACTGCACTACCCTAAACCCTAAAACACTACCCCCAGCACGACTCCCTACACTACACAAACACCACTGGACTACCCTAAACCCTAAAACACTACCCCCAGCATGACCCCCTACATTACCCAAACACCACTGCACTACCCTAAACCCTAAAACACTAACCCCAGCATGACCCCGTACACTACACAAACACAACTGCACTACCCTAAACCCTAAAACACTACCCACAGCATGACCCCCTACACTACACAAACACCACTGCACTACCCTAAACCCTAAAACACTACCCCCTACACTACACAAACACCACTGCCCTACCCTAAACCCTAAAACACAACCCCCAGCATGACCCCCTACACTACACAAACAGCACTGCACTACCCTAAACCCCCCTACACTATACAAACACCACTGCATTACTCTAAACCCTAAAACACTACCCCAGCACGACCCCCTCACAACACAAACACCACTGCACTACCCTAAACCCTAAAACACTACCCCCTACACTACACAAACACCATTGCCCTACCCTAAACCCTAAAACACAACCCCCAGCATGACCCCCTACACTACACAAACACCACTGCACTACCCTAAACCCCCCTACACTATACAAACACCACTGCATTACTCTAAACCCTAAAACACTACCCCCAGCACGACCCCCTCACAACACAAACACCACTGACCTACCCTAAACCCTAAATCGACCCCCAGCACGACCCCCTACACTACCCAAACACCACTGCCATACACTAAACCCTAAAACACTACCCCCAGCATGAACCCCTACACTACCCAAACACCACTGCACTACCCTAAACCTTAAAACACTACCCCCAGCACTACCCCCTACACTACACAAACACCACTGCACTACCCTAAACCCTAAAACACTACCCCAGCACTACCCCCTACACTACCCAAACACCACTGCACTAACATAAACCCTAAAACACTACCCACAGCACAACCCCCTACACTACACAAACACCACTGCACTACCCTAAACCCTAAAACACTACCACCAGCACGACTCCCTACACTACCCAAACACCACTGCACTACCCTAAACCCTAAATCTACCCCCAGCACGACCCCCTACACTACCCAAACACCACTGCACTACCCTAAACCATAAAACACTACCCCCAGCATGACCCCCTACACTACACAAACACCACTGCACTACCCTAAACCCTAAAATACTACCACCAGCATGACCCCCTACACTACTCAAACATCACTGCACTACCCTAAACCCTAAAACACTAACCCAGCACGACCCCCTACACTACCCATACACCACTGCACTACCCTACAGTCTAAAACACTACCCCCAGCACGACCCCCTACACTACTGCACTACCCTAAACCCTAAAACACTACCCCCAGCACGACCCCTACATTACCCAAACACCACTGCACTACCCTAAACCCTAAAACACTACCCCCAGCACGACCCCCTACACCACCCAAACACCACTGCACTACCCTAAACCCTAGAAAAGAAACCCCCACCCCATGCCCCCTTACCTCTCACTCCTCGTGGTTCCTCTCTCCTCGTGGTTCCTGCTTCACGTCGTCTCTGAGGGGCGGTGCACGTCGTTGTGAGGAAACGGAACAGCCTCTGTTTCCTTACAACGACATGGATCGTCTACATGTTTTTAGAACGCATGGTCATTTACCATACATACCTTTACAACAAAATTCGTTGTAAAGGCATGCGTGGTAAATGACCATGCGTTCTAAAAAATGCGTAGTAATGACTTTGTGATGTACAACGCATGCGTGGTAATGCATGCGTTGTAATGGTATCGCAAAGTAAAAAAGTCGTTGTAACGGCTGTTTACCGATCGAAGCTGGCCCCTGCTCTTCAGTGAGACGTTTATTTGATTAATTAGGAGGAAGGAATGTGTTTTTTTACCGAAAAGTGCATTCCCGGCTGTTGTATTGTGAAAGTGTCCACGTAGCCTGGTTTCACTTCCGGTGAGAGAGTGGAAGAGTCTGTTTGGATCTAAAGGAGTTCTGTTGTTGGACAGGGCCGGCGCGACATGTCATCAGAAAACATAGCTAATGGAAAGCGTCCTCCCTGAAGTGTGGAGCAGTGCCATGAGAGGTCAACGAGTGTGCGTCCAACCGCAGTATGACCGTACCGCGTGACCCATGTGCCACCTCCAGGGTACGGGAGGCAGAAGTGGCATCGCAGGTCCTCTTGAAGACCGTTGTAGCACTAATTCTACATTTTGGTACTAGGGCATTTTAACTTCGTTGTTCCTGCCAGATACAAAGAGAAGATCCTGTGTTATTCAGTGCCCTCGTTACCTTTTTGGTGGGTTGTGGTGCTTGTCACTTCGCTGCCCCGCCGGTGCACACGACTGGGCACCCCACCTCATGTGCCATCTGCAGGGCCTCTGCCCTCGGATCACTGGTTTCGGTTTCTGGAGTAGCAACATAAACAGTTGCTCCCAAAGGACTAGCCTGAACACTTAGGTGAATATCCCCTGCACCAGCATTCCACAGAAATTCTTTCCTAGCTCTCCCACGTCAACGAGGACGTCATAATAGCACGGCTCCGCTCGCGACACCGTATGACGTCATCGGAGCCATAAGAGAACCTCGTCGGCGTGCTGACGTCAGTTCCACCCATTTTTTCCGTGCCACCGAGGCAAACAGGGGACCGAGACATTTTCACATGTATACATAGTATAATAAATATATATATATACACAGAAAAACCATAGGTTTCAGGCACGTTATAGTTAGAAATTAGCATTTAAAAAACCTTAGAAATTCACTGAAAAAACCATAGGTTTCAGGCACGTTATAGTTAGAAATTAGCATTTAAAAAACCTTAGAAATTCACTGAAAAAACCATAGGTTTCAGGGGCGTTATAGTTAGTTGGACATTTCACTCGTACAAAACCATAGAAATTCCCCGTTATAGTTAGTTCAGCTAACTATAACTTCGCGCGCCCGCAATGCACTGCTGATGACGTCACATATTACATCACTCATGACATGGTCAGTGACATCACTCATGACATCACTGATGACATCTCAAATGACATCACTGATGACATCATCCAGTGAATGTGTGTTTTTCTGAAAATTAAATATGTTTTATATATGTATATCTCAAGGTCGATGGAAGAATAAATGGGTATATAAGTGTCTAAATGGATGATTTTGTTTTGTAAAATTGATTGTATAACTGACTAAGTGTATCTTAGTGAATACATGGGTTAGTGAGTAATGTTTAAATATGAAAATATCTGTATCAGTCTCTCACTTTGTGTATAAGTGGCTGCATGGGTTGGTGAGTAGCTACATGAGTGTCTATATGGGTTATTAGTTGGTTTTTTGAGTATCAGTATGAGTGTCTGAGTGTCTGTATGGTTCGGTGGGGGTATTACTTAGTGCATAGATGCATGAATGAGTGACTCACTGTTTGTATGTGTTGAAGACAGCATGTGTGCAGGACTGTATAGGTGGATGAGTATGTGTATGGGTGTGTTAGTGAGTGAATGACTGTCTCAATAGTGTCTTTATGAGTAACTACATATGTTTTAAACTAGTATATGTGAGTATTGGTGTATATAAGTGAGTATATGTGAGAGTGAGAGATTGGAAGAGTTCCTGTACAAATAAGTAGGTGTTTCTATAAGTGATTGTTTAAGAGAGTAAGTATGTGTAAGTTTCTGTAGAAGTAAGTGTGGTAGTGTGTGTATAACTGTATATGCAAGTAAATGGATGTTTGATACTTTGTTTGCATGTGTGACTATGTGTGTGAGTAACTCAATGGATGAGTGGCGGTGTGTAACAGGATGTATAGGTGTATGAGTACATATGATGAGTGAGTACATGTATGAGTGACTGTATAGGGACTGTTGGTGAATGAGTGGATGTGTGTGTAGATCTTGGAATTACTGAATAGGTGTGTTGTAACTGGTATTGGTATGTCCATTGTTTTGAAAATGTTAGTTTGTATTTTTGAGTGTGTGTATCAAAGGTTATATTAGGGTGAGAGGAGGTCTGCCACTCTATCACAAGGATGATGTCATCAGTGATGTCATTTGAGATGTCATCAGTGATGTCATGAGTGATGTCACTGACCATGTCATGAGTGATGTAATATGTGACGTCATCAGCAGTGCATTGCGGGCGCGCGAGTTATAGTTAGCTGAACTAACTATAACGGGGGAATTTCTATGGTTTTGTACGAGTGAAATGTCCAACTAACTATAACGCCCCTGAAACCTATGGTTTTTTCAGTGAATTTCTAAGGTTTTTTAAATGCTAATTTCTAACTATAACGTGCCTGAAACCTATGGTTTTTTCAGTGACTATATATATATATATCAGCACCAAAGTCCCGTAGTGTCGGCACCCAGCAAGGAACACACGGGCACAAACCACAGCAGCAGATGTCATCAAAAGTTTATTTCATGCAGAAGATGGTCCACATTACGCGTTTCGTATATTTATACACATCACCTGCTTTAAGCAGGCAGATATGCCCTGTGAAATACGTTTATCTGCTTTGGAAGATCGGCAGACCACAGGAGTATTGGGCCTAAACTGGAATAAAGGGCAACTTATAAAGAAGGCCTAAGCATTATTAGAAATGTGTTGTGAGAAGCAGTGGCGGAGGCAATTTTATGCACCAACAGGGGGCAAAATGCTCTTGAAGGGATGAACAGACAGTCCCATCAGTTGAACTTTTAAGAAAATAAAATAACATAAAGGGCAGATGGAAATAGTGGTGGCTGGTAAAACGTGCTGGTGATTGCCATGAATATCCAGTACAAATTACACAGAGCACTGAATGAAGTGAGCAATCTGAAATTGCTCAATGGAGCCTTGGGAGCTGGGAGGATTTACATCCCCTTCCTCAAAAAACTCATAGAATATTTTAAAAATTAAGTCAAATAGTGCTTTTTAATGCATACTTTTTGACCTTTTTAATTAACGACATGTGCAAAGAGAAAAACCTGCAAGAGAGGTAATATTCTCAAAGAGAGATTGAAAGAAGAGAAAAACACAGCAAAAACCTATGTTTCTATAGAAACTGTTTAAAAATTCTCCCGTAAAATCTTTGGGTGATGTGCACAAACTTAGGTGGATATTTACAATAAAATGTCTGAGCGCTGTGTTACTCCAAAATTGGTAAACATACGACGCACCCCTGGGTTTCCCCTAGCGCTGGTGCTAAAAAAGCTGCCTAGCGCCCGCGCAGGCACACTTGCGCCATGTTGCAAGGGTGCCTGCGCTGCAGGGGCAATTGTTTACATGCAGGAAGGGACACCTTCCTGCATATAAACAGTCTTTAAAGGCGGTTTGCTGTTTACATGTGTGCTGCAGAATGCAGCACGTATACAAAGAGCACAATACGAGGAGAAATTAATAATTAGGAGAAATTAATAATTTCTCCTTGTATTGCCATCCTAAGACCAGGTTTTACACGGCCTCAGTTTTTGTAGCAGCCCCATCCTTGTAAATATGGGGCAGCATCAAAAAGCAATCTGTGTTGTGGCAGAACGCCACTTCAACAACCATTGCACCCCCCTTTCACGCTAAGTGAAGCATGAAAAGGGGTCTTATTTACAAGGCGGGGTTAAGCCACGTTAAGTGGCTTAACACTGCTTTGTAAATAAGGAAAAGGGGATATCACCACCAGAACGTCACTAAAAGTGACGTTTTGGTGGCAATATTTCCGTGTCAATATGCTCCTTTGTAACTTATTGAAGTGCAAAGTTGTGTATTTCCCCCAATTCTGGAGGTGCAATTACAACGCTGATAAACTATACTCTATTCCAATGTAGAAAAAGGCCTAATAGCTGTGTTAGAATGGCGAGAAGTCAGTGTTTTCTCAGATAACCATTAACTTCTCAAAGTCACTTGCTTTTCTGTGGATCTATGTGCATTCATCCATTGACCCCACCAATGCCAGGAAACCAAATTTGACATTACATAAAGGTACACTGGTAAGCCAGAGCAAGCGCAAGTACTTGAATGTGGACTTACAAGCCCCCTGCGACCCTTTTGCACCGCCGTTACGTCACTTTTGTGACGCAGCGGCGGTGTAAAAATTGCGCCCAATTTACAACGTGACCCATCCAGGGAGATGCGTCACGTCGTAAAGCCTTGCGTCACATTGTACCTGCTTTAGGTATAATGCATGCAGGCTGGGCGTTCCCACGCAGGAAAGCCTCTTAGAAGTGATGCAGTGAAATCTACAAGATTTCACTGCATCACTTCTAGGACGCCACTGCGTCAAAACCTTACGCCTGCTTGAAGCAGGCGTAAGGAGTGACGCAGTGTAATGGGAATAGGCCTCAAAATGCATTGCTGGAGTTGCGTCGTGTTTGCGACACGACTCCAGCAATGTGTGACTTTTGCGCCAACGGATGCGTCAGAATTTCTGACGCATCTGTCAGTCCTTGCGCCATGGTGCGCCGTATTGTAAATACGGCGCATCCATGGTGGCGCAAGGGTTTCTCAGGGTGGCGCAGGGAAAGTGACGCATCTCTACAGATGCATAACTTTCTTGTAAATCTGCCCCTGGGTGTTTAGTGTCGATGCGATAATGCTCCTTGTAGTGAGTGCTCTAGTCTTGGATGTGAATCCTTAGTGTTAAAGCTGTAATGCTCATTCTCATATGAGTTCTATGAAATTGGTTTTGGGTGCCCAGCGCTATCGTTCGTAATAGTATGAGTACTTTGAACTTCGGTAAGGGTGCTCAACGCTTGAGCAGTAACCCTCATAATGGTGTCATTGTACAGAACTTGTATGCGGGTGCTCAGTGCGCTAGTGCTTTTAGTAGTATGAATGCTTTTATGTTGAATGTGGGTGCTCAATACCAATGCTTTAGCGCCCCCTAGTAATATGAGCACTCTAATGTGGGTGCTCAATGCTGATGCAATAGTGCTAAAGTGCTCCTAGATGTAAGGGTGCGTTAAACTTAGATGTGGGTGATCAGTCAGTGCCACCCTCGCTCACAAAATGCCAATAATTAGTTGCATGCTAGGACTAGCCCTTTAACATGTGTTCCCTCCATATGAAATTGGTGACCCCTTTTCCCAATAATTACATACAATATTCCAGTGCCATAATGTATCCACTGATGCCTTCCTTATACCGTAGGTGAATCAAATGTCAAAGATTATGTCTAGAATGTTAGGACAGTATTTCACAGGGATTGCCTGCCCTGCCACCCCATATGCCATGGTTGCCCTTACTATTGCCAAAAATTATGTTCAATATGCCAGCACCAGCCTTTTGCTACAAGTGTCCCATATGCCAGAATTACCTCTAGAGTGCCAGTGCCAGTATTTAGCCACAGGTGTCCCTTAGACCTAAAATTACCTCAAATATGCCAGCGCCAGCATTTTACAATATGTATGTCATATGGCATGAATTACCTTCAACATGTCAGCGCCAGAATTTTGTCAGGGCATCCCTTATACCAAGATTTAAATCTAGTATACCAGTGCAAGCATTTTGCCAAGGGTGTTGCACATGCAAACATTTCCTTCTAGTGTGCTAGCGCCAGCATTTTGCCACGGGTTCCCCTTATGCCCAGTATTATCTATAATATACCAATACCAGGATATTGCCACATGCATATTTTATGCCAAGAAGTACCTCCAATATGCCAGTGCCAATATTTTTCCAATAGTAGCCCATAAGACAAGAATTGCTTCCAGCATGCCAGGTCCAGCAGCAGTCTTGCAAATGTTATACACCAACGCACACACTCTCATCATGTTCACTTACATTCACTCACTCACACTCAATAATTTGCTCCCACTCACTCATGCTCACTCTTATCCTCATTTACTGTCAGTCTTACATTCTGATTTAATCACACTCACTCTCACTCATCATTCTCACTCACTATCACCTCCTCTCACTTATTGTCGCTCACTTCTTTGTCACTACCAAACTCAAATGTTGACCCTCACACACACATGCTCTTACACACACACACACACACACACAAACAAACTGTGAGAAACTGGGTGTCTGTTGCAGTTTTTGATGCAACTTTGACTGAGGTGTACTGGGTCCCTGTCAATCAGGTTCCCACTACCACTTTCCTTTCCCTAAAAATTACCATAATTGGCACAACTTCAGCTACCCCTGTAAGTCCCTAGTAAATGGTACCCCTGGTACCTAGGGCATGAGTACTGAAGAGGGTACTCTGGGGCTGCAGCACTGGTTGTGCCACCCCAGAGACTTCTCAACAAGGCTATGCACTCTGCCATTGCAGGCTGCGTGCCTTGGTGCATAGAAAACCGAAGAGTCAACATGCACACAGCCCTGTGTGCAATGCCTCCCATACACTGCATAAGGTATAAGTAAGTCACCGCTACTGCAGGCCTTTAGCCTTTAGGCCTTAGCAGGGTGCACTATATCCTATGTGAGAGCCTATCAGCAAGAGCCGATATGCCCCTACAATGTCCAATCTATTCTTAGATGTTGTAAGTGTACAAGGAAGTCATGAAGACTGCATGGGCTAGATACTTGTTAACAGGAGTTTCTTATCTTCATGACGCCTTCACTGATTCCTAAGATGTTTGGTGCTAAACATCTTGGGCCACATGTATCAACCAATTTTGCATTCGCAAATGGGCCGATTCACAAAATCGTCCTGTTTGTGAATGCAAAAATGGCTTTTTATATGTCTCAAACCCTATTTTGCGATTCGGTAACCTGTTACCAAATCGCAAAATGGGTTTGCGATTCGGTATTTGGAAGGGGTGTGTTTAGGGCGTGTCTTCCAAATAGCGAATCGCAGCGGTATGTAAGAATGTTTTGTGACCGTGAATGCATTCATTCTCAATTTACCACTAACTTCAAGTTGGTGGTAACCCATTCGCAAATGGGAAGGGGTCCCCAAGGGACCTCATCCCCTTTGGGAATGGTGGCGAAAACGTTATTTAAGAGCAGGCAGTGGTCCCAGGGACCACTGCCTGCTCTATGAAAAGAAATAGTTTTGTTTTTGTTTTTTAAACGCAACCCGTTTTCCTTTAAGGAAAACGGGCTGCATTTAAAAAAAATGCTTGCTTTATTTACAAGCAATCACGGACAAGGTGGTCTGCTGACCCCAGCAGGCCACCATACCCATGATTTTAGCGATTCCTGGGGGGGCCGCAAGTTGCAACCTACCTCATTAATATTTATGAGGTAGGTCGATTTGTGAGCCCCTATGAATTGCTAAATGAAACTCTTGGAGTTTCATACATTTGGAATAGTGATTACCTAATTGTGATTAGCTGAAAATCGCAATTGGATAATAGCTATTCCAAATCTTGATACATGTGGCCCCTTGTCTTAATAAATCCTCACTGATGCCAGTTAATAAATTCACAAAGGTGACCCTTTTAGAGGGTCCTCTAAAAACCTACCAAGCACTGGTGTGGTTCCTGACTTGTTTTTACCAGCCCGCCACTAACAGACATGTTTCTGACCTCATGGGGTGAAAGCCAGCATGTTTTTACCGACCCGCCACTAACAGACAAGTTTCTGACATCATGGGGTGAAAGCCAGCACTCTCAGAGGACAGAAACAAAGCCTGCTCTGGGCGGAGGTGCTTCACACCTCCTCCAGGACAGAATGGCCTTCCTGAGCGGGAAGCTTCAAAGGTAATGCCGTCCTTTGAAATCCAACCCAGGAGCGTCCAGACAGTGGGGGAAGCCAAGTCCCCTTTCCTGCTCCACTTTTGGTGGGAGGAAAGGCGGAAACATTAGTTAGATTAGGAGAAGGGTCCCCACTTCGCCTACAACCCCCTAAGGTGGGGCAGGTGATGTGAACCACTCTCCTGAAATTCCATCATCTTGGGATGGTGGAAAAACAACCTCTCAGGGCTAGGGTAGTGCCTCTTGCCTCAGTGGTCACTAGAGGGTATTGACACCCTAAGGTAGGTAGCCCAGTGACTTCTACTTGTCTCCCCTTGTAACGGCCCTACATTCAGTATTTAGGTAGCACCCCGAGACCTAAACATCACATTCAATGGACAAGAGAAGACCAGGACAAAGAAGACCCGCTGCACGAAAACTGAAGCCCTGCTGAAGAAGAAAAAGGTGCCAAACCCTGCCTGCTGCTCTCAGGACTCAACTATCACTGCTGCTGTGTTGTCCTGAAACCTGGGAGGACTCCAAGAACCCCAGAGCACCTCCAGCCTTCAAGAAATTGCCGAGAAGCTGCCTTGTAGTGAAAGTCTCACTTCCTTTTCACACCGCAGAGAGGGTATAACAGCTCTAGAGGGTGAGATCTGTCTCCCCACCATGTTTGGAGACACCAGGACCTACTGGAGTCACGGCTTACCAATACCCGGGGAACCAGATCACCAAAGGCAAACACCAAGAAGAAGAGTCCCCTCCGGAATCCTAAAGCATCAGAAGCAAGCACCCATCAAGGAAGCTCAAGACACCTGAGATCCACTTCCTGAGTGGCCCAGCCGTCCCAAGATCGCCTTTCTGAGTTGCCTGCTTCTGACCGCGAGGACCTGAAGAAACATGACTCCCGGCTGACCTGTTTGCTCTGCACCCAGCCTCACCGGCCTCAGCACCAACCAACCAGCTCTGCTCCCATGGTCCCCAAGCCCTTGTGACCTACGCCCTCTAAGGAGGCCCACCAGACTTACCTGTATGTCCCTCTGTGCAGTGCATTTTCAAAGGGACTGCTTCGTCTTTGCGCACCAGCTTCCAAGACCTCAGCATTCTGCTCCCGGCCGCTCCGGAACTTCTCCTGCTGGATCTTTGGACCTAGTCCCGACAATGACCTAAAACAAGAAGGTGAACTTTGTGAAAGCATTGCCTGAATTTCTATGCATTTCTCTCTTTTTTCCCCATTGTTTCCTATGGAGCGTAATTGCGCATATCAAACTTTGCAAAATCGTATCTCCAAAGTACTTATTATTTCTACAAATTGGTCTCGGATTTATTCTTGAGTGGGTGTCTCATTTATTGCCTCTGTGAGTACAACAAATGCTTAGCACCACCCACTGATAAGTCTAACTGCTCGCCCACACCATCACAAAAAGAGAGTTAGTGTTATCTACTCATACCCTGGACTCTCTACATTGTGTATTTCATTTTAGTACACTGTACAGAGAGCCACTTTCCTACACACACACACACCTTACCTACTCATTCTCACTCGCGTGCACTTACCTACACACATGCAGCAACACAATTGCCAGATTTTGTTTTTGCTTACCTGACATGCAATGGTCTGCTTCAGAAATCTCAGATGCTTTCGCATGGACTCTTGTGCAGGCACATAGTTCGATCCAGCGTTAGTCACTGAATCAGGATGCTGAAAGTGATACTGTGCAATGAATTCACCAATAACTACACAGGTTCAGTTTTCATATCCTTACTTTTTCACCTTACTCTCTACCATTTTGTCACAGGGTGAGGTCAGTGAGGCTCTTGACCCTATCCCTATTCCATCATGTGGCAAGGTGATTGATAGATAGCACTGGGGAATAAAGAGCTTAATCCTAAAGCACACCCTGGAAGGCCCTGAGAACTGGCAAGCCCCTTAGTCAGCGGCTTGGATTTCACCACTTACTTACCTATGCCTACTACTCCTCCTGGGGTTTAGGCCATCAACAAGGACTCTCCAGCCATATGTGCCCTGGGCTTTTCTTTCAATCTGACTCCAGGTGTAACCCATCTCCTTGTAGTCAGCCTTGAGGCCTTGATGACAAGTGTTTCTTGGCCTTCCTCTTATCCTTTTCCGTTGAGGGTTCCAAGCAGCGGCGGCCCCTCCATTAGGGTGGAGGAGCGCCACCCCCCCTGCCACCACCCGCAAACAAAACAATAATAAAACGGGTTTCTAACCTGTTTTATTATCGTTTTATTTGAATCCCCCTGGACCCACCCCCAGGACTCTGAAGAGTCTTGGGGGCGGGTCCAAGGGGATGACACTATGGTGGGGGAGTGCTAATGCACCCTTGTCCCTTCACTGCACATGAGGTGTTTGGTCGGCCGTTTCCGGCCGGCCAAACATCTCATTCGCAGTGAAGCTTTCTCTAGCCCCAGCTGTGTTGCTGGGGCTGGAGAAAGCAGGCACAGGCTCCCAGTCTGCCTGGGAGTGCAAAGACATAGCGCTCAGGCCAATCCTGATGCTGCTTTCCTGCAGTGTCATGCTTGGCCGTAGTGCAGTCTGGGAGCCTGTCCCAGAAACAGGAAGAGCGCAATGGAGCGGACGGCGGAGGCGGTGGCGATCAGGTAAGTTTATTTTTTTATTGGTTTTTTTTGTTTTCTCCCCGACTACTCCCTCCAGCACCCAGTTGTGCAGCACACATAGAAACAGCAAAGGCCATTGATTGTTTATGTGCAGGAAAATGACCCTTCCTGCACATAAACAATCTTTTTAAAAAAATGAAGGGGCATATTACCAAGCCCCTATCGCCACCACAACGTCACTTTTTTGACGTTGTGGTGGCGATAGAGTCAGCACCCTATTACCAAGGCAGCATTAAACCACATAACGTGGCAAAAAGCCATGTTAAGTGGCTTAACGTTGCCTTGGTAATAGTGCCCCTTTCACGCTAAACTCAGCGTGAAAGGGGTGTGCAGTGGGTGTTGCGGTGGGCGTTCCACCGCAACACCCATTCACTTCGACGCTGCCACCTAATATCAAGAGAGGCGATAATAGGTGGCAGCGCCGAACTTAAGACCAGAAAACTCCTGGTCTTAAGTTGGCGATACGAGGAGAAATGCTTCATTTCTCCTCGTTTTTGCTTTTCCATGTGTGCTGCCTTGTGCAGCACACATCGCAGGGGGAAACGCCAGGCTGCACCATATCCTTGGTAATATGGTGCAGCCTTGCGTTTCCAAAGTGGCGATGAGAGGCGTTAAGCCAAGGAGGCTAACGCCTCTCACCGCCACTTCCTAGATAATATGCCCTGAAATGTTTTAACTTATGTGTGTGCTGCATTAAGCAGCACACATAGAAGTGACAAAACACCATTTAAATATTGTTTATGTGCAGGAAGGGACACCTTCCTGCACATAAACAATCTTTCCCTCAACATAGACACCCTTGCACCATGGTGCAAGGGTTCCGGCATTGACACTAGGCTGCTAAGTTTAGCGCCAGCGCAGGGGGAAACGCAGGGCTGCACCATACTGTTGTAAATATAGTGCAGCCCTGCATTTCAGAAGTGGAGGAGAGTGGCGTTAAGCCAAGGAGGCTAACACCACGCTCCGCCACTTCATTGTAAATATGCCCCTGAGTGTTTTTCTCAAACTAAAACCTCACAAACACCAACCACATATGGCTGCTAAATAGCCTCTCCTGTTCTCACTTGCACTCTCCCTTACTCTTTCTCCTCCATTGTTCTTGTCTCTCTAGGGTTTGTGGCCTCTCTCACCATGTACAGGGGTGCTTCCCAAGCAGTGGCGGATGGTGACATTTTAAAGTGGTGAGGCATAAAATGATTGTCATACTGCACCGTAGCGAGCCAGCGTAGCGAGTGAGCCCAAACAACCTACGGGGGTTTCGCGGGGGTTCTCCCCCCGAGAACATTTTGAAAAAAGAGTGGAAAAAGGTGCATTTTCAAGCAAATTTGAGAAAGCAGGAAGGTTAATAAAGCAATTGTGAAAGTGCAGTTATTACATTAATAAAGAGATGTCATATAACATAGGTAGCTGATTATTCATTCTTATTCGTCCTCAGGCACCACCTTCCGAATGGACCATAAATGAAGAGCAAATTCAGAGAACTTTGTATCACCGTTAAGTTCTGGGATCAAGGTCATGACAATAAGCAGGGAAGGAGGTTGTTGTAAGTACTATAGACTAGGAAAGGTAATCGGAGTAATGAAGCTTATTGGCAAGTAGTCCGTGGATTACATTCTTGTCACAGTCCTTACTTGAGTGAGGAGGTACCAAAGGTACTCGTGACTTCATCCACAAACAACCACGAAAAAACCCCCATCAACTCAAGCTGTCCTAAGACGGAACATTGCAGCAGCAGAGAAAACATAGTGGGCAGAAAAAAATTACAAAACAGAATAACAAATAAGATAAAAAGCAGGAAACGTCAGGCCAGACAGTGAGCCTCACTCTCCAAAGAACAGCAGGCGGCAGATTCCCACAAAATAAGCCAGGCACGTGCTCCTGCAGGCATGAGGAACAGCATTTGCAGCACCCAGCAAAAGAACAGGAAGTTCTCCAGCCTGGCTCCTCTTTACCTCCTCCCTCATGCTTTCACACTGGTTTCCCAGCTGTAAATTATCCGTGAAATCCCCAGACCTGATTATCAGTCATTTCAAAAGCAATTTTAGCATGTGTTAAAACCATACTGTAAATCTGCATCTCCCAGCATCCCAGGCAGTAACAGCCATCGCAAGTAGTATGGTCTACTGCTGAATCGGCAGAATGTTCCCAGAGCAATCCCTCCTCTTAACAGCAGGTGGTAAATGTTTGCATTCATGAAAGAAACAGCCAAATAAATTTTCCTAATGTGATTAGTCCACAAAAAGAGTTTTTTTGCAAACCCAAAAATTAACAAGAATGCCAGGATGATCACAATGACGAAAACCTGAACACAACCTTCACACAGGTGAGACAAAAGTACTGCACAGGCCGATAATGCAGCCCTCGCAAACACCTACAGGGACCAAGCTATAGACCGCCATGTTGTTGCACTTCAGCAGATACCAATCCTGATACCGTAGGAGGAAGAATACTAGGCTACAGAGTGTCAAAAGTCAATATCTGTCCAGAGATGTGGGAGAAGGCCTTGGGTCCCCCCAGGACAAAGCTCATTTCCTTGAAAGTGTCAGAGCTCGACATGCACATCATGCACCACACCTTGCCTGCCATTAGAGATGAACTAAAGCCAAATCATGGGATAAAGGCTGACATACCCTGAATTGACCTGCAAGACCATGTTACATTTGACTTGCAAATAAAGCACAGCACGTAAAAGCAAACAGAAAATGTAATGAGACATTTGCATATTGCCCCTCACACCCCCGTTTCTTTACAGCTCCATGATACCACGTACGCTGACTCCAACAGGCCCACCTTCTACTTGCACAATACTCCCATCAATGCACACCTCAACAACACTAGTGCCCCTGCAGCTCCACCTACCACCCACCCTACTCCAACATCCACAGGAGGATGTATCCCGAACATTAAATTACTGAGTGATAACACCTGTTGCTTACTGCGCTTGGAAATGGTCGATATGGTATGAAGGGCCATACAAAAACGTTTTTTGTTAAAGCTATTTGGGAAAACATTAGAGAGCTCTAAAATGCTTCTGAAGTAATTGTGTCTTGTTTCACCTGTTTTGAGTTTATATTTAAAAAGAGAAAATACTGACTGTCCCTGCTCTACATAATCGTTTACCATGTTCAACATAAAAATACCGCTGATTTAATAACCCTCCTACCCACCCCCTTTGCCCGACCATAAGTTTTGAAGGGGAAGCGACCTGAAAACACTTTACTTCGGTAGGGCCGACACATAAAGGTTTGAAAACCTCTGGTCTAGATGCTGAGAGAGGAGGGAGGCCCGCTTTGAGTAAGTCTGGTGAGTTCTATCTGCTTTCGGCCAGTGCTGTTTCCAATGAAGCCGATTGCAAAATTTAAGTATCGGCTTTTGGGTAGAAGCTGAAGATGCCAGTGATACAGGTCATACGCTCAAGGCACCTTGCAGGTTGTGGACTCCAACCCGCAGCCCATCCTCAACCAACATGCAGTTGATCGAGGGAACTGTGCCCCAGATGTATGATCAGTCAGATAGAGAATGATGGATGTATAGAATGGTAGATGGAAGTGTAGAAAATCATTTTTGCACGGGTGCAGCCACCCATCAGACGGAAAAAATCAACCCTGCTCAGTATCTGCCATGCTAAACATAGAATTTAAAAAGTAAACAAATCTGTTTGTTCATATTTTTGTCTGGCTCTGCTAAATACAATATGGACACCTTTTCAGTAATGTATATCTCTCTCCTTCTCAATACCTGATTTTTAGGGCAGTCTCAGATGCCGGAGACTTAAGAGCCCAGAGGGGGTCACGAAGAGTGAAAGGTGTTTGTGGCTGGAAGGTTATCTCTGAATGCTGGGGGCCATAGGTGAAATTGGCTAACATAAGTGCCGGAAGAGACAGAGAAGAGGAAAGACAGGAGAAAGGATGTAGTGGTACTATAAAGAAAGTGTGAAAAGACAGAGTAGGTGGTGATGGATTATAGACTGGCAGTCTAGGCAAAAAAAACGACTTTGAAGCTGAAGAACAAACTCGTGTTCCTTCTGCACAGGGAAGTGCAAACTGTGTCCCCCAAAGCTCACCCTGCACTTGGGGACATGCGAGCAGCAAGGGCTCTAGTGAGGCGGATGCTGGGCAAAGTTCCTGCATTACGCCTCCCTGCCTTACTCCGCTGCCGCCCTCTTTTAGCCCTCCGCTCATGGAATTCGCCATCGCAATTATTGGGAATGCCAAGAAACCACACTTGGCAATCGGACACGTCTCTGAACTTCACGGACACGTCTCTGAACTTCACTTAATCAAGTTCTCACCTAACACAAGCCCACAAATGTGTGCCACAGGGCCCGCCGGGCCGGTCCGGGCTGCTTGCGCACTCTCTCTACTCTGGGCCAGGGAAGCCGCGGCACTGGCAGCGCTGAAAAAATCAACAAACGGGGTTTACTATCTATGATGAATGATACATAAATGATGTGTTTCTGTTTCAGTCATGTAAAGGTTAACCTAAACCCGTTTAGGTTAACCATTACATGACTTCACTGAAACAGAAACACATCATTTATGTATCATCATTCACATAGGCCTGGCCAAACGTGCAATGATGAATGACGCATTTACACTGCGAGTGCGGATCCTTACTTTTTTCACATGTAGACTTCTGAGTGACTGATTCTCAACAATCATCTGAGTCAACGTCACGATCGAACGATGAACATCAGATCGGACCACCAACCAAGGCTGAGACTAGTAGCGGCGAGGTGGACTGTGATCCGAGCCACGACGAGCAGTAGCCAGTAGGCAGTGCACCCACGAGTCGTGTGGCGCGGTGACGGTCTGCTGCGACGACGTGGGTGTCATGGCCAATCACTGTGCATGGCTTCACATAAGCCACACAGTGATTGGCCATATACGCTTCAAGTGCGGCAGTGCTGTGACACCCACGCGAGCCACCCAATGATAAAGCCAGCCCTCAGACTAGCAGTCACTGCGCGGTGTCTCTGACTCTTTCAGCCAATCTAGACGCTGCATTAGCAGCGCCAGGATTGGCTAGAACAGAGATGCTCCCCGCCCATTAGGAGACGGGGGCCGGGGGCTGCTGCATGAAGCAGCAAGCAACCCTCGGTCCCTCGCTCTAAGGGGAAGGCAGCAGCTACTAGTAGTGCGCATGTTCGGGCTGGTCGTAAAAATGACCATGCCCAAAAACGAACATGCGCACTATTGCTGCGCTCACAGCTGCTTGCTTGTTCAGTTGTCTGTCTGTTGCTTGTCAGTCACCACCAAGTGGGCGTGGCCCAGTCAGGTGCCGGCCCGGAACAGCCACGCGGCGCGACTCACTCGACTTACAATTACACAACAATCACTGACTCAGATTAACGACGAACGGAACGACGAGAACGAATGATGATGGGCCCTGGGGCCATGGGGGCATGTGGCATTAGTGGCAGGTGGGGCAACGCCCCAGCGCCCAAATGGACGCACCGCCACTGTTCCCAAGGGTTCGCTAGGGTCTCTTCTAGTCTGGCCCACTGCAATTATGCACGAATACAGGACCAAATTATGTAGCTGGGCTGGCTTAATTATGTGACAAGAAAATGCAAAATATGCAGCATAATGCTGCAGAATTATTTCACTGTTCTACCATTTTACACACATTAATATTGCCTGGGCAAAGATTCTGCCTCGTTAGTACCAGTTGAATATTAGACTACAGCAATCAGCAACTAAACGCTGCCCAGTTACATTTTGCAAAGGGTCTGCTATTGACTGGGAACATGAGTGGCACTTTTTTTTTTACATTTCAAACCTGAAACACATATTTTGTTGAAATCTGAAAATTATTCAGCAGTTAATGGATTATGTGACAAGTGAAGAATATACATAATTATACTGAAAATGTCATGGCCTCTGAGGCAGATAATTCCAGTGTCCGTGCTCATGAAGCCTTGCACTTCGGTAAAATAAAACACTCACTCACAAAAAAGCTCATTGTTTATCACCTGCTGAAGGGAATAAGCTTAGGGGAACGTCTGTTTCAAATTGAGAGGTAGCCTAGGATGCAGGAAAAAATGCATCCAGTGACATCCACTGACATCAGTATGGTACCAGAATATCCTTTTCAGAATATTGTGTGGTATGACTGTCGTACCCTGTTGGGAGATCGATCCGGTGAATAGTAAGCCCACTTCGAGAACCTCACAATGGTTCATTAAGATTACACGAGGAATTTGGGCAAATCTCAATCTAGGGCTTACTCCATTTTCCTACCCATGACACTTTTCATGCAGTGTGACTGCAGCCTAGTCTTGCTTCCACTGTCTGCTACACTTCAGTCAGGCTGTGACTGACCCAGAAGCCCAATGAGGTGGATACCTATCCCTGTGGCTCTGGCTGCAGAGCAAAACTCGTTAGAACCATTCCCATGGCTTCCACTGCTCAAAGGGATGAACAGAGCATGGCCAATGGCCAGAGAATTGTACTGGTTCATCATCCTCACCCGCCTTCCTTAAGACCCCCATGATCTGGGTTATTCTCTCCCTACCTTCCCAGGCATAGCCTATTGCTGGGAAGTTTAGGGCCACTTGTATCAAATAAGCATTTTGCCAGTACCAAATAGCGATTTTTACCAAATCGCTATTTGGTAATCACAAAATGCTATGTATGTGAGGAATTGCCAAAGATTTTGCGATTCCTCACTGTTACCTAATAGCGATTCGGTAAAAAGTGAATCAGTATTAGGTAATATTACTGCATTCTTTCCTATGGGCCGACAAAGGCACCTAGGTGTGAATGGTTTTGCATAAGCTAATTTTGGATTACCTAATTGGTAATCGCAAATTAGGTACTGCAAAGCCAAAGGTGCCCGGAGGCCTTGGGCATGTGTGCGCTACATGGCACAATTTAAAAAAATGCAGTTTTGTGCATTTTTCGAAGTTTGCACATGGTTACCATCTACTTAAAGTCAATGGTAATTGCATTTTCCTAAACGCACAGTTTGCATTTGGAAAATGCTTCTTACATGTGCTAAGGGAATCGCAAATTGCAGTAGTGGCAATTTAAGATAATCACAATTTTTTGCAATTACCTAAAATTGTGACTACAATGCCTTTCATACATCATGAAAGGCTATTTTGTATTCACAAACTGCTGATTTTACCGAATTGCATCATTTGCAAATGCAAAAAACGTTCAAACATGTGGCCCTTACTGTTCTTCTGAGCATGGCCCCTTCACCTCATGACCTGCAAAGGGCCAGCAGGGTGTGATCGTAATGCTCTTCGGTGTAAACCAGAAAAGAGTGTCTCCAATATTGGCTACGCAGACATTTTGTATCCTGGGGGCAAGCATGTTGTCAATCCAACCTATCGGCCACCTCTGTCTTTCCCACCAGGGGTTACACTGGTGAGCAATACAAGCCAGATACAGGTGGCATAATTTTGCTGTGATGAAGAGGAGGGGATGGGTGAACCACTGGCAGCTTCACTAGGCCTTTTGCCCTCCCCATCACTTACCAACACTGCTGAAAACTGGCTAGTCCCAATATGTTAGGCAGCGGTATGTGTACAACCCATGGTGATGAGGAGACAAGTTAGCCGAAGACCATCCCAATTGTAGGGTGATCCCACTTCTGCTCTCTTCTTCATCTGTTTAGGGGATCAAGCAGACTCTTGGGATATGGCAGAAAGCAGCAATGTATGAAGTGAAAGAGACTTACATCAATTTCCGTGTCCATCCATAAAGAAAATTAGATCACCTTAAACCTTTAAATAAAATATGCTAATTTCAAAGAGGAGGTAAAAAGGTTTTATTACTCAGGCAAATCTCACACAGATTCTGATTATTAGCGTATTTGTCGTTTGTGAAGTTTCTTGCTTTTCCTATGCCCAACCCCCTGCTGTAGTTTTTCATGCAAACTGGCCATATGCCATATCTCATCATCATTGCAAGTTGGTATTAAAAGATGATGAACAAGGGGAGTGGATAAAATAAGAGCGCACTAAGAGACATCTTCTTTGCCCTCCCTTCAGGCCCACCACCACAGCTCCTGTGACCCACAAGCGCCATTTAAAACCTGGCAGAAGAGCATCAAACCAATGAAGCTACGGAGTGCGGGACCCACTGCCAGCAATCCCACATCCCAGCAAGGGCATCGGCCTGGCACCAGGACCTGAATGGTACAGAACTGAGGGACAATGAGCAGAGAGCTGACAAAGAGCACCTGCGGAGGGAAGTACAAGGACAATCTGAAATAAATCCCATTGGTGTAACTTGAGACCCTATCCAATAAGTAAAGGGAAATTTTAGAAGTTCCCATCATAAGGGAGGAAGTTATTAGGCAATAAAAGATATGCAGCCACATAAAGCCCTATGTCTATATGGTCTTAACCCCATGTTTTATAAACAGTTGTGGCTGGCACCCAGATCTCAGATCACATCTGTGATGATGAGAAAACTGAAGAAGGACTGCCCTGCCACTTCCTGGACCCCGCAAAGAGAGACTTTGCTGGGTCTGGTAAAGAGTGGTTGCACCGAAGTCTGGACTGCACCTGCTGAACCTGTGAACTAGCAAAGAGAGGACTGTGCCTGCGGTAGCCCTCTCATGGGAAATTTGCCCATGTGGGCTAGACAGAGGTAGTGACTCCAAGAGTCAGCTGACTGATGACCTGTTACAGCCATATGGGCATAAAAGCTGGAAAGCCTGCATCCTTGAGAGTCCAGTACTAAGAAGCCTGACCACTACTAGATGTCGAGGTACACACTGGGGGAGCAAGTCCTGACCCTCAAACGTTGTTCTTGAGTATGCTGGACCCAGGAGTGTTGTCAGAGTGCAGTTTTGTCACCCAGCAAGGAAATTACTACAAGTTAAAGAAAATTGCAGGGTTTGCTGTAACCAGGGACCTATTGACCAGTGACAACTGGTCCTGTGGTGAATTTTACGTGAACACCATGGGAGATTGACCCCTGAGGCCAATGTTACCCCCCCCCCCCAAGCTCAAGGACCAGCAGGTGCTACAGGACGACCCACCACACTGGCTCAGTATCGTCAGCATAGCTTCTTCAGGCATCTTCAGCAGCCTGTATCCCTTGCACCTGGATCACCCCATTGACTTCAATGGCGGTTTGACCTAGGAATCTGGAACTAGACTGGAGACTGCTAAAGTTGAAAGATAACTGTCCCCCTAGACCTAATTGGTCCCTGTGACTGGCTCCCTGTCAGAGTTGGCCCATCCAATAGTGCCTAAATAGCTGTTTTCAAGTGGGTTGTCATGGCTAACACTAAACCATGATTGTGGTAGATTACAAAGATGTGTTGCATTCAGTGAAAAACAGTGATGTATTGCTTTCTTCTTCCATAACCTCCAGGTAGATTTCTCATGTTGAGATGTCTATTTAAAGATAAAAATACATTCTATTTTTATAAATTGGTATCAGATTTTTCTTGTGCTATGTTTTCTTGATATATTTCTGCTTTTGGTATTACTTTGTACTTTACACTTGTTTCTTTGATAAATCCTGACAGCTCTGAGCCAGAGCTACACACGACTGAGCTAAGGGTTTACAGACTAACCTGACTAGACCTGATACAGATTTGTGTCAATATTAAATGGCGAGGTCACACAACCACAACATATAATAATGCAAATTTCTCACACACACAAATTAGGTATTTGGAGCTTTACCTATTGGTAAAGCGGCAGTCACATGCCAGCCTATCCCCATTGAAAAGCCCTATGTAACTTTTCTGATGACTAACGTTTTAGCCCTAGGATCTACAAGCTTGTGCTGTCAAATGCCTCCCCAGTCAAAGGCAAGTTTCAGAAGAAGTGGGAAGAATAAATGGGCCACCACTTTTCAGATGGTCAATCAGCCCTAAAGATGCAGACAGTTGGGAAAATGCTGCTTACGTGGTGATCCAGCGTTTTCCAGGCTCACTTGCTTACCATTTGTCCCTCCGACAGACCTTTCTTCCCAACTGAGAGGTAATGGGAGTTAGCATTAATATCAATCACAATTCTATTAACAGTACAACTCATTTGGCTACACTATGGATCAGTAGCTTGGATTAAGTAGGTTTATTACAAATTAATAATTTGATTCAAATACACTACTCGCAACAGCATGCTGCAAAGATACAGAATAATAACTCGGATTGCCAAACGCCTAAAAAAATGTAGGCGTACTAGTATCAAGCAAACAAGCAATTCTGTGACCGCTAAAGAATAGTAGCATCAAAATCTGGTGCTCAGAAAATAATCTAAGACTCTCTCAACAAAAGAGTCAAATAGGGAAGAGTTAGCATCTCAGAAAGAAGCTCAGTCAAGAGTCTTCTATGGGTCAGGGATAGGTGTTAGCCTAAACTACACTTAAGCAAAATCAAAAGGAAGCATTTAGGTATAAAACCTCTCAAAGTCCATTCAGTTAGTAGGGAATCAGGGAAGGTATATGCAAGGAATCCGCAGGAGAGATCTGCTGTGGCAAAGGTTAGAAAGGGATCTGAAAAGCATCTGAAAAGAATCTGTAAGGGATCTGAGTAAATGTCCAGGGGGAACAAAATATTATAACATGCAAAGTCCACTAGACAACACTCCCTTGATCACACCATCCGGGTCCATTGCCCTAGTCAAATCCCAAAGTTGCAGGCTGCAACATCAATGGTTTATCCCACACTGGACAAGGGAACGACATCAGTTTCTCATGCTCAGAGCAAGTTTGACACATTGCTGGATAGACTTTTCAGTTAGTGCTCTGGTTCACCAAGTACCTCCGTCAAGGTTTTCTTCCCAGGCTCTTTATCTCTATCTCTAGTACAGTAATGTATCTAATCTAAACTAACAATGCATGTGAATATCTGCAAGAAATGTTGAGTTAGCAGTAAATGAATTCAGCTTTATGCAGCATGATGAATTGCAGGCCTACATATGACAACTTAAACGTTAATTTCGAAGGTGCACATTTAGTACTCGTGTGCACATTTAAGCACAAATGAATATGTTTCTAATGCCTTAAGTTTCACATTACGTGTAATATTCAGTAAGTCATTAAAATAATCAACTGTAAGTATGGCTAAGAACTACATTTAAATCAAATATATGGAATATTAGCCCACACATTAGATAAATCTAATGTTGTTCCTAGTAGGATTACATTCTACATATATTAGGATGGTTTTAATTGCAGTTTCAAATCATTAAATGTTATTCATGTGAAGTAGCACACACGTTTGAAAAGTCACATCACATCTCTATGACAAGCACATTATCTATTAAATGAAGAGGATTTTTTTTATCACATTCAGTTATGGTAAGCCACATTCATGTGAGTAAGTTCTCTAATCCTACAGTGAAGGCACTCTCTAATAGTGTCAAGTGCTACACTTACATTTGCTAATTAAATCATACATGAACATGTGCTAAGTGCACGTTTCTGTTAAGTTTTGGTTGAGTCTCTTGGTGACGTATTTTGTGACGTGTAAAGGGTGGGCAAACTTGCGCTGCACCAGTGGTACTGGACTCCACTGTGCTAACATGCAGTAAATAATAGCAATCAAATGGAAACAATCACCCATATCCAGTGGAGCCGTCCCCACACTCGATGGCTTCGGACAGTCCTTGAAGTAGCTGACTCTATAGTAGGAGTCAAATTGCTGAGAATCCTTCAAAGTGTATCGTTAGGTTCAAAACCAGAAGTGACATGGGGAAAAGAAACAAGGGGTTAAAACAATCCAGGACCTACTTCTCTCTGCAGCTACTCAGACGCTACTAGCTAAGTGAGGAATGCCCCATAACCCACTTATGAGTAACTAGCACTCTAGATTTTAGTTCATATATATGGCGGTGGGGAAATAAACTGACGAAATACAGGAACCAGAAAATACCTTTTCTACTGTATGGAATCCACTGCTTGAATATTTTATGGAGGACTACTCTGCAGATCCTTTGGATAAACACAAGAATGGATAACTAACAAACTGCAATGAAGGACAAACCGGAGCTTTCACACAAACCCTGTAGATGGACCCTGATAGTCCACTTTATTTGAGCAGGCTGAGGGAAGGGAGGTTGGAGGAAAGGAATGGGAGGATCCAGGCGTGGAGTGTGTACTTGTTATCATTTGACTTAACTTTCTCTGATTAAAACTTGGTAAAATGCTATTAAATCCAGTGGCGGCTCGCCGAGGGAGTGGTGCGGGGGAGGGGCAGGGTGGGGTGGGTAGTGAACTCGGACATACGACGGAGAGAACTCAGAGGGAGTTCTGTCCGTCGTAAGTCCGAGTCCACTACCAACCCACCCTGCCCCTCCCCCGCCCCACCCCACCGCCCCGCACCACTCCCTCGGCGAGCCACCACTGATTAAATCCTAAAAGTGGATGCGCCATTTTGTTGCAGGTTAACGTTAAAATAGTTTTCCTCACAAGTTTCAAACTTGTTGGATGTTGGTGATCTTTTTGTACTCACAACCCAAAAGAGGCGTGAATCTCAGTGCTTAATCTGAACCGGAGGTTTCCGGGGCTTGGCACTGGCACTTATTTGTCAAGACTGGCACTTGTGACACTCTGCCACATGGTGGTGCTCTCTGGACAATTTAGAGATGACCACAACAACAGTTAAATATTAAATCAATATACATTAAAAATGACTTTTACCTGAAAACCAAGCCATTCTTATAGCTTTGGGGGCTTGAAATAGTCCGAATTGTCACACTTGCAGGAGTGTGATTGTTAGTAGTTGTGTTGTTACTATCATATTGGCAGCGCTGGCAGGAGCAATCTGTGGTGCAAGCTGCAGTGGCTTCCTGACAAGAGCCCTGGCACTTATATTTTTACAAATTTAACACTGGCACAATATTTCTCCAAAACAAACTATGAATGCACAGTAGTCAAATACCTTGGCCAAAAGAAATGTACGGCCTATCGCCCAGCATGCCTTTCTTAATAACCATAAAAAATCCTATTCTACGAGAATTAACACCTACTTTATACTGGCCATTAGATATGTTGTTCAATCCCAGCATTCACAATGCCCAGGTTTTACAGCACTATTGTCCAGCCACAGTAAACATCGCACAGGCATGTGCAACAACATTAATTTGCTAGAACTCTAATTGCTGTGTAAAGCCTCATTTTAATGGAAGCACCACAGATACCATGCCACCTACCAAAACTCCCTTCTGCATTCACTTCATTCTTTCCAGACCCTTCTACTCAAAACCTTTTGGGCTATAAAATTCAGTATAGGCTTCAAACTCGTGTTGCATACACCTGGAACTGGAGGGCTATCTAGCCAAAGCATGCCCGAGTGTGATGCTACAGAGATAGACAGAAGCCTGCACGTATGCCCATATTGACCAACCAAAATCAGGGTATGTCTACTTTTCAATGCATCTTCTAACACACAGCTCTATTACCGCACAGCATTTACAAGTAAGTACCACACAGCCTATTTTCTGTCTCAGTTGGCTTCAGTCCTCAAGGAGTTTTACGCCAGCGCCATGAGACCCACGGGTGATATGTGCGCTCAATAAATCTCTTTGACTTGACTTGACTTTTCAAGGTACCTTTGCAAAACAGAACTATACCATGCAGATATGCAGGTTATTTTTTTTTCATAGTAGAGTGGAGTGTGGTAGAGTGGACTGGTGTGCAGTGGAATAGTGTAGAGTGTAGTAGCGTAGAGTAGAGTGGACTGGCGTAGAGTGGAGTGAATTACAGTATAGTGGTGTACAGTCGAATAGCGTAGAGTGGAGTGGTGTACAGTGAAGTGGCATACAGTGGAATAGTATACACTGGAGTGGGGTAGAGTTGAGTGGCATAGAGTGGAATATCATAGAGTGGAGTGACATACAGTAGAGTAGCATACAGTGGTGTAGCATAGAGTGGAGTGAGTTACAGTGTAGTGGTGTACAGTGGAATAGCATAGACTGGAGTGGCAAAGAGTGGAGTGGCATAAAGTTGAGTGTTGTCAAGTGGAATACCATGGAGTGGAGCGCCGTAGAGTGGAACGGGGTAGAGTGTAGGCTGGTAGACTGAAGTGCATGCAGTGCAATAGCCTACTGTGAAGTGGCGAAGAGAAGAGTGTTGTGGAGTGGCATACATTTGAATAGTGTAGAGTGGAGTGGCATAGATTGGAGTGGCATAGAGTGGAGTAGCATTCAGTGGAGTAGTGTAGAGTGGAATAACGCTGTGTTTACAGGCGTACAGTGTAGTGACATAGAGTTGAGTGGCATGTAGTGGTATAGCATAGAGTTTAGTGGCGTAGAATGGAGTGTCGTAGAGTGGGATAACCTAGAGTGTAGTAGTGTAGAGTGTGGTGGCGTAGAGTAAAGTGGTGTAAAGTAGAGTGGCATAGAATGAAGTGGTGTACAGTGTAATAGCGTACAGTGGATTATCGCATAGTGGAGTGGCGTACAGTGGAATGGCATGCAGAAGAATAGTATACAGTGCAGTGGTGTACACTGAAGTGGCATACGGTGGAGTGCATTGAATAGAATACTATAGATTGTAGTGTCGAAGTGTGGAGTTGTGTACAGTGGAATAGCGTACAGTGGAGTAGTGCAGAGTGAAGTGGCTTACAGTGGAGTGTCATAGAATGGAGTGGTGTAGAGTGTAATAGCGTACATTGGAGTAGTGTAGAGTGGAATGGCGTAGAGTGGAATGGCACAGAGTGGAGTGCTGTAGAGTGGAGTGTGTTAATTTAAACAGACGTAGTGTGAAAGTGTGTGAATGAATGTAGATGTAATGTGGCAGAAATAAACATTATGATGTGTAAATAGTACTTTTTTGTAGTATGTGTTGATAGTGTAAGTAGTTTCAAAGTTATACATTTTTAAATATTTAGTTATATATATTGTGCTGCGGTAAGTTCGCGGTATATTGCGATTTATGCGGATGAGAAGTCAGTATGTGATTGGCTAATGGCTGTGTTTACCAAACGTCAAAGGCAGCCATGTACTTTCTATCACAGTTTGGCTGTATACTGCGTTGTGCGTTTCGCTGCATTCTGGTTGATGGTCTTTGATATAGGTAAGTAGTAGGTTTTATTCTTTTTCCCTACCTATTACAACTTTATTAAAATGGCAATACATAGAGAAATGTATTTATAATCTATATATTTTTACAGCAGTTTAGGGAGAACTGCGCATTGAAAAGCAAAATGTTAAATAGCGCAGTAATTTGTAGGTATTACTACAGTACTCTGTAGACTTTTAGTGCAGATTTAAATATGTTAAAAATAGAAAATACACTGTAGTACACTATTTTTGTAATTGTAGTAAAAACATATGTTTATTTAGACCTCAGTCTTGTTAAATAATTTTTTAAATTACAATATCATGGTAAGTTAACTCACAACTCCTAATATAACATACCGGTATAAAATATGATAAAAGGGGGGCGGAGCTTGCCTAGGACCAAGATGGCCGCATAGATCGAGGGCTCCACTAAGCCATCGCACAATTCATAAAGTATCCGCACATAAGGGCTAAATTCGTACTAATCCTGATCTGACATAGACGTCGGAAATCATAGCGCTCATTTTGAGCCGTTTTACGACTACCTTCGAAACGCATGGACAACGGGGCAGTCGATCGGAGCTGATGCCCGGCCCTCGGCATTGAAACCCGAAGCTGCGTCGGAAGTGTGCCGCTGGCCGGAACAGTGTGGTCGCTCCAGCTCCGTAGAAGCCCGGCATAGGCGGCGAATCGGAGGGCTCAGCCGGACAAAGTAACTTGCAGCTGGAGCTGCGGCACGCCCGATTGGCCGGTTTACAGTTGCGGATCCTGCTGTGAAGAGCCGAGCGGAGTATGCCACGGAGGAGAGGCTCCGATCCTTGTGTTGGGACCTGGGTCTGGTGTGTGATCGGGGGTTGCCGGCGTACAGTGAGGGAAGCCGCGACCGGCAGGTGGGAGGCCCCCGAATCAGTGCACCACCTTCCTCCCAGATCGGCGGCAGTGATAAAGGCACGGGAAGCAACGGTGCGAGGAGGCAGCTCGCGGCCATTTTTGGGAAGTGTGCACTGCTATTACCCACAAGACGTCCCGCATTGTGGAACGACGGTGAGGGGGCCTGGGTTTCTAAGTATGAATTGGAGATGTCGACGTCAGGACGCTGCTTATGAAGCAAAGTCTTCATTCTTGAACTTTTGAGGCCACGGCCCCCCCTTGAAAACACTGCTGTCTGCGGGCCCGTACTTCCGTGGTGGTGAGTCATCCGCACATTTATTGAACGACTGCATGGCTCTGACAAGGCGGTGGAGAGAAACAAACAATTGCCTGTGCAACACCGGAGCCTCATGAAATGAGAAGGGGACTGAAGTTATAAGACGCATAGTTAAGGAAGGAGATCGCCTTCACCCCGACAAGTTTACACATGCGGCGAGGACGTATAGACAACCCACTATTAGAGTCATTCACCTGGGGAGCGGCGACCTGCAGAGGAGGCTGCTGAATCACAGAATAGACAGGGGCAGGAGTTGCATAACAATGGCTTTGGGCAGCGGAACTGGATAACACACTATGCGACAAGTAAGCTGCTGTAGAGACAACCGGAGTTGAGTACTTTGACCATCGGAGGTTGCTGGAAGCATTGCGGGAGCAAATAAGAGAGTTGGAAGTGCACGGGACGATACTAACTCCTAGGTCACTGGGCTGAACTACAGTGCTTTGGAAAGTCTCTCCCCCCCACACCCTAGAGGTGCTGAAGTCGAAGAGGGTCAACTAGCAATAGCTGAATCGGAAGCCACTGGTGGTGACACCATTATTAACATCTAGCCAGCGGACGTAACGGAGTGACGCTGCGTCCAGATTCTACGCATAGCAGCGACACTGGAGAGGAGACGGGCATATTCCCGCGTGGCCATGGGTAAGGTGGACAAAACGCAACCCAAGCTCCATTTTGAACAGCGGAAGACCAAGCACAGGGAGCAGGACTCCGAAGAAGGCCTAAATGCGCATGAAGAAGACGCGGAGGTTGCGGAAGGAGATATTCGTAATATATTGGCGTCGATGCAAACGAGCTTACAAAAGAGCCTGTCCAATACAGACAGCAAGATCGATTCTTTGGCACTGCGCATGGACCGCCTGACAAAACGTATGGATAAACAATCGGAACGGCAGGACATGACGGAACGAAGAGTCACGGAGGTTGAGGAGGCTCAAACAGAACTCAACTCTGACCAAAAGCAAATGGGGAAACTGCTGCTTACTCTACAGGATAAGGCAGAGGACCTTAAAGCCCGCTCCCGGAGAAGCAATATACGCATCACAGGCCTTCTGGAGACCACCAATGTGGGCAATATGGAACTTTTCGTTGAAAAGTTGCTGGAGACATTGCTAGGGCGTGACACATTTTCAGCAATGTTCATTGTTGAGCGTGCACATCGCTCATTAGGTCAGAAACCTCCCCCTGGAGCAGCGCCAAGACCGATCATTGCAAAACTGTTAAATTACAGAGTCAGAGATGCAGCGCTAAGAGCAGCGCGTGAGAAACAAACACTGCAATATGAGGGGTCTGCTATCTCGCTGTACCCGGATTTCACGGTTCACGTGCAGGAGGCGCGAAGACAATTTGCACCATTGAAGAAGCAACTACGAGAACAACACTTGGACTACGCAATGCTGTACCCGGCAAGGCTGAGAGTGAACAGACAGGGTCGCTCACGCATCTTCACAGACCCCAAAACTCTACAGAAAGCCCTGAAGGAGTGGGCCAAGGACAGAACTCACCAGAGTGCTTCGCCCAATCACGAGAGCGCTAATGGTGGCGGCCTCGACGAGCAAGACTGAACGCTGAACTTCAAAACTTGTCAGCTAAGTTGTTACTAGGCGGGGGCAGGAAAATGTTTTGTTTAATGGCATGTAGGGTTGCAATAGCAGTTAATACAGAAGGAGGGGAGATGTGTTGAGGAAGCTGAACGGGCACTATAAAGAAGTTTAGTTATGTGTGAACATATATAGAACTGTGATAAGCTGAGCCAAATTGCAAGAGGAGTTACAGGATCCTAATATGTTACCATGGTAAAGTCAGTTAGATGCACAGTATTTGCTGGATGGCGAACGGACAAACCACCACACTCGGTGCGGGAGAGAGGGGGTTGGTCTCAGGCAACATCTGCCCTTGTGTGTGAACCACAACCTGGAATTGTTTCTCTTTTGTTTTATGTTTGATATTGTTAGCGATGAATATGTAACAGAAGCAAGGGGTTTGTTAGGGGTTCTTCGCCAGTGCAGAGTTGGGGCATGCATGGCGTGGGTGGGGGGAGGGGGGACGTTAGGACACTTTTTGGGATCTACTCATAGCACAGAGATAATGGCACAGATCAGGAACAGAGTACAACATTACATGGAGACACAGAAGGACGCCCAGGTATCAGTGGCTAGCGATAGATTGTTTTACACCCGAACACATGGCACAAACGCAGCTTAAAACGCTTAACACCTTAACCTGGAACGTTAGGGGCCTAAACGACTATAGAAAGTTGAGGAAGGTCCTGGCATACCTCACCAGACACAACATTGATCTTGCATTATTGCAGGAATCCCACTTACCGCTCAATAGTAAAATGCTTAATTGTAGGGGGCTGCTGGGAAACGTTCACGTGGCGGGGTTCACGTCCCATGCCTGAGGCGTCATTACCTGGATCAACCCAAAATCAGGCCTACAGCTGTGGCCATTGGAAACAGATGAAGAAGGGAGATATGTTATCTCGCGATGTAGCGGAAAAGGGTTAGATTTGATTGTGGTTAATATATATGGTCCAAATTATGACAATCCTAAGTTCTTTGAAGCACTAATTGGGAAACTAAGTCACCACGGGATGGCTCACCAATTATGGGGCGGGGACTTTAACTGCGTATTGAATCCACAATTGGACAGATCCGGAGGCCCAGATAGGCGTCCCACTGCATCAGCTAGAGTAATCACGGGGCGACAACGCAGTTAGACCTACTAGATGTTTGGAGAACGAGATCTCAAGAAAGGGGAGGATATACACACTACTCTACATTTCATAATTTACACACACGGATAGACTATTGGTTGGCTTCTGGGGAGTTATACGTGCAGGTCCGTGATTGCGTAGTGCTACCTTGAACTTTTTTGGATCATTCTCCGGTGATGTTGGTCTTGGAGAGGCCAAGCAAACGCATCCCACCCTTCAGCTGGAGGTTCCCACCCTACTCACTGTTGGACCCTGTTTTTAAAGCAGATATTGTGGAGGCGATAGAAAGTTTTTTTGAACACAATATAGGGTCGGTAGACACCTTTTCGGTTGTCTGGGAAACTTTCTAAGTCTACATTAGAGGGATCACTATGTCTAAAAACTCGAGTGTCCTTCGGGACCTGAGTAAGCAACTCTCGGATTTGGAGGGTCGATTGCAGACGTTAGAAAATAGGCGCTTAGCTGACGCCGACGACCAGATGCCTGAGGAATTCCAAGAACTAATTAAAGAGTTTCATGAAACAGCCGATACAGAACTTAAACACTTAGGCAAATATGCAACAGCCCGCACGTATGGAGAAGGCGAGAGACCAGGCCCGGTATTGGCCTCACTCTTACGGAAATGTAGGGAAAAGGCGGGAGTGATGTTGGTCCATGATGAGCAGGGGGAACCCATCACGTCACCAACAGCTATAGCAGACAGATTTAGACAGTATTATTCCACACAGTACGCCTCTAAAACAGGAGGCCTAGACGCACAGATTTTAGATTATTTATCGCACATCAAGCTCCCTTGGCTAACGAATACACATAGGGAATACCTTATGCGCCCGCTCGAAATAGAAGAAATATCAGCAGCGATTTCGGGAATGAGAGCTGGCAGTGCCCCCGACGCTGACGGACTAACGGTATCCTTTTATAAGGAATTCAAAGATTTACTTATTCCACATCTAAGCACGCTGTTCGAGGAAATTAGCGAAAGGGGTCAAATGCCCCCTACCGTGAGAGAGGCACTTATTGTGGCCATTCTGAAGCCAGACAAACCGCCAATGGAGTGTGCGTCGTATCGCCCCCTGTCATTGCTTAATGTAGACACAAAATTATACACTAAAATCTTGGCAAATCGCTTGACCCCACTGGTTCAGCTGCTGGTCGCTCCAGAACAGGCTGGATTTGTCCCTAGTAGAAGCCTGACGTACAATTTAAGAACAGTATTTGGCGCGATTCAACACATTAAGACGGAAGTGCAGGCTGTTGCGGTGTTCCTTGACATGGAGAAGGCATTTGACTCGGTTCAATGGCCTTTCATGGGGCAGGTTTTGAAAAGACTGGGGCTGGGAGACATCTTTTTACAAATGGTGGGTGTTCTTTACAAATATCCAACTGCCAGAATAAAAATTGGAGATATGGTTACGGACACAAAACGCATCACCAGAGGTACGCGGCAGGGATGCCCGCTCTCCCCGACACTCTAAGCACTCACAGCGGAACCGCTGGCCTGTGCGCTGCGGGAATACCATAGATACAGAGGCATTCGCTTTTCGGGGTATGAGCTTGTTATATCCACATACGCAGATGACACACTGCTTTACATTCGAGAACTTGAAAATAACTTGTCCCCTGTCCTACATGAGGTGGTCAAGTTTGGTACATTGTCTGACCTTAAGGTCAACTGGTCCAAATCAATCATATTCCCACTCACCCCTAACACTGTGCAATTTACCCCTGAGTTTCCTCTGCAGTGGACTACAGACCCGGTGAGATATTTGGGAATCAAAATACACACGGACTCGGAGGTGGTATTCCGAGAAAACTATGGACCAGTAATTAGTAAGCTGGAAGACGACGTAGAGCGATGGATTAGACTGCCACTCTCATTGATGGGCAGGGTCTCAATCATGAAAATGGTGGTACTGCCACGGTTCCTGTTTCTGTTTGCCAACATTCCGATGGTCCTCCCTAGCTCTTTCTTCCGTACACTGAAATCACTATTACTAAGGTTAGCGTGGGCGGGGAAACAAGCTAGGGTACAATGGGATATACTTACGTTGCCATATCACATGGGAGGTCTGGGAGCCCCGGATCTGAACCTATACTATAGGGTAGCACAATGCGCACATGCACACTTCTGGATACATGGACCTGCAAATACATCTCATTTACAAATAGAGAAGGTAGTTGCAACACCGCTTCCTTTACCTGCGCTTTTATTTAATCCTCCGGGCCGTAGAACTGGGATTCTTGATTCGATCAATGCGACCGTACATGCATGGCACCATCTACTTAAGCTGCAAGCTGGAGCCATACTATATTCCCCGTTGGCTCCTCTGGAATGGTGTCGTTGGTTACCCACGTGCACCGATAGGGGGGTAACTCGGGCGCTGAACGCCATGAATATTACCAAGATAGGCAAACTGTTTGAAGAGGGTGTGGTAAAAACATGGGGCGAAGTGACTGCACAAGGCCAAAATGACACATTGTTGCATAGATTCCAATTTCATAGAATGAGGCACTCGTTAAAGGAGATTCTAGGAAGTGACCTCGCCGAGCCACCGGAAGTGGCCCCACTCACACACATGATAAAAACAGAATTGCAGACACAGATCGTGTCCAAACTATATAAATTAACGCAGGACTATCGGGCCAACCATTACACTAAAGCCCGGCTGGCCTGGCAGACTGATTTGGGGACGGATATAGATGATGGAATGTAGAGATACAGCTGCGAGAGCACAAAACAAATATCCCTGAACGGCAGGCACAGGCTGATCCACTTTAAATTTATCAACAGAGTATATTACACCCCTGAAAGATTGCATAGGTATGGGCTGAGGGATTCGGCTGAATGCGAACGATGTGGTGTCACCCCGGCTGATTTCTTTCACCTAGCATGGTTGTGCCCAGGAATCGCTGGCTTCTCGTCATTAATATTTAAGACTCTGGAGGAAATCACTAAAGAAAAACTTCCTCCCGACCCTGCGCTGGCACTGTTGGGATATTCTAAGCGCTTGCCTAAATCTATTAGATGGTTGGTCGATATGGGGCTGCTAATGGCTAGACGCAGAGTGGCAATAAGTTGGTCCTGTGGTCCGACCCCCTCTATAGCCAGCTGGTCGAGGGACATGGTGTACTGCTGCACGCAGACTGAACACTATAGTGAACTCCTACCGCCACGTAATCGCTCTAAGAATGTTTGGGAACTATATGTAATTTATAAGGCGGCAAAAGCAATGGGTATGGAGGTGGACACTCCCCTGCTTAAGAGCACTATATGAAGAGGATGACAAACGGATTAAGATGGTTGAGATAGACCCAAGGTATGCTAACAGCCTAACATTTCCACTATTTAGCAAGATTTGCGGTGAGCACGAACTGGGTAGCAATAGGTATTTGGGAGCTTCTTCCTGTTGCACTGTTTTAATTTTTTCTCTTTTTTTCTATTTATATGCTATATAGGGGATTAGGCCTTGTAAAGGGTGTAGTAACCATGCCATGTAACACAAAGAACTCAGAATTATGTGTACCGATTTGCCATGCTGATTGTTGTGAAAATGGTCTTATCAAGAAGTGTCTATGTTAATTTTTGTTTTCTTTTTTGTTAATGTATGAAAATTGCAAATAAAAATATAAGTAAAAAAATATATATATATATGATAAAACGCAATTCATCCTACGATAAAACATGTACATTCTCAACCACCAGTGGCACATGTCACATTTAGAAATTTCATTTCAACCAATAGTTGGATTGCTTGCCCCCTATCCCTAGTATCGTAATGTATAAACACAGGTTTTAAAAAAGACTTCAGTTGGGATAAAAACCACCAACAATCCACAAGGTTGTGAACTGAATTCCCTTTCGTGTTAAGGCCACATTGGCAAATGTTCCCTTCGTTTAGCAAAATACCATAACGTCCTGACATCAGCAATTGATTTAACCTACATCTAAATCTCAGTAGCCTTTGATGCATCGTGATATTCGGCAATCTCTCCAACCAAGGGAAGGTTTCACCATCCATCCATGAACTTAACAGATGGGAAACAGATTGCTTTTCTCTCAGGTAAGTGAGGTCCTCCTCCCTTGAGACCTGTCTTATTATTCTTTTCAATTCCATCGTACTCACTCCTATCAGACTGATATCATCTACTACATATATTTGTAATTCCACGCAGCATGTTTAAATTCTCCCTCTAACTCCACAGGCCCAAGTTAGCTCACTGTACATTATCTCCCTTTTAAACAACTGGGAGATTTTAGAGGTTTGCCCACTCTCTATTTCTGTCCAAAATTGTATCATTTCTGCATAGGCTAAGTATGTCCACCCTGGGAGGCCTGTTTCCACTCTAAACGCCTGCACCATTGTGGAAGATGGAAGAGAAAGTAGTCTTTTTAGGCACCATCCTTCTTCCAAGTCCCTACTCTTTTTACCCCTCAAGCTGACTACCTCAGCACCATATTGAAACTGTGGTCTTATCATGGCCTGATAGGCCATTAGCACTGGGCCCAGGGAGGGGCGCCCATAACAGGTGTCAAATTTCCTTAGTTCCCCTACCGTCGAAAGCGCGCTTGCTTGTCTCGAGGTAAAGTGATTCTTCAAACCTAGATTATGGCAGAACCACAGTCCTAGGTATTTGTATTTGTCCACTCTCTCTAATTTGACTTTGTTTATTACCCAACTCATGCTTTTCCTATGTTTCCCTGTTTGGGGCACTTTGTTCCTTTTCATATTTATTTGTAATTTTTTCTTGTGGCAGTAGTCCGCAAATATATTTAATGTTCTTTGGAGCCCAATTCCTGTCAAATCAAAAATCACTAAGTCATATGCATATAGAAGTCAGCTAATATGCATGCCATTCATTTTTGGGCTAAAAGTATTTGGAGGATTTAAAACACTGATGAGGTCAGCCAGGAACAGGGAGAACAGTGTTAGTGCCAAAAGACACCCTTGTCTCAGGCTGTTCCTTATGCTAATTCTTTTAGATCCACTATCCAATTTGACTTGGGCCCAGTTTTCCCGGTGTAGTTCCTGCAAGATCGAAACCAAATCTTTTGGGATCTCATATTCCTTTAGTGCTTTCCATAGCAAGGTTCGATCAATTGAATCAAATATGGAGCTGAAGTCAACAAAACAGCAATACAATACTCCACACTGCTCTATGGATTTCTTAGCAATGGCCCATAGGCTGAAGCAATGATCAATTGTCGAGTGGTTCTCTTTAAAACCACTCTGTTCACGAGGGATAATAGAATTTGCTTCTGCCCACTCCTTTAACATCCCCAAAAGGATCTTTGAGAAGACCTTGCCACTTACATTGACAGATTTATTTGTTGGTAATTTCCAGACAGGGCATATTCACCTTTTTTATATATAGGTTTAATCACTACTCCCTTCCAGCTATCCGGGAATATTCCAGGAGAATAAGCTGATGCTAAGCCGATAAGCCCACCCCTAGTCCACATTACTTAAGTTAACCCATTCAAACACATCCTCCTCCCAGTCCAAAATATCATACATATTTGGATCGGAGGGGATGCCCCTATGTCTATACCCTTTCTCTTTGGGCAGTATAACTTGAAATCTACCTTCACTACGCTCCTTGATGCGTCTATGGCTAACACAATCTTCTTTTGAGACCCATTTTACTTGGTTTGCCTCTAGGCCTTCATGACACTTCATAAATCCTGGACTTTGGGAAGTGGGCTGTTCTGGAGCTATATCCCTAAATATTTTAAGCCGCTGGTGTTTTAGCTAATTTTCTGCGAGAAGGATATCTCTCACCAACCTGGAATAGAGCAAGATTTTAGTGACATCCTTACTATTGCTATTTACCAAGAAGCCCACCTGTTTCAGGCCGGTTGTAGAGACTGAGAATAAACTGGGGCAAGAGGAGAATATTTCAAGGAGCAGAGTTTAGAGAGTTTAGAGAGTTTAGAGTTTAGTTTAGTTTTGCTATAACTTATTCCGCTTCGGGGACAAATCTAACCTCAGGGGTATGTGCCCTTCTGCCCCTCTTTGGTTCCTCCCATCTTTTACTCTCCTGTAAAACCAACTGATCCCATGCACTGGGCCCGGGGAGGGGGGCATTCTTCCCTTTGCTTACATATATTTTTCTTACCACTGGCCCAGTGCGGGAGGTTGCTTTACCTTTGGCCAGGGTACTATGTTTACAATTACTTTACTATTTTCTGAGCTTCAGTTGCAAGTTGGGACTGTCTCCTAACACTATAGGTATTCTTTTTCCCACCTCTGACCATCCTCCCCTGTCACCTCTTTTTCCCTGTTTGTTTAACTTATGGGTTAACAAAGTAAACACAAGGAGATGATGGAAGGAGCGCTGAAACTTTTCAGACACTCACCCCCAATCACAGATCTGGGTTGAATCCATCATCGTTCTTTAGCTAACTTTGCCACCCCAGTTCAGACCCAGCCGTATGCAAATCAGTCTTGACCCTGTTCCTTATGGGAACAGTCCAGCCCAAACTGCCAAGCCAGGTCTTCCCTGGACCGGAAACAAGCATCCTGGGACCGGTTTCGGGGTAACACCCTTCATCAGCCAGGCTAGCTTGAATCCAGTGGCAAAATTATTATTATTATTATTAGTGCATTTTATAGAGCGCACGGCTACCTCCAACAGAAGTGTCCCGGCGCTAACGGTAGGTGCAGATTGCATACAGGGACTGAGGAATTACACAGTTTTCTAGGTTAGGCTGAAGAGCCAAGTTTTCAAGGCCTTTCTAAACAAGGGCTCTGTCTTCGCCTTTCGAAGGTGGACTGGCATAGAGTTCCACAGCGAGGCGGTTTTACTGCAAAAGCCCGACCCCCCATCCTGGCCTTTTTAAAGCGCGGATCACCATTAGGTCCTGATGATTAGACCTCAGAGATCTTGATTGGTGATATCTCCGAAGTCTATGCTTCAGATATTGGGGGCCAGCGTCACTAATGGATCTAAAGGCCAGTATCAGTGCCTTAAACTCGATCCGTCTCTTGATCGGGAGCCAATGAAGGCTTCGCAGGTGAGGAGAGATGTGATGGCGAAGAGGCACATTTCTGATTAGCCTGGCAGCAGCATTTTGTATGATCAGCAGTTTTCTTAGCAGGTAATCCGGGAGCCCCAGATAGAGACTGTTAGCGTAGTCCAGTTGGGAGGTTACAAGCGCATGGACCACATTTTTCCTGTAATTCATTGGTAATAAATGCAGGAATTTGCGTAGACTTTTTAATTTCCAGAAACACGCGGAAGAAACTTTGCAAATTTGAGCACTACCTGATAGGCTGGAATCAAATCGGAAGCTCAGGTTCCTAGCTGAGCTCACCGGGTTAGGAGGGGGTTAAGCTCAGCCGGCCCCCAGAGTTCAGATGCGGTAGGAGAGGGTTGGTTAAAAAACAGTACCTGTTTTATCAGTATTCAACTTCATGCAATTATTTGTCATCCATGCTAAGATTGTGCGCAGACAGAGTTTAAAATTAATGAAGGCTGCCTCCGTGTGTTCTTTAAAAGAGAAGACAAGCTGAGTATCATCAGCGTACGAGACCACCTTCACGCCACACTGTTCAATCAGTGTGGAGAGAGGGGTCAAGTACACATTGAAGAGGGTGGGGCTGAGCGCCGAGCCCTGTGGGACCCCGCAGCTAATAGATCTGGTAGCCGAAGTAAATGGACGCAGGAACACATTTTGAGACCGGCCCTCTAAGAAGGTGCGGAACCAGTTTAAAACAGTACCCTTCACACCTAGGGACTCAAGTCTCTCTAGTAGGATCTGGTGTGACATAGTGTCAAAGGCTGCGGACAAGTCCAACAGCACTAACATTGCACATCTGCCCTGGTCTACCGTTTCCCGTATGGTTTCTGCCACTTCCAGGAGGGCCGTTTCTGTGCTATATCCCTTCCTAAAACCCGACTGGGAGTCGTGGAGAAGATGGTTTTTCTCCAGGAACTCCGATAGTTGCATTTGGATAACCTTTTCCAGCACTTTGGCCGGAGCCGGGAGGAGAGAGATAGGTCTAAATTTTTTTAGATCTGATGGGTCCGCATCTTCTTTCTTTAGAATTGGTTGGACATAAGCCATTTTCCATGGCACAGGGAAAATACCCAGGCTCAGAGAAGCGTTCCATACGGCATTTAAGACGGGGTTGAGCCGTGGAGCCAGGAGTTTAAAAAAGCTGGCTGGACAAGGGTCGGTCGGGGCACCCGATTTAATTTTACTTAATTCCATCAAAGAGGTCGCTGTACCTAATGGGTGGAATTCCGACCAAGTGTTGGAAAGGTTGGAATTGTCGACTATAGCTGATTATGTAGAGATCCCAGCTAAAGGGAAAGAGGAGTAGATTTTCTGAATCTTGTCATGGAAAAAACTGGAAAGATCTTCAAAGAGGGAGGCTGAAGGGGAGATAGTGCTCTTCAAGGCTAACGGCTTCAAAAAGCCCTGAACAATCTTGAACACTTCTTTAGTCGAATTATCTGAAGTTTTAATCTGGTTAGCAACATAATCCCTGATCGTATTACGTTTTAAGATGTGAAATTTCTTTAATGCAAGTTTATATCTGTATTTGGCGTCGGGGTGATAGTATTTCCTCCATGTACGCTCCAATTGCTTACATAAACTTTTCTCCAGCCTAAGTTCAGTGGTGAACCAGGGGGCAGAGGGATTTTTTCTAGACATTTTCGTGATTTTAAGTGGAGCAACTTTGTCCAAGGCAAGTGTAATCCAGTTATTAAAAAGAGAGGCATCTTGACTGGGCTCTCCCGTCAAAACTGGGACTGTATCATGTAGCACATGATCAATGGCCTCCGATGTAACCTTCCTCCAATTTCTTCTCATTTCGGGTGTAGAACTGACCTGATTATTATTGGAAGGAGTGGTCAAGTGAAAAGGGACTAAAAAGTGGTCTGACCAGGTCAGTGGGAGAGGAGAGTCCACTCTTAAAGAGGAAATGTTGGTAAAAATAAGGTCCAACATTTGGCCAGGCACGTGTGTCGGGGCTGACAGTTTTTGAACCAAGTTCAACCCTTCAAGGGTATGTAGTAATTGAGCGGCTAATGGGCATATGTCATTGTCCATATGAACATTGAAATCTCCGAGAATAGTGCAATTTGCATATTTTAAAGAGAGGTCAGCAATAATGTTATGTAGTGCAGACCACTGAGCAGCTGGTGAGTCAGGGGGTCTGTATACCAACAATCCAGCAAATGGAAAAGTGGGGGTGATTTTAACGCAAAACGACAGTGCTTCAATCATCCCAATATTCTCAATTTTCTTCACCGTGATCTCCCAGTCCCTTCTGGGCATACCCTGCCAACTTAGGGCGAGCAAAGCCAGAGGAGTAGCTATACGAGCTATAGCCATTTCCATAGCAATAACGGTAATCCCTTCTTTTTATTAGCATCGGGCATTTAGATATGTACACAGAGGTTTGCCCCTCACCTTTTTTGGCCGTGACCGTAGATCTAACAGTTTTGACTTCCTTGCATCCCACACCTACTCCCCACACAGACCTGCTGGGTCATCCCTCTCCTCTACAGGCATCACCAACTTGGGCATACAACCATTTATCTGTTTCAGCTGAGAAGAAATAGACTGCAGGTAGGCCTTTAGGTGATTTCATCGTATTGGTATTCAATCTAAACCACTGCCTCAGAAATGCCCTGCAGAGCTTTTTGCATTAGGACCATAACGCCCAACATCGATGCTGAGGAACATGTCCAACAGCAAAGTCAGATGGTAGCGTGGGAGGAAATTTTTTTATTCAGCAAGGTTACAGGGCTTATAGTGTTTGATGGAGCTCCCCCTAGCTCACATCAATGGCCAGAGCCTGTAAAAGTAAAGGTTGTTGCTAGTGTGCTACTAATGCCATAATCCTCCAACTCATGGGTGTCTTGACACCACTCCCCTAGAATTTATTCTTTGGAGCCTTCATCCCCAGGCCCTTTCAATTGCAAGCAGGGCGATGAAGATAATGTCAGCTCCAGCTGAGCTACATCTTGGTCAAAAAGGGACTCAGTTAACTCTCTTCTGCTCACATCAGTCAGAGGGTGAAGTAAAAGGTTTTGGCAGGGCAGACGCAGAGGATATATTTCCCCTTCCTTTTTGGGTGGCACACCTCTGAAATGCTTCCCCACAAACTCCTTGATTGATTTTACCAGAGGAGATGTCCTTTGTCCAGCACCGTCCACCTCAAGCATCTTTTCCCTTTTGTTCATCCCTAAGCTGCCATGCAATGTACTTGCTTGCTTAAGGTTACTTTTCATCACCACACTGGGAGAGGTTGACTGAGCTCTTTCTTTGCTCCATTGACCCTTGAAGTCTTGCCTGGGCCATTTGCAAGTGGTTTTGCATGCTGATACAGAGTGGCACATATAAGAATTTTTAGCACTCACCTGATCGCCGCCACCACCTCAGAAATGCTGCTGTGTCAGCTGAGAATTGCTGAGATCTTCTTAATGTTCATAGGGATCAACACCTCACCATCGCTGTCTTTCTGTTTGATAACAGCCCCCCTCTCTTTTTATTATTTCTTCTCTTTTCTTTCTTCTTATCACTTCACTTCACTGCGCTTTAGTACAATGTACCACAATTTTACCACAATTGCCAAGGAGGGATTAGTTTAATACTCCCATGACTGGCAGTGGTGCGAGCAAGCAAGCAGGGGACAGGAAGCAGGCAGCACAAAAAGACTTGGGCACACCAGGGGAACTGGCCGCCCTGTCCCACACTGAGCTCTACTTCAGCACCCGAGGCAGGCCGACGCAGTTGTGACCGCTTCACCCCTCCTGTGCTCACCGGGTCTCAAAGTTAAGCCAGGTAACGTAATGCCGGCTTGCTGCTGTCCCGTTAAATCGCCGGGTCGCTAATCCAAACCCCATAAATCCTGGCATTTCTGGGTGGACACAAGCACGGTCAGGCAAGAGGGGTAATAAAAAGCACCCAGGCTGGAGCTGGATGCAGAGCCTTGGCAGCTATTTTGAAAAATATAGTGTAGTAAAATGTATTTTGAATTTTCTAACATATTTTTTTTTAAATTTATTTGAAGTACGCTGTACTCCTAAGGCACTAAAGCGATACTCCATACATTTTTATAAAAATTTACAGAATGGTATAAATATTTTTCTCTACATATTACCACTTTAACAAAGTGGTAATAGGTAAGGAAAAACTATCAAGCCTAATACTTACCTATATCTAAAGGCGTAACGCAGAACATCGCCAAAGTGTACCTAAAAAGAACATGACTGCCTTTAACTTTTGCAAAGGCAGTCATTACCCAAACACATAGGGGCATATTTACAATGAAGTGGCGGAGCGCGGTGTTAGCCTCCTTGGCTTAACGCCGCGCTCCACCACTTCAGAAACGCAGGGCTGCACCATATTTACAAGAATGTGGTGTAGCCCTGTGTTTCCCCCTGTGCTGGCACTAAACTTAGCAGCCTAGCACCAACGCAGGCACCCTTGCACCATAGTGCTAGGGTGTCTGCGTTGAGGGGAAGATTGTTTATGTGCAGGAAGGTCTCCCTTCCTGCACATAAACAATCTTTAAATGGCGTTTTTTAACTTTTAAGTGTGCTGCTTAATGCAGCACACATAGAAGTTGCATCACGTCATTTTTTTATTGTTTATGTGCAGGAAGGGTCACCTTCCTGCACATAAACAATCAATGGCGTTATGCTGTTTCTATGTGTGCTGCACAAAGCAGCAAACATGGAAACAGCAAAAAACTAGGAGAAATAAAGCATTTCTCCTCGTTTCGCCTGTTTAAGGCCAGGTTTTCCCTTGTCTTAATTTTGGCACTGCCTCCTATTTACGCCACCCTTGTAAATAGGGGGTGAGTCAAAATCAATGGGTGTTGCGGTGGAACGTTAGCAGGTAAGAAAACACCTGGGCAAGGTGAATAGCAACATACACGGGCATGACAATTTAAATTCAAATGAAACATTGACAATCATTCTAAAGATTTTATATTCAAAATAAATATTTATTTGGTAGAGTTATATATAAAGAGAGAATATTCAAGTATTTTTTTACATATTTATAGTCAATCAAGTTGATCTATTCATATTTCATTTTTCTAAAAGCAAGATTTCAATCGTTCAGTGTAGTGCTAGTCACAAAAGTACTGCAACAACAGATATCACTAAGATAAAATGCTTTATAACGTAAAAACTATTTACCCTACTTACCTGTAAAACCTAGAAGCATCATCTGCACAGCATACTGTGAAATCCTGCCAAATTTGATGAAAATACGTTCAGTTGCTTTTGCGCTACGCAAGATTCAAAAATGTATGGAAAATGCAGTGGTGGACAAACACGGTTTAGCCCTCCGTTTTTCTTTGCACCCCCTTAACCAATCAATGGCAAACTTTCCATCATCTGCCAATTTAGAAAGTTTCATGGAGATTCGTCAAATGGGGGCAAAGTTATTAGCGACCAAAATTTCATGGCATTCCTATACATGGTAATCCTAACTATAATTACAAAGTGGGTACCGCCACTCTACTATATATATATGGTCCAGTAAACGGATGGGTGCAGAAACGCATAGAACATCCGTCCATTTTTTGCACTAATGGTGTTTTGAATGAATCATAAAAAAGAATTGGAATTATACCTGAGTCTTCAGTGCAGTGTGTTCTTGTCGGAGCAGCAAGACGGAGTGGAGCATATATATATATATATATATATATATATATATATATATATATATATATATATATATATATATATATCCACAACAAAAGAGTTACCCCATGGAAGAGCCACCAGGTAAGTGTTAGTAGCACACTTTAATGAAACGCTGCAGAGTCATTCAGTCAGGAAAACAGGCTTAAAATCATCAACAACCTTAGCCAGACGCGTTTCAGGTTTCCCCTTAATCATTGGCATTGGTACAGCGATGTTGCGAGGCAAAAGGTGCTACTAATTATGTCCTCGAACCTCCCCCAGTGGGCGTGGCTGCTCCTGCAGCCTTCTGGTTCCTGTAGTAGCACACTGTATTGCTGAAGTAAGTTTTGCCCAGCATACGCTTTTAAAAAGATAAACACCCCAGTGGGTAAAAGCAACAGTCCTGCAAAAACGCACTGCTTGTCTTATGCATCTCATTGGGCAAATACCTCCCGTCACAGCGGTGACCTCATTACTGAAGACATCAGGGGTCCGCAATAGCAGTGGGGCTTCTTCCGCGACCGGGTCAGCCGCTATATATCCACAACAAAAGAGTTACCCCCATGGAAGAGCCACCAGGTAAGTGTTAGTAGCACACTTTAATGAAACGCTGCAGAGTCATTCAGTCAGGAAAACAGGCTTAAAATCATCAACCACCTTAGCCAGACGCGTTTCAGGTTTCCCCTTAATCATTGGCATTGGTACAGCGATGTTGCGAGGCAAAAAGGTGCTACTAATTATGTCCTCGAACCTCCCCCAGTGGGCGTGGCTGCTCCTGCAGCCTTCTGGTTCCTGTAGTAGCACACTGTATTGCTGAAGTAAGTTTTGCCCAGCATACGCTTTTAAAAAGATAAACACCCCAGTGGGTAAAAGCAACAGTCCTGCAAAAACGCACTGCTTGTCTTATGCATCTCATTGGGCAAATACCTCACGTCACAGCGGTGACCTCATTACTGAAGACATCAGGGGTCCGCAATAGCAGTGGGGCTTCTTCCGCGACCGGGTCAGCCGCTATATATCCACAACAAAAGAGTTACCCCCATGGAAGAGCCACCAGGTAAGTGTTAGTAGCACACTTTAATGAAACGCTGCAGAGTCATTCAGTCAGGAAAACAGGCTTAAAATCATCAACAACCTTAGCCAGACGCGTTTCAGGTTTCCTTAATCATTGGCATTGGTACAGCGATGTTGCGAGGCAAAAAGGTGCTACTAATTATGTCCTCGAACCTCCCCCAGTGGGCGTGGCTGCTCCTGCAGCCTTCTGGTTCCTGTAGTAGCACACTGTATTGCTTAAGTAAGTTTTGCCCAGCATACGCGTTTAAAAAGATAAACACCCCAGTGGGTAAAAGCAACAGTCCTGCAAAAACGCACTGCTTGTCTTATGCATCTCATTGGGCAAATACCTCCCGTCACAGCGGTGACCTCATTACTGAAGACATCACGGGTCCGCAATAGCAGTGGGGCTTCTTCCGCGACCGGGTCAGCCACTATATATCCACAACAAAAGAGTTACCCCCATGGAAGAGCCACCAGGTAAGTGTTAGTAGCACACTTTAATGAAACGCTGCAGAGTCATTCAGTCAGGAAAACAGGCTTAAAATCATCAACAACCTTAGCCAGACGCGTTTCAGGTTTCCCCTTAATCATTGGCATTGGTACAGCGATGTTGCGAGGCAAAAAGGTGCTACTAATTATGTCCTCGAACCTCCCCCAGTGGGCGTGGCTGCTCCTGCAGCCTTCTGGTTCCTGTAGTAGCACACTGTATTGCTTAAGTAAGTTTTGCCCAGCATACGCGTTTAAAAAGATAAACACCCCAGTGGGTAAAAGCAACAGTCCTGCAAAAACGCACTGCTTGTCTTATGCATCTCATTGGGCAAATACCTCCCGTCACAGCGGTGACCTCATTACTGAAGACATCACGGGTCCGCAATAGCAGTGGGGCTTCTTCCGCGACCGGGTCAGCCGCTATATATCCACAACAAAAGAGTTACCCCCATGGAAGAGCCACCAGGTAAGTGTTAGTAGCACACTTTAATGAAACGCTGCAGAGTCATTCAGTCAGGAAAACAGGCTTAAAATCATCAACAACCTTAGCCAGACGCGTTTCAGGTTTCCCCTTTTGTTGTGGATATATAGCGGCTGACCCGGTCGCGGAAGAAGCCCCACTGCTATTGCGGACCCGTGATGTCTTCAGTAATGAGGTCACCGCTGTGACGGGAGGTATTTGCCCAATGAGATGCATAAGACAAGCAGAGCGTTTTTGCAGGACTGTTGCTTTTACCCACTGGGGTGTTTATCTTTTTAAACGCGTCTGCTGGGCAAAACTTACTTAAGCAATACAGTGTGCTACTACAGGAACCAGAAGGCTGCAGGAGCAGCCACGCCCACTGGGGAGGTTCGAGGACATAATTAGTAGCACCTTTTTGCCTCGCAACATCGCTGTACCAATGCCAATGATTAAGGGGAAACCTGAAACGCGTCTGGCTAAGGTTGTTGATGATTTTAAGCCTGTTTTCCTGACTGAATGACTCTGCAGCGTTTCATTAAAGTGTGCTACTAACACTTACCTGGTGGCTCTTCCATGGGGGTAACTCTTTTGTTGTGGATATATAGCGGCTGACCCGGTCGCGGAAGAAGCCCCACTGCTATTGCGGACCCGTGATGTCTTCAGTAATGAGGTCACCGCTGTGACGGGAGGTATTTGCCCAATGAGATGCATAAGACAAGCAGTGCGTTTTGCAGGACTGTTGCTTTACCCACTGGGGTGTTTATCTTTTTAAACGCGTATGCTGGGCAAAACTTACTTAAGCAATACAGTGTGCTACTACAGGAACCAGAAGGCTGCAGGAGCAGCCACGCCCACTGGGGAGGTTCGAGGACATAATTAGTAGCACCTTTTGCCTCGCAACATCGCTGTACCAATGCCAATGATTAAGGGGAAACCTGAAACGCGTCTGGCTAAGGTTGTTGATGATTTTAAGCCTGTTTTCCTGACTGAATGACTCTGCAGCGTTTCATTAAAGTGTGCTACTAACACTTACCTGGTGGCTCTTCCATGGGGTAACTCTTTGTTGTGGATATATAGTGGCTGACTCGGTCGCTGAAGAAGCCCCACTGCTATTGCGGACCCGTGATGTCTTCAGTAATGAGGTCACCGCTGTGACGGGAGGTATTTGCCCAATGAGATGCATAAGACAAGCAGTGCGTTTTGCAGGACTGTTGCTTTACCCACTGGGGTGTTTATCTTTTAAACGCGTATGCTGGGCAAAACTTACTTAAGCAATACAGTGTGCTACTACAGGAACCAGAAGGCTGCAGGAGCAGCCACGCCCACTGGGGAGGTTCGAGGACATAATTAGTAGCACCTTTTTGCCTCGCAACATCGCTGTACCAATGCCAATGATTAAGGGGAAACCTGAAACGCGTCTGGCTAAGGTGGTTGATGATTTTAAGCCTGTTTTCCTGACTGAATGACTCTGCAGCGTTTCATTAAAGTGTGCTACTAACACTTACCTGGTGGCTCTTCCATGGGGGTAACTCTTTGTTGTGGATATATAGCGGCTGACCCGGTCGCGGAAGAAGCCCCACTGCTATTGCGGACCCCTGATGTCTTCAGTAATGAGGTCACCGCTGACGGGAGGTATTTGCCCAATGAGATGCATAAGACAAGCAGTGCGTTTGCAGGACTGTTGCTTTTACCCACTGGGGTGTTTATCTTTTAAACGCGTATGCTGGGCAAAACTTACTTAAGCAATACAGTGTGCTACTACAGGAACCAGAAGGCTGCAGGAGCAGCCACGCCCACTGGGGGAGGTTCGAGGACATAATTAGTAGCACCTTTTTGCCTCGCAACATCGCTGTACCAATGCCAATGATTAAGGGGAAACCTGAAACGCGTCTGGCTAAGGTTGTTGATGATTTTAAGCCTGTTTTCCTGACTGAATGACTCTGCAGCGTTTCATTAAAGTGTGCTACTAACACTTACCTGGTGGCTCTTCCATGGGGGTAACTCTTTTGTTGTGGATATATAGCGGCTGACCCGGTCGCGGAAGAAGCCGCACTTCTATTGCGGACCCGTGATGTCTTCAGTAATGAGGTCACCGCTGTGACGGGAGGTATTTGCCCAATGAGATGCATAAGACAAACAGTGCGTTTTTGCAGGACTGTTGCTTTTACCCACTGGGGTGTTTATCTTTTTAAACGCGTATGCTGGGCAAAACTTACTTAAGCAATACAGTGTGCTACTACAGGAACCAGAAGGCTGCAGGAGCAGCCACGCCCACTGGGGGAGGTTCGAGGACATAATTAGTAGCACCTTTTTGCCTCGCAACATCGCTGTACCAATGCCAATGATTAAGGGGAAACCTGAAACGCGTCTGGCTAAGGTTGTTGATGATTTTAAGCCTGTTTTCCTGACTGAATGACTCTGCAGCATTTCATTAAAGTGTGCTACTAACACTTACCTGGTGGCTCTTCCATGGGGGTAACTCTTTTGTTGTGGATATATAGCGGCTGACCCGGTCGCGGAAGAAGCCCCACTGCTATTGCGGACCCGTGATGTCTTCAGTAATGAGTTCACCGCTGTGACGGGAGGTATTTGCCCAATGAGATGCATAAGACAAGCAGTGCGTTTTTGCAGGACTGTTGCTTTTACCCACTGGGGTGTTTATCTTTTAAACGCGTATGCTGGGCAAAACTTACTTAAGCAATACAGTGTGCTACTACAGGAACCAGAAGGCTGCAGGAGCAGCCACGCCCACTGGGGGAGGTTCGAGGACATAATTAGTAGCACCTTTTTGCCTCGCAACATCGCTGTACCAATGCCAATGATTAAGGGGAAACCTGAAAGGCGTCTGGCTAAGGTTGTTGATGATTTTAAGCCTGTTTTCCTGACTGAATGACTCTGCAGCGTTTCATTAAAGTGTGCTACTAACACTTACCTGGTGGCTCTTCCATGGGGGTAACTCTTTTGTTGTGGATATATAGCGGCTGACCCGGTCGCGGAAGAAGCCCCACTGCTATTGCGGACCCGTGATGTCTTCAGTAATGAGGTCACCGCTGTGACGGGAGGTATTTGCTCAATGAGATGCATAAGACAAGCAGTGCGTTTTTGCAGGACTGTTGCTTTTACCCACTGGGGTGTTTATCTTTTTAAACGCGTATGCTGGGCAAAACTTACTTAAGCAATACAGTGTGCTACTACAGGAACCAGAAGGCTGCAGGAGCAGCCACGCCCACTGGGGGAGGTTCGAGGACATAATTAGTAGCACCTTTTTGCTTCGCAACATCGCTGTACCAATGCCAATGATTAAGGGGAAACCTGAAACGCGTCTGGCTAAGGTTGTTGATGATTTTAAGCCTGTTTTCCTGACTGAATGACTCTGCAGCGTTTCATTAAAGTGTGCTACTAACACTTACCTGGTGGCTCTTCCATGGGGGTAACTCTTTTGTTGTGGATATATATATATATATATATATATATATATATATATATATATATATATATTCTTGGCAACTCCGTTCGCCCTCTGGCGTACCTCTCGTCCCAAAGAAACGGAGCACGGACCCAAAATGATAGCAAAAGTTGTTTGTTTATTGCTCCTCCAACACCTCTACAGCCATGACGCGTTTCAGCCCCACCTCGGGCCTTGATCACATGACACGCTCTGTCAGGTAGGTGGCTTTTTTATATTCAGTTTATCAGCTGTGCAATATTTAAAGTGATCAGTGCGTCAGAAAAACTTCACATTATATAAAAGTACAAACAAGTTACTGACTGAATGCTGTTGGTGTCATCATTGCAATCTCAGTTGTAATGGTTAATCCCAAAATAAAATATGCAATTAATAACTTTAAATGTGATCATACCATTGTAAATAAGACAATTAATACAATTAATACAATTAATAGTTCATAAAAAACAGGGTAAGTAGTTAATAAAAAATGGCGAAGACAATTTCGGCTTGAATGCTTTTTGGCCATACCCTCATGTAAAACTACTATTGATGTATTACAACGTCTTATAAACTGGGTTTTGTGAAGTACTGACTTGTCTGATTTAAAGTGCTTGTGCTGTGCAAAAGTATATAAAACCAGTGATAAAAAAGATTATGTGTTAAAAAACTACCTAACCCTGTGTATAAAATTGAAAATTACAAAAAATAAAATGTTAGCGGCGGCAATTTTAACAAGGAAGATCTATTATACTACATTAAAATAACGATGACGACTGTCGGTGGACAAATTACTTGATCATAATTCAGGTTTTAGCTCCCTACTCTCCTAGATGTACTTTACTGCAGGCAGGTGTGTAACTCTTCAGTGGCGTTGAGGCCTCTAGGTTGTTTGGTGTCGAGATTGACTATGTATTGGGCCTCTAGTAGCCTGAGCTGTTTTTCCCGATCCCCTCCTCTTTTCTTGGGGGGAATAGCGTCAATTAAATAATATTTGAGGCCACTCGGATCTGCACTGTGAGCCTCACTAAAATGTCTGGCGACCGGGTAACTGTGGTCCTGATTTTTAATTGCCCTTATGTGCTGGAGCACCCTTTTGTGTCCCTGCAGAATTGTACTGCCAATGTATTGTAACTTGCACGGGCACTCCAGCACATAGACCACATAGTTAGATTTGCAGTTCAGAGGTAATTTAATGGTATATTCCTGGCTGCTAAAGGGAGTCTGATATGTTAATTTATTGGTGCCAAACTGACACGCTTTACAAGTTCTACATTTGTAAAATCCTTTTCGTTGAGAAAGCCAAGAGCTGGTACTCGGTCCACCGGGATCATTATGCACTAGAATATCTTTCATGGATCTTGCCCTACTAGAAGTAATAGTTGGTATTGTAGGAACCAAATTACCTATCAGAGGGTCACTTAATACCAACGGCCAATTTCTCATTATGAGTTTCCTCACCTGATTTTCTTGTTTATTAAATTTCAGAATAAATCTGAAGGTTTTGTCCTGTTCCTGCTTTTTAGTGTTATCTAATATTTTTGTCTCTTGTGTCTGTGATTTACATAATAAGCTTTCTCTAGGTTTGGACCTACTCTTTTCAATTGCTTTATCAATACAGATGTTTGAGTATCCCCTTTCCCTAAATCTCATTTTGCTATTTTGTTGTGCTGTGAATAGATCCCTATCACAGCTGCAAATACGTCTGAGCCGCAGCATCTCTCCATAAGGAATACTGCGGATGAGATGCTTTGGGTGAGCACTACCGGCATGTAGTATAGCATTTCCGGCTGTGGATTTTCTGTGCAACTTAGTTTCTAATTTCTCATTATGCACAAATACCTCTACATCTAAAAAGTTGACAGAGTTGGGGCTGATGTTAGCTGTAAACTGTAAATTAAGACTGTTAGTATTCAATTTAATGATGAAATCCTCTGCCTCACTTTTGGTACCCTTCCAGATTATAAAGAGGTCATCTATGTATCTCCACCATGCCCTAATATGCGACTGCATAATTGAATGGTGTTCTCTGTGGAGGACCAGCTCCTCCCACCAGCCCATGTGAAGGCAAGCATAACTGGGGAGAAGCTGGCCCCCATAGCCACCCCACGTAGCTGTTGGTATAGATTGTTCTGAAACAAAAAATAATTGTTTTGTAAACAGAATTCCACCATGTTAATGAGCATGAGATTATGTTGTGCCCATTGTCGTCCTCTTCTGGCTAGATAATATTCTAGGGCCCTTATACCATCTCTGTGATTAATGGATGTGTATAAGGAGGTTACATCTAGTGTGATTAAAAGATAATCTGTCGACCAAGGACAGTCAATTAATTTTACCAAAAAGTCACTTGTATCTCTTATATAAGAAATCAAATTCTGAACATGCTCCTGCAAAAAGTAATCTATATATTTTGAAGCATTTTCTAATAAACTTTTGCGAGCAGATATAATGGGTCTCCCCGGTGGTACTAAAGCATTTTTGTGGATTTTAGGAATGAAATAGAGAATAGGAGTTACTGGTTTCTCATTTTTGATAAATTTAAATTCATCAATCGTCAACAGTCCTGCATTTTTCCATGCCAATAATTTGATGTTGAACTCTTCAGTGGCTTTACACATGATGGAATAATCGCTGCGGCGATAGCAGGCTGTGTCTTTTAGTTGTCTCATTGCTTCCATTACATAGTCATCTTTTTTCCATAGTACTATGTTGCCGCCTTTGTCCGCATTCCTCACTATGATATCAGAATTGTTTTTCAATTTGGACATCAACAGCTGAAATTGCATTTCTTGTTTGTTTTTGTTTTGACGGTCATAATGTTGAATTTTGTAATTTAGTTCCTTTAAGCCCTTAATTACATTGTCATGAAAATTATCAATCGAATCTCTTATCATTATCGGATTGAAGGTAGAGTGCGGTTTGAAAGGCGTTATGGATTTGGTTTGACCATTGTCAATGTTGGTATTTGTGTTACAATCTTCTGACATTAGTTCCTGCAAATCTGCAAGTAAAGCCATATCCGATTGAGTTAAAACCGTTTGTGCTGGAGTCAAATTAGGTGAAACGCATTGCAAAGATGAAATGCTTGTGCCTGGTATCTGTTGTTGTTGACTTTGTTGTAGAAAATGTTTTTTCAATTTAAGCTTCCTAATGCTTTTGTAAACATCAAATCGTGTTGCCGCGTAATTAAAGGAGCTTACCGGGCAATATTGGGAGGTTCGAGGACATAATTAGTAGCACCTTTTTGCTTCGCAACATCGCTGTACCAATGCCAATGATTAAGGGGAAACCTGAAACGCGTCTGGCTAAGGTTGTTGATGATTTTAAGCCTGTTTTCCTGACTGAATGACTCTGCAGCGTTTCATTAAAGTGTGCTACTAACACTTACCTGTGGCTCTTCCATGGGGGTAACTCTTTTGTTGTGGATATATATATATATATATATATATATATATATATATATATATATATATATATATATATATATATATATATTCACTGAAAAAACCAAAGGTTACGGGGACGTTATAGTTACTTGAGCTAACTATAACTTACGCTGCCGCAATGTACTGCTTATGACCTCACATATTACATCACACATGACATGGTCAGTGACGTAACAAGTAGTCATGTGTGTGGAGTGGTGGACAAATCAATCAATCAATCGGGGAGTCTTAAAGCACTCTACTCACCCGTGAGGGTCTCAAGCCGCTGGGGGGTGCAGCTCTGAAGAAGGCTCTTCCACCTGCTCTGCGGATGCGCGTGTTTCTGCTAGGGTGAGGTCGGCGGAGAGGAGGTGTCTTTTGGGTACGTGGAAGGAGACTCTTTCATTGAGTTATTTGGGTCCATGTTGTGGAGTGATTTGTTGGCATGGATGAGCAGCTTGAAGGTCACTCTCTTCTCGACGGGGAGCCAGTGGAGGTCTTGCAGGTGTTGGGTCATGTGCTCATGTTGTGGGGTGCTGAGGACGAGTCTGGCCTCGGTGTTCTGGATGGTCTGGAGTTTGTGTAGCAGGGATTTGTTGATTCCAGCGAAGAGGGCATTTCCGTAGTCCAGTCTGCTGGTTATGAGTGCATGGGTGATGGTCTTTCTGGCTTTGGGGGGGATCCACTTGAAGGTCTTGCGGAGGATGCGGAGGGAGTTGAAGCAGGTGGAGGCAACAGCGTTGATCTGGTGATTTATGGTGAGGGAGGATTCGAGGATGATGCCAAAGTTCCGGGTGTGTGCCGTAGGGGTGGGAGGGTTTCCAAGGGCGGGGGGCCACCAGGTGTTGTCCCATGTGGTGGGGGAGGGTCCAAGGACAAGGACCTCTGTCTTCTCTGAATTGAGTTTTAGGCAACTGCTGCTCATCCAGGCTGTGACGTCTTTCATTCCTTCCTGGAAGCAGAGTCTAGTGTCTTTGGGGTTCTTCGTGAGGGAGAGGATGAGCTGGGTGTCATCGGCGTAGGATAATATGCTGAGTCCATGCTGTCTGACGATGACGGCGAGGGGGCCATTTAGATGTTGAAGATTGTGGGGCTGAGCTCTGATCCTTGGGGTACTCCACAGTTGATCTCTGTGGGTTCAGAGAGGAAGGGTGGGAGTCTGATCCTTTGGGTTCTGCCGGCGAGAAAGGAGCGTATCCAGTTGAGGGCAGTACCCTGTATGCCGGCGTCGTGGAGTGCTGCGAGAGTGCGGTGGGAGATGGTGTCAAAGGCTGCAGAGAGGTCTAGCAGGATGAGGGCAGCGGTGTGGCCCTGGTTGAGGAGCGTGCAGATGTCATAGGTGGCAGCAAGGAGGGCGGTCTCAGTGCTGTGGTTACTGCGGAATCCGGACTGGGAGGAGTCGAGGATGGCATTCTCTTCGCTGAAGGTAGTCAGCTGGGCGATGACGATTTTCTCAGTGACCTTGGCTGCGAAGGGAAGGAGAGAGATGGGACGGTAGTTCTTCAGGTCCGTAGGGTCAGCAGAGGGTTTCTTGAGGAGGGGCTGGACCTCTGCCCGCTTCCAGTCATCGGGGAAAATGCCAGATTTGAAGGTGGTGTTGATGGTGCGGCGGCTCTGTGGAAGATGTGCGGCGGGCAGGGGTCCATGGGGGCTCCTGAGTGGGTGCTCTTCATGGTCGTGGTGGTATCTTCGGTGGAGATCAGGGTCCAGGTGACGATGGTGGGCTGGCTGTCATCGCTGGAGGGAATGATGGTTTCTGGGGTCTGTTCGCTGAAGTTGTCGTAGAGGGCCTTGATTTTCAGTTGGAAGTAGGAGCTGAGCTTATTGCAGAGGTCCTGGAAGGGTGTGACGTCCGTGGCTTCGCTGGGGGGGTTTGGTGAATTGCTGGATGATGTTGAAGAGTTCCTTCGAGTTGCTGGAGTTGGTGAGGATTTTGTTTCGGATGAAGGTCCTCTTGATGGATCTCATGAGTTGGTGGTATTCTGTCATGGCGTTCTTGTAGGCGGTCTGGTCTTCGGTGGTTTTGCTCTTTCTCCATCGTTTTTCGAGATGTCTGCAGGAGCGTCTGGCTTCTTGGAGGTCAGTGGTGAAACAGGTGGCCTTCAGGGGGCGCTGTCTGTTGGGGTTAGGTAGGGGTGCGAGTTTGTCTGCGAAGCTGGTGATCCAGCGGTGTAGTTCCTTGGCTGCAGAGTTGGCGTCGGTCGTGGCGGAGGGGGGCTCGTGGATGAGAGTGGAGTTGATGTGCTCCTCTGTGACCTTGCTCCAATTCCTTCGTGGTGGGCGCGGAGTGGGCTTGTGAGCGGTGGTGGTGTTGAAAGAGAAGTGTACGCAGTGGTGGTCTTTCCAGAGGGGCTGCGAGGTGTGGCTGAAGTGGATGTTGGTCCCTCCTGTGAAGATGGGGTCTAGGGTGTGTCCTGCCTTGTGGGTGGGGTGGTGACGAGCTGCTTCAGTCCGAGGGGTCCAAAGGGGGTGGGGTCTCCAACCAGCTCTCAGGAATCCTGCTGTGTGGGACTTACTGGAGGTAACAGGAGAGGTTGCTTACCCCCAAGGACCCTCAGCAGCCAAGGGTACTTCATCCCCCAACCAGCAGCGCACCAGGAGGCGCAATTGCAGAGTGGTGGAAAAAGGGGGCTTGGCCTTTGAACACCTCTCAGGAATCCCACTATGTGAGACTTACTGGAGGTAACAGGAGGTCTTGTTGGCCCCCAAGGACTTTCAGTACCCAAGGGGACTTCATCCCCCAACCGGCAGCATGCCAGGAGGCGCGATTGCAGAGTGCTGCAGAAAGGGGGCGGGGCCTCCGGCATCGTGCTGGTAGCTTTTTCTTTTCTTTTTTTTTAAATTAAAAGGGAAGGGGGGCCATGTGGCCCCCTTTCCAGGAGGCCGATGTTGGCCCCGGGGACCCCATCCCCCGGGGCCAGGTATTTTTAGAATGGGAAGGGGGGACACACAGCCCCCCTCCCCAGGCCAATTACGGCCCCGGCGACCTCAACGCCCGAGGCCTGTCTTTTTCTTTTTTTTTAATAAACAAAGGGGCTCCATGTGGCCCCCCTTCCCTGGGCTGATTTTAACGCAGAGGACCCCATCCCCCAGGGCCTGCCCTTTATTTATTTATTTTTAAAACATGGGGGGCCACAATACTGGATGTCCTGGTCGTACCCAGGGCACCCAGTTTTTCACGCTGAGGACCGTGGGGGGAGCCTGAAGGCCTCAGCGATCCCTGCCGGCTTCCCACGTCCTGCGGGAGCCGGCATTGCTTTTGGTCAAAGGGAGCTGCCAAACATGCAGCTCCCTCTGTCCAAAAGCAATATTGCTCCTCCTCTAGTAAGCGAGAGCATTTATTCTGCTCTCACTTACTAAAAGCGGAGCAGTTTGCTCCTGCCAACCCATAGCAAACTGCAATGTCTGGGGGTGAGCCCTGGGGGGTGGCAGTCCCCAGAGCCATGTATGGCTCCAGGAGGGGAGCAGCGCAGCCCCCCTCCTTTGCAGAACACAGCCCGAGGAGGTAATGGTCCCCGAGAGGCCCCGTGCGCCCCCTCCTATATGTTATACACATGTCCCCAGGACCTTGCGTACCCGGGGGCCGATTACAAACAAAATGCGGGAGCCCTTGCTTCATTTCTTTTTTTGTTTCGGCAGGATTTGTGGATCCAGCGCAACTGCCGTCAAATTGGTGTTTTTTTTCTTTTTTGGCGTTTTTACCTTGTCCTTTTTTTTCTTTTTTTACTGTTTTTTTCCTGTGACTCGATGGCTGCCAACACTTCCTGGTTTGAAGTGTTGGCAGCCAATTGGATCTCAGCACGAGATCGGAAGGGGGCGCGGATCGTCCGCGCCCCTATATATACAACTGGAAATTTCTTTAAATAACTCAACTATTAAATGGATTTACACCATTTAACAAAAAGGTAGCTTTCTGGACCAACAGCTACCTTCTGCCAAATTTGGTGTAATTCTGTTCTGCAGTAGCTTTGTTTAAAATTTACTATGGAATTTAACATTGGGAAAATGCATTTTGGGACCCCCCCTTTTCTCGGTCCCCACTTGACGGATAACTACAAAACTTTCAAGACAGCAGCTGAAGTGAGCGTCGAAATAGTTTGGAAAATTTTGTGAAGATTCGTCAAATGATGCCAAAGTTGGCAAAACAAAAAATGCTCTTCCTATGGAAACTACATGCTAACTATAAATACCTACTTTCTTTGCCCATGATTGTCCACTTGGCAGTACCGTCTACCAGTAAACAAGTGCTGATTTCAGACAGGAACCAAACTGTGCCCCTTAACTATGTATGGGCACTAGCAGGTGATTAAAGCTAGTATAGAGTCTTGGCCACTTTTAGTGATAGATCCTGTATTGTACTGTATTGCATAGCAATATTTGTATAGGGCTTACTACCCCTATATTTGGTGCTGTAGTGCTCATCTACATATGAATAGCACGCTATACCATGTGTGTGTGTTTTTGGAAGTCAGTTGTTTTTACTTTGAACCTATGTGGGAAGTGTTTACATGTCTTGAGGGATGACCACTGCAGTGCGATTATTGTGTTATGTGACACAGCGCTTGTCAGTGTGATGGATGAGGAAGCGTGAGAGATAGAAATGTATTTTTTTAGTTTGTGGTATGCTATCAGCTCTCATATCACATTATTGTGTTGGCAATATTTCTTTTATGTTCTCAATCTGATTTTGAATGCTGACTGTGGCAGAAGGCCATTACTGTGAGATCTTATGGATCGGGAGCAAGTAACAGATGTCGATAAAGAGTGAGGGGAGTCAGAGATCTGCCCTGGTAGACTGTGTTACAATCTTCCCTTACATAATTCCTTTTATGAGACAGCAGTAAATGAGAATTTGCCAAGATGCACTGCATCATATTCCTCATTTGCATTATTAACATTAATGATAGAAGTGCTCAGAGTATCTGACTTTTCTGGACCTGGTGGTTGAACTAAGTTAGAGTTCTCCACATTTCACAAGCCTGTCTGTATAGTACTGAGTGTTTAGTTAAGCAGTCTTGTATAGCCTGTGTTTTGGCTCTACAGTCAACAGCAAGGTTCCACAGGTCCTTCAACACATATGTCTGTCCTGTTGATGATGAGGGATTCAGAAGTGAATTGATATATAATGTCATATGATAACATGAATTACATCAGACTGAGGCAAGAGAATCTCTAGAAAGATTAGTTACTGTCAAAGGTATGAGATAGGGAAGACATGAATTACTATTATTTACTACTATTATTTACAAATCTGTGATGTGTGAGGGATCTATGGTAAAAAGTCCCCCATCTATTCATTTAGAAGATGAGTGATCAGGTACTTCTAATATTGAGAAGAGAGCCATATCTTATGGTTGAGATGGTGTAGTTATTATATCCCATTTGCATATCAAGGCAATTGCAAGGCTATGTTGGGCGAAGGTCCCACGTTTGGGGAAGGTACCTGTATCTGTCTTCTTGGTGTGGTGTACTGGGTAGGACTGCTGCATAGCCCTGGACCATAATTATACTGTTAAGAGGGATTGTTGTTGGACTCTCTTCTGAACCTTAAAGGTTCATGAATGTGTTAAATCTTGGCCAGCAATAAGTTCAAGAGCCTGGTGTATTGTACCAAAAAAGCCTCTATGGATCTCTTATTGTAAGACGGTTTGTGGTGCTATCCTGGAGTGCAGTGTGCCTTTTTGTCTGTATTGCTTAAATTTACTTTTTAGGCATAGTGGTCCTTTTTCGTAAGAGGCTATGTGGATTATGCAAAGTGCATTGATTATTGATTGTCTAGCTGCACATAGCAAGCGGAGTGCTTGAAAGACTGCAATCATGTGTTCTCTGAGCAAAAGGTGGAGGATTTGTTGTATTTTGCATATGATGAAGCAGGAGGCTTCAGGGTATAAGCATTGACGTAGTGAGTGAGAAGATATCTTGTAGCATTTTTTGGTGTCTAAGGTGTGAGAAGATATGTTATAGTGTTTTCATTGTGTAGAAGTTGCACCTTGTGAAGTTATAGATATATGGTATCAGGGATAGAGTCCAAGATTGCCTACAGGTTTCTCACATCTCTTTACATAACTAGTGGGACATCAAGTTTGCTGGGCTATATGGCTGTAGGCTGGTGTTTGTACTATTACCCACAGGTCATGTTCTCTGCCTTTGTGGTTTTGAGCTTTAATGGTTACTCATTCTTCATGCATCTATGCTGCAGAGGCAACATCCAATGGTCAATCCCTGACTGGCAATCCATAATTATAATGATTTATATATCATCTAGATAATTGTAACATGTAAGCTAAATGATTTGATTAGGACCAGTAAGAGAATAAGGTAGGTCCAATAGGAGAGGAGAGATCATAGATCCCTGAGGAGTAAGGGGGAATATGAAAGGAGGTAAGAATAGTAAGCTTCGTTAGTATTTGAGGTAGGAAGCAATCCATTTTAGTGTGTTTCCACGTATTCTGGGATGATTGAATCTATGTAGTAAATTTTGAATTGGGGGCAGTATCAAATGCCACTGATAGGTCCAGTGGCGTTGTTGTTCACTGTGAGTTTTACTTCATTCTATATGCATAAGAGGGCTGACTCTGTTCCTTTGCATGGCCTAAATCAAGATTGTTGATCTGACATCAAATTATTTTCCTCAGTAAAATTGGAGAGTTGAGTAAAAACTGCTCTTTCAAATAGTGTACTTAGGAATAGGCAGCTTTATATTGGCCCGTAGTTTGCTGGATCAAGGTTGTTATTCTGGAGGAGTGGTCTAATGTAAGAGGTTTCTAAATCGGGTGGGAAAAATCCTGGATCCAAGCTACCTTCCCTGCGTATGCTATACAAAGGATATCTTTGAAGATTTTTTTGGGGCAGGAGGCTGGGTCTGAAATCTATCCTGATGGATTGTTTTCATTGATACTAGTGTGGAATTCTTTTTAAGAGAGGGTAATGAAGATGACGTGCGATGGCAGGTTAGTGGTGGCGTCTTTGCAGGGGTTCCATCATGTGTAGTTGTTTTGTCCTTGAGATATTGTTATCTCTTTCCAATTTTTCAGGATGTTTTGTCACTGAAGGCTTGAAATTGTGGGGTCTTTGCATTTTGACTAGGGAAGGCCATAACTTGTGTAATTCTGTGTAGCATAATCATGTGGAATAACCCAAAAATTCAGAGAGATTAAGCAGATTTTGCAAGAAGCATAATTCTGCATTTAGCACTATTGTATTGGTGCATAAATGCCCCTCATATCCAAAATGGATGTGGGGATGCAGTTTGTGCTAAGAAATAGAACATGAAAAGTGTGTTTGAGCAGCCGCTCACATTCAATAAATATGTACTTGGGATATTATTTTCCTCCAACTTAGGCTCTGCACTTGGCGCTAGTTTCTACTCACTGAAACATATCACTTGGGGGCAAATATGATGTCCAATGTGTGATAGGAGAAGTGAGTTGGATCGGATATGATTAATTGAGGTTGAACACCTCAAGATTGGGCATAATGCCTATCTTTGTTATTAAATTCTTTTGGTCAAACCAAATGTTGAGGTCTCCAAGGTTGTATAGGTTGTGATGGTTTAGTATAGCCTTGGTTGCGGCATTTAGTAATGCATTTTTAAACTTTCTGTTATTGGGAGGAGGTCTTTAGAATAAGTGGAAGGAACAGGCAAAATTTGGATCTGGGTGATATCTTAACAGCAATGGTTTACAGTTGCTCTTGTTGATGTCTTTTGAAGCAGGATATTTGTAAATATTTCTTATGGATGACTGCTAGATATCTCCCAATCTTGCCAGTGTGATTTCTGTTGATGATTCATTATTCAGGTGGAATGGCTTTATGGCATAAGGGCACAGATTCCTCACTGAGCCATGTTTCTCTGAAGAAAATGAGGCCCTGTGCTGCTTCTGAAAGTAGATCAAATATGTTGTGACAGTTCTTATTCATAGACCTCATGTTGAAAAGCAGGCAATTTAGCTGCCAAGCTTCTGTCCTCTTCTGATGATGATGCATTGAAGAGATTAGGCCTAGTGAGAGAGGAGGACGGAGGGCATAGGACAAATGGATGGGTGTCAATAAGGTGAGCTCTCGCTGTGGCCTGAGAGGTAAATACAGTTGTGGTGGCAGTTTCTGGGAGTGGCTTTGATGCAGTCACAGAGCTGCACAGTGGATTACATATAACCGCCATTAGATGAGTCTAGCAATTATTATGCATATGTCTTACCCTAATCTTCAACTTCTTTTCAGCAAGTGAGATCATGGGTCAACTGTTTGAGCTGAACTCTTTCTTTGGGTGGGTTTTCCTTCAGTAAGGTGAGAGATTTACGTGTGGATGTTTAGATATGTTGAGGTTGTAGCTTAATTTGCAACCTGGGTGTTGTTGTGAGGGGCTTCAAGTCCCGGTGAGGCAGAGAATAATAGATCCAGAGGCCACTATTTGCATCCTGGGTAGCAATTTACAAAGATTCTCACCAGTATACCTGGAAAGGTGCACTAGGGGCGGATTTCCAGGCATACTGGAAAGTCATGTGACATCTCCTGCGGACTTGTATTCCCCCTCTGCAGAAATCAACATTACAAAGATGTAAACACAACGGCAAATAAGCATGCTTTGCAAAGGCATTTTCATTTTTTTTGTTCACCACAAAGAAAATATAAAAAATGTCCCTGAAAAAGGCCCTTCCCTTAGAACCCCACCACATCTGAAGGCAATCCATTCCCCTTTTCACCCTGTAAGGTGATTCCTTCAAGCCTATGCTGGAGTAACTTTCTGTCCATTACCTTGGAGGGAAGAGTTTGAATTTCAGTTTGTGAAAGCTCCCAAACATACATGTTTGCAGGCACTTCCAAACTTACAATGCTCACCATGCTTTGTTGCTCCCACATGAGTGAGATTTACTATTGTTGACTTCTCTAGACTTGTGATTAAGAAATCTCAGTAGAAAATACATTTATGCCTTCACTTATTTTTAAGCGATACAAAAGGGGATGATGGACGGAACGTTTGAGCCAATCAAACACTCACCCCCAGTCAACTGATCTGGGTTTAATCCATCATCATTCTTTAGCTCACTCCACCACCCCAGTTCAGACATGGCCATATGCAAATCAGTCTGACCCTGTGCCTCATGGGAACAGTCCAGCCCGAACTGCCAAGCCATGTCTACCCTGGACCGGAAACAAGCATCCTAGGACCGGTTTCTGGCATTCCAGCCGTCATCAGCCAGTCTTGCTTGAATCCAGTGGCAAAGTGAGCAAGGGACCCACGTCTGGGCATACCCCGCCAACTTAGGGCGAACAAAGCGATACAAAGGGGATGATGGACGGAACGTTTGAGCCAATCAAACACTCACCCCCAGTCAACTGATCTGGGTTTAATCCATCATCATTCTTTAGCTCACTCCACCACCCCAGTTCAGACATGGCCATATGCAAATCAGTCTGACCCTGTGCCTCATGGGAACAGTCCAGCCCGAACTGCCAAGCCATGTCTACCCTGGACCGGAAACAAGCATCCTAGGACCGGTTTCTGGCATTCCAGCCGTCATCAGCCAGTCTTGCTTGAATCCAGTGGCAAAGTGAGCAAGGGACCCACGTCTGGGCATACCCCCGCCAACTTAGGGCTGAACAAAGCGATACAAAGGGGATGATGGATGGAACGCTTGAGCCAATCAAACACTCACCCCCAGTCAACTGATCTGGGTTTAATCCATCATCATTCTTTAGCTCACTCCACCACCCCAGTTCAGACATGGCCATATGCAAATCAGTCTGACCCTGTGCCTCATGGGAACAGTCCAGCCCGAACTGCCAAGCCATGTCTACCCTGGACCGGAAACAAGCATCCTAGGACCGGTTTCTGGCATTCCAGCCGTCATCAGCCAGTCTTGCTTGAATCCAGTGGCAAAGTGAGCAAGGGACCCACGTCTGGGCATACCCCGCCAACTTAGGGCGAACAAAGCGATACAAAAGGGGATGATGGACGGAACGTTTGAGCCAATCAAAACTCACCCCCAGTCAACTGATCTGGGTTTAATCCATCATCATTCTTTAGCTCACTCCACCACCCCAGTTCAGACATGGCCATATGCAAATCAGTCTGACCCTGTGCCTCATGGGAACAGTCCAGCCCGAACTGCCAAGCCATGTCTACCCTGGACCGGAAACAAGCATCCTAGGACCGGTTTCTGGCATTCCAGCCGTCATCAGCCAGTCTTGCTTGAATCCAGTGGCAAAGTGAGCAAGGGACCCACGTCTGGGCATACCCCCGCCAACTTAGGGCGAACAAAGCGATACAAAGGGGATGATGGACGGAACGTTTGAGCCAATCAAACACTCACCCCCAGTCAACTGATCTGGGTTTAATCCATCATCATTCTTTAGCTCACTCCACCACCCCAGTTCAGACATGGCCATATGCAAATCAGTCTGACCCTGTGCCTCATGGGAACAGTCCAGCCCGAACTGCCAAGCCATGTCTATCCTGGACCGAAACAAGCATCCTAGGATCGGTTTCTGGCATTCCAGCCGTCATCAGCCAGTCTCGCTTGAATCCAGTGGCAAAGTGAGCAAGGGACCCACGCCTGGGCATACCGCCAACTTAGGGCGAACAAGCTGATACAAAGGGGATGATGGACGGAACGTTTGAGCCAATCAAACACTCACCCCAGTCAACTGATCTGGGTTTAATCCATCATCATTCTTTAGCTCACTCCACCACCCCAGTTCAGACATGGCCATATGCAAATCAGTCTGACCCTGTGCCTCATGGGAACAGTCCAGCCCGAACTGCCAAGCCATGTCTACTCCTGGACCGGAAACAAGCATCCTAGGACCAGTTTCTGGCATTCCAGCCGTCATCAGCCAGTCTTGCTTGAATCCAGTGGCAAAGTGAGCAAGGGACCCACGTCTGGGCATGCCCCGCCAACTTAGGCTGAACAAAGCGATACAAAGGGGATGATGGACGAACGTTTGAGCCAATCAAACACTCACCCCCAGTCAACTGATCTGGGTTTAATCCATCATCATTCTTTAGCTCACTCCACCACCCCAGTTCAGACATGGCCATATGCAAATCAGTCTGACCCTGTGCCTCATGGGAACAGTCCAGCCCGAACTGCCAAGCCATGTCTACCCTGGACCGGAAACAAGCATCCTAGGACCGGTTTCTGGCATTCCAGCCGTCATCAGCCAGTCTTGCTTGAATCCAGTGGCAAAGTGAGCAAGGGACCCACGTCTGGGCATACCCCGCCAACTTAGGGCGAACAAAGCGATACAAAGGGGATGATGGACGGAACGTTTGAGCCAATCAAACACTCACCCCCAGTCAACTGATCTGGGTTTAATCCATCATCATTCTTTAGCTCACTCCACCACCCCAGTTCAGACATGGCCATATGCAAATCAGTCTGACCCTGTGCCTCATGGGAACAGTCCAGCCCGAACTGCCAAGCCATGTCTACCCTGGACCGGAAACAAGCATCCTAGGACCGGTTTCTGGCATTCCAGCCGTCATCAGCCAGTCTTGCTTGAATCCAGTGGCAAAGTGAGCAAGGGACCCACGTCTGGGCATACCCCGCCAACTTAGGGCGAACAAAGCGATACAAAGGGGATGATGGACAGAACGTTTGAGCCAATCAAACACTCACCCCAGTCAACTGATCTGGGTTTAATCCATCATCATTCTTTAGCTCACTCCACCACCCCAGTTCAGACATGGCCATATGCAAATCAGTCTGACCCTGTGCCTCATGGGAACAGTCCAGCCCGAACTGCCAAGCCATGTCTACCCTGGACCGGAAACAAGCATCCTAGGACCGGTTTCTGGCATTCCAGCCGTCATCAGCCAGTCTTGCTTGAATCCAGTGGCAAAGTGAGCAAGGGACCCACGTCTGGGCATACCCCGCCAACTTAGGGCGAACAAAGCGATACAAAAGGGATGATGGACGGAACGTTTGAGCCAATCAAACACTCACCCCCAGTCAACTGATCTGGGTTTAATCCATCATCATTCTTTAGCTCACTCCACCACCCCAGTTCAGACATGGCCATATGCAAATCAGTCTGACCCTGTGCCTCATGGGAACAGTCCAGCCCGAACTGCCAAGCCATGTCTACCCTGGACCGGAAACAAGCATCCTAGGACCGGTTTCTGGCATTCCAGCCGTCATCAGCCAGTCTTGCTTGAATCCAGTGGCAAAGTGAGCAAGGGACCCACGTCTCAAGCAAGCCTGGCTGATGACGGCTGGAATGCCAGAAACCGGTCCTAGGATGCTTGTTTCCGGTCCAGGGAAGACATGGCTTGGCAGTTCGGGCTGGACTGTTCCCATGAGGCACAGGGTCAGACTGATTTGCATATGGCCATGTCTGAACTGGGGTGGTGGAGTGAGCTAAAGAATGATGATGGATTAAACCCAGATCAGTTGACTGGGGTGAGTGTTTGATTGGCTCAAACGCTCCGTCCATCATCCCCTTTTGTATCGCTTTGTTCGCCCTAAGTTGGCGGGGGTATGCCCAGACGTGGGTCCCTTGCTCACTTTGCCACTGGATTCAAGCAAGCCTGGCTGATGACGGCTGGAATGCCAGAAACCGGTCCTAGGATGCTTGTTTCCGGTCCAGGGAAGACATGGCTTGGCAGTTCGGGCTGGACTGTTCCCATGAGGCACAGGGTCAGACTGATTTGCATATGGCCATGTCTGAACTGGGGTGGTGGAGTGAGCTAAAGAATGATGATGGATTAAACCCAGATCAGTTGACTGGGGGTGAGTGTTTGATTGGCTCAAACGTTCCGTCCATCATCCCCTTTGTATCGCTTGTTCGCCCTAAGTTGGCGGGGTATGCCCAGACGTGGGTCCCTTGCTCACTTTGCCACTGGATTCAAGCAAGCCTGGCTGATGACGGCTGGAATGCCAGAAACCGGTCCTAGGATGCTTGTTTCCGGTCCAGGGAAGACATGGCTTGGCAGTTCGGGCTGGACTGTTCCCATGAGGCACAGGGTCAGACTGATTTGCATATGGCCATGTCTGAACTGGGGTGGTGGAGTGAGCTAAAGAATGATGATGGATTAAACCCAGATCAGTTGACTGGGGGTGAGTGTTTGATTGGCTCAAACGTTCCGTCCATCATCCCCTTTGTATCGCTTTGTTCGCCCTAAGTTGGCGGGGTATGCCCAGACGTGGGTCCCTTGCTCACTTTGCCACTGGATTCAAGCAAGCCTGGCTGATGACGGCTGGAATGCCAGAAACCGGTCCCAGGATGCTTGTTTCCGGTCCAGGAAGACATGGCTTGGCAGTTCGGGCTGGACTGTTCCCATGAGGCACAGGGTCAGACTGATTTGCATATGGCCATGTCTGAACTGGGGTGGTGGAGTGAGCTAAAGAATGATGATGGATTAAACCCAGATCAGTTGACTGGGGTGAGTGTTTGATTGGCTCAAACGTTCCGTCCATCATCCCCTTTTGTATCGCTTTGTTCGCCCTAAGTTGGCGGGGCATGCCCAGACGTGGGTCCCTTGCTCACTTTGCCACTGGATTCAAGCAAGCCTGGCTGATGACGGCTGGAATGCCAGAAACCGGTCCTAGGATGCTTGTTTCCGGTCCAGGGAAGACATGGCTTGGCAGTTCGGGCTGGACTGTTCCCATGAGGCACAGGGTCAGACTGATTTGCATATGGCCATGTCTGAACTGGGGTGGTGGAGTGAGCTAAAGAATGATGATGGATTAAACCCAGATCAGTTGACTGGGGGTGAGTGTTTGATTGGCTCAAACGCTCCGTCCATCATCCCCTTTGTATCGCTTTGTTCGCCCTAAGTTGGCGGGGTATGCCCAGACGTGGGTCCCTTGCTCACTTTGCCACTGGATTCAAGCAAGCCTGGCTGATGACGGCTGGAATGCCAGAAACCGGTCCTAGGATGCTTGTTTCCGGTCCAGGGAAGACATGGCTTGGCAGTTCGGGCTGGACTGTTCCCATGAGGCACAGGGTCAGACTGATTTGCATATGGCCATGTCTGAACTGGGGTGGTGGAGTGAGCTAAAGAATGATGATGGATTAAACCCAGATCAGTTGACTGGGGTGAGTGTTTGATTGGCTCAAACGTTCCGTCCATCATCCCCTTTGTATCGCTTTGTTCGCCCTAAGTTGGCGGGGTATGCCCAGACGTGGGTCCCTTGCTCACTTTGCCACTGGATTCAAGCAAGCCTGGCTGATGACGGCTGGAATGCCAGAAACCGGTCCTAGGATGCTTGTTTCCGGTCCAGGGAAGACATGGCTTGGCAGTTCGGGCTGGACTGTTCCCATGAGGCACAGGGTCAGACTGATTTGCATATGGCCATGTCTGAACTGGGGTGGTGGAGTGAGCTAAAGAATGATGATGGATTAAACCCAGATCAGTTGACTGGGGGTGAGTGTTTGATTGGCTCAAACGCTCCGTCCATCATCCCCTTTGTATCAGCTTTGTTCGCCCTAAGTTGGCGGGGTATGCCCAGACGTGGGTCCCTTGCTCACTTTGCCACTGGATTCAAGCAAGCCTGGCTGATGACGGCTGGAATGCCAGAAACCGGTCCTAGGATGCTTGTTTCCGGTCCAGGGAAGACATGGCTTGGCAGTTCGGGCTGGACTGTTCCCATGAGGCACAGGGTCAGACTGATTTGCATATGGCCATGTCTGAACTGGGGTGGTGGAGTGAGCTAAAGAATGATGATGGATTAAACCCAGATCAGTTGACTGGGGGTGAGTGTTTGATTGGCTCAAACGTTCCGTCCATCATCCCCTTTGTATCGCTTTGTTCGCCCTAAGTTGGCGGGGTATGCCCAGACGTGGGTCCCTTGCTCACTTTGCCACTGGATTCAAGCAAGCCTGGCTGATGACGGCTGGAATGCCAGAAACCGGTCCTAGGATGCTTGTTTCCGGTCCAGGGAAGACATGGCTTGGCAGTTCGGGCTGGACTGTTCCCATGAGGCACAGGGTCAGACTGATTTGCATATGGCCATGTCTGAACTGGGGTGGTGGAGTGAGCTAAAGAATGATGATGGATTAAACCCAGATCAGTTGACTGGGGTGAGTGTTTGATTGGCTCAAACGTTCCGTCCATCATCCCCTTTGTATCGCTTTGTTACGCCCTAAGTTGGCGGGGTATGCCCAGACGTGGGTCCCTTGCTCACTTTGCCACTGGATTCAAGCAAGCCTGGCTGATGACGGCTGGAATGCCAGAAACCGGTCCTAGGATGCTTGTTTCCGGTCCAGGGAAGACATGGCTTGGCAGTTCGGGCTGGACTGTTCCCATGAGGCACAGGGTCAGACTGATTTGCATATGGCCATGTCTGAACTGGGGTGGTGGAGTGAGCTAAAGAATGATGATGGATTAAACCCAGATCAGTTGACTGGGGGTGAGTGTTTGATTGGCTCAAACGTTCCGTCCATCATCCCCTTTTGTATCGCTTTGTTCGCCTCTAAGTTGGCGGGGGTATGCCCAGACGTGGGTCCCTTGCTCACTTTGCCACTGGATTCAAGCAAGCCTGGCTGATGACGGCTGGAATGCCAGAAACCGGTCCTAGGATGCTTGTTTCCGGTCCAGGGAAGACATGGCTTGGCAGTTCGGGCTGGACTGTTCCCATGAGGCACAGGGTCAGACTGATTTGCATATGGCCATGTCTGAACTGGGGTGGTGGAGTGAGCTAAAGAATGATGATGGATTAAACCCAGATCAGTTGACTGGGGTGAGTGTTTGATTGGCTCAAACGTTCCGTCCATCATCCCCTTTTGTATCGCTTTGTTCGCCCTAAGTTGGCGGGGTATGCCCAGACGTGGGTCCCTTGCTCACTTTGCCACTGGATTCAAGCAAGCCTGGCTGATGACGGCTGGAATGCCAGAAACCGGTCCTAGGATGCTTGTTTCCGGTCCAGGGAAGACATGGCTTGGCAGTTCGGGCTGGACTGTTCCCATGAGGCACAGGGTCAGACTGATTTGCATATGGCCATGTCTGAACTGGGGTGGTGGAGTGAGCTAAAGAATGATGATGGATTAAACCCAGATCAGTTGACTGGGGGTGAGTGTTTGATTGGCTCAAACGTTCCGTCCATCATCCCCTTTTGTATCGCTTTGTTCGCCCTAAGTTGGCGGGGTATGCCCAGACGTGGGTCCCTTGCTCACTTTGCCACTGGATTCAAGCAAGCCTGGCTGATGACGGCTGGAATGCCAGAAACCGGTCCTAGGATGCTTGTTTCCGGTCCAGGGAAGACATGGCTTGGCAGTTCGGGCTGGACTGTTCCCATGAGGCACAGGGTCAGACTGATTTGCATATGGCCATGTCTGAACTGGGGTGGTGGAGTGAGCTAAAGAATGATGATGGATTAAACCCAGATCAGTTGACTGGGGGTGAGTGTTTGATTGGCTCAAACGTTCCGTCCATCATCCCCTTTTCTATCGCTTTGTTCGCCCTAAGTTGGCGGGGTATGCCCAGACGTGGGTCCCTTGCTCACTTTGCCACTGGATTCAAGCAAGCCTGGCTGATGACGGCTGGAATGCCAGAAACCGGTCCTAGGATGCTTGTTTCCGGTCCAGGGAAGACATGGCTTGGCAGTTCGGGCTGGACTGTTCCCATGAGGCACAGGGTCAGACTGATTTGCATATGGCCATGTCTGAACTGGGGTGGTGGAGTGAGCTAAAGAATGATGATGGATTAAACCCAGATCAGTTGACTGGGGGTGAGTGTTTGATTGGCTCAAACGTTCCGTCCATCATCCCCTTTTGTATCGCTTTGTTCGCCCTAAGTTGGCGGGGGTATGCCCAGACGTGGGTCCCTTGCTCACTTTGCCACTGGATTCAAGCAAGCCTGGCTGATGACGGCTGGAATGCCAGAAACCGGTCCTAGGATGCTTGTTTCCGGTCCAGGGAAGACATGGCTTGGCAGTTCGGGCTGGACTGTTCCCATGAGGCACAGGGTCAGACTGATTTGCATATGGCCATGTCTGAACTGGGGTGGTGGAGTGAGCTAAAGAATGATGATGGATTAAACCCAGATCAGTTGACTGGGGGTGAGTGTTTGATTGGCTCAAACGTTCCGTCCATCATCCCCTTTTGTATCGCTTTGTTCGCCCTAAGTTGGCGGGGTATGCCCAGACGTGGGTCCCTTGCTCACTTTGCCACTGGATTCAAGCAAGCCTGGCTGATGACGGCTGGAATGCCAGAAACCGGTCCTAGGATGCTTGTTTCCGGTCCAGGGAAGACATGGCTTGGCAGTTCGGGCTGGACTGTTCCCATGAGGCACAGGGTCAGACTGATTTGCATATGGCCATGTCTGAACTGGGGTGGTGGAGTGAGCTAAAGAATGATGATGGATTAAACCCAGATCAGTTGACTGGGGGTGAGTGTTTGATTGGCTCAAACGTTCCGTCCATCATCCCCTTTTGTATCGCTTTGTTCGCCCTAAGTTGGCGGGGGTATGCCCAGACGTGGGTCCCTTGCTCACTTTGCCACTGGATTCAAGCAAGCCTGGCTGATGACGGCTGGAATGCCAGAAACCGGTCCTAGGATGCTTGTTTCCGGTCCAGGGAAGACATGGCTTGGCAGTTCGGGCTGGACTGTTCCCATGAGGCACAGGGTCAGACTGATTTGCATATGGCCATGTCTGAACTGGGGTGGTGGAGTGAGCTAAAGAATGATGATGGATTAAACCCAGATCAGTTGACTGGGGGTGAGTGTTTGATTGGCTCAAACGTTCCGTCCATCATCCCTTTTGTATCGCTTTGTTCGCCCTAAGTTGGCGGGGGTATGCCCAGACGTGGGTCCCTTGCTCACTTTGCCACTGGATTCAAGCAAGCCTGGCTGATGACGGCTGGAATGCCAGAAACCGGTCCTAGGATGCTTGTTTCCGGTCCAGGGAAGACATGGCTTGGCAGTTCGGGCTGGACTGTTCCCATGAGGCACAGGGTCAGACTGATTTGCATATGGCCATGTCTGAACTGGGGTGGTGGAGTGAGCTAAAGAATGATGATGGATTAAACCCAGATCAGTTGACTGGGGGTGAGTGTTTGATTGGCTCAAACGTTCCGTCCATCATCCCCTTTTGTATCGCTTTGTTCGCCCTAAGTTGGCGGGGGTATGCCCAGACGTGGGTCCCTTGCTCACTTTGCCACTGGATTCAAGCAAGCCTGGCTGATGACGGCTGGAATGCCAGAAACCGGTCCTAGGATGCTTGTTTCCGGTCCAGGGAAGACATGGCTTGGCAGTTCGGGCTGGACTGTTCCCATGAGGCACAGGGTCAGACTGATTTGCATATGGCCATGTCTGAACTGGGGTGGTGGAGTGAGCTAAAGAATGATGATGGATTAAACCCAGATCAGTTGACTGGGGGTGAGTGTTTGATTGGCTCAAACGTTCCGTCCATCATCCCCTTTTGTATCGCTTTGTTCGCCCTAAGTTGGCGGGGTATGCCCAGACGTGGGTCCCTTGCTCACTTTGCCACTGGATTCAAGCAAGCCTGGCTGATGACGGCTGGAATGCCAGAAACCGGTCCTAGGATGCTTGTTTCCGGTCCAGGGAAGACATGGCTTGGCAGTTCGGGCTGGACTGTTCCCATGAGGCACAGGGTCAGACTGATTTGCATATGGCCATGTCTGAACTGGGGTGGTGGAGTGAGCTAAAGAATGATGATGGATTAAACCCAGATCAGTTGACTGGGGTGAGTGTTTGATTGGCTCAAACGTTCCGTCCATCATCCCCTTTTGTATCGCTTTGTTCGCCGTAAGTTGGCGGGGGTATTGCCAGACGTGGGTCCCTTGCTCACTTTGCCACTGGATTCAAGCAAGCCTGGCTGATGACGGCTGGAATGCCAGAAACCGGTCCTAGGATGCTTGTTTCCGGTCCAGGGAAGACATGGCTTGGCAGTTCGGACTGGACTGTTCCCATGAGGCACAGGGTCAGACTGATTTGCATATGGCCATGTCTGAACTGGGGTGGTGGAGTGAGCTAAAGAATGATGATGGATTAAACCCAGATCAGTTGACTGGGGGTGAGTGTTTGATTGGCTCAAACGTTCCGTCCATCATCCCCTTTGTATCGCTTTGTTCGCCCTAAGTTGGCGGGGGTATGCCCAGACGTGGGTCCCTTGCTCACTTTGCCACTGGATTCAAGCAAGCCTGGCTGATGACGGCTGGAATGCCAGAAACCGGTCCTAGGATGCTTGTTTCCGGTCCAGGGAAGACATGGCTTGGCAGTTCGGGCTGGACTGTTCCCATGAGGCACAGGGTCAGACTGATTTGCATATGGCCATGTCTGAACTGGGGTGGTGGAGTGAGCTAAAGAATGATGATGGATTAAACCCAGATCAGTTGACTGGGGGTGAGTGTTTGATTGGCTCAAACGTTCCGTCCATCATCCCCTTTTGTATCGCTTTGTTCGCCCTAAGTTGGCGGGGTATGCCCAGACGTGGGTCCCTTGCTCACTTTGCCACTGGATTCAAGCAAGCCTGGCTGATGACGGCTGGAATGCCAGAAACCGGTCCTAGGATGCTTGTTTCCGGTCCAGGGAAGACATGGCTTGGCAGTTCGGGCTGGACTGTTCCCATGAGGCACAGGGTCAGACTGATTTGCATATGGCCATGTCTGAACTGGGGTGGTGGAGTGAGCTAAAGAATGATGATGGATTAAACCCAGATCAGTTGACTGGGGGTGAGTGTTTGATTGGCTCAAACGTTCCGTCCATCATCCCCTTTTGTATCGCTTTGTTCGCCCTAAGTTGGCGGGGTATGCCCAGACGTGGGTCCCTTGCTCACTTTGCCACTGGATTCAAGCAAGCCTGGCTGATGACGGCTGGAATGCCAGAAACCGGTCCTAGGATGCTTGTTTCCGGTCCAGGAAGACATGGCTTGGCAGTTCGGGCTGGACTGTTCCCATGAGGCACAGGGTCAGACTGATTTGCATATGGCCATGTCTGAACTGGGGTGGTGGAGTGAGCTAAAGAATGATGATGGATTAAACCCAGATCAGTTGACTGGGGGTGAGTGTTTGATTGGCTCAAACGTTCCGTCCATCATCCCTTTTGTATTCACTTATTTTTAGCCAGAAATCCTTTTTGTGAATTCTTGATAGACATACCTGAGATATTTTTGGGTCTTAAACGTATGTTTGCGACAGAAGATACTTTTGTCAATTTGCTCCATTGTGGATATCTTCCCTGCCAACTAAACACACAACCAATGTTTGCTTGCTAAATATATATACGATCTCCAATAATATCCTTTTGATGAGACATACACTACAATTGAGGATTTACTGCCAAGCTTTCTAGTGTCTCCACCAACAAGATCAAATGTTTTCTAGATGGTTCAATCCCGCTCACTCTCTAGTCTCAAGAAATTCTTATGGTTTAACTGCCAGCTTAGCCAAGAGTGGTCTCTCCATGTATGTCTGATATAGTTAATTCTCTGGATTACCCGTGGTCATGTGGTTCCTCTCCTCAGTGTTATAATTGGTGCTTTTAACTTCATGGTGCTTATTTTTGGACATTCCCATCTTTATTTAAACATTCTTAATATTTTCGTATTTTATTGGTATTTATCCATTTTTAATTTTAGCTTGATGACCAAATTTGATTGCAAATCGTATATTTCCACATTTTTTAACTGATAAATATGCACTTACATGTCAATGTCTGTGGCGTTTAGGAGTTATAATTAGTAATTAAAAGGCATTGACTGAAAACATTGCATTGCAATACCAGCCCTTGTGCACAGTTGAAGCTATTTAGGTTTTACTAGGAAATCAAAGTCCTCTCTTTCGCTTCCTATGCTGTCAATATGCACCGCTATTGGACTGCCATTTATGACTGATATCATGGAGAAACACTCAAAAGGTGATCAGTTGTCTGAAAGTAACTACGTTAAAAATTATGTATGTGCATGAATCAGTAAAATGGGATACTTGGAGCTGAAAGTGATATTCCTGAAGGCAATATTCAGCCCACATTACCGGATCTCATTTCCAACAGGATTTAAAGCAGGGACTGCCATTCCAGGCGGTGCACTGATTATCGCATCCCTGCTGGTTTTACCTGATGGGGTTTGGCAGGCCAAATCTGTCAATTTATCAGGGCAAAAGGCCCAGAAAAAAGACAAACCACATGAACTTCAGTACTTTAAATACCAGCTCAACATGTTATGTCTCATTTTCAGGTGAAAAACATGGAATAGAAGGTATTTTTGTGCCCAGTAAATACCTCACCCTGGAGTAACGGTATTTACTGGGGGTGATAAATATCTCATTCCCATCCGGCAAACTTGTAATTGGGATCTTAGCACTGGCATAACGAAACTTGAGGGGGCCCCCCTGCAAGGTACGTGGAGGGGCCCACTCCGGACTCAATATGGAGCTCTCCGGCCAGAGTATTGTGCTGAGGGCCCCTGGAGCTTGCCCCCTCCCCCGCCCACGGGCCGGTGTTATCCACTGGATCTTAGTATATATTAGTGACTTATTTGCTCGCTGATGGTTTAACCGCTATCTTGCTTCTACTCTTCGGCCTTCATCAACATCCCTCTTCTGACACTCTGATCTCTAAATCATTATACGATTTTATTTTCATTGCTAACTATCCGCTTTGGTGCCTTTTATTTATGCAATTTTTTTCCAGAAATCTTTGTATATGCCATACACTCACACTGCAAGGAAAGAACATTATAGTTTTCTTTGCCTTCATGCTAAGAGTTAGTCATCCATATTGACGTTGATGATTTCTACGCTCGATGGCTAACACACTGGGGGGCATATCTGCAATGGGATTGTGCCACAGGAGCGTCACTTTTAATGGCGTTCCTGTGGCGGACTGCCCTGCTCCATGATTACAAAGCGGCGTTAAGCTTTGTTAATATGGTACCCTTTCACGCAGATATCTGCGTGAAAGGGGCGTACATTGGGTGTTGCTGTGGGCGTTCCACCACAACAGTCATTGCTTTTTGATGCTGCCTCAGATTTACAAGGAGGTGTAGCTCATGGGCAGCGCCAAAAACTAACGGCATGCAATAGCAGGCGTTAGAACGGTGCAATAAGGAGAAATACTTTTATTTCTCCTCATTTTTGCTTTTCGAATGCGACACACATAGAGCAAAATGCCATTAATGATTGTTTATGTGCAGGAAGTTGTCCCTTCCTGCACATTAACAATCAATAAATAATGACAATTTGCTACTTCTATGTGTGCTGCCGTCGTTTCCTCATAAATATGCCCCTGGGTCTGCCCTACCTTAAAAATTAAAAATAAATAGATACAAATGTATATCTGTAACGACTTGTGTGAGCAGCTGAGATTTGTCCCAGAGAGATCTCTATTTGGTAGGTGGTGGAAAAATCTGGGAGTGGGATACACCTTTATTCTCAGAGGCTTAGCTGGCCACTCAGGATAAACAGCTCACCTGTTTCTGACTGACTGGCACTGAAACTACCAACTTGGAGCAACCTCAAAGCTCCTAAATCCTGCACATTACATATGCGTTTCTTGCGGGACCTGTGACTTCAACCTGCCTGTTGTATCTGGTTATCTTTTTCTATTTTTTGTCTATGGTTATCGGTTTTGAGTGCTAGCTTTTGAAGCATTTGGGGCCAGATGTACGACCACCCAATTTGCGACTCGCGAATTGCATCGCAATTGCGATTCGCAATTTGCGAGTCGCAAATCGGGATGTACAACAGTGTCAGAGACACTGTTAGCGATTCCCAGTGGGGTCGGAAAATGCGAGGCTCATGAATATTAATGAGCCACTCGCAATTTACGACCCCCATTGGGAATGGCTGGCCCTCCCAGGGATGGTGGCCTGCTGGGCTCAGCAGACCTCCATGTCTGGGACGGCTTTTCAATAAAGCACTTTTTTTTTTAAATGCAGCCCGTTTTCCTTAAAGGAAAACGGGATGCATTTTTTTTAAAAAATGAAACGTTTTCATTTCATTTTTTAAGGGCAGATAGTGGTCCCTGGGACCACTGCCTGCCCCTAAAAAATATTTTCAGAGCCAGTCACAAAGGGGAAGGGGTCCCCTGGGGACCCCTTCCCATTTGTGACTCCATTACCACCCTCTTGAAGAGGGTGGTAATTTGCGAGTGTTTTGCGACCGCAATTGCGGTCGCAAAACATTGGTACATGGCTTTGCGGTCGCTAATAGGAAGGGAACGCCCCTTCCTAATAGCGAGTCGCAAAACCTATTTAGCGAGTCGCAGAAAAATTGCAACTCGCTAAATAGGCTTTGTACATGGCCTTGTAGGTTTTTGCATGCGCAAACGGGTCGCAAACCCGTTTGCGCATGCAAAAACGGGTCGTACATCTGGCCCTTGGAATGTTGAGGAATTGAAGGGAGGGGGAGGGATGGGTGAGGAAAGTTGATGGATTTCTGTCAGTGGCATTGTGTTGACTGGAAGCCAATCAGACTGAATCCCAATGTGTGTTCATTACCACGCAGTTCTAAATCAGATCATGACTGTCACTCCAGTCGTCGTTGCTATGGATGTCTCTTTTGAGTACACTTCCCTCTGGACCTCACCTTGTTCTTCATTCTGCCAACTCAGATTATCTGTTAGTTTTTATCCTCTTCTACCAGGCAACAGTAGTACAGTGGCATTCTGGGTAGTATCAAAGAAACATTCATGTCTCCTTAACCAACCGGGCCTTTCATAGGAAAGGAATAGGGATTTGATAAAGGGCCTTAAATTGGCGGATGGAACCTTAGGCTCTGCTGCTGTACCTATTTTTATGAGGGGAAAATCACAGATCCTTTGCGGGTGTTTGCTTCTTGAGATGTTCTGATGTAAGAACACTCTGAAAGGTACAGGAAAACCTGTGAATTGAATAAAGGAATGAGATAGTGGTGGGCAGAGAGGAAACTTAGCTAACGTGTGTGCCAGTCTCATAAAACTTCAAGGACCAGAGTGCAGGGTGTTCCCAAGGCCTGTCTGCCAAGTATTGTGGCACTTAAAGCAAAATCTAAAATGAGGGAAAGTGCGATTTTATTGGTGATGGTATTAACTAGGTCAGGTCTTGGTATCAAATGGTTGTACTCTGGAAATAACTCTGTTCTGGTGCAAACTCCCACATGGGTTTGGCCACCTGATTTTCTCCAGGAAAAACTTGAACAAAAATTGGATTGGCAAATAGCGCAAAATGCCACTCTGCAAACCTTGAAACATGGAAAAGCATGCTAAATGTGTGCATTATCTCCAATTATTATATCAGCCACTCAGAATTTGGGGCAAATTGCACATCAGTTAGTTACTGATGTGCAATTTGCAATAACAGATTATTCGTAGGTGCGTAAATTGTGCCTCAGCAGTGACTGGGCCCATAATCTTGACTGTTTTGATTTGGCCAAAGGGCTAGATCAATCCCCACCATTATCTTTTGGTTCTGTTATTGAACACCTATTTGGTACGTTTTGCATACACGCATACTCTGTTTATTTATTTATTTATGTGCATATTTATTTATGCATTTTTATCAGGGCTTTAAGTGGGACGAAAAAACTGGGCGGTCTCTCAAACGGGCGTGGCCAGTGTAATCAAGAGCGTGACTTAAAAACACATTAACTAAAAATCTGTACTGCCTCCCGACTGGTAGTTTGCTGCTTCTTTCATTCGTTGCATCTAGATATATAATACAACAAGTAACATTGCACCTACAACAAGCCAGGACTATTGGCTTTGTCAATGGTTGTTAGCTGCATAAGATAAATAGGCAACAACAATGGCTTCCTTTGTATAAAATATTTAAAATGCTTCAGTTCTGAAATGATGAGACTGCGAAAGAGCTAACAAGTCTCTTTGAAGTTACCTTAAAGGCAGTGAAGGGTGGTACTGCTGCAGAGTTAGGATTTTTCTTTTTTTCACCCTGAAGGTGAGGGCAAAAATGGAGAGCCCTATCGTGACCCGTCTCAGCACCTTCTTTTTAGAACTGCTAGTGCTGAGCACTGGCAGGACCCGGCCCACTTAAAGCCCTGATTCTTATATATACAGGGGGTGATGGTGGGTCCCTGATTCTCATATATACAGGGGTAGAGGCGTGGCGCAGCGGCTAGAGCGGCTGACTCCAGAGCACAGCTCTCGTGGTTGGATCCCCAGCCTCGGCGGCAGCTCAGCTTGGCATCATGTGACTCTGGGTCTTGCCCACTCTTGTTCACTTAATTTCCCCGATGGCCCCCAGCGCCGCCCTGAAACCCTTAAGGGGTGATATATGTTCAGGCTTCATAAATTATTATTATTTATACAGCGCACACAACCCTAAGCTGTACATGAAACTAGAGAAGACATGGAACTGGACGGAAGAAAAGCATTTAGCAACTGAATTAGCACAAACCTATAATAACAAAGCCAAGTTTGTTAGGATGATTCCAGAATGCTCCACAATGAGTCAAGAATTTGTATAAGGAGGGTGCAACAGGGAGGAAAGAACATGAGGATGAATCAAAGTAGATGTAGGAACGGAGAATAGGAAGTAAGTTTGGGCAGGACATAAAAAAGTGTAAGCCATAGGTTATTGAAAATATTAGAGGTAAAAGAAAAATGGCAAGAGAGAAATAAATGTGAATGCCGGGGCAGCTCAGAGGGAATGAGTTCAGAGGCGATTCTATCCTGTTTAAGGAAATGATGATGGGTGATTTAGACATTTACTCGAAGAGGACAGTTTTTAATACAAAAAATGAAGAGAGATTTGAATTGTGGAAGTTTCAGTGGCAGAGAGTTCCAAATCAGTATGGCATCTCCTGAAAATGATCGTGCGGCTGCTCTTCGTGCTCCTGGTTTCAAGTGTTAGATTGTGTTTGATTCTCAAGGTGAATTTGGTGCCAGATCTTTTTTAGTGTGGATCTTAGATAGTCCGGGTTGTTGAGAAGTAATGTTTTGCTTGTGATACAGGCCAGTTTGAATTTTATTCTGGCCTCGAGGGGAAGCCAGAAACAGGTTTTTGAGGTTCAGGGTTATGACCTCATATTTTTTGGTTCGTCTTAAGAGTCTGGGAGAAAATATTTTCTCTTGGGACTGTTTGATGCTTTGATTGTACTTCTCAAAAGTGAGCAACTGTACTGTTTTTGTAAAGCGCGAACTCGACCCGAAGGTATCGGTGCGCTTTACTTAAGCACCACTTGCATTACAGAGGGGCGCATTAATTTTTAGGTCGAGCCTAGGCAGCACATGCGCTGCTCTGCGAGGCATGCTGTAGTAGAGTATGGAAATTAAGCCCTGCCCACTCTCCGCTCATATTTTTCATTGGCTTGTGTCATTGTCCTTCGTAAATGCTGGCTTCTGATTCGTTTATAGGCTTGTTAGTCCCTCCTTAGTACCGCCTTGTCTTCATTTGTAACCTCCCATGAGGACTGGCCCTTTTACTTCTGTTGTTACATGGTATGTTTATTTTCATCTGTAAGCACTATTTTATTTAATGGGTTTCTGGTCCTGCAGGCACTACGTGCAGCGCGCCATGCACGCTTTCACTTTCAAAGCAGCCTGGGACAATCGTGGACACTGCTTTGCAATGAAATAGGTCTCGCATTTACGAGAGATTGAGCTATTGCTATTATGAATGACAATAGCTTAAACTCTCGCACATGCGAGACCTATTGCATTGTGTTAGAAGGTGGTTCTGACCCTCTGAGCCGCCTGGATTTTTCGCTTTTTGAACACCTATTTGTTGAGCTTTTACTGTGGGAGAGCCTCATAAGTTGGGACTCACCCACAGTGAACTCATGATGAAAGAGACTGCATGTGGATTTTGCCGGTGTCCCCCTGGTGAGAGTAGACCACTGCACTGCAGCCGGAGTAAGGGGCACCGGGCTGGCTACATGCAGACAAGTGTGTACATGCATGTGCACCTGTGTAGGGGCTGCGCAGGGGAGATTGCTGGCTTGCGCAGCCCAGGAGCAGGTACAGATAGAATGGTGTGGCAGGAATTATGCAGAGCTGGGTGGTGACATGGAATAGGCTTTATAATGGGAAGAAACATGTAAGGGAAAGTCAGTGTGCTTTACTGTTTTCACTAAAGGACCACTCCATTATTCTCCTATGAGGATGGGGATCACATGGGATAGTTTCACTTCCCTAGGGCCTACAAATTCCAGACACGCACTAAAGTCCACTGTAACTTAGTTGAGAAGTATTATTCTGCAGAGTCCAAAGTCATATATGTACTGCTTTTGGGTCATCCAGAAATGTCATATTCCTCTGAGTCAGCTCATAACCAGAGCCTGGCTGGGTGTGACCCTGCCAGGCTCGATTAATGACCTTCCTCCCCAAACTGAAGCATCAGATGCCTAGCCCTTCACTGCAAGCATTCCAACGGCGAAGGTCTCCTCTCCAAAAGGGAGAAAAGGTGGGTGGAGCTAGAGGTTATCCATCAGCAGCTGTCACCTGGTGCCAGGCACCAAGCTGCTCTGGAGAGAAGGCAGCAAGGGGGGAAGGGGCTTTTCAGAGACCATGTGGCATGGGACCCCTGGTCAATGCCATTTTAAACTATCTCAGAGGATTGGGCAGGAAGGAGGGAGCAGGGGCAGAGAGGTGATGTGTCGCTGCCTGAGAGGGCAAGCAGAGCCTTCCTGCCAGCCCCCTTCAAATTATTTTAAAAGGTCTTGCACAGGAAGAGGAGCTCTCTCTGGGGTGTGGTCTGCTGTGGAAGACTGGTGCTGGAGCCTGGCGCCATGGGCAGTTGGAAGGAAGAACCCCCTGACTGTCCCAGGATCCTGAATAGCGCCAGGAGGGGAGTCCAGGACCAGGGAGCCGAAGCCTGGGCCTCTGCGCAAGGAGAAGAGAGGCCCAGGAGGAGAGCCAGGCGAAAGGTAGGCGCAGGGAGCCAGTGAAGACAACTCCCTGCTGAAGTCACCCTCCTTGAGACCAGGAGGGCGAATGAAAGTGCTCCCAGTGGCTGGGGCGCGCCACCAGGAGCAGGAAGAGGCCAAAATGTTGAAGATCGGTCCCCTGGGGGCTGAGATATGCCCCCCAGAAGGTAGGCGACCTTTGACCTCTGAGAAGACCGACGACGAAGCGCGTGGGGCTCTGCCGCCGGTCTGGACTGGGCCCCGGGGTGGGTCAGGTCCGGGGGGCTTCCCCCACAAGAAGTTAAGTCGGGGAAACTGCCCAAATGGGATGCCAGGAGCCCACCCTGGCCCCCGATGAGACCGGAAGGAGGGGAGCACCGTCGCACCCCCCTTACTGGAGAAAAGAAGCCGGGGAGCGCCATTGCGCTCCCCGCAAAGAATTCCCAGGGGCCCGGGACCCCAACTCTGGGCCCCGCTGCTCCGAAGACAAGTCGGGGAGCGCCGTCGCGCTCCCTGTGAAGACTGTCCATGGGGCCCAGGATCCCAACTCTGGGCCTGAAGACCAGAAGCCGAAGCCGGGGAGCGCCGTCATGCTCCCTGTGAAGACCTCCCTGGGGGCCCGGGATCCCCACCTCCGGGCCCTGGTGTGCCCCCGAGAGAGGGGGAGTGCCACCGCACTCCCCTGCTGCAGGAGGAAGGCGGGGGGAGTGCCGTCGCACTCCCCCAAGGTCCGGCCGGACCGGCGGGAGTCTTTGAGTCTGCCTGCAGGAGCGGGCAGACCATAACAAAGGTGCCAGCTCCCGCGGCAGCATGCGAGGGTGCTGGCCGGATGGGAGCTGGCGAGAGCCGCCAGGGGTGGGTTCCCCGAGTGGCTCTCCAGTGAGCCAGCTGTGCGGGGTTCCCGTGTGGGACCGGGACCCCGAAGAGCGCGGCAGCCGGAGCAGCTGGGGATGGGCTCCCCGAGCTGCTCTAAGAGCACTCACCTGGTACATGAGGGGTCCGGGTGAGACCAGGCCCCCCTACAAGGAGCTGATGCAGCACAGGGCCGCCATCGAGGGCAGCGCGGCTCTCCCTGGAGCAGCTGGAGAGCCGCTCATCAAGAATTCACCTGATGGGGGAAGAGCGCCCCATAATGCCCTGCAGGCCTGGACCGGCCTGCAGGGGAAAGCAGCTTTATCTCAGCTTGGGGTGGCCCCAGGAGGATGGGGTCACTGCAAAATGTGTGCCAAGGTGCAGGGGGAGCTACAGGAGCAACGCAGTCTCCCCCAGCACGAAAATGGAAAGTCCCTCTCTAAGTCTCTGGGGACTCCATAGAATTAACCCCTCAAGGGCTCAACCAGCAGTCATCAGCATCCTGGGCTGGAACTTTTTTTCTACAGCTGGGGGTGCGTGAGGGACTGCACCAAGGTATGAAGGGCTGAGCTGGGGATGACTGGAGAAGGGCATCCCCTGGAGGTAAAGAGGTGCAATGGAACGAGAAGTGCATGTATCAATGTTATTTCTATTGAGGGACTGAAAGTCACATGTGAAATGTGAAGTCATAAGCAAAGTGGGGTTATGTTGCTGGTCATTCCGGCTAGGGTGTCCGGCTGTATATGCTTTAACTGTGACGCCTTTTAGGGGCTTTAATTGCAATGCATTATAACTGTTATCAACTATGATGAGTACTGTCATTCTAAGCGATGCCCAAACATGTATTCTTGCTACTGTGTTAGGGGAAGAACAACCCAGACTGTTAGCCACTAAGATGTAGAGGTGTATACTGTATGGTCAGTATGAGATGCTCAGTCAGGGTTATGTGTCACCAGGGCAGGTGTACCTATTTTAAATGCTTGTTGAGATAACGGGGTGGGTCTCCACTGGGATGGTGCCAGTGGGCAAGGCCCTCGCTCCAGGTTATCTTCAACCCACTGCATTAGGGGGCAAGAAGATGTGCATACATGGGAGTGGTGGTACTAGACCCCACCCCCCCTTTGGGAGGGGTGGTGTTGTTATGCAATGTCACATGGTAATTCCAACAGCTTATGTATATTTGTAAATTGGTGCATAGTATTGAGTAGTGTGGGTGTTTAATAAATGTACTCTTCCTTTTATAAAGCAAAGTACAGACTGGACAATCAATTATTGAGTGTTATTTCTGCGTACTGGTAAATGGCGATTACTAGCCCACACCACCTCCCTTGAGTAAGCCTTAGACTGCTCTGCAACGCTACCCTCTGAGAGTCAAGCGCTACAATGGGGTGTTTGGTTCCCAGTGAAGGACAAATGTAGTCATGTTGTTTGTGCAGGCCTCACAGATACTGCCTCGTTTTCCAACACATTGCAATTTTTTTTTGTAAAAGCACCCCATACCGCGCTTTCACTTTCCTGTCAGCCATGCCCCTTTCTTTACACACAGCTCGTCTAAAGAAAGGGGTGCGGCCGTTATTGAAGTGAAACCGCGGCATGGGGCACTTATATAAAAAAAAGCCTTTGTTTGTCACCTTGTCAAACAGATGCTTTTTTTTGTAAAAGCTCCCCATACCACGCCCCTTTCTTTAGGCGTGGCTCATCTAAAAAAAGGGGCAAGGCCGACATTAATGTGAAAGCGAGGCATGGGGCGCTATTCCAAAAATTGCATTTGCAATGTAATAGGTCTTGCATTTGCGAGTGTTTAAGCTACTGGCATTGTCATTTACAATGCCAATAGCTCAAACTCTTGTAAATTCGAGATCTATTGCATTGCAAATGCTTGTTCGGGATGGAGTTAAGCGGTTTCCCCAGGTTGCTGAGCCTCTCGCCGAAGCTCGAAACCGGTTCCCCAGCGTCAAGGTTGCCCGCTCTAGCCGTTACGCCGCATCCTCTCCCTTTCCCTGTGAGGATTTCCTAGCAAGCCAGTGAGGTAGCTAAGCAACAAAACCACACCAAGACTTTGACTGCTCTCACTGGGAGCATTCCTGAGGAAACTGTTAATGCTCATTTCCATTCCAATGGCTTTGTGCACAGAAATTTTGTGCAAAATGCAATGTTGCAGTGAAAAAATTAGCATACATTTGTTAAGCATGATATTATGTGGAAAGTATGCAAATAGTATGAACTGCACTATGTGGACCGAGTTCAGCTTGTCTGAGCTGTATTATTGTATTGTAGTTGCATTTATATAGTGCTTACTACCCCTGACGAGGCGTTTAAGCACTTTTTGGGCGAGTAGCACGCTACTCCAGAACCCATAAAGGATGAGTGGTGAATTAGTATACTGAAATACGAAAGTAATTTGAGTGGTGGATATGTTAGTTAGGCATTTGGATTGAGAAAGATAGTGGCGGGATAGAAGAGGGAAAAGGTTTGCATTTCTATAGCGCTTGCTACCGCTGATGAGGTGTTGCAGTGAAAAAATTAGCATGCATTTGTCAAGCATGAGATTATGTGGAAAGTATGCAAATAGTATAAACTGCACTATGTGGGCGGAGTTCAGCTTGTCTGAGCTGTATTATTGTATTGTAGTTGCATTTATATAGTGCTTACTACCCCTGACGAGGTGTCAGAGCACTTTTTTGGCGAGTAGCACACTACTCTGGAATCCATAAAGGATTAGTGGTGAATTAGTATAGTGAAATATGAAAGTAATTTGAGTGGTGGATATGTTAGTTAGTTATTTGGATTGAGAAGGATAGTCGAGGGATAGAAGAGGGAAAAGGTTTGCATTTATAAAGCGCTTGCTACCCCTGATGAGGTGTTGAAGCACTTTTTCGGTGAGTAGCACGCTGTTCCGGAACCCATAAAGGATTAGTGGTGAATTAGTATAGTGAAATATGAAAGTAATTTGAGTGGTGGATATGTTAGTCTGTTATTTGGATTGAGAAAGATATTGGAGGGATAGAAAAGGTAAAAGGTTTGCATTTATATAGTGCTTGCTATTAGAGTGAACATGATTTTTCTGCTCCCTGTATAACAAAATGTGCCTGTGTTCAGGTGAATCTAGCAGCTTTCATAAATGTTGAAAATCGGAAACTCATCAAAACTTTTTGTTAGAAATACATTTGCACAGCTCTAGCTAAATCCTCCTTTGGAAGGCTTTTACCTCCACATGTTTTCATGGGTTTGAGTCCTAGCTAACCCTTTCAGCCTTTTAACCTTCAAAGGCCAACCAACGAGCATTATTGATTTGATTAATAATAGGTGTCTGTTATCAGCACCAATAAACGGTTTTGTTGGTGGCCCTGTTCTATACCAATAGATTGGTTTATGAGTCAGGAACATTTTTAGTCTGTGAAGTTGATGGTGGAAGTTAGCATTAAATGAAGAGCAAGTAGAAGCCCAAGGTAGGTAGTGGTAGGGTTGTAAGGGAATGCTTAAAGGTAGTGGCATGAAGTAGGGTCCTCAGGGGAAGATAGAAAGTTATAGTGTTAGAGGTGGTGCAGTAGGGACAGTTAAAGATGGGAGTGGAAGGAGGCTGATAGAGGGTGTGTAGAGGTAATGTGGGGGTGAAAAAGTGGTGGAGAGTGAGTAGTGCTGGCAGTAGTTGGGGTGTAGTGTTTGAGGTAGTTAAGGATGGAAAGTGCAGTTGGGGGGGCTAAGGGAATGAGAATAGGTAGTTGGGTAATGATGTGTTGGAAGTCCTAGCAGCAAATATTTAAACCCTCAGATCACGGGCCTGGGGCTTAGTATCCACTGTTATCCTCCAACCAGGTCATAGCACCAGGCACTAGCTGAAGAAACAACTCTGAAGACTGCTCCCTTTGAACCAGCACTTCACACAAATGGTGTTGAACCCCAGGTGTGCAATCCTTCTCTCGATCCCCGGTGTATCATTGTACAGTGCTCCTATCGGGTGTTAAATACAATCCTACTATCGTATGCCAAAAGCATCAGTGTGCATTACTATTATTGATCTCAAGGGGCAGCAGTATTTAATGCTCCAACTGATGCCTGAGGCATCAGTGTACACTGATACTACTGACCTCAGGAGCATCACTATGCATTCCTACTATTGATCCCCTGGAGTATCAGTGTATAATACTACTATTGATCCCCAGAGGCATCAGTGTACAATGCTACTATAGATCCACATGGACGTCAGTCTGCAGTACTACTATTGATCAAAGACATATCAGTCTGCAATTCAACTATTAATTCCTAGGGTCATAAGTGTCAAATATTGGTACTGATCCCCAGGGTCATCAGTGTGCATTACCACTATTGTTCTCCAAGGTCATCAGAATACAGGACTAGGGTTGATCACGACAGACTCCAGTCTGCAATACTACTATTAGTTCACAGGGCCTCAGTGCCCAATACAAATATTGATCCCCAGGACCACCAAACCTCAACACTTCTTTTGGTACCCGAGAAAAAAAAGTCTGCAATACTAATATTGATCACCAGGGACATCTGTGGCCAATTCTACCATGGATCCTGAGGGCTCCGTTCTGCAGAACTACCATTCATCCATAGGGGCTTCGATGTACAGTAATAGTGTTGATGCACATGTCCGTCAGGGTTCAGTATTAATACTGATCTCTAGGGACATTAGTCTGCAATAATAGTGTTGATTCCAAAGAACATCAGTCTGCAACACTGCTACTGATCTCCAGGGATATTAGTGTGCAGTAAAAGTATTGATCCCAATGGAGGTCAGTGTACAATACTAGTATTAAACCCCAGGGATAACAGAGTGCGGTACTGCTATTGATCTCCCAGGGAATCAGTGTATTGATATTGATCATCAGGTACCTAAGTCTGCAGTATTACTACTGTGGCGATTTTCTCTCACAGCTGCACCATATTCCATTACATTTCATGGAGGGCTATTTCAAGGACAACACTCTGTGGCCACGTGTAGTGGCATGCAGCTGGCATGCCATAGGCACTCAGATTGTACCCACCGCCAGGACTCCTGGTTCTCCTTTTCCTCCTCTGTCCTATCCCGCTGCAGCTTTCAAAGCCCTGCATCCCACCCATTGCGTAAGAATTTGCCCTCCATTTTCTCTGCATCTCACCAGTGGGAAACGCGCTTGCCATGTATGTGGTTTCTCCTTTAACACCTGAACTTTTTCCAGTCAATCTTCTCATGCAGAGCTCTGTATACTAGCCACAAACTCACATGCTGAACTTAAATGTTTCCCACTTGATGGCAGATCCTTCATAAAACAAGGATCCAAAATTGCTTCCATTATCAGCTCTTATGAAGCAGATTAACCTTTTCTCACTGGGAACTGGCTCAGAGACTCCCTTAGGCCCAGAAATTGCTCTAGGCCGTGACCGCCCCCTCACACCTGGAGGATTATATATCGATCTGAATTCTCTTGCACTCTTATTGACACTGAATCAATTCATCTCGCTCAATCATCAATTCATTAATTAAGCCCCACCACTTCCCTCTCCGGAGCTCTGCTCTGTCGTCACCCCCGTTCCTGCTCCAACTTTGGCCCTTGCTTACCTGACTGTCACTCCTTACATATTACTTTAGGACAATTTTTAACATAAAATGGCGCTCAATTGCAGTAAACTGACTACCTTGTTACATTTCTTATGAACGAGTATAGAGTGAATTTTAGTTCGATGGTTTAGTGCGCTGTTCGGGTGACTCACACCTGGCACCCCAGGAAAATGCATGTAGTAATCAGAGTCACCTGACAGCTGGTCACCAAATTACTAGAAACTTCTGTTTAACTTGACTGTTTGTTAAGGATGATTTTTCCATTCTTCCTTTGGGAGTCAAACAGAATGCTTCTTGTCGTTTTACCTCAGACTTTTTGTTACTTTTTTTTCTACAGGACCCATTTTCTATGCAAGTGGTTCATATCCTGCGGTCCGCGGACCCCTGGGGGTCCGCAACACCTTCTCAGGGGGTTTGTAACTGTTTTGCAAAATTAAATCATATTAGAAGATTTATAAAGTATATATATATATTATAAAGCAGCATGGTAAATTAAACATGTTAATACACTCTGTAAATATGAAGGGATTTGAAATCGAAATCTAAAAATGGAGGGGCTTATTTACAAGCCCCTTGCGCTGCAGGTATGTCGCTTTTTCCCATATTAAAAGTGACGTACCGGCGGCGCAAAGGGCTTGTAAATAAGCCCCTAAGTTGGTGTCCTTGCTTGATTTGTGGGAGCAACACAAGTAGAGTAAACAGAATCTAGCATGGACAAATGGTGCCTCAATTAAAGCTCTGGTATACACAGACAAAAGACAGCATGCATTATTAAGAGAAAAAAAGCAAAGCTAAATGCAACAGTCTAGCATATCACTTCGTCTTTCAAAAATGAAACTGAATTTTCAGAAGCTCCAACCTTCCCATTAAAATTAATATTTCGATGTATGTATTTTTTTGTTCGTGAATTAATTGTTTCATAATTTGGGCATTTGTTTGATGAATGCTTGTTTTGATACTTGTGTATTTTGATGGTCAAGAAATTTCTTAGGCTGGGACCCCTGATTTCCAGTAGTGAGTCAATGGGGGTCCCCAGAAGTCAAAAGGTTAAGAACCGCTGTTCTATCATTTCACATAAAACACACTAGCAATATTGAAGCAAACAAAACAGCAAATCAGAACAGATACAATTAGTTTCAAATCATTTTGTATATCTCATGGTCACAAACTGCTTTCAAGAAGAATCATCTTCAAGGCAATCCTGATATGCTAATTCCCACTTTGGGCCAGAGACGTTTTAAGGCATGGGCAAAGTGGGCAATTGCCCAGGGCCCCCACTTCTAAGGGACCTCTGTGAAAGCCGTTATATTTTCTCTGTCTTGATCCTGGCTATATCTCTGTTTCACCCTTTGACATATAGTTCGATGCTGTTTGGCATCATGGGGCTTGAATTACCAGAAAATAGGAAATGAAATTCCAAGTTGTTCTGAATAGGGGGCCCCAAAATATTTATTATCCAAGCCCCCCAAAATACTTAAGATGACACTGTTCTAGTCTCAATGACTGTACTAGCTGGTCATATACACAGTCTGTCAGATTCTGTGAATCCTGGTCCAGAAAGAGTGAGACATCAGGAGAACAAACGTGTTATACCATCCTTGTGATCAAATATGAATTCAGCATCTTAGAGATAAAGGGTGAAATTCTGTATTTCTTATTTCAATTGTAATCTGCGTCAGTTCTGTATAAGCAGCATTTCGGAAATGTGCCTTGCTGAAGAAATATTAAAAAAAGATTTGTGTTCAGAAATAATTCATGGTCTTATTCTACACTTATGAACTCAGGGTTGGAAGGTTCTCACTTTAGTCAAATACGTTATGTTCACTTTGGTGTTCCTCATGACGCTTTATGTACTTCTGTTTCTGTACAAGCTCAGCCATTGCTGCTGGAACAATTTTCAGAGTGGGGGGAGATGCCATCTATATTATGTGGCTGATGCCATAGGGACTGTGAAAAAATGGATGTCGCATAGAGAAGCAGTGCATCAAATAAGCCACGCCCATTCAGCAGGAGGGTAGTTGGGTAGCAGCATATGTCCCGTGGTGGTTTTTGGAGCACACTGTTCCAAAATATGTTAGAGAATAGTGTGGTAGAGTTCTGACGTATAGAAATTTTATATTTAAATGGCAACCTGAAATACAACTACCTTTGCATCAGGCATTCAGTTTTACAGCTAAACAGCTTCACAGTTAAACCTAAATTGCGTTCAATATATGGGGTTTCTGTGCATATTTATCGTTTGCAGATCACACAAGTGTCTTGGGTGTTTTGATCCTATTAAAACTTTTACATCAATCTTGCAAACCATAAAACAATGTTTTTCATTTGTACTTTCCTTGCGGCTGACATATTTTGAAATATTGCATAGTTCATTTACAAGTATTTAAATTTGGATGTGTGTAAGAAAACATGTGATATCCTGCAGGTTTTCATTTCACAGTCCCTGTACCCAGGGAACATTGTCACATTGTTTATTTGCCTTGCAAATTCCCTCACTTTGTAGTCAGAGAAAGTAAAAGTAAATTTCAGTCTCCATTTTAGAAGACTAAAGAGCAATTTGCGAGAAGACATAAGGTAGAATCAAAGGGACATGTTCACAAGCCCCTATCGCCACGAGAACGTTACTTTTTTGATGTTGTGATGGAGATACCGGCTTCGCATTATTCACAAGTCAGTGTTATGCCACTTAACGTGGCTTAACACTGCCTTTGGTAATAAGGCACCCTTTCACGCTATACTTAGCGTGAAAGGGGTGGGTAATGGGTGTTGCGGTGGGCGTTCTGCCGCAATACCCATTGATTTTGACGCTGCCTACAAGCGTGGTGTAAATATGGTGAAGAGCTAAAATTAAGACCAGGAAAACCTGGTCTTAACAGGGTGCATCGAAGAGAAATATTTTTGCTGTTTTTATGTGTGCTGCATTGTGCAACACACATAAAAACAGCAAAACGTCATGCATGAATGTTTATGTGTAGGAAGGTGTCGCTTCCTGCACATAAATAATCATTTTAAAAATGACAAGTTGCAACTTCTATGTGTGCTGCACAAAACAGCACACATAGAAGTTACAAATCGCCATTTAAGATTGTTTAAGTGCAGGAAGGAACACCTTTCTGCACATAAAAAAATCATTCTCCACAACGCAGGCACCCTTGCACTATGGTGCAAGGGTGCCTGCGTTGGCGCTTGGCAGCTAAATATAGTTCAATACTGTTTGGCATCATGGGGCTTGAATTGCCCAAAAATGGGTAATGCAATTCCAAGTTGTTCTGAACCGGGACCGTCAAAACATTTATTACCCAGGGCCCCCAAAATACTTAAGATGACACTGTTCTAGGCTGGTCCATAAAAAACTTTAGGGGATCTCAATGACTGTACTAGCTGGTCATATAAACAGTCTGCTAGTTTCTGTGAATCCTGGTCCAGAAAAGAGTGAAACTTTGTGATCAAATATGAATTCTACAGAGGGGGGTGGCCAGGAGGCAGAGCAGTTGGCCCCGTGTTGTGCTCCTGTGTGGTTCCAGAGGAGTGACTCCCATGCTGCCCCCGCCCTGTGCAAGTGCAGTCACTCCCCTGGAACCACACGGGAGATCACCACTGGGCCAACCGCTCCACCTCCTGGGCCCTGCAGGGGTCTCAACGACTCTGAGGTGTACCCGATCTCAGCAGGAGCTCCACTGGGACCTCAGTGTAGCATGCAAGCAAGTTCTCCAGGGAGGCGTCTTGGTGTGACCATCAGGGACCGCTCCGGGGAGGACCGTCAACGATCTATGAGACCTGAGGCCTTGTCCCAGCCTCCTGGTCAGGCAGGGTGGTTGCCACCCACACGCTCGCTCCAGTAGGACGTCCAGCGGAACCTTGGACTCAATTTGAGTGTGAGTGACCGTGTCAGCCCGGCTCGCTTCTACGGAACTTCAATGGGGAAGGACAGGCCGGCTCGTCCGGGCACTGCACTGACTCAGACCAAGATGGATCAATATACTGTCGTCCCAGCGCCGAACTCACCGGTCCGCCCCGGCAGTGTGGGGATGCGGTTTTCTCACCCGGATCTTGCCACAATACTCCAAGCCATCCAGACTTCACAAACAGCGGTGGAGACTAAAATAGGAGAGGTGCGGATGGATGTGGCCCTGCTGCGTCAGGATCTCCGGTACGCCCCAACTAGACTGACCGAGGCAGAAACACAGCTCTCATCAGCAGAAGATGACATTTCCACCCTACAAAAACAGGTCTCCAACCTGCTCACCAGGCGGACCTCCATAGGCAAGTAGAAGATGCCAAAAACCGCTCCAGACGAAACAATATCCACCTAATAGGGGTCCCGGAGCGGGCTGAGAGGGACGACCCCAGACAGGTGGCGGATCCTGTTGAGAATTAGGTGAAATCGTGGATGCCAGCCAACCACTTGTCCTCCTGGTTCTCCATTGAAAGGGTGCACCGGGCGCTGATCCCTCGACCACCTCCAGGGGCTCCACCCCACCCTATCATCTCCCGCATCCTGAGTTTCCGGGACAGGGACGCCGTTCTCCAGGAAGCACTCGGGCAAGCAGATCTCCGCTTCGACGGTACCAAAGTCCTTCTCTTCCTGGATTACACACCGGAGGTCCAACAAAGGTGTTGCTCTTACATGGAGGTCAAACAGAAGTTGAGGGCGATGGGGGTCCAGTACCGCCTTCTCTTTCCGGCACGTCCATGGGTCCAATATCTGGGCAAATCCCTCTTCTTTGAGATGCCCAAGGCGGCATGGCAGTGACTCACGGAAGAGCGGCCACTCCAGGGGACTGCTGCCTCTCCATCCCAGTGGCAGGAAGTGCAGAAGACAAAGGACACACAGATTCCGCCCAAGCCACACACGATGCACAACAGATCGAGAAGAGGGCGGAGGAGGGGTCGCTCACTATCCCCGCGGGGATCCCCTCAAGAGGCACCATCATCGTCCTCCGGGAGACAACCCAGCTCTCTTCTGGGGGATGGAGGGTTGAGCATTCCAATGGAGGAACGGGGCCCCCACAAAACGGGCTCACCGCCCCTCACTCTGACTCAGACTTGTCCCGCAGCCCCAGGAATGTCTGACTATCAGTTGACCTTCACGTCTCTTGGGCAAATGTAGTGGGCTTGGGACTAGGAGGTTGCCTTTGGTTCTGATTTGGAGCACTGCTCTGAATCACCGCAGCCCTGGCTGGAGGCGCAGGTAGGGCCTCAGCTAGGGCCAGGATCCTGGGACATTTGCGGGCTTTGTCGCACCCTGAACGTAGGGGAAAGGGGGAGCCACTTTCTTGATTCACATTGCCTCTGGGGGCCCAGCTAATGACCACTCAGTGGACCCGGAACACATCTGGTCTAACCCTGTGGGGGGGCTTTACCTTCTTTTTACATGGAATTTGGGGATGCCCACATAGACATTAAGACGCCTAGAATGTTCTTGAATACGTTGGTAGCTTATGTACTCACTGTTGGAAGGGCGACAGATGCTTCTGGGGCAGAAGTATGGGGAGGGGTGGGAGTTGGGGGGAGGGGGTTTATTTGTCCACTGTTGCTTAATGTTATGTTTAACGATTCTTCCTTTCAGTTCAGGTTGGAAAACACACCCACACTGTACCGCACTGCACAACCCAGGGATGACTCCTTTTCTTTCTGGCACAGTCGTGTCGCGAGGGACCCCATGGGCCCCAGGGAAGTATCCCACTGGGATACAATATTGTTTGCTTACCTCATGGATTTATACCACCCACACATATGATTTTCCAGGTTATGCCATGGAATGTTAATGGTCTATTGGACCAGATAAAGAGCACAGCTGTCCTAACCTTCCCACACCGATACCACCCGGAGGCCCTCCTGCTGCAAGAGACACATCTCCTAGGGGAGCTCTGCCACTTCTTAGCACAGAAGGGCTATGACAGAGTCTGTCATGCGGGGTTCTCACGTGGGGCCAGGGGGGTGGCCATACTTAATGAACCGCACCTTTCCACTGAGGGTCATCCAAGTCACGCAAGACTCCCAGGGGCGGTACATTGCTCTAGAGGGCCACTTGGAGGGACAAATGGTGATACTGATTTGCGTCTATATACCGCCTGCCTCCTTGACCACTGGTCTTCGAGATCTCTCCCTGCTCCTTACCCATCTCCCTCAGGGTCTCACTGTAATAGGTGGCGATTTCAACACCGCGCCTGTCCCAGGTATGGACTGCTCAGGCCCCTCATGACATCTCACGAACTTGGTGCGCGTCATCTCGCGGACTGGGCCACGCGGACTTTGTGATGCTTGGAGGTCTTGGCACCCCCGAAGCCGGCAATTTACACACACCTCCGCAGCCCACCACACCCACTCACGGATCTACCTGCTCTTTCTGCCTGCTCGTGACTGCCTGAAACTGGCTCAGGTCCAGATTCTGGCACATGGTATTTCAAACCATTCCCCTTTGTTGATATGTCTGGGGCATCCCATGGAAGGCCGGTGGCCTCTGTGGAGCATGAATGCCTGGCACCTCCAAGACAAGGAGTTTACCCACAGCCTCCGGTCTGAACTCCAATCCTTTTTTACGACTAACTTAGGCTCTGTGGCAAAGGCAAGTATGTTAAGGTCTGCTAGTAAAACAACCCTGCGCGGCTTTGCCAAACAATTAATCAATGGCAAGGAGTGGGATCGCTCGGCTCTTATCACCCGGCTAGAGGCACAGGCTGTCCGGCTGGAGCAGCAGCTGGTAACAGGTCCACAGGGGGTCGTCTCTCGCCAACTAAGTCTTGTCTGGGAAGACATCCGTCTACACTCCCTGGAGGGTGCCAAGCACCTCTGGAGGGCAACAACGGCTAAAATCTATGGCTGGGTTGATATAAACGGAAAACTGCTTTACTGGCTGCCGTCACACTCACAAACCAACAGAATAGTCCCAGAGGTTCTTGATGAACACGGCCACCCCGACGCTCTCTGCCAGAGATAGCGCAAACTTTCGCATCTTATTACTGGAAACTTTATGCCAGACCTAGGGCTAGAGAGGAGGCGGCAACCCAGGTCTTCCTTGACTCAATCCCACTCCCGAAGCTGTCCCCTCCTGCCAGGCATGCCCTAGACAAACAGCTTACAGCGGAGGAGATTGATGAGGCACTGTCCGGGGCAGCACCAGGGAAAACACCGGGCCCTGACGGGTTCCCAATGGAATATTACAGCATCTGCCGAGAGATTCTCACCCCTCACCTCTTGCGTTTCTACCAGAAAGATTTGCAGGAGGGGTCCTTTCCGGTGGAAACTGACTCGGCCACTATAGTGGTGATACCTAAGACGCAACCCCCTCCACTTCATGCAAGGATTATCGCCCGATTTCGCTCTTTAACGGAGACGTTAAAATCTTTGCTGCAGTTTTGGCAAATTGGTTCAGACGCATAATTATGACTCTGGTGCATCCAGACCACTGTGGCTTCATGCCATTCTGGAGCAAAAGGCACTGTATCAGATGTCTGCATGTGGCTTTAGAACACTGACAACGACTACCCCCGATCTCGCCTTGCTCCTTCTTGACTTTGAAAAGGCTTTCGACTCGGTGGACTGGGGCTACCTGCATTTGGTGCTCACCCATGCCGGGGTCGGGCCCTGCTTTCAGGCTATGGTGAAGGTCTTGTACACGAACCTATCAGCCAGAGTCCGGGTTAACGAAGTCCTCTCGGAAGCCTTCCCCATTGAACAGGGGACCAGGCAGGGATGTACTCTGTGCCCCCTCCTTTTCGCCTTAGCAATATAACCCCTCGCTGTACTTATCTGCATGGACTCCCAGTTAATTGATTGGTGGTGGGGGGTAGGTCGTGAAGACTGTATTGCTCTGTACGCAGATGATGTCCTGCTTTATCTGGACCACCCAGCTGTGAGTGGACCACGTGACCTCCAGATGCTTGGGCGGTTTGAGGATGCGTCTGGCCTCCACTTGAATCCCACCAAATCTGTACTGGTCCCCCTTGCACTGTCCAGGGACTGCTTTGACTGGCAGGAGATGATCCCCCTGTGCAGACTCAGGTTCAAGTACCTGGGCATATGGGTAGCTTTGCTCCCAGAACTCTTGTGGACCCTTAACCTTCAACCGTTTATACAGAAAGCTAAGTCTGATCTCACTAAGTGACGTTCCCTCCCTCTCAACATTTTAGGCCGTATTGCTCTATACAAGATGATTATCCTTCCTCGATTCTTGTATGTTTTCCAGAATTTACCCCTTTAGCTATCCCAAGTATGATTTTCGGGCCTAGACAAGGTCACAACATCATTCTTTCGGAAGGACTCTAGACCACGTATCGCTCTCGCGCATTGCCAGCGGGGACCGTTTGATGGGGGTCTGGGAATGTCCAATCTCTACCTTTACTACCTGTATGCCCAGCTGCTAGTCAGACATGACTGGTTTAACGGGGGTTGTCGGATCCTGCATACAAAGTGGAACTTACACAGCTAGACTTTGCCCAGTTTCAGAGTATGCTTTATGGGACTCCGATCACCCGTACACTGCCCATGGTGACCCGGGTGGTATTTACAGCATGGAGAGTGGTTTTACGGCATGTGCGCTGGGTGTCCAAACTTACACAGCAAACACCACTTTGGCATGGCACCTGGCTGAGGGAAACGGCATCTCTTAGAGGTTTTCGGTCTTGGGACTGCATTGGGAGGTGTCTGGTCTGGGACTCACATAAGGTCCTTTCATGAGCTGCAGCAGACATACCAGCTTTCACACTCCCAGTTTTACAAGTATCTTCAGCTCAGACATGCACTCGCTGCACAGACCCTTCTAACGGACCCCCTGCCAGAGTACAGTACACTGGAGGCCAAGCTACTGATGGGACACTTGGGTAGAGGAGGGATCTCACAGATCTATCGTACACTCATTAACAACTCACCAGGGGCACTGTATCACCTCAGGGTCCAGTGGGAGGAATGGGTAGGACCTGTAGAGAAGGAGGACTGGAGAGACGCATTAATTGCCCCAAAGGGAGCTCACAATTTCAGCCAAGTTACACCTCATCCAAACTAACTATCTGTACTTTGTTTACCTTTCTCCGCACCGCTTGCATAGAGCAGGTATGTGTGCCACCCCCGCCTGTCCCAGATGTGGCACGGAACCTGCAGATTTTTATCATATATGTCCTTACTTCCTACTGGATAGGGGTGACAGGAGAATTATCAGGGGTTCTGGGACAGGAGATCCCCATGTCACCCACATTGGTTTTGCTTGGGGTGCTGGGGTGGACAGGGGGCAGTAGGGTGGAAAGGTCCTGCCTGGGAACGGCCCTATTGGTGGCCAAACAAGATATTGCTTCACAATGGCTGGCTTTCAAACCCCCTACTCTGGCCAAATGGAGGAGGGGGGTGGGCTGGTGTGCGCAACAGGAATGGGTGGTCTATGAAGCACATGGGTGCCCCCGGAAGCACATCAAAGTCTGGGGGAAATGGCTTAGGCAGTTTATCTAACAGGACATAGTGAATTTAGAACTGATGTGCTGTTGCTGTTCCCGTGCAATACGTAGTATGTGTCGACTGAGTTACCCTATGTGGATGGACTGTGAATGTTTCATGTCGCGGTATGGTGTGTGGGGGGTTTTGCTCTATTGCTTTACCACTGTGTTGATGTAATAAACAGAAAACTCAATAAAATCGATTTATCAACAAAAAAAATATGAATTCTACATCTTAAAGATATAGGGTGGAACTCTGTAATTCTTATTTCAATTGTAATCTGTGTCAGTTTTGTAAAAGCAGAATTTCAGAAATGTGCCTTGCTGTGAGGGTCAGCTGAAGAAATATTAGAAAAGATTTGTGTTCGAGTCAGACTAGTGAGCGTGAGGCAACAGCTCACAGACCCATCTTCTATCCTGAGGCTCAAAGGATAGGTTGGAGTCGAATTTGACTCCCAAGGTTTCTTGCCATTGACGCATGGGAGGAAGGGGAGCTTAGCTCCAAAGGCCACCAGTTGTAAGCATCTGTGTGACTGTCAGTGTCAAAAAAGAGTATCTCTGTTTTATCAGAGTTTAATTTGAGACAACTCACATTCATCCATTCGACGTCAGCCCTCAGACATCCCTTAAATGCAGTAAATGCACCCACCTCCTTTTCCTGGAATGAGAGCATTAACTGTGTGACGTCTGCATAAGAGACTTCCTGCCTCCACTAGCTTAGCCAAAGAGGTCAAGTAAATATTAAAAAGTGTTAAACTCAGGGCAGAGACCTGAGGTACCCCACAATCAAGTGGTTTGCCTGTGGATGTGAAGGGCGTAGAAAAAACCTTTGTGAATGGTCCTCCAGATAAGACTTGAGGCAGGCCCAGGCTGGACCTTGGATACCCACGTCCCATAATCTGTCCAAGAGAATGGATTGGGAGGCCATATCGAAGGCCGCTGAGAAGTTAAAAAGGATAACCATGGCTACCGAACCCTGATCAAGATTGACCTTAATGAATTCAGAGACCTCCAGGAGAGTAGATTCCGTGCTGTAGCCCAAAGTCCGACTGAGTGTCATGGAGCAGGTTGTTATTTTTTTTAAAACTGGAAATTTGTCGGTTGAACCATTTCTCCAACATTTTGACGGCAGCCAGAAGCAGGGAGATAGGCCTGAAGTTGCTATGCACCTTGGGGCCCGCATTAGATTTCTTCAGTAGAGATAAAAGCATCTCTTTTTGTTTGCTTTGTTTGCCCTAGGATAGAAGCATAGCCTGCTTCCAGCTTTGTGGCTCTATTTCTGCCTGGAGCGAAGCATTCATCAGCTTCATAAAGCTGGGGTTGATTATTGGTGCAGCCAATTTGAGGACATCCCGGGGGCAGGGGTCCAGTGGGTACCCAGCTTTACAGCTGGCCAATAAGGTGGACGAGTCCTTGAGCATGAGGGGATCTAAGCTGAATAGCAATGGTCCAAGATAGGTGTTTCTGTCGGCAATGGGGATTGGAGTTTCTTGCGAAGGAAACTTGTCATAAATATCCTTATATGTAAAACTTTCTACTACAATAAACTATGAGGTTCTATTTAACACCCAATGATTGGTGCAGACAAAGCTGTGTGAAATGGGTGTGGAACTATTCTCCACTTACACTGGAGTTGGCCCATTGGATGCCATATTGTGTCTAGTGGTGACCCTATTGTGCCTATGAATGTGAATGATGTGAAGTCTATACCTTTCTGTAATTGTGGATATACTAATGATGTTGGTCGAAAATCCATGTTATTCATTTATGATCGCACCTTGTGTTATATTTCAGTGATTTAGACTTGACATCCTTGGCATGGTATTCCCAAAAATGTTCTGCCTTCACGCCTCCTGATTCGCTTTGTTGATTTTAGTGCTCTATGCACTTTACCACTATTAGCCAGTGCTAAAGTGCTTGCGTTCTCTCCTTAAAACATGCTAAAATTGGCTTACACCTGATTGGCACATTTAATTTACTTGTAAGTCCCTAGTATATATATGGACCTACATGTATCATAGGCCTATACATTTAATGCTGCCAGTGGACATGTTTTATTCATTGTGCCACCCACTAAAATAGCACTCTAAAATATGTTTCAGGCCTGCCTTTGCAGCCTGTAGTGCAATTTTAAACTGCTGTTTCGACCTAACCAAATAAACCCTATGCCCGGCTTAAACCTTCCTTTTTAATATTTTTAGTCACCCTTAAGCTAGACTCTAAGAGCTCCTAGATCAGAGTTCATTGTATTTGAAAAATGAGGACATGTATACTTCGAGTTTACATGTCCTGGCAGTAAAAAACCCCGAAAGTCGTTTTTCATGGAGGTAAGGCCTATTTCTCCCATTGACTAACACTGGGTTACCTTACTTCATTTAATAAGTGTTAACTTTGGATTAGGAGCAGGTAGGGATATGCTGTTTAGACTCAAACAACTTGCAGTTTAAAATTCTCTTTAACTGTAAAGTCTGATTTTAAGACACAATTCGGAAAGTACCACTTTTAAAAAGTTGACATTTTTTTGTCCTAACATTGTGTACCTTCTTCCACTGTCTGGGTCACATGAATATTGGGGTTTGTGTATGCCTCCCAGATAGTGACACAAAGGGGACTAGGTGTGTGCAGGATGGACCATCTTTCCAGGATAGCTGGGGACAGAGCTATTCCCTAACCCACTTACACTTCAAAGGGCTTGCCTTCAGCACACACAAAGGAACCTGGCACCAGCTTTTTGCCACCCCAAACTTCTTAGAGCGTAAGCAGCGGAAGGGAAGAACTTTCCAGAACCAGATGTGGGGGTAGGACATGGTGCTCCCACCACACATAGAGGTTGGCACCAAGTGTAAATGTTGGACCCTGAGAACAAATCTTCGGTACACTCCTGGACTTGTGGAAGATTTAGAAGGACTGCCCTGCTGCCATAACATAACATAACCCTTGCTGCCTGAAGGAGAACTGGACCTGCTCCTTGAACCCAATGCCACCAGATGGACTCCAAGGGCTAGTTGGCTGGCCTTTGGTGTAAGCTACGGGGACATAACAAGCTCCCGAGGCCTTGAACCCTTCTGCATACCTCTGCTGGAGTGAGTCCTAACCTCCTAAGTGGTGCCCCCACGTCCTGGACCCTTGGTAGGGGTGTCGGCGGTACATAGAAAAATATTCAAGCTAAACTACCTAGAGAACTGACAGGGACATAGCAACCAGTCGATCCACCGAAGGTGCTTTGTTGTCAGTCTGACTTCACTGTAGCTCCTGCTATGTTCTTTTCCGCAGCAGCAAATCCTTTTCGCTGGACCTCTCTGCAACGATATCGTGGAGTCCTCTTTGGGTACATCTTGCAGCTTTGTTCGCTGGAGAATTTCAACTTGCAACATATTGTGTAAATCCAAAGGTAGACACCTTCACTGTGACCTTGTCCAGCTCCCCGACGACAACGACTCCTCCTACTCGGGCACCGTCTGCTGCCTTGCCAGCTGAAGACTTTCCCTTCTCCAAGACTTGCTAGTGAAGTTTTTCTAAGTCAGAAGGGAAGCTGAAAACAAACTCAATCCACCTCTTGTATCCAACCCATGCTCCATCGTGGTCAGCCTAAATTTTTGACTTTGACACTGTCTCAGCGGCCAGATACCCTCATTTGGCACTTTGACCATTTAGGCACCAGATTTCATACAAAAAATTGGAAATTCATAACTTAGTTTCTACCGATTGGATTGAATTCATTTTGCTGTCATTTTATTTATTAACATTTACTCTATTTTTTCTAAATTGGTTTGGGATTTTTCTTGCGTTGTGTTTTCATGTTATTGCTGTTTGCATGCTGCATAAATAATGTACATTTTCCCTCTAGGTTAAGTCTGACTGCTTTGTGCCCAGCTACCAGAAGGCTAAGCATAGGTTAATTTAGTGACTTTTTTGGATCACCCTGCCAAGGATTGTGGTTGTTGCCTGAGTAGGCCTTCCATCCCTCTCAACCAATAGCCCAATTACTTACACAGTGGTTGGAGAAAAATGTATAAAAGACAATCCATATTGTTGGTTTACATGAAACATATTTGTTTCAACTTTTATCATTACATCTTGTTGGCTGTAGGGTATTTCATTTCATCATCCAGAAACGGTCCTGCTGAGAGAGGCGTTTAGTCTGATTGCCCCTTCTTTGCATAATTTGTAGTACCTCAGGTACTTAAAACCTTAGTTAGCTTACATTGTGTTGAATTGTTGGTTTACGTTGTGGTGCCAGAGGCAGCACATTGGATCAGCAGTGCTTAATAAGTAAAAGACTAAGTGCTGGATCCTAAATTTTGCCTGAGATGCCTGTGACTGGTACTACTGAATGTTGGCAGTGCTGAATCCCTAGGTGCATAGTCTTGATTCCACCCCATACCTCTTTCATCCACCACCAGACACTCCCTGCCCCTAAATCTCACTCTTTTAGGTTATTTTTAATCCATGCTTTCTCCATTTGTCACTCTCTCTCCATCATCTCCCTTTTGTGTTTTCTCCCTCTTCCTCTGAGTCAATGTCTGATGAGGATAAATAAGGGACGGTTCTCTAAATGAGTGCCAGTGGGCCCCAACCTGCAGTCACCGGCCCAAATTAAGCAATGTGCATCAGAATGTGAAACAATGTACACCAACCAATGTCCTCTGTCCAGTGCTCACTGCTCCACTTGCACACAAAAATTCTGGCGAATCCTACCTGGAGAAAAATTATCTTTTGGATTGTTTTTTAACAACTCCTATGCTTTTAATTGCAGAGACAAGGTTAATATTTTACTTCATATACATGGTATAGAGGTTGAGGAAGGCCTGGGATACAACATCCATTTTGAACTTTACGTAGTAATGACATTGATTCTGCATGCGTGTGTGTGTGTACAGTCAAAGAAAGATGAAAAAAATAAGTGAAGAAAAAAACAGAGGCTATTAACGCATCATTGTCATACAAGTCCTGCATGCAAAGGCATTTAGTAGTAGTAAAGTTAGGAGTCCTAACTTTACTACTACTAAATGCCTTCTGTGAATTCCAAAAGTAGTAAGTTTAGGATTTTATCTCAGATTAGTTCTGTGAATCGGCCCCAGGATGTCTAGAAAGTCCCTTAAATTGAATAGTGATAACATCAATGCCTTAATTATGGGCAGTCTCTTAGCAAGGTGCTGAATAGAGATACACTGGATGACACCTGCACCGCCCCCGCTAGCTAGAAGGAGGTGAGATCTACAAGAGTGGGCCACAGCTATGGTCACAACTGATGAGAATGCCGATGGTTGGATGACTAGCTGATGCTATGGCCGGTGCTGGGCCCCCAATGGAGACCCAAGATAGCTCTCCTGGGATGGATACCTGAACATCGCCCGACTAGAAGGCCAAGGCAGTGTGAATGGAATGAATGTACAAGAGAGGGAGAAAAGGAGAGAGCGAGAGAGGGAGGAGTGTGTCGGAAGGGGAACGGACAAGGAAGGCACACAGGGGAGACCAGGTGGTGCCTTTGTGTTATATAGGGGGTCCCCCGACACCCCGAATTGGGATAAATGAGAGCGGGTTGCTAGATTCAAGCTAATGGATGAGACCGTTCGTAAGCGCCACTCCCAATGAAGGGATTCTGAACTCCACTGATACAGCTACCTCTGTTTTTGTACTTGTTTATGGTTCATGGTGTGCTGTCTCGAGGTTTTTTTCCTTTTTTTTCGTTGATACCTGCTCGCAAATGTGTGTGCTACTTAAACACTGTACTTTGTGCCTGGCATGATACAAAACTTAAATAAAGTCTTAAAAAAATGATGGGCAGTCTCCCTCAACCTGGTCCTCCCTTTATTAACCCTCAGGATTAGGTTAGACTCCGTCTCTGAGGACTACTTCCAAACATCTTGGTGTCATCTTCCAGGGTTCCACAGTTCTAGCATTGCACTCAGAGACATCACAGCACAGTACCACCATTGAGGCTTTGATCCGGCAATGCATAGCTCTACCAACATTCCCTTTGGTCACTACTGCACAGCACTGTGATCATCACTAGAAGATCCGGTAAACAAGTACTGAGGTCACCAGTGCGAAGAACTGCCACAGTGCCACGAGAACAATGGTCATAGCACCAGCATCATTGCATGGGGTCAGCTGTGAACAGCACTGTCACCAGACCAACAGGGGTTTGCAGTGTACAGCACTGACACTAGACCCTGCCGGGGGGGTAAGCAGTGCACAACATTGTTCCCATGCTCTGTAGTATCATGCCAACCTCACGTCAGAAATGTATAGCAGAACCTTTGTTCCCAAAGGTCAGCACATCAGTTATGTTGGGCCCAAGAGTCAGCACTGCACTTGAGTGGCATTATGCCGAGGTCAGGAGGGCACAGCGCAACTACAGTGCCATGTGCAGCAAAAAAACAGTATTAGACCACTCAAGTCAAATATCAGTGTCTTTTAAAAGGCCATGCTGCTGACAGGGATGACACACTCGTATGGGCAATGTAGGACATCATCTAGAGCAATGAGTGAAGTGCCAAATTCGAAGAACATTATCAAATTAAAAACAAGCATTGGCAATGCCAATAGGCCTGGCTTTAAAGGAATGCTGTATGGAAATGTCAAGCATTACAACTAAATAGCATAGGAATGGATATGTATTTGTGTGGAAGCAAATTACTGTAGAATAATATTGGTGAAAGTTAAAGTTGCACTGTCAAACCAGACCTAATCATCCATATAGGTTAATGACTGCCCTCTTCCCGTCTGTGCTGCTGCCAGAGAAAAACACTATTAATTATCTAGTTATCTAAGACACTTTAACAAGCATTACAGTGTCATGTCTGTACCCTGAACGTTCAAGCTCAGGCATCTGGATAAATAAACAAAATCATCACGGCTGTGTAGAGGGCAAGCACTTTTTTGTGGAATAAGACAACTTCTGCCCAATAAAAACATGTACTCCTGCCTCCCAACACATTGGCCGAGCCAAAGTCCCTCTCTAGTGATGCTCACATAATTGTCTGGCGGCAGCTGCGCTGTCAAGCTCGACCATAAAAAGGTAAATGAAAAAATAATCAGGAGCGCTGCCGGTTGCATTATTCACTTAGAGCCACAGCCCTCGGCTCCCGGTCTAGTACCTCCCATGCGCGTAGCTAAGGCACCTTGATACTGGGAGAGAACATGCTATAAATATGAATGCGTCCATATGAGCATAAAAAATATCACCACAGACATTTGCATTTCGGGGATTTATCAATGAAACGTTTCTTAGCAGATGATTCTGTCTCCTGGAGTATCTAATGGCAGTCATTCTCCCCAGGGCATTAACTGCCAACTAGTGTATTTTCAAGAGGGCATTATTTTGTTCATAAACCAGTAGCGTGTATTTTTTTTTGGATGGTTGGGTTTCCAGCTAGCATCCTTGGGCGGGAAGCTGACGGTGTGACAGGGCTCCCCAGCCGCAGATGGAGACGTTCGGTGATCTGCGCACTGGTGCGGAATAATGACCTGACGTGCCAGTCTCTGACAGGTTGGCATTTAGAAATCCTACCCTGGATTCGCAACGGTGCCTGTCCGATGCAGTGATAGCACTGACAAGCCTTCCCGCTCGCCCCAGGTTCCACGTCATGCAGAGGATGTTTTTTGAGAGTCGAGTCGACCTGGCTCGTGGGTGAGGGGTATGAAGGAGATGGTAGAGGCGGAGGGGGGTTGTGTTTATATTGTGGCGTAAATCAAAATGACGGTCCTCCCTAGCAACGTTTTTGAGCGGGTACTCAGCCAAGCTGTCAACAGAGCCCTAAGTCAGATCACATATCAAATACAGAAAGGCCTTGGGTCGTAGCCACGGGGAGCCTGGCAGAGCCCAGCATCTCCATATTAGTGCTTGCCCTATCTAAAAGCGCCTGATGACGTGTCAAGAGATTGCTTCAAAATAAAAGGTTAGCTCAGTTAAAACTTCCTTCACCGAGCCTCTATATGTTCAGCATGCAAGCTAAAAGGAAAGCCCAACTGCATCGTGAAACAGACTTCAAACCGTTTCCTTAATTTTTAAATGATTAGTAAAAATTCTCCTAGCATCCTTATATTTAAAAATAAGACTGATGTGTGGGATAATCATAATGTTGCACAAGTTAAAGGTGTAACAGTTAAATGCATGTTGACTCTCACTTATTTGAAGTGAGGCGCTATCTTTAACAAGAATTTTATTTTACAACTTAAAAAAAAATCCATCTTAAAACACTCAGTTCCGTTTTTATCTCGTCCAGCTAGTGTTTCAAGGTGGTTTTGGGATGGTTTAGCTTATAACCAAACAATTCCATCATGTGAGACATAAAGCAAGTTCAATGACACAGGGGACTCACACTGACACTGGGAAAGTGACACAGGAGCATCACCAATGACACAGAGACACTGAGACATGGATAGCAATAATGGCACTGTGCCATAAGAGCACTTTCACATGGGTACGGTGACAAATGACTGGCACACTACAAAGGGACAAATGACACTGGCACGCTAACAAAGAGACATTGACACAGGGGCACTGGATTTAATCAATAGGATACTGGGTCAAGACAATAGAGTGGCAAATTGTGCTTTTTAAACATATTGGCCAAAGGTAGTTTCCTTGAAATAACTTTGCAATTAATGGTGTTCCACCGTGCAAAGGCTACAAGGATTCCTCCAAGCTCCAAAACACAAAGAATGTGTGGCTGATGTAATGTTCTTTGAAGAGGACACCCCAACACATACAGAATCAGTGCATCTTCATAGTATATGTTTTAATACCAACCATACTTTCTATTCTGAAGCCCCCAGTACATAAAGTGTCACATCAGCCAAAATATCAATGTTGTTTTTAAACTCTGCAAGGCCAACGTGCATTATAAAATGCAAGATGTGTTATCATTTTCTCCAAAAGTTCTTTCAGAAGAATGACAATATTCTCTATAATGGGTGTTCCTAAATATTCATACTAATATTGGCAATTAGTCGTGCCTTGGTAGAGAAAGGGACAAACTTGAATGGGATACAAGAGAGGCACCAGGTGGAGAACATGGTTATCAGTCTGTCATTGTAGCACTGGAAAAAGTAGTACAAAAAGTAGTGTTTAAATTGTGCAACGCATTTGCATGCCTAACCTATTATACCTAATATATGACATCTGAGTTTTCCTCAGGTGACAATGCTCCTTCACTAATGGACAAGAGTCACAAACCATCATTTGTGTTTGATTTCTTAAAAAATTGCCACCAGCCGTGTTTAGGCCTGGGGCATATGTTAATAGTATTGAAAACCTATATGTGCACAATATGAGTTGAGTTGTTACTTATAAGGTGCAATGAACACCCTGCGACGCTTTAGTCACTGCACAACTACTGTTTTGTTTGGCACTGCTGGGTGGGACTCGGTCCCCCAGCTCTCACCTGTGCTTCGTGAGGGGGAGGAGCCCCGCTCACCTACAAAAACCGCACCAGCCTACCGCAGCACAGGACGCACGCGGGCGAAGCCCGGGCCAAGGGCGGGCCCGTCCGTGCCCGTCAGGGCCCGGAAGAGGCTGGGCTGGGCCATCCCTTTTGATTTTACTTTTTCCTGTTGAGTGGTGCCTGTCTGCTGACATCGAACATCCAGGAGGGTCTGCCTGAAAACAATAAATAATTGGGAAGAAACTGCTTCAGTTTCTGCTGGATTGTGTTGTGTTGGGCTCGAGCGTGTGCTCGAGCCATTCTTAGTGTTAGGTATTCTAGAATTGTTATGTGCAGACCGTGTAGAATACCGGGGCATTCGCTATATGGAGCTGCCAGCGGGCAGTTGTATTTGCATTGCAGTGCTGTCAGAAGGGGGTTTAAGTATGAGAATAAACCTATGAAGAATCCTTCTTGAGTACGGTTATTCTTCTCAACAATGGCGACGATGGACTTAAACCCCATGAACCCACGCCTTTGATTTCCGGACAGCAAATGATGGAACCTCTGCGGACTTTCTACTGTTCCTGACGAACTTTTTACATTTCCTTGAAATATGTACAACGCGGACCTGCCTTTGAGGTAATCTGTAATTTTATGCCACTAAAGTGTAAGTTTTGTACCTCATTGTATGCCGAGTCTGAGCGTTGGGGGAAACCGCCGTCAGCTGCATCTTTTTATTGGTGGCGTCATTCCGTGCTCGAGCTGTGATTGTCTCTGGCGTCTCCAGCGTCTCCAGGCAACTAATACGACACAACTTGACGGCGCATTTCGGAAATACGTGTCTCCGTGTCTACACGTCAACACGCAAGGTCACGCTAATTGACCTTGCGTGCAGCCATCTTGCATGCTAATTACTTCGGGAAGATAACGCACTGTAAAGGAAGTGTGCGTCTCATATTTCATCGTTTTAAGGAAGTTTCCAACGATCCCTAAAGTCTCGACAGTGATACACACACCATGTATCCACAACATTTACAGTATTTTTTACTTTAATGGTGATTCGCACACCGCGTTTCATTTAAGGTACAATTCCTGGTAATTGTGTACTGTATCTTAATTTTTTTTTCTCTCTACAAGTGTGCACTGTAATTGATTTGTAAATTATTTATATCCTCTATTTCACTTGCTATCATCCTTAACTATGGCTATGGCTACAATGAACCTACCTGCCCCACAACAATTTATGATTAAAGATTGTGAGGTATCTAGCCAAAGATGGGAAGAATGGAGAGGATACCTTATCAATTATTTAGACACATTTGAAAGTAAAGAATTACCTCCGGAAAGGAAAAAAAAATTATTTTACATTGTTTAGGACCTGGAGGCTTATGAGTATATAACCGCATCGAAAAGAAACCCTCGTCAGGAAGTGAAGTGAACGTTTTCACCCAAACTATTGCAGATTTAAACGCATACTTCGCACCCACGGTATGCAAGGCAGTGCATAGATTTAATTTTTACCACAGGAAACAAGAACCTTGTGAAAAAGTCAAAGATTACATAGCTTCTCTTAGAAGGCTTGCTTTATCTTGTAAATTTGGAGTTATTGAGGAGGAGCTAATTCGTGACCAATTGATTATGCACTGTAATAATCAAAATCTTCAAGATAAACTGTGGATTAATGGTGATGCTAGCCTACGAGAAATCAGTGCCATCATCAGCAAGGCAGAACTAACTTCTAGATGTGCCAAAACTGTTATTGCAAAGAGCAAGCTTGAAAACAGCGAGGATATTGTGAAAGTGGTGAAAACTAATTTTTCACGCCCCAGTGATCAATTTAAAAAGAAAAATGAGAAACTAATGGTTAAAGAAAAGGCTACAGAGAAATCTTCTGAGGTCAAAGGGAGGTGTTACCGTTGTGGTAACTCTTCCCATTTGGCAAATGATAGAAAATGTCTAGCTTTAGGCCAAAGATGTGCATATTGTAAAATGTCTGGTCATTTTGCACGCATGTGCCGCAAATCTAAGTCTGTGAAGTGGGTGGTTGAAGAATGTGAACGAGAGGACCACAGTTTTGACTCTGATAATGATGAGAACAAAATATGTTGTTTACATGATAAGAGTGATGAAGCTGGTAGTAAGCAAAGGAAAAAAACAGTTTGTGAGATCATAGCTGGTGGAGTACACATAACCCTTATGGCAGACTCTGGGTCACCGTATTCCATTGTTACCAAAGACAAATGGGAAAGTTTATTCAGTTTAGTAATCGGTCCTAAATTGGAGAGTCCTGATATACATCCCATAAGTTATACAGGTGAACCTATCGAGTTACTGGGTTTTCGTAAACTCACTTTTGAATTTAAAGGGAGACAAGCAGAGTGCAAACTATATGTGTCTCTTTCTGGTCCTTGCATTTTAGGATGGTGGGATTAAGGTGAATTATGAATACGTTTGGATCCTAATAGTGCTGATCCTGTTTTGAGTGTCAAGACGGAGAATGATGATGTGGGTGAGGTCTTGATAACAACATTTCCCAAAGTTTTTTCTGGGAGTGTTGGTGAACTCAAGGGTTTTTCACATGAAATTATTTTGAAAGAAAATGTGTGTCCTTCCATCCACAAGGTTAGAAATATTCCACTTGGCATCAAAGATGAAGTTATAAATGAGATTCAGAAACTAGTTGACAATGGTATAATTGAACGTGTGGAGTCTTCGGACTGGGTCGCCCCCCTTGTCGTGGCTCGCAAGGCCAACAGCCGCATCCGTCTATGTGTAGACTTAAGAGAACTCCACAAGAATATTTTTGTTGATGTGTTTCCCCTTCCTAAAATATCTGAGTTACTATCTGCTACTCAGAATATGGAGTGGTTTTCCACCATAGACTTAACTTCAGCGTATCATCAGGTGCCTCAACATAAAAAAAGTAAACACCTTACTGCCTTTGTCACACCGATTGGTACTTTCCAATTCAGACGAGTTCCTTTCGGTCTGGCATTAGCAGCTGCTATGTTCCAGCGTGTTATGCATCTTATTTTTAAAGATGTAAAGAACGTTCTGTTTTTCCAGGATGACATCCTTATCATGGGGAAGGACAGAGCAAAACATGATAAAGTTTTGTTCAAGGTTATGCACATGTTAGACAGCAAAGGTTTAACGGCAGAAAAGTCCAAATGTAAAATTGCAAAGGGTAGTGTAACTTACCTTGGACATGAGATTAGTGCAGATGGTATTCGCCCCAAATCTGAGCTAGTTGATGCTATCAAAAAAGTCCCTGCACCCCAAAATAAATAGGAGGTTAGGTCCTTTTTGGGCCTGGCAGAATTCTATTCAAAATTTGTGTACAATTTTGTAAGTAAAATGTTTTGTATCAGGCAATTACTTAAAAAGGAAACTGTTTTCAAATGGTCCATGGAATGCCAATCTTGTATGGATGGTATCAAAAGAGATATTTGTTCCACTCCTGCACTCCAAGGTTTTGACCCAAAACTGAAAAGTTTTATTACGACAGATGCTAGTGGGTGAGGTTTGGGAGCCGTATTGTCCCAATTGCAAAGTAATGGCACTGAGTGTGTGATTGCATTTGCGTCAGGAGCACTTACACCCACAGAGGAAAAATACTCTGTTATCGAAAGAGAGGCCCTTGGTTGTGTTTGGGGACTAAAGCACTTGAGACAATTTGTGTGGGGTGCGCGTGTTACTTTAAGAACTGACCACAAACCCCTCACCAAGGTACTTAAATCTCATGGTATGAATAATATATCGCCCAGAATATCTCGTTTCTCTGTGCAATTGTTGGATTTTGTTTATGACATCATATATGTTCCTGGAATTCGCAATAGAATTGCAGATTTCTTGAGCAGGTGTCCCATACCTGTGTGTGAGGACCTGAACTGTGAATGGGACGATTGGTTAGTGGCAGGTATTTTTAGCAATGAGTTAGCAAGCATTTGTCATGAGGACTGGATTAGCAATATTTCCAGTGATGAGACTTTACGTGTGGTGGGAGATTACATCCTTAAAGGATGGCCTGAAAAGGCTAGTTTATCCAGTGAATTTCTACCATTTTGGGAGGTGAGAAATGAACTTTCATTTGAAGAAGAACTACTGCTTAGGGGTGGTAAGCTAGTTCCCCCAAAAATTTTCCGTGATAAAGTCATCAATCTTTGTCATGAAGGACACTTAGGGATTGTTAAAACCAAGTGGAGGATCAAACAATCATACTGGTGGCCTGGTGTTGACAGAGACATTGAAAGAGTTGTACGCGATTGTGTTGAGTGCACTAACTCTGATAAAAGTTTGATCACTTTTAAACCCAATTTACATCCCATTGTAGTTCCCAGTTGCCATGGGAAAGGATTGGGGTGGACATTTTTGGTTCTGTTAAAACTGTGGATGGTATACAAAAGTAAATTTTTGTCATTATGGACCATTTCTCCAAATGGCCGGAGTACAAAATTGTAGAGAAAGCAGATTCTGAAAATGTATTAACCTTTTTAGGAGAAGTTTTTGCAAGGGAAGGTCTTCCTAAGGACTTAGGGGTCGATTCCGATTCGGGCCGGAAAACGTACCGACCGACTCGGAGCCGGAATTCATTCTGACCGACACGTATCGGTGCAGCCCGACCCGCAAAGTACGATGAGAAGCGTGCAAAACCCGACCGACTCGTACGGAACACAAGCCGAACGACCGAGCCGCGCGGAAAACAGCAATCCGGCCGGAAAAACACGCGAATCGAACCGACCGACACGCACCCGGAACAATACCAAACGAAACGTACCCGCGAACTCCTACCCGCCAAGTACGATGCAACGCGTGGAAAACACGACCGAGTCGCACGGAGGACAAGCTGTACGACCGACACGCATACAAAACTGCGAGCCGAAGCAACCCAAAACACCGCAACCGACGCGTACGCAGCATAGAAAACAGCACAAACACAGCGTGAACGAATCGGAGAAGCTCGTATGAGACAACTGCAGGGTCCGACTCGGTCACAAGAACGTCTCCTACATGCACGAAAAGTACAAAGGGAAAATACACAAAAAAAGGCCAAACAAGCAATTACAAAGCCAATAAATACTGGGGGGGAGCAGGGAACAAAGACACACCCACAACTCCACCCATATAAAGAACACAAATCCCTACCATGATCCTTTGCAAATTCAAATTACCTGCCAGCACTCAACAGACGGCAACCACACACCCACAGCTCATCCATCACACAAGCCACACACCATCAGCACCTCAACAAATAGCAACCTCACATACACCCAGCAAAACACACACTCACACACCTCCACCTGCACACCAACACACACATCACTCACCATCACCACCCATCACCATGCCCCCAAAGAAGAATCATAAGTTCCTAGATAGTGAATTGGAAGTCCTGGTAGTTGAGATCCTCAGGGTAGAGCCACAGCTGTTTGGTACACTGGTCCAACAGACACCCATGTCGCAGAAAACCAAGATGTGGGAGAGGATCGTCGACAGGGTGAACGCACAATCACCATGTTTGCGCACAAAGATAGACATCCAGAACAGGTGTTATGACGTGCGCAGGAGGGTCAGGGAGCTGTTGAAGAAGGACTACCTCTTTAGCCAACACACCGGCAATGGCCCTCCTGCCAAGCCAGTATACCTCAGGCCCTGGGAGGAGAAGGTGCGGGTCATCCTACCACCAGTGAGCGTATATGGACTAGAAAACATCCCAGAGCCTGGTGAGTACACAACAAATGTACACAATATTGTGCGACAATACACACACATCACTGTCAAGGGGAGAGTCAAACCATGCACCCTTAGCAAATACAAAGCAACCAGAACAGAATCATCCCAAAATGTGTATGTCAGTCAGATAAACACAACACATGCCATCTCATAGTGACATGTAACTGTGTCATCACATGTACAAACACAACTACAGCTAGACAGTGGCACAAATATAACTAACAAACACATCCAGACATGTAGCCACCACTACAACACCACCACACAGTGAAGCCCACTGAAAGAAAGGAATTCTGTGTATGCTGGGCAAGTCAGTGTAGCCAATAGCATCATGGGAGTCGTAGTCACAGATATTGCCCACCCTCACAATGCGCACATCAACACCACCATGAACCATGCTCACATCACAGTGAGTGGAAAACAACTGACAAGATGGCTGACACTGGCTACTGCTGTGGGGAGCACAAGGCCCTGCTGGCAACTGTGCACCAACCAACAGCAGGACACCACTGACTGACATCCTGAAAGACAACTTGCACTCCCTGCAATGGAAGCACGTTCCATGGTGGGATATCTGGCTGGGTGGGAAGGAGGACTCACAGCACAGACCATAGTTACCAGCAGCGTTTCTCACACACCCCCTAACACAAACTCCACACAACTCACCTGGGAGAATGCATTGCCTCACACTCCAATCAAATATCCCAAAAAGAACCACAACCCTGGGTCATGCTGTGTGAAGCACAGGGACACACATGGGACCTGTAGCAGAACTAACCCCAGGATAACACTGTCAGCCATCTTGTCAGCACAGGCACACAACCCCACAGGGAAGCAGAGTCAAAGGGAAGGAAGCATGGGCATGCTGGGAAGGGGGGTGGAGGCAATAGCATGATGGGAGTGGTAGTCACAGCTCAACATCCCCCACCCACTTGGCCCAGCAAGCTCACACTCAAGCATGCACACCCCACAGAGAGTGGAAAGCCCCATCAAAGATGTCTGACACTGGTGCTCTGTTGTGGGGAGCACAAGGCCATGCTGGGAACTGCCCACCAACCAACAGCAGGACACCACTGTCAGCCATCTTGCCATTGCCCTCACACTCACACACAGTGAAGTCCACCCAAAAGCAAGTAAGTATGGGCAAGCTGGGAAGTGGGGTGGAGGCAATAGCATGATGGGAGTGGTAGTCACAGCTCAACATCCCCCACCCACATGGCCCAGCAAGCTACCACTCAAGCATGCACACCCCACAGAGAGTGGAAAGCCCCATCAAATATGTCTGACACTGGTGCTCTGTTGTGGGGAGCACAAGGCCATGCTGGGAACTGCCCACCAACCAACAGCAGGACACCACTGTCAGCCATCTTGCCATTGCTCTCACACTCACACACAGTGAAGTCCACCCAAAAGCAAGTAAGTATGGGCATGCTGGGAAGTGGGGTGGAGGCAATAGCATGATGGGAGTGGTAGTCACAGCTCAACATCCCCCACCCACATGGCCCAGCAAGCTACCACTCAAGCATGCACACCACACAGAGAGTGGAAAGCCCCATCAAAGATGTCTGACACTGGTGCTCTGTTGTGGGGAGCACAAGACCATGCTGGGAACTGCCCACCAACCAACAGCAGGACACCACTGTCAGCCATCTTGCCATTGCTCTCACACTCACACACAGTGAAGTCCACCCAAAAGCAAGTAAGTATGGGCATGCTGGGAAGTGGGGTGGAGGCAATAGCATGATGGGAGTGGTAGTCACAGCTCAACATCCCCCACCCACATGGCCCAGCAAGCTACCACTCAAGCATGCACACCCCACAGAGAGTGGAAAGCCCCATCAAAGATGTCTGACACTGGTGCTCTGTTGTGGGGAGCACAAGGCCATGCTGGGAACTGCCCACTAACCAACAGCAGGACACCACTGTCAGCCATCTTGCCATTGCTCTCACACTCACACACAGTGAAGTCCACCCAAAAGCAAGTAAGTATGGGCATGCTGGGAAGTGGGGTGGAGGCAATAGCATGATGGGAGTGGTAGTCACAGCTCAACATCCCCCACCCACATGGCCCAGCAAGCTACCACTCAAGCATGCACACCCCACAGAGAGTGGAAAGCCCCATCAAAGATGTCTGACACTGGTGCTCTGTTGTGGGGAGCACAAGGCCATGCTGGGAACTGCCCACCAACCAACAGCAGGACACCACTGTCAGCCATCTTGCCATTGCTCTCACACTCACACACAGTGAAGTCCACCCAAAAGCAAGTAAGTATGGGCATGCAGGGAAGTGGGGTGGAGGCAATAGCATGATGGGAGTAGTAGTCACAGCTCAACATCCCCCACCCACATGGCCCAGCAAGCTACCACTCAAGCATGCACACCCCACAGAGAGTGGAAAGCCCCATCAAAGATGTCTGACACTGGTGCACTGTTGTGGGGAGCACAAGGCCATGCTGGGAACTGCCCACCAACCAACAGCAGGACACCACTGTCAGCCATCTTGCCATTGCTCTCACACTCACACACAGTGAAGTCCACCCAAAAGCAAGTAAGTATGGGCATGCTGGGAAGTGGGGTGGAGGCAATAGCATGATGGGAGTGGTAGTCACAGCTCAACATCCCCCACCCACATGGCCCAGCAAGCTCACACTCAAGCATGCACACCCCACAGAGAGTGGAAAGCCCCATCAAAGATGTCTGACACTGGTGCTCTGTTGTGGGGAGCACAAGGCCATGCTGGGAACTGCCCACCAACCAACAGCAGGACACCACTGACTGACATCTTGCCATTGCTCTCACACTCACACACAGTGAAGTCCACCCAAAAGCAAGTAAGTATGGGCATGCTGGGAAGTGGGGTGGAGGCAATACCATGATGTCAGTGGTAGTCACAGATATTGGTCACCCCCACAACTGTCCCATCAACACCACCCTGAACCATGCGCACATCACAGGGAGTGGAAAACAACTGACAAGATGGCTGACACTGGCTACTGCTGTGGGGAGCACAAGGCCCTGCTGGCAACTGTGCACCAACCAACAGCAGGACACCACTGACTGACATCCTGAAAGACAACTTGCACTCCCTGCAATGGAAGCACGTTCCATGGTGGGATATCTGGCTGGGTGGGAAGGAGGGCCGGATGTCAACCAAATACAACCAATGCAAACCATGTACACACCCCAACATTCACATAGAAATGCCCAAATAATGCAGGACAATGTGCTACACCAATATCAACCCCTGACTGTGACAACTTAGGACAATGCAATGTACAGGCCCGCATCCAGAGGCACAGTCACAACTGTCAGGTGTGTCAACCATTGATGCCTGCAGAAACATAACATACATTGTGTGTGTCTCCCAAAAACAGGTGATGATGGGGACACAGCAGCAGACGCTGAGGAGTCCCCGTCCCAGGCTCAAGAGGATACGGAGCTCTGCCCTCCTCGGATGAAGAAGACCTACCTGGCACCTCCGGAGCAAGTCATCATGCAGCACCAGCAGGACCACCAGCTGCACCCCCTGCACCCACCCCTCCAACGACTGTCAACACACATACCACCCCTGCCGACATTGATAGACCAAGGAGCACCACCACCACCAGCACAGGGACCCTGGACCAACGTGGGGCCATGGACACCAACACCACCAACAACCCCCAAGGGGGCTCAGGGTCACCTGTGCGTGCCACCTCAGGTACTGCACGTGTCGCCAGGGGTGGTGGGAGGGGTGGGAGACATAGGTCGCTGCTCGCAGAGGGGTCTGGACTGCATGATGACCCACAACTGGCACGCGTAGCCGATGCGTACCAGTCCAGCACCGGAGAGCTCAGCCAGGTAGTTGGGCTCCTCAGGGACATTAAACAGCAGCAGGCTGCCCATCATGCCCGCTTGGACTCACACATGTCCCGCGTGGAGTCCAAGTGGGACACACTGCAAGAGATGATGGCGGTGCATAGGGACATATTACAATGCCTCCGCCAGATGAGCAGCAACCAGTCAACACCTCCCTGTGTGCCCACAACATCTGGTGCTGAAACAACTGCAACTGCCACAGGGAGGGAGGATGACTCTGGCGGAGAGTCCCCTGCACCGCAGCAGCCTGCACTTGAGGGTCCCCCCCAAAGAAGAGGGGTCGTCCGAGGAGGGGCAAGTGAGAGGCCGATGGCCATGTGCAACCCCCAGGAAGCCAAAACCTGTTCTGGATAATCACCTTTGTGCGCAAACTGTTCACCCTGTTGACTGCAACACAACTCCCCCACATGACATGGGGAGTACAAGTTGGACCAATGTCTCAGATGACTGTGGACCTGATACAGGACATTTTTGCTACCAGGACTTCCAATTCATCTAGGAACTTTGGATTGCAATCAAAATGTACAGCACTCACCATCCTGTGCACTATTCACACACATGTATGACAATAAACACACTAATACAGCATACCTGCCTCTGTCGTGATTCCAACGAGGTTTCTGTCATGGAGATGATGACCAGCGAAATTACACTGTGCATGCTAACTGCTACAGCAAGTACAACACAGGCATGTGAGTCATGGCAACGTGACACATATGAGGGAGACACACCACCAGGGCTACACAACAAATACACACCTAGGCCATCTGACTCATTGCCTACACTGATGTTGCCAGGAAATACGGTGCAATGCACAGACACAACACCTATTCACAGTCTTAGTCAACTAGCCCACTGGTGCAGTAAGCAAATGTCAGTCAAATGTGTGACCACAGACAACGCACATCACAAAGTGAAGCACAGGTTTATTACACATTTGCAACATGTAGTAACCACTACAGATGCAAGGTAATCCCACCTGGCAGCGGGCACACAGTCAACAAGTGTAGAAGGAAGGAAGTCCATGGGTGTGGTGCACATCACCTGTAGGGACACGACAGCTACCACCCTGGAAGTCGAATCACGGTGTCGGGGATCACAGTTGACCAAACGACTCTGAAAGTACCCTGTGAAGGACAGAAATGACACACAGTCAAAAGCACTGAAGAACAGGACAGAACTGCAATACTCATGCCCAATACATGTCACAAGATACCCACCCAGAACCAAGTTAGCATGTCAACACTGTTGGGGAGTACAGACTACCTGTAAGGACACATCGCTACACGCATACAGTCATGTAGCCCATGGACACACTCAAACAGCACCAGAGCACCACCAACACATATCATGCAAACTCACATCATTGACATGACATCTCTGGATACTCATATTCAGCTGAAGAAGTTGGTGATGAGCTGTGTGCGGACATCACCATCACCATCATCATCATCATCACTGGCATCGTGGTCCAGGCCAGGATCCTCCACAGGTGGCGGATGTTGGTCATCGTCATCCAGGATGAGAGGCAACTCCTTCCGCACTGCCAGGTTGTGTAGCATGCAGCAGACGATGACAATCTTGCACACCTTTGCTGGGGCATATGGGAGGGACCCTCCTGTCTTGTCCAGGCAGCGGAAGCGGCTCTTCAGGAGACCAAATGTCCGCTCAATCACTCTCCTTGTCCGACCATGTGCCTCATTGTAGCGCATCTGGGCTGATGTCACAGGGTTCCTGAGGGGCATCAGCAACCACGGCATGTTGGGGTATCCGGAGTCACCTACATACAGTCAATTGCACATTAGCTGAGTTGGAAAAGAGGGTGGAACACTACATTGCAGAACACACACAATGGTACAAAGTTAGTACACACCAACAAGCCAGGCACGCTGGTTCCGCATCTGTGACATCATCCTCGGGATGCGACTACTCCTCATCACGTAGGCATCGTGTGCAGAACCGGGGAAACGGGCACACACGTGTGAGATGCTCATATCTGCAAGACAGACCACCAGTGCATTGACCGAGTGGTAGTGTTTGCGGTTCCTGTATGCCTGCTCTTGGGCCTGTGGTGGTACCAAAGCCACGTGTGTCCCATCAATGGAGCCAATGACATGCAGCATCCTCCCCAGGGCATAGAAGTCACTCTTCACGTCAGTGAGTCGTTGGAGTCTAGGGAAATAGATGTACTGGTTCAGGTATATCAACATAGCCTCCAAAACATCGCGGAGCACATGGCTGAACATGGTCTGTGACATCCCACCAGCAGTCGCCACAGTGTGTTGAAAGGTACCGGTGGCAAAGAAGTGTAGGGCTGCCATCACCTTCACCTTGGGGGTCAGCGCTGTAGGGTACGGCCGGCCAGGTTGCAAATGTGGTGCCAAGCGCACTGCCAAATCCTCAATCAGCTGCCTGGTGAAGCGGTACCGTCGGATGCTGTCACGTTCCACCATCGTTGCCAGGTCAGGGAATGGTCTAAGGACAGCTGGTGCCCTGCAGTGCATAGGTGAAGAAAGCAAGAATGTCAGTCACCCCACATATGTGGCATTGAACACACTCAATATCACATGATACATCATTATGAGGCACAAGTACATGATGTGTGCAGTTCCGTAAGGACATGTATGGCACATACATGGCCAACATCTAACATCACAGTTCAACAAGTGGCATCAATAAGTCCCAGGTAGTGCCATTGGATATCATGAGGCCGTGTCACAGTTCCCATCTCCTGCTGCCACGTTACAAACACACCCCACAGTGACATGTGAGGACAGATGTGCCCCAGGCATCACAGCTCAATGACAGGTAGATTCCCAGGGACCCTGTATTGCCACATGGACACTGGCATGACATGGTGTATCATGTATACACCACAGCAACACAACCATGACCCCCACAGGTAGTGGTCCCTGTTGCATCGGCAGGACAGACATGGACGTCTGTGACACACACACGCACAACATCAAAGTCCATGCACAAACAATGTGGATGTGGAGACTGTCTCCCATTGTGCACATGAAATCAGAGACATTGTAAACACAACATGCACACAGACTGTGGAGGACCATCACTATTGTGCCAATGGGTCACCCTGGGTTAAACATACCGTCCCACATGGGACTCAGGGGGTATGTGACATGACATACACATACACCACCGTGAAATGTGACCATGGCACATGCTCAGATATGAACAGTTGCACATCACAGTGGTCATGTACACGAAACACCAAGGATTCTGTCCCCATGAACACGTGCACAGCCTGGGGGTGGCTGCCCCCAAGTGACACCCACAGAACAACATGTTCACCCCAAACACGGAATAGGTAATGCAGCCTTACATGCCTTAGGATACAGTTTGGACAGGATGTGGTGTTGTAGGTGTGCCCCTCACTCCCTGGGAAGTATATGTGGCTGGCATATGTTCACTTGTGACAGGCATGGTGACATATGCCAGTGACTTGTACAGGGACGCGTTGGACAGCAATGGACCGATCGGTGCGCACACATTGGCCATTGCATTCAATGTGTGCTGGTACGCGTTGTATTCGCAATACGCGTTGGACAGCAATGGACCGATCGGTGCGCACACATTGGCCATTGCATTCAATGTGTGCTGGTACGCATTGTATTCGCAATACGCGTTGGACAGCAATGGACCGATCGGTGCGCACACATTGGCCATTGCATTCAATGTGTGCTGGTACGCGTTGTATTCGCAATACGCGTTGGACAGCAATGGACCGATCGGTGTGCCCGGCCGGCCCATTGCATTCAATGTGTGCGGGTACGCGTTGTATCCTAGGTACGCGTTGAACAGCAATGGACCGATCGGTGTGCCCGGCCGGCCCATTGCATTCAATGTGTGCGGGTACGTGTTGTATCCTGGGTACGCGTTGAACCTCAATGGACCGATCGGTGTGCCCGGCCGGCCCATTGCATTCAATGTGTGCGGGTACGCGTTGTTTCCTGGGTACGCGTTGAACAGCAATGGACCGATCGGTGTGCCCGGCCGGCTCATTGCATTCAATGTGTGCGGGTACGCTTTGTATCCTAGGTACGCGTTGAACAGCAATGGACCGATCGGTGTGCCCGGCCGGCCCATTGCATTCAATGTGTGCGGGTACGCGTTGTATCCTGGGTACGCATTGAACAGCAATGGACCGATCGGTGTGCCCGGCCGGCCCATTGCATTCAATGTGTGCGGGTACGCGTTGTTTCCTGGGTACGCGTTGAACAGCAATGGACCGATCGGTGTGCCCGGCCGGCCCATTGCATTCAATGTGTGCGGGTACGCATTGTATCCTAGGTACGTGTTGAACAGCACTGGACCGATCGGTGTGCCCGGCCGGCCCATTGCATTCAATGTGTGCGGGTACGCGTTGTATCCTAGGTACGCGTTGAACAACAATGGACCGATCGGTGCGCACCCATTGGCTATGGCCTGGCCTGGCAACGGACGCATTTTCAAATTTAGAATGAGTCTGATGCTGTAAATTCAGTTGGTCACCCACAACAATGTTGCAAATTCATGGGTGTCATGAAGTTGAACTTTTGAAGGATGCTGTGGGCGTGTGTAAGTGGTGCAATTCCATGGATTGGCCAGATTCAGAAGATGCAAACGACTTGGACCTATCACTTTGGACACATGTGACAGTATCTGCCTCTGCAGCACACATATAATGCTGGCTGTTCCCCTGAGAGCTCACTTGCCTGCACTACATGCTCCAGGACGACATCTGACACTACACTGCTGCTGTATCTGCACCCTCTGGACCCTGCAATGGCACGTACTGTGGAGAGAGCCCCAGCCTTCAGCACTGAGGAGAACCAGGCCCTGCTGGACAACCTCCTTCCACAGTACAGCAAGCTGTATGGGACACCAGGGGAGCAGGTGAGTGTTCTGTCCACTGCCTTTCTAAATGTGCATGTAGTCTGACTAGCAAGGCTAACAGTGTGCACGCCACTGGCTAGCAGGCTCACTGAGTAGTTGTCACCCCCCATAGTGTGTAGTTACATGCACTGGACAGGTATAGTGCAGTGACAGTGCATTTAAACAAGTTTTACTTCCCAGGCAATGATACCATGTAGTAACTGCTGGCATACTGTCCATGGCCATCGTTGCACTGCCTGTGTACATCATGTGCCCCTGTGATTGAGACATGTATATCCAACTGTGTAATGCACGGATATGTTGCATGTGTAGTAATGGCATTCTCACTTTGTCATCCTCACAGGTTGATGCCCACCAGAAGCAGCAGATATGGCTGACTATCGTCCGGGCAGTGAGATCCGTGGGGGTCTACAAGCGCCGGATCCGCAACTGCCAGAAGAGGTGGCAGGACCTTCGGGGCTGGACCCGGAGGATCGCACAGGTCCAGCTGAAGCTGTCGCCTCCTCGCAGGAGGGGCGGACACCGGACCCTGACCCCCCACATGCTCAGGATCCTGGCGGTGGTCTTCCCTGATCTGGATGGGCAGCTGAAGGCCAGAGAGCAGCAAGGAGAGGGTGAGTCCATGACTGCATTGTGAACTATGTCTGCCATGCTATGTGCCCTCCTCTGGCCTGGTTAAACTTCCACAGTACATCAGTCATGTGGTCCAGGACCCATGTCCCTCTATTGTGCACTGCCCACTCCTCATCTGATACCCAGGTGTGGCCCTTACAGTCAGGGAATTGTGTCACTTGGGTACTGTGTCCTTGCAGTTTGCTTGACTCAAGGTGGGGGACAGCATCTGTTTCCCCAACTCTGTGGTGGGCATCATGGGTGGGTCCATTGCTTACACAATGCCTGTGTTCTGACATGTAATCTGCGTGTTACTTTGATATGTGGTCCAATTGCTGAGCTGATCCACCACATGTGCCTGGGGTATCTGGCACACACCCATGCTGCGGGTGGGAACAATGTTTGGGCCCCAGGAGTGTGTATATTACGTGTGTCACACATACTTAGCCAGCTGCCTACTGTCCAGGGCTCATCCCTCATTCATGTGGGGCAGGACAGTCATGCCTACTCCAGGCCATACAATACACTCTGTACTCCCACTCCCGTGTATCAGCTGACACATTGTGCTCAGTGATTTGTCCCCTCAGGTGTCTGCCTCTGTGACAGTGTGCTGTGGCTTCGTTGTCAGGTCTGCTGGGGTGTTTCTCGGTTGGGGCTCAGCATGCCACCGGAGATGTGACCATAGGAGACGATACTTGTGTGACACATAGGTGTTTGATCACCTGACCGTGCAGACTGGGGTATGCGAATGTGAAGTTCAGGCAGCTGTTTCCCATTCACAGCAGATTGTGAGGTGCTCAGGTTCAGAGTGTAGTGTTACAGGTCTCCCATATGTCCAATCGGTATGACCTGGACAGATAAGGGTTCAGATGATGTGGTGTGTGGGGGATGTACATGTGCACTTGTTCATCTCCAGGACTTGCATTCCCCATGACCTACTATTGTGACACAGTGCAGAGTGTTGTTGTCTGGCTGCCCTGCCCATGTGACTGGAGACAGTGATGTATGACTTAGCAGGCATGCCTGTGCCATGGCATGTGACTTCCTATTAGTGATCCTGCAGGGGAGTGACATGTGCTACATGCACACCATTGTGGCAATGGCTATCAGGACATGGGTGCATCATGGTGTCTGTCGCTGGTATGCATCACATGCATTTCCTATTTGACTCTGGGCATCCCTTTCATCCGGACACCTGTACTGACTCAGTGGCAAGAGTTGTGATGTGTGCATGTCCACATGCTTCACCGGGTTCTCTGCACTGTCCAACTACTGTGTAGGTGGTGCATGTGTCCACACTGGGGTATTGCCATCCAACAGACACCAGACAGATGGGTGCAAGGCCAGGTGGGATGTGAGTGCCATGGTTGACCATCAGACTGACAATTGGCTTCTCCTGTTCTGTTTGGGCACTTTTAGCAATGTTCAACTAAGGATGCCAGGGCTTGCTCTGTAATGTGCTGTACTTACTGTGGTGTGTGCGTTCGGTGCAGGTGACTGATGTCTGTCTGTTTCCCTATTGATTGCAGATACATCCACGGCCACAGGAGGGAACAGCTCCACGGACCAGGAGGAGCCGCAGAGCCAGACTGGGTCAGCAGCCGAGGAGTGGTCGGAGGGACCCAGTGGCATGGAGGGCGAGGGGAGCCACACCGAGGAGTCATCAGCACCATCCACCTCAGCTGAGGACCACAGCAGCTCGGAGGATGACTCCCTTATGGAGGCGGGTGTCAGCAGCCACCACACCCCAGCTAGTGTTGCTGTCCCCGCCACCACCACCACCACCACCGCCCTCCCATCGGCTCCCATTCCCGAGGTCCGTGGAGGCTCCCATGTTCGGGAGCGTGTCTCCTTCGGGCCAGGCACCGCACCCCCTGCCCCTGTGTCCCCTGCTGCCCTGAGTGAGGAGTCTGTGTACCTCCTTCGCCAGCTCCATGTAGGGCAGACAGCGATGCTGAGTGTCCTCCATGCACACACCACTCTGTTGACTCAGCTGGTGTCGTTCATGGAGGGCATCTCATCGGGCATGTCTGCCCTACAGAGGGGCAATAGGTCCATGGACTCCTCCCTGACGGCAGCAGTGTCCCTCCTCCGACAGTCCCTCACCCCTCCTGCCTCTGCCCCATCCACACTCCCCAGCACCTTACCTGTCCCAAGCACACACACACCGGCACAGGCACACACCAGCACAGACACGTGCAGCACACAGACACACACGCCACAAACAAGACGCACACGCACGCACAGTCAAGGGACTGAAACCACACTCACAGGTGATGGGGCCCAGGCACACACACACGCATCCACGAGCACTGCGCAGTCCTCAGTTGCCTCTCCCTCCAAAGCCCCCTCCCTTGCCTCACCTGCAACCCCAAAGACACAGCGGCTCTTCCTCAGTGACCTCGGCCTCTTCCCCTCCGATCCAGCTGATCCAGCATTCAGGGGGAAGAGGAAGCCCACCCACATGGAGTGGAGTGCCCCTCGCCCCCGGACACCCTCCCCCAGGCGCAGACCGACTGACGCCCCCACCCGCAAGTCCCCCCGGACCCAGAAGAGCAAGACCCCGCCGCCGCCCTGCAGCTCAGGCACCAAGTCTCCTTCCTCCATCCCTCAGGCCCCCACTCCACAGGTGCCCCCACCACACCCTGCCCAAGGTTCCCCCACCCACAGATACACCATCCCCAAAAGGATCAGGCCTTCTCCCCCTGCCACTTGCTCTTCCGGCCCCACACGTCCCGCTGCGCTTGTCTGTGCCACTGGTGTGGTGAGGGTGTCCTCCCCCTCTGTCCTGCCCACCTTACCTGATCCCCATTCTCCTCCCCTGGAGGTAGGCACTGCAGTGGAGTCCACTACCACCCTGTCTGACTTGGGCACTGCAGTGGCGAACCTGTCCACTCCATCTGCACGGTCCACTGCAGTCGTGCCGGCACCCACACCATCTGAGTCATGCCCCCCAGTTGTGCCGGCACACACCATGTCAGACACCTCCACTGCAGTTGTCAGTGGCTCTCCAGCACCCACCACCCCTTCCCTGCCTCCTCCTGGTGAGCCCTGATCCTGTCCCTGCAGTGCCTGGCCTGCCCCCCGTATGCCCCTCCTAGGGGATTGTCCCTGGTTTTTATCAGTGCAGGCATGTGTAGGGTGGCATCTGCCACTGTCACCCTGTTTTGACTTTCATGATGGACTGGCCATTGGCCTTTGTTTATTTTTTACATGACTTCAACTTTTGAACCCACATATGCTGAATAAAGCAACTTTCTGTTCTCTAGTGCTTTTGCTTCTGATGTACATGATGTTGATGATGCTAACCATGCCCTTGCTGCAGTGATGGTGATATTTGGTCTCATGAAAATGAAGTGTTACTGTGCAGGAACCCATGTGGTCCAGGGGGACTGTGTCCTATCCTGTGGTGTATCCATGTCATCCTTAGCAGCATCTGAGGGTGTCATGTTTTCAATATTTGGCAATGGGATTTCCTACTTACATTAGCAATGTCACATCTGTGGCTTCCACCCCTGCACATCTGTTGTGCTTGCCATTGTTCAATTAGTCTACTTCCCTGACCGTGTGGCCATCTCCACTGGACATGCAGGTTTGGGCATCAATGGGGAAGAACTCATCTGTGTTGTCAGTGCAACTTGCTATACATGTGTGTTGGATCTGTGCTGATGATTTCGTTGACACTCCCATGACCAGGCTGATGTGACGGGAGCCTTCATTTGGTGCTAATTGTTGATTGTGTGACCAAGTGTTCTGCTGACATGATGGAGCCCTACTGAAGCGACATATGGCACAGCTTTCCTCACACAGGAGTGGAGTCCCCTCATGGCAGTGTGTACTCCTGTGACATCGCCTGCGCCCAAGGTGTGTGTTGTATGAGCGTGTCTGTGTGTTCACTTCCATTTTGCTGTGCATGCTGGGATCCTAGTGATGTTCCTGTTTGTGATGCTTGCTGAGTTGACCTATGTTCCCCCAAAGTCTTCTCCCTGGGTTCTCAGTGATGTGGGTGCATGGCACATTACTGGTCATCAGGGTGTCACCCATAGGTGTGTTTGCTGTCAGGGCTGAGTTTGTGGGCAGACGCTGATGGGTCACAGTCAGGATTCCCCTTGGCAATTGTTGTTTACACCTGTCATGTGATTTCCGGTTTGTGTTAGCTTTCATTGGTTGTGACACGTTGTGTGTGTGACTGCTGGCACTCCTCAGGGTCAGGGCTGCAATGTTGGTAGTTGTCTATGTGTGTTCTTTGTGGGTGACCTTGGCTTCTTCATTGGTGTGTGACTGTGGCTGGGATCCCATTGGTTGGTGTGGTATTGCCGTCATGTCCATGTACAGCGTAGTGTGCAGTGTGTCAGACATTCAGGAGTCTTGTTGAGTGGCCATGTGTGATGTGTTTCTGCACCTTGGTTCCCACCACCCCCCTGGGATTGTCATGGGTGCATGTGCAATGTCACCAGTGCATGTGAGCTTCACTGCTGCACATTGTTGGAGGTCGAGGTGTGTGGTGTTGAGTGTGTGCAGATGAGAGTTGTTGCCCGGCTAGACCCCTGCCTCCATGTTGGCCTTTGCTTACTGGCCGTGCTGATTGATTTGTGCTTGTGTAGGTGTGATGGTAGTTTGTTGCTCAGGACACATGACTGTGGTTCACAGTGTGAACGACATCTAGCGCTGTCATCACAGTGGGATTGTGATGCAGCCCAGGGTCACCACATAGTGGGGGCCCTGGGGGTAGTGCTGTGGTGTCTCTGTGTCTTGCTGTGTCAGTTGCTGTTCCTACATGCTTGTGTGACATGTGGGATTTGTGCTCCCTCTCATCTGACAATGCCTGATTGCCCACATAGGGGATTTGGATCCATGAGTTACCTTTGTGTGGCACTGTATGCACATCTGTGTAATTGGTATTCAGGCCTCCTCATGTGTTGTGTGGTTGCCTGGGGACACTGGTACCCCCCCTCACCTGTTGTGTTTGATGTGCAGTGGGGGTCTGCCTGTTTGTGTTTGTGCATCTGCACCACTGCATTGGCATATCTTTAGTGTGCCATTGGCTGTATGTTGTTTGGTGTGTTTCCCCTGCTGTCCCTGGGACTCCTAGGTCATCAGTCAGCACAATGATCATTGTTTGTGTGTCCCATTGCTGCCATGGTATGGTATCTGTTCACCTCACATCTACAGTCTCCACAGGGTATCTGCATTTGTGTGCCCATTGGTGCAAATATGTGGGTCTGCATTCTGATGGTCACTTCTGTCATTGTGTCATTGATGAGTGTTGACAGTGTCAGCCCCCATGGGTGATGTTTGTCTGCACATGGCCAAAGGTATGTCTTATTTGCACTGCACTGTTTGCCTCCCCCAATCTATGTTGCTATGGGACACAAGCACTACTTTGCCACTGATGTGTTTGTTGTTCTGTGACCAGGAATCATCCATGCAGTTTGGCAGTTGCAGCTTTTTCTTTATCAACACTTACATTTTGGTCACTGTGATGATGGGGGTTTGGACCCCATTGCCACAATGTTTAAAATGTGCTTCAGCTATGGACCCCACACTTACATTTTGGTCACTGTGATGATGGGGGTTTGGACCCCATTGCCACAATGTTCAAAATGTGCTTCAGCTATGGACCCCACACTTACATTTTGGTCACTGTGATGATGGGGGTTTGGACCCCATTGCCACAATGTTTGAAATGTGCTTCAGCTATGGACCCCACACTTACATTTTGGTCACTGTGATGATGGGGGTTTGAACCCCATTGCCACAATGTTCAAAATGTGCTTCAGCTATGGACCCCACACTTACATTTTGGTCACTGTGATGATGGGGGTTTGGACCCCATTGCCACAATGTTCAAAATGTGCTTCAGCTATGGACCCCACACTTACATTTTGGTCACTGTGATGATGGGGGTTTGGACCCCATTGCCACAATGTTTGAAATGTGCTTCAGCTATGGACCCCACACTTACATTTTGGTCACTGTGATGATGGGGTTTTGGACCCCATTGCCACAATGGTCATTGCCTGCTTGCATTGTGGGGGCCACACACATTTATGTGTGGCACATGTGATAGGGGGTCACATTGTATGTTCAAAGTCATGTTCAGTGTTGTAGGCATTTGACACAGTCTAGACACGCTTGTCATGGTGTTGGGGGGGATGTCTTTATGTTGCATTCTTTATGTTGGTGTGTGCTTGTTGTGTCATGTATTAGCCATCCTGTGAGTGGGGGTGTTGTTGGTGGTAGGCATCCAGCCCCCCTGGGTAGAGGTGGTAGTAGTGGTAGGCATCTGGCACCCCTGGGTAGGGGTGGTAGTAGTGGTAGGCATCTGGCACCCCCTGGGTAAGGGTGGTAGTAGTGGTAGGCATCTGGCACCCCTGGGTAAGGGTGGTAGTAGTGACAGGCATCCAGCCCCCTGGGTAGAGGTGGTAGTAGTGGTAGGCATCTGGCACCCCTGGGTAGAGGTGGTAGTAGTGGTAGGCATCTGTCACCCCTGGGTAAGGGTGGTAGTAGTGACAGGCATCCAGACCCCCATGGGTAGAGGTGGTAGTATAGGTAGGCATCTGGTACCCCCTGGGTAGAGGTGGTAGTAGTGGTAGGCATCTGGCACCACCTGGGTAAGGGTGGTAGTAGTGGTAGGCATCTGGCACCCCCTGGGTAGAGGTGGTAGTAGTGGTAGGCATCTGGCACCCCTGGGTAGAGGTGGTAGTAGTGGTAGGCATCTGGCACCCCTGGGTAAGGGTGGTAGTAGTGGTAGGCATCTGGCACCCCTGGGTAGAGGTGGTAGTAGTGGTAGGCATCTGGCACCCCCTGGGTAAGGGTGGTAGTAGTGACAGGCATCCAGCCCCCCATGGGTAGAGGTGGTAGTAGTGGTAGGCATCTGGCACCCCCTGGGTAGAGGTGGTAGTAGTGGTAGGCATCTGGCACCCCCTGGGTAAGGGTGGTAGTAGTGACAGGCATCCAGCCCCCCCTAGGTAGAGGTGGTGGTAGTGGTAGGCATCTGGCACCCCCTGGGTAAGGGTGGTAGTAGTGACAGGCATCCAGCCCCCCCTGGGTAGAGGTGGTGGTAGTGGTAGGCATCTGGCACCCCCTGGGTAAGGGTGGTAGTAGTGACAGGCATCCAGCCCCCCATGGGTAGAGGTGGTAGTAGTGGTAGGCATCAGGCACCCCCTGGGTAGAGGTGGTAGTAGTGGTAGGCATCTGGCACCCCCTGGGTAGAGGTGGTAGTAGTGGTAGGCATCTGGCACCCCCTGGGTAGAGGTGGTAGTAGTGGTAGGCATCTGGCACCCCCTGGGTAAGGGTGGTAGTAGTGGTAGGCATCTGGCACCCCTGGGTAAGGGTGGTAGTAGTGACAGGCATCCAGCCCCCATGGGTAGAGGTGGTAGTAGTGGTAGGCATCTGGCACCCCCTGGGTACAGGTGGTAGTAGTGGTAGGCATCTGGCACCCCCTGGGTAAGGGTGGTAGTAGTGGTAGGCATCTGGCACCCCCTGAGTAGAGGTGGTAGTAGTGGTAGGCATCTGGCACCCCCTGGGTAAGGGTGGTAGTAGTGACAGCCATCCAGCCCCCATGGGTAGAGGTGGTAGTAGTGGTAGGCATCTGGCACCCCCTGGGTAGAGGTGGTAGTAGTGGTAGGCATCTGGCACCCCCTGGGTAGAGGTGGTAGTAGTGGTAGGCATCTGGCACCCCCTGGGTAAGGGTGGTAGTAGTGACAGGCATCCAGACCCCCATGGGTAGAGGTGGTAGTATAGGTAGGCATCTGGTACCCCCTGGGTAGAGGTGGTAGTAGTGGTAGGCATCTGGCACCACCTGGGTAAGGGTGGTAGTAGTGGTAGGCATCTGGCACCCCCTGGGTAGAGGTGGTAGTAGTGGTAGGCATCTGGCACCCCTGGGTAGAGGTGGTAGTAGTGGTAGGCATCTGGCACCCCCTGGGTAAGGGTGGTAGTAGTGGTAGGCATCTGGCACCCCTGGATGAGGTGGTAGTAGTGGTAGGCATCTGGCACCCCTGGGTAAGGGTGGTAGTAGTGACAGGCATCCAGCCCCCCATGGGTAGAGGTGGTAGTAGTGGTAGGCATCTGGCACCCCTGGGTAGAGGTGGTAGTAGTGGTAGGCATCTGGCACCCCCTGGGTAAGGGTGGTAGTAGTGACAGGCATCCAGCCCCCCTGGGTAGAGGTGGTGGTAGTGGTAGGCATCTGGCACCCCCTGGGTAAGGGTGGTAGTAGTGACAGGCATCCAGCCCCCCTGGGTAGAGGTGGTGGTAGTGGTAGGCATCTGGCACCCCCTGGGTAAGGGTGGTAGTAGTGACAGGCATCCAGCCCCCATGGGTAGAGGTGGTAGTAGTGGTAGGCATCAGGCACCCCTGGGTAGAGGTGGTAGTAGTGGTAGGAATCTGGCACCCCCTGGGTAGAGGTGGTAGTAGTGGTAGGCATCTGGCACCCCCTGGGTAGAGGTGGTAGTAGTGGTAGGCATCTGGCACCCCTGGGTAAGGGTGGTAGTAGTGGTAGGCATCTGGCACCCCTGGGTAAGGGTGGTAGTAGTGACAGGCATCCAGCCCCCATGGGTAGAGGTGGTAGTAGTGGTAGGCATCTGGCACCCCCTGGGTAGAGGTGGTAGTAGTGGTAGGCATCTGGCACCCCCTGGGTAGGGGTGGTAGTAGTGGTAGGCATCTGGCACCCCCTGGGTAGAGGTGGTAGTAGTGGTAGGCATCTGGCACCCCTGGGTAGAGTTGGTAGTAGTGGTAGGCATCTGGCACCCCCTGGGTAGAGGTGGTAGTAGTGGTAGGCATCTGGCACCCCCTGGGTAAGGGTGGTAGTAGTGACAGGCATCCAGACCCCCATGGGTAGAGGTGGTAGTATAGGTAGGCATCTGGTACCCCCTGGGTAGAGGTGGTAGTAGTGGTAGGCATCTGGCACCACCTGGGTAAGGGTGGTAGTAGTGGTAGGCATCTGGCACCCCCTGGGTAGAGGTGGTAGTAGTGGTAGGCATCTGGCACCCCCTGGGTAGAGGTGGTAGTAGTGGTAGGCATCTGGCACCCCTGGGTAAGGGTGGTAGTAGTGGTAGGCATCTGGCACCCCCTGGATGAGGTGGTAGTAGTGGTAGGCATCTGGCACCCCTGGGTAAGGGTGGTAGTAGTGACAGGCATCCAGCCCCCATGGGTAGAGGTGGTAGTAGTGGTAGGCATCTGGCACCCCTGGGTAGAGGTGGTAGTAGTGGTAGGCATCTGGCACCCCTGGGTAAGGGTGGTAGTAGTGACAGGCATCCAGCCCCCTGGGTAGAGGTGGTGGTAGTGGTAGGCATCTGGCACCCCTGGGTAAGGGTGGTAGTAGTGACAGGCATCCAGCCCCCTGGGTAGAGGTGGTGGTAGTGGTAGGCATCTGGCACCCCCTGGGTAAGGGTGGTAGTAGTGACAGGCATCCAGCCCCCATGGGTAGAGGTGGTAGTAGTGGTAGGCATCAGGCACCCCTGGGTAGAGGTGGTAGTAGTGGTAGGCATCTGGCACCCCCTGGGTAGAGGTGGTAGTAGTGGTAGGCATCTGGCACCCCCTGGGTAGAGGTGGTAGTAGTGGTAGGCATCTGGCACCCCCTGGGTAAGGGTGGTAGTAGTGGTAGGCATCTGGCACCCCCTGGGTAAGGGTGGTAGTAGTGACAGGCATCCAGCCCCCCATGGGTAGAGGTGGTAGTAGTGGTAGGCATCTGGCACCCCCTGGGTAGAGGTGGTAGTAGTGGTAGGCATCTGGCACCCCCTGGGTAAGGGTGGTAGTAGTGGTAGGCATCTGGCACCCCCTGGGTAGAGGTGGTAGTAGTGGTAGGCATCTGGCACCCCCTGGGTAAGGGTGGTAGTAGTGACAGGCATCCAGCCCCCCATGGGTAGAGGTGGTAGTAGTGGTAGGCATCTGGCACCCCTGGGTAGAGGTGGTAGTAGTGGTAGGCATCTGGCACCCCCTGGGTAGAGTTGGTAGTAGTGGTAGGCATCTGGCACCCCTGGGTAAGGGTGGTAGTAGTGGTAGGCATCTGGCACCCCCTGGGTAGAGGTGGTAGTAGTGGTAGGCATCTGGCACCCCTGGGTAAGGGTGGTAGTAGTGACAGGCATCCAGCCCCCCATGGGTAGAGGTGGTAGCAGTGGTAGGCATCTGGCACCCCCTGGGTAGGGGTGGTAGTAGTGGTAGGCATCTGGCACCCCCTGGGTAGAGGTGGTAGTAGTGGTAGGCATCTGGCACCCCCTGGGTAAGGGTGGTAGTAGTGACAGGCATCCAGCCCCCCATGGGTAGAGGTGGTAGCAGTGGTAGGCATCTGGCACCCCTGGGTAAGGGTGGTAGTAGTGGTAGGCATCTGGCACCCCCTGGGTAAGGGTGGTAGTAGTGGTAGGCATCTGGCACCCCCTGGGTAGAGGTGGTAGTAGTGGTAGGCATCTGGCACCCCCTGGGTAAGGGTGGTAGTGGTGGTGGGCATCCGGGCCCCTATGTGTATATGTGGCATTGGTGATGGCCATCCCGCCCCTATGGTGCTGCTGTTGCTGGTGTAAGTAATTTCTGCATCCCTCTGTGTGTGTGTGATATGTCGGATACGTGTAGTTTGTTTTTGTGGTTGGTGTCTGACTTACCTTCTGCGCCGTACGCGTCCGTGCCTGTTCAGGTAGTAGATGTAGAATATTGGTAGGATCGGAACGATGGGATTCATGGTTGGTTCGTCTCGTTCGTCTTTCTCGTTGCTCCGCCTCGTCCTCGTCGCTGGCGTGTTCGTCTCGTAGCCGTGGATCGTGTTGTGGCGCGAATCGGAGCTTATGTGCGCCTCTCCCGGATGCTTTGACGTGCCGTGCGTAGCGACGGGTTCGGCGTGTACGGGAAGCGCATCGTACTTGTCCGGCCGGACGGGGCTGCATTTTGGCTTCCGTGCGACTCGATTATGCGTTTACGGATCCGGCTCGGTCGGGGAACAGGACCTGGATTGGGTGAGTACGACTGGGTCGGAATCTATGCTGTTGTGCGCATCGTACTTGCTCGTTCGGAATAATGTGCGGATCGGTCGGGAAACAGGCATTCGCTTGGCTTTTTTCCCGACCGAATGGTGTTAGGTGCGCCTCCGACCGAGATCGGAATCGGCCCCTTAGTGTCCGACAATGGTGGGCAATTTGTTGGTGAGTATTTTAAGAAATTTATCAGTGAAACTGCATTGTACATAGAACTACCTCTCTTTATCATCCTGAAGGCAATGGAAGCGTTGAGCGCTTCAACAGGGTGATCAAAAGCATCATTGAATTATCACACAGCAATGATAGGGACTGGGAAGATGAGTTGAGAAAAATGGTATGTGCATATAGAAACACAAAATGTTTCTACGCTAATTACTCTCCTTTTGAACTCATGAGGGGAGATCTCCTCGCACCAAAGACAACATGGGTTGGTTGAAATGCACTAGGATTGTTTCATGGTCAGTCAAAGATGTCAAGCAGTCTCTTGAAAATAAACAGAATATTTTGATGGAAAAGCATGCTAGTGCATGTAAAAGAAGTAAAGTCAATTTGCAAGTTGGTGACATGGTGAAAGTCAAGAAAGGGAGGTTAATACGCAAGGGTGAAAGCAAATATTCTGCTCCCCTTAAAGTAATTAAAATCCTTTGTAACTCTGCACTATTAAGTGATGGGAAAGTGTGGAATGCTAATATAATTGTCTTGTACAAAGGACGTGTTGAGGAAGTCTATGCCAAGGACAAACAAGTGCAAATGCGTAGGTATTACTGGATCGATGAGGATACAGAGGAATCGTGTGTACCTAATGATTCTATTAGCATTCCTGTCCAAGCTTCCGATGTTTCTAGATGTGATGTTAGTACTGAAAGTTCCTTCCAAGGAGAATCCAAAGGTGTTGGAGGGGTGGGAAGTGTCTCAGGCTAAACGTGTGTGTACCAAACCTAAAAAATTTGATGATTATTTCACACATATTTACAATTAATTTGTTTGTGCAAAACTGTTGCCTTGTTATACTTTATTGTGAATTGTATTTTTGCTTCTTTAGGATTGTTTTAATTCTAAGTTTAACAGATTATATAGTTTAGTACTTTAAGGTTTTTTTTTTGTGTTTGTTGTTTTTTTTGTTTTTTTGTTTTTGGGGAAAGGGGGAAGTGTTGTGTTGGGCTTGAGTGTGAGCTCGAACCATTCTTAGTGTTAGGTATTCTAGAATTGTTATGTGCTGACCGTGTAGAATACCTTGCCATTCGCTATACGGAGCTGCCAGCGGGCAGTTGTATTTGCATTGCAGTGCTGTCAGAAGGGGGTTTAAGTATGAGAATAAACCTATGAAGAATCCTTCTTGAGTACGGTTATTCTTCTCAACAGATCGCAGGTACTTTTTGGTTTTTGCCCAATAGTTAATGAAAACCACCAGCAGAGTCTCCTTTCTACCTTTCTACCTTTTTTAAAGGCCTTCTCTAAAGGAAATAAGGAAAAACACTAATAAGGAACCCTTGCAGTGTGATTAAGGTGGGCTGGATTAACATCTGGATGTTGCGGTTATTTCCTTTATATCTGAATGAACAAGACAACTCTTGTGCTAAGCAACTCAAGGCCCAAACAGTAACAGTAACTGGAACAGAGCTGAATATACTATAGATAATTAACAAGAAGTGGGTAAAAAAAAAAAACCTGCGTCGCAAAAAAGACTACGCTCAGCAAGCCGGAAATTCATTCTTAATTTTACCAGGACTTTAGCAGGGCGTTGGTTAATTATTTCAAGCATTTTAACTGTTTCAATTGTTTTATGACTGTTCTATGTTCATTACTTCTCAACTTTTAAGGCTATTGCATGTCCTTTGGTATATATATTGTTTCTTCATTATCTAGCTTTATCTCTTATTTGATACAAATATGGGAAAAATAAAACTTACAACTGAAACAGGAAAGGCCAAATTGCCAGTAAAGCCCCAAACGCAGACACAGACCTCATTATAAAAAATCATTTCAGGAGCTATGGGGGCACTAGAGAAACAGATCTCCTCTGTTGAGGAATCATTGCAGGTCTGTGGTGACAATCGATAATGGTATGGTGTTCCTCATAGGGTGGTGCCTAGTAAAGGATAAAAATCAGGCGACCAGTCGCTATCATAATCAATGATAGCGAAGCCGGAACCTGACGTAGGAGAGGGAAAGGAGGGGATCCCGCTCTATCGGAACTAGGGTCCTCACACACCCAGCAAGCTAGGTGTCATGCTTCATCATCTGGACCTGCTCCTCGTTGGGTCGGCACTGCAATACCCAACGGGCATCCATGAAGGGGCTCTTTATCGGAGATCTTTTGTTCCTTGCCGTATGATGAAGTGGGGGTGTGTGGCCCATGAAGTGTAGATCTAGTGAAGTGTGTGAGTAAAAACAGGTAAGATAATCCAAATAACGATTAGTCAGGGGGATAACCAGCCTGAATAAAATCGTTATTTGGATTATCCTACCTGCTACCATTATCGATTAGGACCTGACAGGGCACTTATGCTGGACCTCGGAAAAAAGCCCCACAGTTCCCCCTCTTGTTAAACATTACCTGCACGGGTAACACCCGTGGGACACTAGGTTACCAAATAGTGTGAATCACACTCACTGGCCCCTTCTACACAATCGAGGGATACCCTGTTACCCACCCAACATGGAAGACAACCAGGGCCTCAGCTTCAATGAGGAAGCTGTAGCCGATATTTTACAGAAGACTCCATCATTGTTAGGGATTGGAGCGAGTGCGGCCACAGGGTCACAAAGTGAGGATTGGGCCGCATTATCTGCTCTGAAGAGGGAATGGTTGAAGATCAACCTCCACGGGGCTATGATGACAGAATATCTGCGAGCCAATATCGCCCCCAGTGGCCTTATCATCAACATCTTACCCAGAATTTTTCTGGATGACCCAGTGTTCAAGAAAGACTGGTGTATGGTATCCTGGAAATGCACTAGAGACCTTCTAGTTTTTATTATTAACACCGCCCAAAGGCTGGCAGACGCCCTACTGGCCAGGATCCAGGCAGCAGAGGCGGCCCTGAAATCGGCCATTCAATCCACCCCATATAGATCGAAACTGTCTGAAATTAATAGTGAGATCACTGAGAACAAGGAATACCTATTAAAGCAAAAAATTGCCAAATTGCAGAAGGATATCCAGAGGTTTAATAAGGAGACGGTCTACCCCTACTTGAAAGATGACTATACTTCATCTAAAAACGGTTACTCATCGGACGAGGGTACCGATACAAGCAGGAGGGGATCCTCTAACAGTGACTCTAGCACTGACAGTAGGGGCAGCAGCACCCAGAGAAGGAGTTACTATCACCCCCATCCAAATTACAATAACGCACCCCCATACCAGGGGCCACCACCGCCTCCACTCTTTTGGCAATTCCCCATGTATCCTCAAGGCCAACCCCAATACTACCCGATGGGCAACCCCCCTTTTTTAGGCAGAGGCTGGGGCAGAGGAAGAGTGCGAAACAGAGGGTTGCAGAAAGGAGTGCAATGGCAGGACCAGGCAACACACATGATAGAGACCAGGAGTCGGACCAGGGGGAAAAGGAACTAAAGGAACTAGTGGTCAATTTATCTCACAGGACCCTGACCGAAACTGAGCAAAGAGTACTGGAAAAGGGACTAGGATATGTGCCAACACCCAGAACAGATAGATTCAGGGATACTTGTGAAATCCAAGAATTCTTCCGGAAAATCCGCTTGAAAGCCTTCGTTCACAACACTCCTCAACTTGAAAATGGAGACTCAGGATTGAGTAACCGTTCTACCTTCACTCCCAACAATGGGATGGTTCCCCCCGAGATATTGACGTTCGAAAAGGCAGTACTAAAGAATCTGGCTGGTATCCCCACTACAAGACCTTTCCATAATCTGTCAAATGCTGAAGAAACAGCAGCTAGATCACTATCAGAAGATGTCAGCATAACCATAAAACAAGCTGACAAAGGGGGAGCTACAGTGATTCAATCCAATGTTGACTATGACCGTGAATGTAAACGCTAACTGAGCAACACAAGATATTACACCCCTATCACCCTTGACCCCACTACCAGACTCAAAACTGAAATCAGGAGCATGGTTTTTGAGGCAGAGGCCAACGGGTAAATATCGAAAAAAGAGGCTGATTTCTTGGTCACAAGGGACCCCAAGGTGCCCTACTTCTATACACTCCCTAAAATCCACAAAGGCACTACACCGGTACCAGGGAGACCAATAGTTTCAGGAATTGGTTCACTCTTGGAGCCCCTCTCAAGATTCTGCGAACATTTCCTACAGCCCCTAGTGAAAAAGACTCCCTCATATGTGCGAGACACAACTGATATACTACGCATCATAGATGAAACACAGGATACGACTGAGATCAACCTTCTAGTCACTCTTGACGTAGAAGCGTTGTATACAAATATTCCTCAGCAAGACACATTGAATGCCATAGAATCATGGCTCATGAAAGAAAACTGGAGCTCACCCACCCCGATCTCATTCATCATGGGGTGTGCCACTCTGGCATTAACCAAGAATTACTTTGAGTACCAGAAACAATTATTCCATCAGTCGCTAGGTACTTCCATGGGGAGTACCTTTGCTCCGAGTGTGGCCTGTCTTTATATGGCGACCTTCGAAGAGAAGGTCATCAGGAATGCCAACAATCCCTACGTCAATAACCTAACCCTGTGGAAGAGGTTCATTGATGATATTTTAATTTTTTGGAAAGGTGATCGCTCGACCTGTGAAGAATTTTGCGAGTGGGTGAATACACAGAATCAGTTCTTGAGATTTACACACCCCATGTCAGAGACCAGTGTACCTTGTCTGGACCTGAATCTGAAACTCACACACACAGGATTAAGCACCAACCTGTACAGGAAACTAACTGATAGGAACAGTTTATTATTATACCAGAGTCACCATCCTAGGGCCCTCATAGATAACCTCCCTTTTGGACAGTTCCTCCGCATTAGGCGGAATTGCAGTTCCACCACTGATTACAAAGTTGAGGCTAAGGTGCTGGAACAGAATCTAAAAGAAAGAGGTTATCCAGAACGATTGGTTAGAGATTCTTCCAAGAGAGCGCTGAATAACTCCAGAGATGCGCTGTTGCAAACTGTACAGAGGGACCCCACTGAGACCCTGACTTGTGTCATGTCATTTACATCAGATTCCACACACATCAAGGGCATCATTAGGAAACACTGGAACATCCTTAACACGGGCGAGATAGAGTTTCCGACACCTAGATTCGCCTTCAAAAGGACAAGAAATCTGAAGGATGTCATTGTGCATACAAGGCCCCTCCCAGGTAAAGACAACACACACAGAACACTCTGGGACCTCCCTCCCGTCACCGGGCATTATCCATGTGGGACTTGTATAGTCTGTGACCAGACTAGAGTGGTCAAAACAATAGCGTTGTCAAACACCTCTACCTGGACTATGAGGAGGCACACTAATTGCAACACATCCAAATGCATTTACTTGGTGACCTGCCCCTGTGGGAAGAGATATGTGGGCATGACTATGAGACCAGTCAGGACCCGCATTATTGAACATAAGAGTAATATAAGATGCCAGAGGGTCACAACTAAGATGTACACACATTACCAAGAACAGGGACACAGCCCAGAATCACTACAGTGGTTGGTACTAGAATCCCATCCAAAGATCACCCAACAGGCACTATTCAGGATAGAGCAACGGTGGATACATCGCTTGTCCACATCAGTCAATGGCCTGAATGACGATATTCCATGGTCCTCCCTTAACAACAGATGACCCCAAGGCTGACCGTATGTATATCCACCTTTAATGACATTTGGTGCGCAGGAAATATGAAGCCATTACACTGAGCATATCATTGTACGATTGGATAGCAGATATGGCCTCCATGATGGCCAATACAGGAGACCCCGGACATGGGCTAAGAGTTAGCCGCCATGTGACATACCCCTACTGGGGCGTTGCAGTCTCTATGTACATCACATTCAGTTCTATGAACATCACATATAGTTCCATGACACTGAACAGCATCAGAGACCCGTAACACCCCGGGTTCCATTTCTGAACTAGAGCACTCGTACTTGATTGTATTCCCTCACTTACGTTCGACAGCCAACATACACATGGTCACCCCTCGCTAGACAAATTGGGCCATGACAAGGAACAGTGCAGCATTCTAGGGACGCCCTGGGTTCCACTACTGAACCCACGTCTTATATTGTCACACATCAATTGAGTGAATGCTGTCACTCTTTATTTCATTAGAGGACTCATCCAGTAGTCACAGGGGTCAGTGATTGACTACTCACGCTAGAGAGCCTAGCGATTACATTGACTCATAGTGGGAATAACTACATTCCAAGATGGCCGCCACGTTCTTCAGGCAGCCAGCCTGAAGTTCACAGGGCAATACACGGAATGACGTAGATGAGACACCGCCTCCCCTCCGCGCACGTGACCGGGAGCGGTACTTCAACTCCCACGGGAGCTGACTAGTTCAGATCCGGTGCCGGCAAGGAGGGTAGGTGAATAGACCGCGTCCCCCTGAGGAATGGTGAGTACATAAAACATTGGGGTTTAGGGCCCGTGACCGCCCCACACTGCTACCTTACCTGGCAGCTTAGTGAGTGGATTTGCCACTTTTCAACTCGCTCCCTGTCCATCCCCTGCATGCGCACTGTGTGGATTTTTACCGCTCCTCTGCCGACTCCTGTGTCCACTTTCTTTGCGCAGGTTGGGTGGAGTGGGCGGCGTGAGATATCGGTTGGATTCGTAGGCACACCCTGGTTTACTGCTACTTTCGGACAGGCAATGAGTAGGGGCTTTGTTACGCACCTCTGCCTCACATACTTGTGAGTCCTCCACCTTTCTAACCCTTGTGTTTTACAGGATACCATGCTACCAGGTATCCAATAGAAGTCGCCGCACACCGATTGAGATGACATTCTTATCTATGGGAGGTGAGATATTGCATGACAGGTTCTGTCATTGTATTCCGTCCACTATTGTTGTGACATGTCACGCTTATGGCTACAGTTTCGTGCATATTCACTACTGTTTTTAAAGAATCCTTCACCTACCAACTAAAAAAAAAACCCTAGGGGTAGGTCAGTCTTCCTAGTATAGCTGGATAGTGTCCAACTATATTTTTACATGCACTAGGGGATGATTATCATGCCCAATACCACGCACACTATGCGAACTGTTTTTAATTGTGCCTAGATTTTTGTTGTAGTTCCTCTTAAATGGGGAAAATGGAGAACATTAGGAGATATTTAAGAACCTGTATGGAACTTTATGTGACGACAACATGGATGTTCACTTAAGTTGTTTTATATATCCCTCTCTACAGGTTACTGAACCACACTATTGAATACCTTTATCGTAGTGCTTACATGTGGTAGGTAGCTACTAGCCCCACCACTGAGTGTAGATAGATTCACTTTACACAGAGTAGGTCCTGAAGAATTGCCACGGATTACTATTACCACTAGGCAAGAAACATGTTGACCTTAGGAGATGAGCAAAGCTTGTACTGAACCTTGACGTCGGGAAAGCTGCCACCCTTTACGTTTTTGGTCAGGGGGATAACCAGCCTGAATAAAATCGTTATTTGGATTATCCTACCTGTTTTAACTCACACACTTCACTAGATCTACACTTCACGGGCCACACACCCCCACTTCATCATACGGCAAGGAACAAAAGATCTCCGATAAAGAGCCCCTTCATAGGTGCCCGTTGGGTATTACAGCGCCGACCCAACGAGGAGCAGGTCCAGATGATGAAGCATGACACCTAGCTTGCTGGGTGTATGAGGACCCTAGTTCCGATAGAGCGGGATCCCCTCCTTTCCCTCTCCTACGTCAGGTTCCGGCTTCGCTATCATTGATTATGATAGTGACTGGTCGCCTGATTTTTATCCTTTACTAGGCACCACCTTATGAGGAACAGCATACCATTATCGTTTAGGACCTGACAGGGCACTTATGCTGGACCTCGGAAAAAAGCCCCACAGTCCCCCCTCTTGTTAAACAGGTCTGTGGTGACCAAATCTTGGCCCCCACAGTCAGGATACAGTGCCTAGTCAATAATGATGAAAGCACTAAAATTGCCAACAAAGGTAGTTTGACAGTGATCGACAATGGTCGGGAATGGGTGTATCCAACACATATCTGAAACTATTAATTTATCTAATTCAGATTCTTCCCCGCCATATAAACGGTAAAAAAAAAACCTGTGTCTGCACTACAACTAGTGCCCTCAAAAAAAGAGGCAACTCGGAACAAAAAAACGAAATCCCAAACTAATACTCCACGAAGGGTTATGGCGGAAAGTGCAGAATCCACCCAGTAGAGTCATGTTTTAAATAACCAAAAACTTGATGCATTATGTGCGGCAGTCAAATCCTTAGAACACTATTTGAAAACCACTATAGAAACCGTCAACTCTCAACTAACACAATTGGAAACTAAATGTTCAAACTGTTTAGACCTTCTGAATACCCAAATCCCAGCCGGCATAAACGGGAATGTAGCCCCCGGCGACAAGTTGCACACAGTCAGTATAGAGAGTCAATTAAACTCAGTACGCATTCAGAGTACTCAGGATACAAGATCTCATGCCTACTCTGGATCAGGCACCACGGCAGGGGAAAAAGTAGATAATGGCTTGCATTCATCAGATACCATTAGACCTACTCAAGCTCCACAATTACAACCCAGTGACTTTCTAGATCTTCCCCCAGCTGCCACTCCATATGTAATTGTCTTGGCAAATGTACCATCTTTATCTCCACAGAGTATGGAATCATGGATTACACTAAGAAACAAGGCACTGAACTGGTTAGGGGTGAGAACAGGCCTGACTGAACACTTGTTTGAGGACATAAAGATGGTGAGGCGAATTAAATGGGTAGACAGGACACAGAAATCTCTACCAGGGGACTCTGTTGTTCTGTCCTTTAAATCACTAAGACTGGTGGAGACTGTCTTAAATAGAACTAGGTCCACCCACGTTACCAAAAATTCCATCTCTGCTCTCCCATTGGGATATTTCTATAAACCAAATTTGCCTGGGTCCTCCAAATGCTCAGAGTCCATACGTCCTCTCTCACCACCGACCAATCGATACCACAACGTCCCAACCTTCAATAGGTTTCGGTGACTAACATTCCTTGATAGGATAGATTGACGCGGTTTGGAGCACTGGGAGGGTACAGAAGAAAGTTTGGACAGAATGACTGTATCGTGCAATATGGAATTGGGGACATCTATCCAGGACTTAATTGGATTAAATACTTCAACAACCCCTATCCTCGCACAGCGATCTACAAGCTCTGTTACAGACATAACATCAAATAACAGTGCAGGGAATTGTTTCCATATTCCCTCGGACAACATTCATTTTTTGTTCAGGAATGTAGCAAGGCTTCGGAATAAAATTAATAACCCAGAATGGCTAAAATTTATTGAGGGTTTTAATTTGATTTGCCTCCAAGAGACCTGCCTCACGGAGCCTGCCCATATGAACGGGTTCAGAACATATGTCTCTGCTGTTCCAACAACAGATGGCAGATCAAAAGGGGGTCTATGTGTCTTTGTTTCCAACAACCTACCACCTGTAAGAATAGTAGGAGAATTAATTAACCCCTACTATCAAGTTCTTCTGTGCGAAGGTCTAGGTCTTGCCAGGTTTTCAGTTATTAATCTATATAACAATGCTACAAATAGCGAAATTATTACAAATTTGCATAAATTGGATGAGTACCTGGAACACTTGGATAATAGCAGTAGAAAGAAGCTACTTATTCTGTGGGGTGGTGACTTTAACATCCAATTATGTAGTTTACCTTCAGATAGAGTATGTGGTATGAATAATCTAGACGAGATGGGTCTGACACATTTTAAACACAATCAATATAGAGATAAATTAAACGAATTTATTTATAAATATGGTTTATCCTTTTCAAATGAAACCTCATCCATGTATGCCCCATTTAGGTGTCCCTTCAATGGGAGAAATTCTAACACTATCATTGATTTTTTTTTTAGTATCAAACAATTTTGCCACTTACGTTTTTAATTTTACTACTCATTCGATTCCATTAAGCGACCACTTTCCGCAGTCTGTGCAAATTTCATCAGTGCTATTTACCAGAAAACAGGATTGCCATGGCCGGGTTCACCCAGGCTCACTTGAGTGAGCCACTCTCAATGGCTTTTCCCTGCGGTGGCAACAGGTTACCCCTGAGGGATTTTTAAGGAAGCTAATTTGCGATACGAGGGTGGCCTTTGAGATCTGCCTAGACTATAATTCATAGCCAAAGGAGATCATTAATGCTTTTTTGATGATCTCTCAGGCTGTAAAGGAAAGCCTTCAAAACCATGAAAACTAAAACGGAGAAACGTGGCTGGTTCGATTAATTGTGCACTAAGGCCAATAAGAAGCTAAAGGAGGCATTACACACAATCCCGAGGTGTCGGGCCGAGGTCCAGGCCTGTAGATCAGCCTATAAACAGGCGGTAAAAAAAGGAAATTACAACTAAGAGAAGAGGCATGGGATGCCTTATATGAAGCAAGTATTAACAACGATAATAAGGCATTCTGGAAGGTAGTTAATTCAGCCCCATTGAGAGAGGATACAGGTCCCGCGATCGTGGTTGCTATCCCAGAAGATGACTGGATAAAACATTTCTCTAGCATCTAGTCTGTACCCACTACTCATCTAGATCCCGCTCAGACACTTAAATTTAATGACAACTCAGCTTCCGGACAAACTACTACTGTTACACCTTTTAGCCTGGAGGAAGTTAATAATGCTATAACAGCCAGTAGAGTGGGAAAGACACCTGGTCCCGATGCCATTCCTGTGGACCTGTATAAAGCCAATATTGCCATGTGGTGGCCTATTTTAACGGGTGTTTTAAGGGCTTGTTGCAATTTTGGCTTCCTCCCTACATGGGCGGAATCCATAATAGTTCAGTTTTATAAAAAGGAGATTGACATAACCCTGCTTGCTACAGGCTGATCTCATTACTTGACTCTTTAGCAAAGATAGCGGGCTGCATAATCTTAAATAGGCTACAAGAGTGGGCTGAATCCAAGGGCATTTTGTCTGATCTCCAATATGGGTTTCGCACTGGGATGGGGAACATAGAACAGGGCATTAATCTGAGTATGTTAATGAGAAAATACACCAAGATTAAGGGAGGGAATGTATACCTCGGTTTCGTAGATCTATCTTCCGCATTTGATTGTATTAATCATTCCAAATTATGGACAATTATGACCGACATGGGAGTGGAGCACTCGATTATTATTTTTTTGAAGGAATTGTATACTGGGATGAAAGCAAGGGTCAGATATGGGACCAGGGGGGACTGCACTCAGCCTTTTAGCATAGAGAGAGTGGTGAGACAGGGCTGTGTCCTAGCTCCTTTACTCTTCTCGCTATACATAAATAACGTAGGCACCGTTTTGACTGCACTTTCCAAAGATCTTGCCCAGGTGGGTCACCGCTGTGTCCCTGCCCTCCTCTATGCAGACAACGCTGTTCTACTGGCCCGTACCACTGTGTAGATTAGGATAACTTTGGTCCTGACGAATTGCCAACTGATCATCCGTTGACTAACCAATGGGAAGAAACATGGGAACCTTTTAAAGCTATAATAGATCATTGTGTCTGGTGATAGCCACCAGATTTTTAACCAGACAAGTAGACTCACCTATCAAAAAATCCCGTTTAGAAGACTACTTAGGGGCCGATTCCGATTCAGGCCGGAAATCTCTCCGACCGAGCCGGACCCGGAGAGATTTCCGACCGAATCGGACCCTAGCAGTCCGACCGAACGAGTACGATGCGTTCGCATGCAATCGGACTCGATTCAGTCGGACTCCCATTGAAGTCAATGGGAGCCGGTCGTACAACGCGTACGCGGGCTCCCATTGACTCAATGGGTGCGAGGCGAACGAGGGCGCCCCCTACAGCAGGTACGCGTTGATGCGGTTCGCGCCGCACACGCACAGGTAGGGGGGACCCATGGGTCCCCCCTGTGTGCGACTCGCGCGGCTACGCGTACAGGGGGGTCCGACACGGACCCCCAAAGTGCGGCTCCGACTGCTCTTTTGAGCCGGACGGCGCGAGTCGGTCGGACTGCTCGAGGCGCGCATCGTACTTACCCGGCCGGGGAACGTCTCCATTGCGCGGTGCGAGTCGTGTCCGAGCGAGTCGGTCGGAGCGGTTGGGACCCGCGAACGAGTCTGTCGGCGATTTCGCGTACGCTCGCATCGTACTCGCTCACCCGGACGCACGTCCGGATCGGTCGGGAAACAGGGCTCCGAATCGGATCCGTTAATGCCGAATCCGATTCGGAGCCCTACCGGCCGAGATCGGAATCGGCCCCTTTGTCTATTTTAACACGCACTTCTGTACATACATTCACCTTTATACAACAATCTATGCAAAAGGGCCCTACACCCACACTTCACATATGGCATTGGAAAAAATATCTCTGACAAAGAGCTACCTTGCCTGTTGGGCATTGCGGCAACGGCCCTATGATGAAGCATGATACCCATTTGGGTGTATGAGGGCTCCTTTTCCTAAGGGAGCGGACCCCGTTCTGCTCCCCTATGTCTGTCTGACCTCTTACACTCTCTCTTGGAAGGAACTGAAAACTCTTCTTGAGGATAGCTGGACTCTGCCTTCACTTCAAGTATCTCCAAGGGCTTGTTGGTTTGCCTCCTGTAGCTTGAGACTCAGGGAACTCAAAGTCTCTAATCTTGCTCCTGTAACTGACCCAGATACTTGCAACATGGATTATGACGCATCTCCTGTGTGCTTGTAGCAGAACCAGTGCATCACTTCAGAACCAACGATTTGCCTTCCGAGATCGATTCATTGGACAGCGTATCGCCGCCACTGCAGAATGGTTAAATTGATGCATCCCCTTGACTACATGGCAGACTCCAGTGCATCGCTCGAAGCCTCTCTACTCTGGCACCCGTCTTCGGAACTGATACATCGCCTTTACTGTGTGGAGTAGATCGACGCATCTCGTTGCTTGTGACCAGGAAAGGTAGTTTGTTCACCGGGGCCTGCATGGATCAGCTCGGACTTTGGCTTTGCCCCGGTTCAATGTGACCTAAAGTATCCTTTTAGCTCTATTTGCTTCTAAGGGCTTCTAAGTGCTTCATTGCATTTATTCTTTTCAAATTACACGTCTCAACTTCTATAAATTAGCTTTTTGCCGATTTGGCATTGTTTTGTTTATAATATATTAATCTATTTTTATAAACCTGTGTGGAGTCTTGTTGTGGTGTATTCATATTTACACACTGAGTGTGTGTTGCACAAATACTTTTTACATTGCCTCTTTAGATAAGCCTGACTGCTCTGTGCCAAGCTACCAGAGGGTGAGCACAGGTTATCTTTTAGTGTGTATCCAGCTTATGCTGACTAGGACTGTGGCTTCTGCTTGAACAGAGTGCATACCTTTGCCAACCAGAAACCCAGTTTCTAACACCCCTCAAACCCCCTCTCCTCACTGAGCCTTTCTAAATCAGGGGGACTAATAGCAGGAGGGAAGAGACAAGATGAAGGGATCACTCAGGCTTGGACGCAAACACATAAGCAGCATGGGGTCTGTTTCATAATAGGCTCTGTGGATAAAGCGAAGCACCCTATAATGGATCCTTCTGGAAAGTGACAACCGGTGTAGCTTACAGAGCACCTGCAAAAATCCATCATATTTCCTAAAATTAATGACATGTCACTCTGTCATATTTTGAACACCAAGCATTGGCATAGGTCAATGAGGTAGGAGGCAGGATGAAGCAGGTGGAAATGCCATCATTGTAAGCCTTTCTGATGTCATTCAATACAGCCACAGTGGCAGTCCTAGTGCCTAAACCAGGCCTTAAACTCATCCAGCTAGCATCTAGTAACTGACACTCTTCAACATATGTAGAAAGTCAGAGAGCCAGAACTTCTTACCAACTTCATTGATTGCTAACAAAAGCAAAATCAGCCTATAGTTAGCCCTGCCCTGTGGTCCAAGTTTGACTTCTTCAAAATTAATTTGATCCCTTTCTTCCATCTACTGGTGGCACTGCCAGATGAAAACATGTTGTAAGGATGAAGGTAAAAGCAGGTGTAACAATTGCAGATAAAGATTTTAGAGTTCTGAGTTTAGAGGGCTATTACAGGCTATGAAGTTATAGCAGATAGAAAAATAGACGATCTAGGTGCGTTTGCTGACTTCAAACTGAGACTAATATATAGTCAGCCATGTGCCTTTTTGGATATTATCATGCTAGAAACACAAATACACATTAAGAGACTACGGTCATGGTTCCCTGTTATGTAGAATTTGGGTGATAATTAGTGCATACAGCAATCAATGCTACCCTGGTGTAGGGGATAGAATGAGTAACATTATTATTGTTTTTATTTTTTTGAAATATTTTTATTAAAGTTTTCATGGATGGTACAGCACAAGCAAGTAATAATCCACAATTTGTTTGTCTTAAACAATAACAACATGGAACATCAAAACCCGCTTCCCCCCACCCACTCCCATTCTGACAGCAGCCTTTACTGTTGTAGCGATAAAAGAGCACATTGAACCACAAATAGAGATGATATCAGGGATGAGCACAATGACTATCTCCCAATCCCAGCTCACTCCACCTCTTCCCCCCAGCAGCCCCTCTAAGCAATAATATGATATCCATTTCCCCCAGACATTATGGAGTTTTTGAGGGCAAGCCTCTGCTGGCATATGTAGCTTTTTCAGCCACATATCAATTCCTCTCTTCCACTCATATAATGTGGGGCATTCCCTGGTTCCCCAGTGGCAAGCAACATCTCTCTTCGCCGCCAACAGGCTGAGGCCACAAAATAGTAGTTGGGCTCGTGGCAGGTCAATATCATTGGGGTACCCAAAAGAAGGAACCTCGGGTCCAGAGGAGGAGCAGCGAGAACATGGAACTGAGTTCTCCAATTAAAGCACTCCAATAAGATTGTATGCGGGGACAGCTCCAGATGATATGGAAAAAGGAGTCCTCTTGAACATTGCATCTCAAGCAGTGTAGAAAAGGGGCCATTCCCATGGCATGGAGGCGGCGCCAATCATAATAAACACAATGAAGGATCTTGAACTGAACCAGCCGGAGCTGCACCTTTATTGCCACTTCCCTGGGATGCATTAAGGCCGCTTCCCAGACAATGTCCTCCATGTCTCCCACAGCATTCGCACACTTCTCCCTCAAGCCCTTTAGGGAATCTGGTTTATTGTTTTTGAGTGTCCTGTAGGTGGATGAGATCGCTCCCCATCCCAGATCCTCCATCAGCAGCCTCCCTTCTAAAGACACAAACTCTGGAATAACTTCACCCAGGAGCCCCCCACCCTCGATGCATGTCTCACCTGGGTGTTTTTACAAATTGATTGTTATGCATGCCATATTCACACTGGAGTGAGGAAAACGGTGCAATATCACAATTTTCAATAATGTCGTCCAATTTAGAGATCAGATCCCAGGCCCGAAATCCCTTGACTTTACTTAGTTCAAGCAGCCACCTCCCCTCTCACAGTGGTGTTTCTCTGGTAGGTTTATCGTACCACCCAATAGACCTTGTGACTTTAGCCCAGGCCGTAATCTCCACCCACGTGGCTGGAAAGAGACGATGGTTCCCTCGACCCCTACATAGGTAATGAAAACAAGACTACGGAGCCCACTGGGTCCGTTCTAGTCTAAAAGTAGAATGTTCTTGGGGGGTATACATCCAGTTGTTGACATTGATGAGGTTGGATGCCCAATAATAAGCATCTATATCCAGCAGAGCGATTCCACTGTTATACTGGTTGTGTTGGAGAGTTGATAGGGCTACTCTGGGGTGTTTGTCGTCCCACAGCAGAGCCTGTAGATCGCCATCTATAGTGGAGAAAATCTCAGGCGAAATCAAGTAATATGTGTGCTGAAGGGCATATAGTAACTTGGGCAGTGATACCATTTTAAACATAGCAGCCCTCCCTAGCAATGTAAGGAGAAAATCTTGCCACCTCTCTCTCTTTTCGCGACAAACTCGTATGAACCTGCCTAGGTTGCGTTCAAAGCATATCTCCCTCCGCAGCATCAGAAATATCCCCACGCACTTAAATCCCAAAGTAGTATGCATCAGGCATTGTGGAGGGGGGACAACAGTATGTTCTTGCGGAAGATAGGATATGGACTTGTCCCAATCAATGCAATATCCTGAATAGCCTCCATATTCCTCCAGTGAATGAAAAAGCGAAGGGAGGGACATCATCCGCATATAGCGAGATATTTTCTTCAAAGATTGTCTCAGCGGAAATACGGATGCCCCGAATCTCTGAGTGTTCATGGATCCTACAAGCAAGGGATTCTATAGTGAGGGCAAACAAAAGAGGGGAAAGTGGACATCCCTCCTCATACCCCTCCCTATCGAGAACTCAGGGGACAGCACTCCATTGACTCTGATAGAAGCCACCAGTGCCTGTTACAACAAACATTTTCTGTGACAGGGACCTAATCCAAATTTTCCCAGTGTATGCTCCAGGAAGGGCCAGTGTACAGCGTCAAACGCTTTTTCAGCGCCAAGTGCCAGTAGTACATGTGGTTCTGGGCGATCTTTTATGATGTTTAGCCAATTATGTGTACCTCGTAAATTGTATTGAGTAGATCTTTCCGGCATGAAGTCAGACTGATCGCGGTGTATCAATGATGTGATAAATTGTATAAGCATTGTGGCTAGGATTGTGGCTAGTATTTTGATCTCGATTTTAAGCAAAGAGATCAGGCGATAGGAGCCACAAGAGTCCCTGGGTTTACCCTCTTTGTGTATTACCACAATGGTCAACCGCATGAGGTCAGGGGGAAGAGCCGCTTTCTGGTATGCTTCTATGAAGATATTCAGGAGGTGGGGTCCCAGGAGATCTTTGTATGGCTTATAGAATTCCGCAGGGGCCCGGAGTTTTGTTAGGTTTAAGTTTGGCCACGGCGTCTCTAACTTCCTTCAAGGATATCTCAGTGTCTAATACTCCCCTGTCTGCCATGCTTAAAATGGGGAGCAGAATCAAATCAAGATATGCTATTATCTGGGACGACGGCTGCAGTTATCGAGCCCCATATAGATCTGTATAATAGCTGGCAAAAGCACCCGCGATTTGGGTATCTGATTCTACAGTTTTCCCATCTGGCCCCACAATACGATTAACCCATCTCTCCTCCACCTCCTTCCTACCCAGCCAGGCAACCAGTTTACCGGCTTTGTCGCCGGCTTCATGCAATCTGTGGAGGGTTGCCTGGTTTTTGGCAGTTTCTTGCGCCACAGCACAGCACTTCTTCCGCAAAAACGCTAATTGTCGAAGGGCCAAAGGATCAGGTTTGGGGCCCAGAGTTTTTTCATGGTATGTACGCGGGGCCCGCAGAACTTTATCTATCCGGGCCTGGTATCATTACATCATTAAAGTCCCTGACAACTATATACGAGGACCCAGCCTCTAGTAGGATATTAGCGACTTTCTCTAAGGTAGGGGCCTGCAATCAGGGGTGCATATACACGGATCAATGTGACTTCCTTACGGCCTCATATCCCCTTCATTCCAACGTAATGGCACAATGGGTCTACCAACTGCTTTGTCACTGCAAAGGGAGGGCTTTTCCTAAAAAGGATGGCTACCCCTCAGGACCCAGCTGTGTATGCCACATGTGCGAGTGTAGTATAAGCTCCCCGTCCCAGAAATTTACACTGTGACCCCTTAAGATTAGTTTCCTGTTAAAATAACGAACCCCCTCTTAACACTGTCACCAAGGCCATTTACGTTCCACGATAAGACTAAGAGTGTTTTATTGTCTGTCGGAAAGGCACTCATCTCTCGCTGGTTTGTGTAAGGAAAGAAGAACCTTGTGGGCTGGTACCAGCCCATTCAGTTGCAGAGAGCAGGGGCAATGTATGCGTTCCTGATCAGAACCACAAGGTGGCTCATGGAGCTGCAGGTTCGGTGCTCTAATTATATCATTGTCAAGGACCTGTGGGGGCACTTGTCAGCATAACGATAACCATTCCCTTGAACTACACAAATGAAAAACTCCCAACAATCCCCAAGAACCACCCCACCACCTCACAAGGAACCACGCGAGTGAAACCCTACATCACAAAACGTGAAAACTTCTCAACAGGGGAGTCTGAGAGGCCTGTAGCCCACCAGCCCTACCCACTAACTCAATTCCACCCCCTCCAACAATAACAACAGGTTCAACTCTCCCTGTAAACAGTCAACCAAATGTCTGGAACCAATAACTTTATCTTTGAGTATTTGGGGCCGGCAGCAGGTGTAGGGATTGTCAATCCATCACCGTCTGGTCCCGGATGAGATGCCAAAGTGCACTTTATGGTATCGCCAAAAAGTCTGCAATCGCAGAAGCTATAGGAGCATTTTTCTGGGCCCTCCACGAGGGCCTGAATGGCCACCGCTAGAGGGTGTCTGTTTTTTTACCTTCTCCCAGTGATTCATGTGAGGGTGTCCCCTCTGGGGTGGCATTGGCAGCTCGCATAGTGTCCTGCGGGCGATCACCCTTCGAATCTGGAGAAATCTGCAGATGCCGGGGGCACCCATCTCTGCTGGGGTTCTGCTTGTCATTGAGCTGGACCCCTTCCAATGTATAGGGGTAAGTTTTTCACCCCTCTTCTCGACGTCTCTGTGTGCCAGGGCGTTCCTCTAGCCATGTCCAAGCTTCCTCTGGCATTAAAAAGAAAAAGGATTTTCCCTGATATAAAACTTTGAGTTTGGCTGGGATGTATTGTAACTGGAGGCCCTGTAATCTCACCTAATATTAGCCTTTAAGAGTTGTTGTGGTGCGGTTCCCCCAATTTACACCCCTCTGTCAGGATCATATCCCTATCTTGAAAGTTCAGGAATCTAGCAATCACAGTCCTAGGGGGTGCCCCAGTGGAGGCCTACCCCTCAACGCGTGGTGTGCCCGCTCTATGACAAAGCAGGAGGAGAATGTATCATGGCGGTAATGGAGCGTAGCCAAGAGTCAAGAAATCGCACCATGTCGGGGGCACTCTACTCCCTCGGGGAATCCCACGAATCAGATGTTGTTTCTACGGGCCCGATTTTTGGTGTTCTCCAGTCTCCACACTATTCCTTTGGTGGCAACACAGGATTCAGTGACATTCTTGGGGAGGGTCACCACCGTGTCTTAGAGTTCTGATATCCTTGACTTCGTAGAGGTAACCTGCTCGGGTACATTACAGAGATCTTGTCGCACCTTGCCCACTCTGCTCTCCAGCGCCTCACGTGAAGACGGTATAGCCAGCAGGAGTGCATGATTTTCAGGCATGGGCTGCGCAGCGGGCTCAGATGGAGGAGAGAAGTCACCACCCTAGTGTATCAATCGAGCCGTCCCTGGCGAGCAGGTTTGGCATCTTTGTCCTTAGCCATTGGTGTCACGGCGAGTCCCGTTCCTCACTCCCAGCCCGGAGCGGGCCCAGTCCGGCAGGCTATTCAGATGACAGGAGGGGCCACGCCGGGAGCCACTGTTAATGAGCGGTCCCATCACCCGCTGCATCTTGGTCCCGACATCCTGTATCTCTGCGTTCACCTCAAGCGTGGTCCTCTCTCTTCGCAGAGGAGTAGGAGGGGGGGAACTGAGCCGATAACTGCCACCCCGAGAACCCACCAAAGGCCGGAGGGCCCATCACGTGAGCCGGCCTGCAAGCCCGGCCTTCAACCCCAGCCTCCCGGCCAAGAGGCAGCTGATGGAAAGCAGGCCCCCTGGACCACAGGCAGTCATTTTCCATGTCAGGGTATGCAGGCAAGTAATTGCAGTTTAATTGGCAGCATGATGGCTAGGATCTGGTCAGGATATTGATGAGCCAGGTCGGAGCTCGGTGCCTACACATCCGGCACCACCGCCATCTTGGCCACGTCCAGAATGAGTAACATTATTAACATCTCCTGAGCTCCCCACCTCGAGATGAAGCCTAACATTTGGAATTGGTGTCTACCTCTCTGGTTCTGCCATGTTTTGCATATGTTTCACACTATTTTACACTGATAGATTTTCTGAGGCTTTTTTGGTGAAATCTGGCATGGGAAAATTAATAACTCTGAATTCTGATCTGTGTGCAAACATCCCTTTGTGCATGGATCGGAATTGAAAACACAACTTTGAATCAAGGTCTAAAAAGTGTGCACATTTTTAGAAGGGAGTGATTGGTTATGTCATTAGAGATTTGCCTAGGTCTGTATTGCTATTAGTATAGCATCACAGTGCTGTATGGTTTGAATAGATTGTATTGCATTGTAGATGTATTTATAAGGTGCTTCGTACTCTTAATGAGGCTCTAAAGCCCTTTGTGAAGGGGTAGCTTGCTACACCATGGAGTGCCATAGATGGAACAGCGCATATTTGTCATGTGGCTTATATGGGAGCTTTTTTATATCCTGTGTCAGGACTAGAGTTATGCAATAATACGTTTAAACATTTATTGGCATTTGTGAAAATAACAATACAACGACATTTGCGATGGGGGGGGGTAAGAAGGACAGGAGGAAGAGGAATTAAAAAGCGACAAGGAGGAAAGAAGGACAAGGAGCACAGTCAGGGGGGTACCACGGTCGCACAATTTTGATCATGAATAAGTACAAAATGTGCCACTCATAATGTCCAATACAGGCATCGACAGGGGCACACGCCCGGAGTGCTGAAGCTAAAGTATTGAAGGCACATAAGAAAGGTCACAGAAACACAATGCAGGGGGAGTGTCTTGAGGGAGTGAATCATGAGGGAGACACTGAAATAAAGGCAAGAATGGAATAAGAAAAACACATTGCAGTGCGACAAGCAGCGCATGAAGGCGATCGCTTTTCAACTAGCCCCATGTGGTTGGTCTCCATCCCCAGCCACGTCCAACACAGGTGAGTCCGAGTCCCTGACATGGAGGAAAGAGGCAAACGACTCCCAGATATCCCTGGGGCAGGAGTGCAATGGCATAAGCTCCCAAAAATTTGACAATTGTTCCTGGCATCACTCAAACATGCCTGGGATGAAGGGGTGGGCCTCCTACCACAGTGCATGGTGACCCTACATTTAGCCAGCAAGAGTAACATGGTGGTAAGTCAACGGTGGGAGCCTCGTGTGTCTTTAACATAATCCAGTGTTTCTGCATGAATTTGAAGAAAAAATGAGCGCGAGTTGGGTTTCTTAAGCATTCAATTCTCATAGATGGTCAGAAGTGTGTGAGTGCAGTCTGGCCTATGCTTGAAGGGGCATATTCACAAGGACTTATCGCCGAGTTATCGCCACCTTAGCGCATCAAAAGTGGAGACAGATTTATCGCCCCATTCACAAGTGGGTGCAAACTGCAGACATCGCCAGTATACCCGCGATAACTGCAAATTTTATCCCCAAGGTTGACACCACCAACTAACCCTAATGAGATGCAGAGTAGGCGTTCCCGTGCAAAAACCCACGAAAACACCACTAAACCACTTTCACAACGAACTGCCAGATCCGCGATGTGAGTCAAAACCACCCAATAAGCCGCGATAGCAGCAGGTATTTAACACCTGCCTCTTGCTGGTGTTGAACAGGACGACTACCTGCAGTAGGCAACGGAGCCCCGCACACAGCCACACCCGAAGAACAACCGAAGCCATGGAGCTACTCATCATGCAGCTTGGAGCCCTACCAGGGCCACAAAACCCACCGCCACCACTCCCAGGACCGCCACCACCCCCCCGGACCACCACAGAGGCAGCGCAGAGTAAGACAGCGGACCTACCGAAAACGCACTAGTCTTACAGACCTAATGCCCGAGGAAGTCATTGCCCACTACAGGCTCAAAAGGACAACCATCCTCCGCATCATGACCCACATCGGCCACAGGCTGATGGTCGCAACACAGCGGACAGCCAACATCCCTCCGCAGACAAAGCTGCTGGCTGTGCTGCACATGTTGGCCTCTGGTACCTTCCAACCAACAACGGCCAGAGTCGGAGGAGTCTCACAGCCAGCCCTATCAAAGTTCCTCACACCTGTCCTGGATGCCATCATCAGCTTCATACCCCAGTACCTTCACTTCCCCCACACTGCGCAGGAACAGCTGGAGACCAAGCAAGGCTTCTACGCCATTGCTAGATTCCCACACGTGTTGGGGGCCATTGACTGCACACATGTCCTGCTTGTGCCCCCTGCGGACACTGCACACATCTACCGCAACAGAAAGCACACGCATTCCATCAATGTGCAGGCAATAGTTGACCACTGGGGAATGTTCACCAATGTCGTCGCAAACTACCCAGGAAGTGTGCACGATTCCTACATCTTCCGACAGTCCATCATCAACCAGCGCTTCCAGTACGGCACCTATGGAAATGCACTGCTCGTTGGTAAGTACCAAATCAACACACCACACACCTCAAAGCCTCCATCACACAACGCACAACTGTGGGAATGCACACGTGACCAAACCACATACAACATGTCAATCAACATGCCCACCTACCAGACACGACAACACAACTCCATTGGGATCCTGGGCTTTCCATGTACACAAGCCAGCTATATCATGGCACCACAGCCACACAACAGCTGAATGTGTGGAGAGGCGGAAAGCAGGCATGTGCGAAGGAGGCAAGTGACCCATGAATGGGAATGTACACAACGACAAGTGTGGCGTGAATGTGCTGGACAGACCTGGGTATGCAAACCACAGATATATCCATGCAGACATTAACTGCTGGTGTCTGGAGAGTAGTGACAAATGCAAAAACAACAGTTGATGGACAGAATGCAGAACAGTGTCATACATTCACCCCAGTACAGAGATCTGGGCCTAAATCCATCATTATTTTGCTCACCATGCCATTCCAGTTTGGACCCAGCCATATGCAAATCAGTCTTGACCCTGTGCCTCATGGGAACAGTCCAGCCCGAACTGCCAAGCCAGGTCCTCCCTGGACTGGAAACAAGCATCCTAGGACCGGTTTCGGGGTTTCACCCCTCTTCAGCCAGGATAGCTTGATTCCAGTGGCATGGAGAGCACGGGACCCACGTCTGGGCATACCCGTCCCACTCGGGGTGACAAATGCAAAAACAGGAGAGTAGTGAACAGTGGACGCAACCATGTCACCCCAGGCTGTGGGTTAGATCACGGAAATGTCGCACGCTGCGTCCCCCCCCTGTGTGCGTGAGCGTAGTGGGTTGGCCCGGCGTACGCCAGGCCTGCTCAGGGGTGTGGATAAAAACACTGTGTCGCTGAGCGTGGTGCTCTCCCGGAATGGCCAACGTCACTGCCAGGGCGGCGCCTCTCAGCCCGCCACGAGGCCGACGCCGTGAGCAGCGGGGCCTGCGAGCCTGTGCGCCTGCTGCACCCCAGGCCGCTGATACCCAGACCCGGCTTGCCCGCCCCAGCGCTCCAAGGCCGCACTGCTCACCTGCCGACACCGTCGTATGTCAAAGAGGGCCTACCATGTACCGGTGCTAGCGCCAAGACCCATGCCCGTGACCTTGGCAGCCTCCTCAGACCATCGCTGTCCTCCGTGACACAGGCCCCCCAGGAGTCCTCATTCGTTGACATACTCCACTGCTGCAGCCGGCCTACACTGCAGTCCAGTATGTCCCACATCTAGAACTGAGTCTTCATTAATCAATGGCAGAGTTCATGCCAGTGAACGCAGGGAGAGGAGTGAGAGAAAGATGCGTTTCAGTCTGGTGGAAACACGGATCACCGTTACGGAAGAGGTCGACCACTAGCAAAGACTGACCTGGTGCCACTAACCCTGTGCGCCATGAGTCACCGTTAGCCTCCGGCAGAACATTGTTAGTGTCTGAGCCTGTGGCCTGGGGGTTGTCATCAGCAACTGGCAGGTACGGACTTGGTGTTTGGCATGAGTCTGTGGCATTCATATCTGCCATGTTGCCAGACACAGCTGGTATGTGCCCTCTGCATCATGCCCTGGGGGTACACCTCCCACTCTCCCCCGAGACACTCCGCGAAAACCACCTTTGATACATACGAGACCCTGCTCTGCCCTCATGACCCTACCCCAGTGTCCCGCAAGTCAGCGTCCCGTGGCGGTAGGCCCGTGTCAGCCGCTGTGCATCCGGGGCCACTAACTCTGCAACTCAAGTCATGGTCCCTTGCTGTTCGAACATTGCATTCCTGAGTGCCTGATGACTGTTGAAGTTGTTGCCAGCACCAGCTACTCCCTGAGGGGGGCCTACACTCACCCCACACACAGCCAGCACAGGCGTCACTGGACTAGTGGGCCTGCCAACACATCATGCCGAACCAAGTATTGTCTCTTTTCTCTCTGCACTGTCACAGGTGATCAAAGATATGCACTCTGCCCTTGGATGATGACACCCCTCCGAGACCCGAACACACCCGCCCAGAGGCAGTACAATGCGGCCCACATACGCACCAGGGGCATCGTGGAACGCACATTTGGCGTGTTGAAGTCACGTTTCAGGTGCCTGGATGTCACAGGTGGAAGGCTCCTGTACAGGCCAGACATTGTGTGCAAGATGATCGTTGCATGTTGTGTGTTGCACAACATCTGTGTACGCACCAATGCCCCATGGATCCAAGTTCCAGAAGTACTGGACGATGATGAGGACGATGGGGCAGGTGGCCCACATCCCACTGCAGCTGCGGCAGGAATAGCCCGTAGGAACACCCTCATTGCCAATTTCTTCACATGAGCACGTCACATTGTGGCTGTCCCTGGCAATCATGGGACAGTACAAAATGTCCACAAGCACAGCATGTGTGAATAAAAAATATTTGCAGGTTACAGGTTGTACTTGTACATTGTCATGTCACAGTTTCCTGCTGTGCCAGATGTGATTGGCCATGTTGTGCACATATGCGGCACCAGTTGTGTCCTGTGTTCTGTTGTGGAGGTGTTGCTGATTGTACCACGATGTTGTCAATGTTGAGGTGCACTTATTCTTATGTGCATATGCTGCACGGTAGGTGAGTCGCTCCTGCGGCTCTGATTTGGCTGCCACTTATCCCTTTCATGCGGTGTGCCTTTCAGTTCTGTGCTTCCACAGTGCTGAGATGTTGCAGACTTGGGTAACTTGTGCTCTTTGTCGAGTTGTGACTCTTGGGCATGGTTTGTCCGCAGATGTGTCGTTGACTTCAGGGGTTGTTTGTGCAGGTGGTTGTGTCTGAGTGTGACCTGCTCCTTTCCGGTTGTGGTCCGCACTCAGCCACCTCAGTGTCGTGCCATGAACATTGTCATGATGATTGGACTGCAGCCATGCTACTCGTCATGTGGTGTCTCTTGCATTGTCAGTGTGGCTGACGTATATGCATGTTTGCTGTGTTTCGCACGTGTGCATGTGTTAGTTGTGTGATTGTTGATGTGTTGGGTGGGTGCCCCTTTGGGCACATGGTGTACGTGGGACTACTTGGTGTTTGTGTGTGTGCTGAAGTGTTCGCGTGGGATCAGGGACATGATCCTGAGTCATTGTGGGTGTGCAGTGTGCTCTGCTTAATTGTGCATGTGTGCCATTGTGCCCATCTCCCCCGTCCCCCACTCCCTGGTCGGTACGCACCCTGTTGATGTAGTGTCGGGTCATGTTGGGCAGTGTCCGGATCCCCAACTCCTGTCACCGTCTCCCGACTGATGACTGTGGCCACCATCTTCTCCATGTCATTCAGCTCCTGGAGTTCTGCTGGCCCCCTCCTCCGAAGTGCGTTGCTGCTTTCGTGTTGGCAGCGAGTTTCTGCTTGGTTTTGCCATTCACATCAATCCAGCGCCTCTTGTCCTCTTCCATTGTCCTCCTCGGAACTGCGACGGCATTCACATGGTCCGACTTGGTGTGCCATCTTTGCCTCTTTGTTGCCAATGACACGTTGGAGGTGACGTACAGTTGGTGGTGGTGTTCTATCTCATCCGTGACGATAATCGTGTTTTCCTGCAGACTGTACCCCGTCTTCCTCTTCCTCTTCTCATTGCCCTTCCACGACCCCTGGATTCCTGGGTGTTCCTCCGTGGGGATTGTGGGGTTCATGTTGTGCTCTGCAGTCGGTCAGGGTGCATCCGTGGTACTCCGCAGTTCATTTCCTTTTTAGTGGCATTTTCCGTATGCTGTTCTTGTGCTTTTTCACGCATTACGCGTGGGTATTGCTGGCCTCTCACTGGTTATCACTGTTTTCTTATCGTGTTTGGGCTCATCCCGTCTTTTTACGCGTTGGGGTTTATTTTTTTATCGCCATCGCGGTGGTTGTATCGCGGACATTGGCCGCGGTTTCGGGAGGGTATCGCATGGTACCGCCGTGTTGTGAATTCCACGTTAACACAGGGTTATTTTCCTGCGATAGACTGCGATGTGTGAAGTTGCGTTAACATTTTTTGGAGATGTTTAGCACACGTTCTTGTGAATATACCCCAAAGTGTTTTGGTGTGTGAATATGGCTGAAACTGCTGAAACTGTGTCATAAACGTGTGTAGCTGTGCTTACTAATGTATGTAGGAGCGAAGTGTGAGGATAGGCGCAGACGCACAGGCAAATACCGCCATCAATGGCATGGTTTGTGTATATACAGTTGGACAGTGTTATACAGTGGGGACGCGCTGGAAGTGAAGGGAGCCTGTTGCCACACAGTGCTTGCTGCATCTGCTCTACTGACCCTGGCGGGAGCGTAAGCCTAGGGCGCTGTATTGTTCTCCCAAGAACTCACCTCACTGTGATAACTTAGATCGTCACCCACCCTGGTGGGACTACAAGCCCCAGGGTGCAACGCGTGGAAGACCAGCCCCACTCACACAGGTGTTGCAGGTGAGGGGGAGGAGTTTCGACCGCTCTACAAAGAGCAGCCTCTCCCTTTGCGGCGCAGGACGCGCTGGAAGTGAAGGGGGCCTGTTGCCACTCAGTGCTTGCTGCATCTGCTCTACTGACCCTGGCGGGAGCGTAAGCCCAGGGCGCTGTATTGTTCTCCCAAGAACTCACCTCACTGTGATAACTTAGATCGTCACCCACCCTGGTGGGACTACAAGCCCCAGGGTGCAACGCGTGGAAGACCAGCCCCACTCACACAGGTGTTGCAGGTGAGGGGAGGAGTTTCGACCGCTCTACAAAGAGCAGCCTCTCCCTTCACGGCGCGGGACGCGCTGGAAGTGAAGGGGGCCTGTTGCCACACAGTGCTTGCTGCATCTGCTCTACTGACCCTGGCGGGAGCGTAAGCCCAGGGCGCTGTATTGTTCTCCCAAGAACTCACCTCCCTGTGATAACTTAGATTGTCACCCACCCTGGTGGGACTACAAGCCCCAGGGTGCAACGCGTGGAAGACCAGCCCCACTCACACAGGTGTTGCAGGTGAGGGGGAGGAGTTTCGACCGCTCTACAAAGAGCAGCCTCTCCCTTCGTGGCGCGGGACGCGCGCGGGCAAAGCCCGGGCGAAGGGCGGGCCCGTCCTGCGCCCATCATCGCCAGGAAGAGGCAGGGCAGGGTCACCGCCCTTTCGCCTCCTATTTGACCCAGGGGAACTGCTAAACATCAAGGGACATATTAACAACGGCCAGCGATAATTATCGCTGGCCGTGCTTAGCGTGAGGAATCCTATCGCCGGCTATCGCTGGAAATTATCGCCATGCTAGCGCTGTATTAACAACGCTTAGCGCAAAGGCGATAATTTCCCAGTGATAGCGATGTTTTCCATGGAACATCGCTGGTTTTCCAGCGATGTCCCATGCAAAACGGCGATATACTTGGCGATAGGGCCTGTGGTCTTAGCCACACAATCCACCCCCATGTTAGGTATGCCTTAGTCAGGAATTTAGCAGACGTTAAATTCCTGCGTTAAGGCATACTTAACGCAATTTAATATATCGCTAACCCACGTTGCTAATATGGCGATACCTGGGTTAGCGATATTTCCCCTGTTGTATTCACAGGCACGCCCCTTTGCATCTCATTAGCGATGCGATGGGAGGCGTGCAGGAAACGGACGCTAGGTCAGGAATCACGCGCTAGCGCGTCCTTGCTAGTTCGGCGATAAAATTATCGCCGCTTTTAGTCCGAAAACGGACGCTAAAGCGGCGATAATTCATTAACGCCGCCTTGTTAATATGCCCCCAAATAAGGTACTGTGCTGATCTATGTGAGCGCACTACTCCTTGAGTGAAACCCGGGCCTTGATAGACACTAAACGTACTGAAACACTCGCTACGTGGAACTGACTGCGTTGCACCCCCGTTTCTGATATTATTTGTTTGTTTTGACTTTTTATTGTGCTTACCCAACTCACTGATAGTGCTATTATGGGTAAAAGGAAAACCATGGAAGGATCGGGGGGGGGCAAATGGAGCACCTGGCGGGGCGAGTAAGGGGAAAAAGGCAAAGAAAACCACCAAGAATATTACCAATAATTGTGTGATTGATAGAATTGAGACCCTTATCACAGAATGCGAAGGGTTTCTAGTCGCGGAATTGCCGGCGACCACTGGTGTCACCAAATCCTCATTTGAGAGGGGCTGTAGGCAACTGCTTCCAACTATAATACCCTCAATGTTTCAGAAATCCCCCCACAAACGTGCCTTATCTAGTAGTGAGGCTGACCACTCTTCATTACGGCAAGGGGAAATTGCTTCTATTCAGCACAATAATCCACTGTGTATCGATTCTGTAAATAATTTAGAGCCCTCTGTCATCATTTGTTCCAACCGCTTTGCGGCACTCGCTGAGGCTCCGGACTCTCTGGAGGAATTAGTGCACCAATGTTCAACCCCAAGCCCAAATATTACAGAAAGCTCATCTGAGCAAACAGAAATCGGTGTTCCTACACCTGAAGATCCCATGCAGATTGTCAGCGCGCTTAGGATAGAAATAGGCGCGATGAGGGTGATGATTGAGGAGCTAGTGGCTGTAGTCAATTCAATTATTCCGGGTTGCACGTTACATCAGCCTGCAGTTAGTCGCCCACCCAATTCCCATCTCTAACGGGTACTCACAAACGCACAAAAAGAACGAACTATCGCTCACAAAGGTTCTCTCCCATCCCCCACAGCACCCGCCGTCCAGGCCCTTAAGGCATCCAGCTATAAACAGGTGATTTCCTCTCAAGCCACTGTTTCCACTGGTCAGGTAAAACATCCTCCTATGCAAATCAACAGAAAGTACACTAGACCTCTTAATATATTAGCAAGTCCCTATCAGCGCCCCAAAGATTCCTGTTATTCAGAAAAATCTTTAAATCCCCCATCTGCACAGACATGTACAGTCTTCATGGTCAATGTCACCAAGCTTGATATGCATGGTGACCGTGAAAATGAAGACTCTTTAAAAATAAGGCTATACATTGGATTCGTCATGTCAGGGGCTGTCGATCCCTGATACGAGACGACATAGTCAGGGCACGGAGATGTATGCATTACAACCAACCTCTGGATCACATTGAACTAACCCTGTCAAAGCCCGATTTGGCCGCAAACTTGCTAGCACTAGAATATCGGACTTGCCCTCCAGGGCCATCAGCCATTCAGTTCAGAAGGTTTCCAGCAATTGCTGATACTAGGGCACAGGGCGAAGCACCAAAGTCGAGTGTAGAAGGAGTGACCACACTAGATGCCAACGATTGACTGAGAATAGTCCCTGCCTTACATCTAGAGTCTATGGACACCCCCCACAATAGCAATCCAAGTACCCCCCCAAGCACACAACTTCCAACTGTTTTTGACCAATTATTGATTAATTCAACCCATACTGATCACATTAGTTGTTACACGGATGAGTCGAGGGATCAGATTGTTATCTCAAACATGGGCACAGATAGGAGTGTCCCTAATGCTCTCCACATTCTATCGCATCAACCACAAGCAATATTCTCACGAGAGGTTGCCCCCGGTTTGGCCCCTCAATCACAGCTTAAGATTATTTCCTGGAACGTAGCCGGACTTAGCAGTAAATTGCTATTGCCCGACTGGAACAAACTAATAGAAGGCCAAGACATCTGCCTCTTCCTGGAAACTTGGAGCTTAGTCCCCCTTTATAAATCTGGTTATACCTGGGTTTTTTTACCAGCTGTCACCACAGGCCGAGGACGCCCCTCGGGAGGCCTGACTGTTTGGGTTAATATTGCTTTGGGTTGTAGAATTATCGAACGAAACTGTGCAAATCCAGATATAATGAGGCTCACCATCAACGGCAAAAAAGGAGCCATAACTCTTGAGCTGTTTAATGTATATGGAAGGGGGACAAAAGGGGGTGCGTCCTCAGCTATTGTTTCATCTCTAGAGCAAGAGTTATCTAGTTGTGATCCCGATTCACATCTTGTGATAGCTGGAGACTTTAACTGTACGTTCGAGCCTCTTAGTACGGAGGATATGTTGGGGTTGGAGGAGGACGATATAAGATGGGGTATCCTCCCCCTAAGTATTCCCCCCATTAAAAGATGGTCACGGGTTGTAATCCAGCTGAATGCTCTTGCTCTGGAATTTGGGCTGAGGGCTGTAAACGGTAGAACACCGTCGGATGCTGAAGGGGCTTGTACATATAATAGAATCAGCTGCCCCTCTCGCATCGACTACATCTTAATAGATGTAAGATTGTGGCGAAGCACGATTGACATGGAAGTTGTCCCTACTATCGACAGCGACCACAACCCCCTCTGTCTGACTACGAAGGCCCTTTGGACCTCTTATTGCCCTGCCCCTGATGCAACTAATAATTTGGCGACCAAGGAAGTGGTCCCCTCTAATTGTAGGAGATACCTTAAATGGCCTAAAGTTGCTGTTAATGACTTAAAAATGGCTGGAATTAAACGAACAATGGTAGAAAGCATAGCCGACATACAGGAGGCATCCCTTAATCCCGATGCCCCAGAGATAGCCCTGGATATTTACACGAGAACTGTAGAGCAGATGGGGTCTTTTTTAAAAATAGTTTCTGGCCCTAATCCCGGAAAAGCACGTCCAAAAAGCGGGCAGGCTTGGTTCACAAAAATTTGTAGACAATAAAGGAAAGCCCTAGTCTTAGCTATTAAAAGTGGAAATTGTCCTCGTGTCCAAACTGCCAGGAAGAAGTATAAAGTAGCATTACATTGTGCAAAATTACAGTGGGAAGAATCCCACTGGCAGAACCTCAAAGATGCTAGTTTAGCAAAGGATGCTAACTTATTTTGGAATCTCGTTAGGGGGGCTAATAGGAAAGATCTTGATTCAATCCCCAACCACATATCAAGCCTAAATTGGTTCGACCATTTCAGAAAACTATACACGGGGACAGACATATTATATCAGGGAGGGCCTCGTGACCAGCCAATTCCCTGCTCCGCTCTAAACACCAGTGACTACTTTAGTCTAAATGAAGTAGAAGGGGCAATTAAAAGAATTGTGCCGTCAAAAGCCCCTGGACCGGATGGTCTTCCGGGGCATTTACTTCTTGCGAACTCCAGTGATTGGGCAAAATATATTACGCTCCTAATTAATTCCATCTGTAAAGGATGCCCTATACCCGAATCGTGGAAGGGTGCCGAAGTAGTGCCTATTTTTAAAAGGGAGCTAGGGAGGACCCTGCCAACTACCGACCGATTAGCTTGATTGATGCTATTCAAAAAGTAGTTGGTAGGGTGCTGCTGCAGAGAATTCACTCTTGGGCCGAGGATGAGAATATCCTCTCCCACTACCAGGCGGGTTTTAGGACTAGAACCGGGACAGTTGACCAGGCGTTCAGGCTGCTCCTCATTTATTGGAAGGTAGTCGTGATAGGTGGAGGCAGTCTTTATCTTGCTTTCATTGACTTGAAGACTGCCTTCGATTTGGTCCCCGGGAACAATTATGGAAAGTTTTGGGTGAGATGGGTATTCCTTTGTTTATTCTGAATCTGCTTGTCCGATTGCATGAGGGCAACTATGCTCAAGTGAGGTGGGGGTCACAAGAGCAAAAAACCGATAAGATTGCAGTGAACAGAGGTGTACGCCAGGGCTGCGTTATGGTGCCTACCCTATTTTCCCTATATGTGAACGGGGTGGTTAGTTTCCTTCAGGAGATTCCAGCTGACGCCCCGGTCCTGGCAGGAGATAGGGTACCCACACTCCTGTTCGCAGATGATACGCTGTTGATTTCCAAGACCCCGGTCGGGCTACAGAGTCTTTTAGACAGGTTCCAGCTCTTTTGCACCTCAAGGGGGTTGATTATTAATACCACAAAGACTAAATTAATGACATTCAACCCCTACAAGCCCTTTAGGCATATTTTTACCTTGGGTGGAACACGCTTGGAAAGAGTTAGCACTTTTGATTACCTGGGCATCCGACTCTCCGACACAATGCACTGGAATCCCCACATTAACAAGATGCTTTTAAGTCATAAACATGTGGCTGGGGCAATAGGCAGAGAACATCGCTCCTCACAGAGCAGACCTGTTGCCCCAGCGCTCACTATCTACGCTGCAAAGGCAGTTAGCTCTTCCCTTTATGGCGCGGAATTGTGGGGGTTTAACAATGTGCAAGAGATCTGTAGATCTGAACATAAGTTTCTGAGAGAGTTAGTGAGCCTTCCCAGAAATGTCCCACTTAAGCCCCTGATGAGTGACATGGGAAGACGCTCTTATAAAGACATTGCCAGATTAAGACCGCTGCTTTATTGGGCCCGCTTGTTGTGAACTACTGAACTCGCCAAATATGCCGCCGCATTTAAAGAAGTAAATAGCTTAGACTGCAATCACAGGGTTAGCTGGCTTACCAATATTAAGAAATTAGTACTTGCCCTAGGTCTCAGAGACTCTTGGGAGGGCCAGAACCCACCCGGTAAGGATGAACTTAAAAAGGTATATTGGGCCTGGGTCGACACACAGGAACTTAGTAACCCTAGTGCAGGTAGGATGGCAGATGATTTTTACCAGATCAAACAGCATATATTTTTAGAGCCATATTTAGATTTTATTCGGATCCCAAGAGATAGGGCACTCTATATACAGTTCAGGGTTGGCTCCCTTTTAGTCCGTGAGCTAACTGCAAAATGGAGCCCACCTCGTCAGACAATCGCGGATTGCCCTTGCTGTGAGACACCAAAAGAGAGCATGGCCCACCTCATGTTCGCATGCCCAGCATATTCCAGGGCCAGATCAAGATGGCTAAAACCAATCTGTAGACAACTGGGCACCTCGGATCATAGTGTTGCCTTGCGGATCTTGAAATCAGATCCAAGAGCTCTCTTTGTCTGTGGCGTGGCAAAGTATCTTGGCTGTATTTGGCTTGTCAGGTCTAAATTCTTGCGTAGGGAGGTATGAATTTATAATGTGAATGTATTTTTATATAATTTTAAAATGCCATCAGATAGCTTTAAAAGATGTATGCTCTTATTTTTTTCTTAACCAAACTTGTTTATCAAATTATATTTTAAAATTCATCAAATGTACAAATGAACTTTCCACCTTGGCCCAGGGATTACTGTGTTGCTGCTAATATTTATTAACAAAATGATGAATTTTTTGTATATTGTCCCTGGATGGAATGTATATATTTACCCTTTTACCGTCTTTATGATAACTCGTATCTTTTATTTTTGGCTTATATGAATGAAGTTGCTTTTATGATACTTGTTATCGAAATAAAGCTATTTGACAATGAAAATGACAGTATATACAGTTGAAACCACATAGATTGTGGGGCTAAAATAGTGCACAGAGATAAAGGTGCCTACCTTGGGAGGTGCAAATGCCTGGAGTCAGGTAGTTATGAGGCCCAAGAGTGCATTCAATCAACCCCAAAACAGGCCCTGTGGAAAGAAAAGCTGTATCAGCTTCACAGTACAATGGGGCCTATGGCACCCACAATAAACTTTGCTTAAGGCGATAATTATCAGGGATTGGAAAAGCAGACAGTAGTTGGAGTGCTAGAGCATTTATGAGAATCATTGCTAAAACCTGATGACGGAAAAAAATCTTTTTTCTTTCAGTTTCTGTTTAAATAGTGGCTGATATAAATGTTCAAAGTATTAGTAAAAAATTAAACAAAGGAATGTTTCTGCTAGATATGCACTTTGGGCCTCTAAAGGGTTAGAAAAGTGCTATACACATGACAGTACAATATAATATCACTGCCTCTCTCCACTGAATTATGCTAGAATCTTACATTCTTCATTCTTGGTCTTTTGTCAAAGTTAAAGTGTGCAAAATTACCCCTGCTGCCTAATTGTAAATGTGGTGGAATGTAAGAACTGGGCCTTTCATCCTTGGTGATCTATCGATTGGCACTTTAAGTAGCCCACTTTTGTTCCAATCACAAGTTGGGCAGTACTTGCAGGGTGCAAACTCTGCACCAATAATTACCAGCACTGTGCTGTAAGAACCCAACAGTACTGTGCAATTGTGAGTTAAACCCCACAGAATGGGGGATTGTTTTGCGGATCCAGATTTACTAGGTGGTATTCCACATGGTATTCCCTTTTCCATGAAATTTAACACACACGTTTGCCACCTGGTCTAAGGAGGTGGTAAAAGTGCAGAAGGCTGCTGTGAGGTGGAGGTGGAGGGAGGGGACAGGAGAGTGAAAGAAGTGGAGACTGTTGACTGGTAGAAGAGTGCATGTCATGTCTCCCCGTACCTTGCCTGAGGCTTAGGCAGGAGTCATGTAAGGGGTCCAGGCAGTTACAATGCAGCCTTTTCACACAGTGATTTTACCTGGTGGATTTTCCAAACAGTTCCCAATCAGGGCCCATGTCATTTTTGGCACAGTGCCTGTCGGCTGATTAGGCACAGAGAGCGCAACACCACCAGGCACAGAATGCGATGAAAAAAAAACTAAGCCTCCTCTACTTGTGAATGGCTACTGGATGATCTCAGTGGTTGAAGTGTGTGGGAACTATTGGGAACATCATTCTAATTTCCTTTAAATTTTACAGTAACAAATTTCATATATTTTGTTTAAGAAACTGTTCTAGAACGGACGGACGGACGGACTTTTGGGTGCCTCTGGTTCAAAGAGTAGGGGTCTCTAATGCTGTGGAGCAGAGGGAGAGACAGACAGCAAAAGAAGAAACAAGCAGAATGTCTGTTATCTGAAAATAATGTATATGTGAGAAATTGGTTCTTCAGCAAAAGTAGACTGCAGTATATGGCTTTAATTGATGGAGTCTCTTGAGGCTTCATAGGGACTAAAATGATTTTTCGAGAGGTAATGTAAGGCTTGTATCAGCTAAGCTCTGGAGTGTGATTTTTATGGGAATTTATAAAAAGAAGATTCCACTAGGTACATTATGATTGCGTATTACTAAAAATACATATTTGAATACACTTGCGTTATCTAAATCTCTTGCCACATTTTGCGGCAGCCTTATGACTTGCATATTCACAGTGCTTTCAGCTGCAGCCTGGGCACTATAAAACATGTCACTATTCCCAAATGTACCAATAAGGATTCAGTTCTGTGACCATTTACACACACAGACATAGGAGTGAGCACAATAACCAATGGAACTGTCATAGCATAAAATAATTAATTTCCCACTGTTTACGTTAACTTGCATTTATTTTTCATTTAAGGTATGTGCCGTATAAAGAGAAAGGCCACCAAAATAGTTGCACAATATTTTGTTCTTTTTAGACACGTCCCCATTACACTCCGGATCGGAGCTACCATACTTTTTACCAGCCTGTTAGTGAGGTCCCATTTCATAACATGTGTATTTGTAAAGCACACGTATCACCCAAGGGTCTCAAGGCTCTGAATAACAGATATATATTGTTACCCAACTCAATGGTACTCATTTTACTGACCTCAGATGGATGAAAGGCTGAGTAGACCCACCGGGATTAGAACCTGTGACCATGAGGTCAAACACAGGCCCCTACAGTGGATGCATTAGTCCACTGCGCCACCAGACCCGGCTCCGTGTAAGCCAGCACACAACAGTTGAGGAATATTGTGTATCCTGGATCCCGAAGCAGCCCAGGCTGACTCATGATGTGGGGAGGGTGGGGGCTGAAGCCCTTTGAGCCCAATGGGAGTTGCACCCCTACCTGCAGTCCCCAAGCAGCACTGGGCAGGCACCGCGGTCAAGTGTGGGACTCACAGAAGCTGCCTGCTTGCAGGGCTAATGTAAGACTTTAAAGCAGAAGGTCCTGGAGGCCTGAGCTACCAGGGTGCGCCTGAGCAGAAATCTTGCGTGCTGTCTTCGACGCACTGCATCAAATCACTAGTGACCCACTAAAAATAATGCTAATTTCAGATCACACTGTTGTAGGGATTCTGCACATACACAGAGCTATGCACAGGATAATAGGACCTCGGAGTATAGTGGTGAACCAACCATGCACCTTAGTACCCACAATCCCAATCCGACTAGCTTTAGCGTCTCATTAGCAGCGATGCTACCAATGATTAGACAACCCAGAACACGGTATCTCTCTCTCAGGACTCGCGGGAGCAAGAACACCCTTTCATTACTCACTCATACCTGTCCACAACGTGCGTAGTAAGAGACACAGTATAGTTTAAAATGTTTATTTCAACTATCGTGCTCAAAGATACAGTACCCAGGCCAGTACTATCAACATAATGCATAATGATAAAATAATAAGCATAGTTACAATTCCATAGAATACAAACGGGGAAAGCATGTCATAAGGCAGTGGATATAGGGCTAAATGACCTTACCACCCTCCCCGTGATACTAACTAGTTTATTATAAAAATAGAAGACCTCTGGGCGTTGTCAGGCGAACCCTCATACATCAATATCTAGATGCAAGGTTTACATCATCAGACAAGCACAGCTCTTCTCTCTGGAAAGGTTTTTCTCCAAGTGCCACAAACAGCGAGATCACCATATTAAAAGCACACAAATTTCTCCAGTGCAGCTGTACCTAGTGTTATGTCTAAGTGCGAGGGACTGGCCAGATCAGCACGAACAAGGGACGTTGTTTTTCGACCTTGTACATGTTGTGCAGACGAAACCCACAGGGAACAGGAGAAAAGGTGAAAGGCAGAAAGCCAGACAGTTCTAATATAGCTGGGCACAAGCAGAGGCTGGAAAAACAAAGGCACGAAGTAACGTGTGCATAAAAAGGCATCATGGCAGCCAGGCCTAAGCCAACTTAGCAATGCAGACAATGAGGCCACAAACCACACGACACCCTCCCCTGGTCAGTCCATAGGACGAAGACAGAGTTCAAATAGATGGAGCAGAATGCGGAAACGTCCATGCAGGAATAGCCCCCAATGAAGGACAATGAACGGAAGAGGGAAAAAAAATTGCAAAAAATCCAGTGAGGCAGGACGTAGAAAGTGGAGGCCCCTCAATCCATGAGAGTGTAAGAGCAGAAAAACGCCACACCTTCCAAGAGGACATCGTTGGAACTGTCCTAAAAAAGAGACGCCATCCAGTTCAACAAATCAAAACTGCATCCATGTTCCTCGCAAGAGGGAGTAGTGAACAGCCTTGCGGGACAACTTGCGTGATACTCAATATAACTTTGTCGTAGGAGAGTCTGAGCAGCCGCCCAGACATCCCATTGTGCCAAAATTCCAAGTGCAGCCGCATGCGCCATTAAGCCATCACCTGAACAGTCCCGTCATGGGCCTCTAAGGGACCCACCAACCGGACAAAATCCGGGTCAGACAGAGACGAATTGGAGAGGCAATAATCCAAGGACCACGAGAAAGGACATCGGATGCAAGACATCACAGGTTGCACGCAAGTGAAATACGCAAAGCGAAAAGAAAGTCTATAGGACACACTAAGTGTCGCCAAAGGCAGGATGCCGAAGCCGGCGAGGATGCGTTCACGGAGCATCCGGAGTCGGCCTTGGTCGAGGAGGGCCCCAGGAAGTGCAGCCATTGCGCAGCAAACAGACCAAAAGCAATATACCAGCCGCTAAGGCGAGAATCAACGGAAAGCCGCCAAAGACGCTGGAAAAAATGGAATGAATAAAAGCCGGTATTACACCAAAGATAGTTTGAAAGGAGGTAACAAGGCCAGAGCCCACAACCTTAAAAAAGTGCACAAGACCTTCAGTGCGTGATGCATTGAAAACACGGTGAATCAGCTCACCGAAATGTTGTGGGAGGTTTGTGTTCAACAGGGCCTGTATTTCACTGTGGGTACTAGCCACCTGGAGGATGAATGTCTCCCGAGCGGACGTGAGCATAACCTCCTGGTTTAATAATAGCGCCTTTATTCTGCTCAATTTATTGAAATCTGCCTTCAAAGTCGGAATGGAAGGCCAAATGGAACTATCTATGATGTTGTGCGGGGGAGGAAAAAGCACATTTTTACAGCACACAACCCTGTGGGAAACAGTTACAATATAGGGTATGCCAGCCAGCATTCCACAGCAGTCCTGATTATTCAGAAGGAGATAGCTACCATTTGCAAGCACAGTAAAAGCAGGAGATATAGCAGGAGCAGGGATGCCCTTTAAAACACAAGCAAGATTCGGAGCCAAAACGTTACAAGCTCCGTGCAATTTAATGTTCTTACAAATCAAGGAATGACCCACAGTAGAATCGCAGGTCTCTCCTGTGAGAAAAACTTCCTTTCCGTCTCTAAGGCATCTATACAGGAAAGGCAGGGACCAAAGTTCATGTAAGAAGGCACTGCCTAGAGGCTGAAGACGGCCCACAGGATAATGTTTCATGCAGGAACTGAACTCAAATAAAGAAAAAGGCAAAGCAATAACCCCGTGAACTAGCCACACTGCAGAATCCAATTCCGCCACAGAGAATGGTAAGGGCTCTATCTTTTCGATATGTAAGAGAGTGTATGTTGCATCTTTCATGGACATGAATTGCTGTTTCTCAGTCAAATTAAACTGCAAGAACAAGGCAGAGGTGTTCAAAAAATGCCAAGGAACTTTCCCCATTTTAAGCGTTTGCAAAGTCCATGCAAACTGCATTACTGAACGCAACTGATTCTGACCATGATATAACACAGAAACATCATCTTGTACAATATCAACAACAGAGGAAACAATATTCTCTAATGTGTAAATGCGGGAAGACAGGGTATTAATACTATTGTCAACAACAGCAAGCACCTTTTCTAAATTTGCCTGATCAATCTCCCGAAGACGGGAGGCAGCTTCAATTTGTGAAAGCTTCCAGAGTTCATTGTAAGCTTCATAAATGAATCTCTTAGGTCGAGGACCACGAGGCCCCAGAACAAAATCGGACAGATCCATGTTGCCTGATAGGAGGGATAAATGGTGTTTCACAGAATCTAAGGAAGAGTGCTGCAACCACTGTTAACACAATTTACCAACAGAATATGTTGTAACAGTACGAGAGTCAGAAAACCTTGGATCCGGTCTATCCTGTTTGTAACCAGGAACCGAATCATGAAAACGCATTTGGCAGGCATTTGAAGCCGTTGGCCAAGCCAACCAGGGTGATTGAACAAACGTAGAGATATTAAACGAATTGTTCTGAAACAACGCTTGCAAATCGGCCAGGGAAACATTAAAACGCAAGCTGTCGTTGGGAGTGGAAGACAATGCGGGAATGGAGGGTGCATTCAACTGTTTAGAAGTAGCCAAACCCCAACAGGTCATTTGATAGATGGTATGATTTAAAAATAAAATTTGGGTCGGGATTAGACAAGCACGGTGCAAGGCTTCAATGCCCTGCATCTGCCATGATTTGGTGCCCCAAATAGATTTTAAGTCAATGGTGACCTACCAGTGTTCATAACCACCCACCGCTAAGGTGTTCAAAAAGGAACCCGAATATAGCAATTTGGTGTGGGTCAACATAATCTTCTGTGTGGACGAATTATTCAATTTAAAATAATAGGACCCAGGGTTTGACCTATCAAAGTCCGTAAAATAAGTAAACTTACTTTTAAGTGTGGGGGAGCTACCTGGCAAAGGGGTCGGACAGTGTTCCCATTGGGTGTAATTAAAGGGACCCCGCAGAGTACATGGTTTATGGAGAAAGTGGTTGCCCCAATGCTGGTAACAATATAAATCGGCATAACTTGCAGAATTCATATACAAATCTTCAGCATTAAAAGCTGCATAATATTTCAAATCAGTAAATAACGATTCAACGGCATACACATCCCGATCTTCAGAATGAATATTACTTTTAACGACATCACCCATTGAAACATGAAGGACATTTGGTACATTAAAAATTTCGGTGGGTCCATGAATTTGGAAGTTTACCACATCCCATACGATGCCATCAGCGACTGAGAAAGCTGAAATGTTCACGAATGTGTGGTCACGCTTCATGATGTGAGAAGAAGAATGCGGAGCCAAAGTTCCAGCGACACAGTTCACAGCAGAGCGTTCTGGTAAATAGTGACCATTGATGAGTAGAAAAAATACTGTGACAAAGCCAATGGACATGAACAGAAAAATCAGGAATAGTACCAACCAGATGTATGTCCATGGTGGGATCAAAAAATTGTCTCTGAACCAGGAGATTAAAATACTGAATCTGGACGGGATAAGTGATGAGGTGGAAGCCGAATCAAAGGAATAACGGGTTGGGCTCAGTGGCGTTGTTGGTAGGTGAGCCACCGATTCGTTGGCAGGGTAGGTATACTCGGTCTCCTCGTTGCAGGGGGAATCCGGGTAGTCGAGCAGGCGATCAGGCACATCTACCATCTCAATGGCAACATCAGTGACCATTCGCGCTGGAGGGCCACAAACATGTGTCCTAGAAATGGCTGGACAGGAGACCGCTGGTGTTACACTATTCAGGATCGGCCAGATGTTGTAGCTTGACATTTTCCACTGAGACGTATCTGTTCTCTTTGCGACCAGGAAGCGGTGGTAAGATGACAGTTCGAGTACCCTTCAAGCCAAGGACTGGAACTGGTGCACGAAAAGAGGGGCCAAATTCTTTTTTGCTCTCCACCTTCTCTCGGACCAGGTCTCCAACCTTCGGAAGCCAGCCGGCGACCGGAATCTGCAGCGCAGTGTCTGTGGCTGAAGGTAAATGTTTGTTTGCAAGTTTGTCACGGGCTTGTTGTAAGTCCTGCAACATAGTAGAATGGTTATCTACATCAAAGATTGCGGATTGCGCCGCCATGTCTAGACCATCAAGGTCGGGTACAAACATTTGGATGCCAAAGAGCATTTCGTATGGGGTCCGCCCACCCAGAGGTCTTCTAGGGAGATTATTAAGTGCACGTTGCACGCTATACAAGTGGGCCAGCCAGTTCCTGCCAGTACCTAAGACTCTAGCTGTCAAGGATTGCTTTAAGTCACGGTTCATTCGTTCAACAATCGAATTGCCCTCAGGCCGATATGGAGACGAAAATTTCACCCGCACCCCCAGTGACCCCATTGCGTCCTTGTACGCCTTAGAGGTGAACGCCGGACCTTGGTCAGAATGGAAGGTGCCACAGGCAAAAATTCACACAAAGACACGCAAATCCCTTATGACATTTCGAGCGTCAGCACTCCGTTGTGGCCAAATCCAGATGAAACGTGTGCACGAGTCTACTGCAACTAAGATGTATTTGTATGCAGTGTCAGAAGAAAATGGACCGCAGTGATCCAGGTAAACACACGCAAAAGGTCTGTTAGAAATGCAGAGCAGTGTTTGTGGTGGTCGTGTAACCGTTGAAGGCTTAATTTGCTGACAAACATCACAAGAAAGCACATAAGTACGGGTCTGTTTATATAAACCACGCCACCAGTAACGCTGCTGCAAGATGGCAACCGTCGCAGACATGCCAGCATAGGCCGAAGCCAAGCCTTCGTGTGCGGCTGTTATCAAGGAAGGTCTGCGGTCCGCGTTGGGAATCAGCCGATCACCAACGTCTGGAATTTTTACGTAAGGAACCTGATCGGGACCTACTTGATAAGAGTATTTGGAAAGGAAACCCCATGGGTAATTAGCACCCTCCTTTGTTGCAGCAATAGCTGCCAAAATATCATTATCTATTTTAGTCATGGATCTTGTAACTGCTGCTACTGAGCACGTGGCTACTGCTGATTTGGCAGCTTCGTCTGCCAAACCGTTACCGACAGCGTGTGTGCCCACACGCTGGTGGCCAAGGGTGTGAATCACCTGTGTGAGAGGCAAACGTTGTTTAAGATCTGCCACTCGAACCCAAAGCATCTTATGCTTAATTGTGTTGCCTTTTGCATCTCTATAGTCGTTCTGCGACCAAAAGAATAGATTGTCATTGAAAGACTGAACACAGTAGTAAGAATCGCATACAATAAGTGTCGTCACGTCTGGATTAGCGAACTCAAGTGCGAGCACCAAAGCACGCAGCTCGGCCAATTGTGCAGTACTGTCTCCTAGTGCCTGAGTGTGCACTACAGTCGATTTGAACTCACCGTTCACCATGGTACCTGCAACAATAGCACACGCTGCTGAATAAGCATGCTTGGAACCCGTGGCCGGTTGTGCCGAACCATCGGTATAGATAATACATTGGTACTCCTCAAGCGGTAGCAAGGACAGAGGAGGTAGATGAACAAATTCATACTGTAAAAACTCCTGTGTCTGAAGAGAGGAATCAAAGATAAAAGTGACATCCGGAGACGTCAAAGATGTAGCCCATTGTCCCACGGGGGTGCAACGCCTTAGAGTTTGGAACACTCACTTTCGTCACTGCCTCAAGGGCAGGATATGGTGTTACTACCAAAATGCGGTTTCCCTGTGCCAGTGCGCGTTCCTTTAGAATCGCCATTTGCACTGCAGTCAAAACTTTCTCCACAGAGGAAAAGCGCATTTCTGCTGAAGTGTAAAGATGTGACTTGTATGCAATCGGGACTGTGTCACCTTCGTTAAAGGTTAAGTATGTGAAACCCACTGCCCCTGGAACGATTCTAATCACCAGGTTAGTGTGGTTGTCACGAGTCAACAAGAATTTCAATTCAAGTAAATCTGCCTGCAAAGATTGCAGTATAGAGGAATGCTCGGGAAGCCAGCATGACTTTGAAAAGTTAGGTTGTATCAAGGCATAAAGAGGCTTGATACGCTGGGCATATTCGGGAATGTAAATACGCCCGAAGTTTAGAAAACCCAGCAAAGACTGAAGCTTCTTCAGAGTAGTTGGAGGGCACAAAAGTGCGCATTTCTCCAAGAAATGGGGGGCTAAGCCCTTACCTTCATTGTTGAGCTCATAGCCCAAAAACAAAACAGTAAATTCAGCAATGTGAGATTTGGCAAAATTAAATTTGTATCCTAAGACCGCAAATTCAAGAATAATGCGGTCCACTCGGGAAAGATGCGGCCATAATTCGTCGTCTGTCAGATAAATATCGTCGACGTACGAACACGCATCTGGGTCTATGCTGTCCAACAAAGAGACAACACGGGCGGCGAAGACACCCGGACTGTTCTTGTAGCCCATGGGTAAACGCCGGAATTTGAATTGTTTACCACCGGAAGTGAAAGCGCTCCATTGGCCGCACTCCGGGGACAAGTTGTGCATGTAAAATCCATTGGATAGGTCAAGTGTCGTTTTATATTTTTTACGAACAAGGCTGTCTACAAGCACAGACCTGTGTGTATTTTGCACCGCAAAGGTCCGACAATGAGAGTTCAAATGTCGGTAATCCAAAACTAGGCGGTACGATCCATCGGGTTTAGAAACAGCGAAAAGGGGATTATTCATAGGTGATAGGCATGTTTCAATTACTCCTTGATATTCTAACTGTGTCAGAATGTCGGAAACGGGACCTTTAGCTTCCCGCTTGATGGGATATTGGGGTTGTGGCTGAGGCAGCGACCGCAAAGGAATGTCATGGGGGGGAGAGTCCTCATCCCAGCCCACGTGATTACGGTATAATGCCAGAGCCAGGGCACCAGCCCATTCAGCTGCGAGAGCCTCCGCTTTGTCCTTGGGGACATGAAGAGAAAAGCTCGGAAGGATTACCTCCTCCCCTCTACGCGCAGAAAATACGAATGGGGGCGGCCAATCCGCCTCTGCTAACAGAATATCGTAAGAAGAGGTCAGATTCCCCCCAAAAATCCCTTTAATAACACGCTGTATGTCACCTTCAATTTGAAGGACAATATTATATAGTCTGTCAGGGGGTGCCACTCTGGTGTCAGCTGTCTCGACAGTAATGAAGGTGTCAGTTGCTGTCGCCTCCACATGAGGACGTAGTGCCTCCCGCACTATGGTAACTTCCGCGGCGCTGTCTAGGAGCGTCACTGCCCACGCCCAATTCAGGAGTCTCGTTCTCACCGTCTGTGGCATACCTCGCTGTTAAAGCTGCAACTTTCTTCTTCTGAAACTGTGGGCGAGAACGTGGAAATTCTTCGGTTTTCCCTCGGACTTGTTGTCGAGGTTGGTCTCGTCCCTGTGGAGCCTCACAACCCCTGCCTCTATCCTGGCGTTCTCCTCCACCTGTCTGGGAGGTCGACGGTGCCTGTGAAGAACGAGGAGAACGCGTATCAAGGACTTGAAATCTCTCTGGAGATTTAATTCTCGCTCTATCACGCAAATCATAAGTGCGTTCAGAAGATTCGGAAACCGGGGATGCGCCACGCGACCCTGGTTTTTTCTGTTGCTTACCCTGTTTCTTCAGTCTCCAGTTCTTTTTAGTAAAGAACGGTCTCTCATCTTTCTCAGATTGAGTTTTCTGTTGTGGCTGCGATTGAGTTTGCGTTTTAGCAAAAGGCTTAACTCCCAAACTATTGCGGCCAATGGTTTTATAAGCCTGTGCAATAATTTTGGGTAATTTGCGTGGCCTGTCCGGTTCTGGGACTAAAGCCAAAGCATTAGCTACTTGAAAGTTAACTGCATCGCCCTTGACATTTGCAAGGATTAAGTCAGCCACTACATCGAACACTCCCACCAGTCTCATCCCTAATTCCACAGCCGCTTCAGGGCCATGCTCATCTTGTACCCGTTTAATTACAGAGGGGAGAACAGTCATGGAAGGAGTGCCAAAACACTTCGCATATACTGCTGCGAATACCTTGCCCCAGTTGTTGCATTCTGCTCAACTCGGGAATTAAGTCTTTTGGCAAACTGATCGTTAAAATCCTGTGTTTGTCCACAGGAGAAGTATTGGGAAAAACTGCCTCCAGCTGGTCAAATTTTTCTGCAAGCCAATAAGGCAAATCGTCCTTATTTTGTGGGCGCTTGCCCATCACCGAATTAACCATGACGGGACTTATGGTTACACCGCCCGGTCCAGCTGGATGCACTGCAACTCCAGGAGGGGCTCCCTGTACGTTGCCTGTAACATACTGTACTAAAGCTCTGTGAATGCGTATCAAAGACGTATGTAATTCACGCAGTTCAGCAACCACAATCGTCAAATAACGCGGATGTGGGGTATACCCGACCAAGACTGGCCAAGTGGCCCCATCTATTGATAGGGGGCCTAGACGAACCGATGTGACACGGATGTGGGAGGGCGCCATTAAACCAAAAACGGTGTTGCCATGCCGTAAGTGGTACTTCGAGAGCCTGATAAGGCCGATAAGCATTGGGTAGGGCAGTGATAGTGTACTCATGGAACAAATCGTCCGCTCCATCCACCGCCGGAAAAGTGACCCAAGAATAAAACACCTCAAAGTGGTGAGCCGGGTCAGCCTGCACCACAAAGATGAGTGAGACACCCGCGTCAGGCACTCCATAAGCCAGTAAATGTGCCCGGAGCGCAGCGCGGCTATGTGCCGGTATATTTATATCCGCCATTAAGACCAGAAATAATCGACAACCTAATATGAGGCAGCACAATATAGGGGTTACTTAAACACCTTTTAATAACTTCAAGCTTGAAAGAACCTATAAAAACGTCAATATAGGAGGTATCACCCACACACACGTTTCTGGAAGCGTATGCGAAGGATGTTGTGGACAAGTACAAGTACTACTCAAGCGTCTCGCAGATAAGCAGCCCACTACGTTGGTAGCGCCATGTTGTAGGGATTCTGCACATGCACAGAGCTATGCACAGGATAATAGGACCTCGGAGTATAGTGGTGAACCAACCATGCACCTTAGTACCCACAATCCCAATCCGACTAGCTTTAGCGACTCATTAGCAGCGATGCTACCAATGATTAGACAACCCAGAACACAGTATCTCTCTCTCAGGACTCGCGGGAGCAAGAACACCCTTTCATTACTCACTCATACCTGTCCACAACGTGCGTAGTAAGAGACACAGTATAGTTTAAAATGTTTATTTCAACTATCGTGCTCTAAGATACAGTACACGTGCCAGTACTATCAACATAATGCATAATGATAAAATAATAAGCATAGTTACAATTCCATAGAATACAAACGGGGAAAGCATGTCATAAGGCAGTGGATATAGGGCTAAATGACCCTACCACCCTCCCCGTGATCCTAACTAGTTTATTATAAAAATAGAAGACCTCTGGGCGTTGTCAGGTGAACCCTCATACCTCAATATCTAGATGCAAGGTTTACATCATCAGACAAGCACAGCTCTTCTCTCTGGAAAGGTTTTTCTCCAAGTGCCACAAACAGCGAGATCACCATATTAAAAGCACACGAATTTCTCCAGTGCAGCTGTACCTAGTGTTATGTCTAAGTGCGAGGGACTGGCCAGATCAGCAAGAACAAGGGACGTTGTTTTTCGACCTTGTACATGTTGTGCAGACGAAACCCACAGGGAACAGGAGAAAAGGTGAAAGGCAGAAAGCCAGACAGTTCTAATATAGCTGGGCACAAGCAGAGGCTGGAAAAACAAAGGCACGAAGTAACGTGTGCATAAAAAGGCATCATGGCAGCCAGGCCTAAGCCAACTTAGCAATGCAGACAATGAGGCCACAAACCACACGACAACACCCACACCATGCTCTGGGCCTAGCGGCACTGCTTCCATTGATGCAGCAGGTGCAGTGGCACCGGTGCTGAGAGTCCTGAGTGGCCCACTGAACACTGGTTATTGCTGTATTTCACAGTTCAACAGAGGCCAGAGGAGCCCATTTCCTTCCTTGCACTAGGGTCTATGACACACTGACTACACCAGTTCTTGGGCCCTGCCAGAATAACAATGACAACATGCACACACCTGACGTCCGGCCTCACGAACAGACCCAACCTGTCATCATCAGTTACCTAACACACAATAAATATTAAGGGCATGTCCCACCCACACACCTCAGTAGGTCCAATTGGAGCCATAGTAGTCATGTAAAATGTGGAATACCTCTCTACTTCCCAGAGGTAATATAGGCCAGAGGTTCTCCAGCGTGCGGGCATTTCTGCTTCACATAAGTTGGTGGAATATTAAACGCGTAGGCATTTCCCAGCTTTGCCAAACTACTCAAATGTAATGAAGAAATGCACCTACCTGTAGCTCCACGCTGACTGTGTCCTAATGCCCTACTCTTAAATATTCCTGACAAGCCCCTTCCAGCAATTTATCACCTTGGGTCATCAAGAGTGCAACAGCCATTATTGGGAGTTTGTGGGAAAAGGTACAAAAAGGCCAATCATCCCTTCTGTTTTTGTGCTTGGAAGCATAGCCTGACCTAAATTATTGCAGACTCATGCTCGTGGAGCCAAGTCAGGGCTGTTGTGGGATATACAACGCCCCCCTCATTAGCGTTGAAGCATACCTTCCTACTTACCCACTACTTATTCAATGCTTCTGTCTTGATTGCATTACTCATGTGGCACCGTTATCTCTGGCTGTGGAACTTTCATTGTCCTCTCTGCGTTCTTCTCCCTTGGAACATCATCAACACATGTCAGGAAATTGTAGAAAGAACATACTATGAGAATCTTATGCTGTATTTCTTGTTGCTGTTGTGTATCGGGGGGAAATACTCAGGACAGAGAAGTGAGGGTTACAGCCCAAAGTCAGTGGGACCTTCGTCGAGACTAAATGGACTCGACAGTAAAGCATTTTCACACGTGTAATTTGTGCTGTCTGTTGTCCATGCGGACTAATTTAGTATGTCAAATGGCTCAGAAACTGAAACTCTGAACAACCCATCCGAGGAGTAGAATTTAAACTCAAACGGCCAATGTATCTTGAAAGAAGCGCCCTATAGAGTGGAAAAACACATGCCAGATGACCTGCTCTGGCAGGCCATTGAACACATAAAGATTTCAAGTAGAGTTGGGCACATCTCAAGACTGTTGAAATCAAGGGGCTCAGTACATAATGGACTCAATGAATATCAGAAACGGACATCACTGGACAAATCAGTTCAGAATTTGGCTTAGATGCATATTTTGATGGTGATCCTAGATGTACCCTGCTGGATAATCTTAGTCATTATACTCATGGGCTATCTCTTTTGTGTTGCACTCTAGGACAAGAGTACCGTATGGAGATTCATTGTTCGATTTTTTAAATTGTGTAAGCAACTTATGCACGTAAAACCTTGCTGAGATTCAGTGTCTAACCTTAACCAGTGAAACCATCATAAGAACTAACACAGATTCTTGAATTGTGGATAGGTATCTGACGTCAAATTGACTGCTAATTAACATTTTCTATCTTTTCTTCATAAATGAATCTAAAAATGTAATGGTTTAGTCTGAAGACTTTTTTCCTTATTTAGAGTTTGACGGAAGCGGGACATCCACCAAAAAGGGGTGGATGGCTCATCATCCCAATTTGGAGTGCATAGCGCTTCTATAAATGCTAAATTGGGTGGGTGGGATATCTGCTGATTTTTGGAGGATGTCATGCATCTGTCAAACTCAAAATAAGGCCCTTAGTACAGATTCAAGAACATGTTTGGTGTCGCACATGACAAAGGACTGGGATATGAGTAATATTTCTTATCTGTCACCTTGTGCTGGTCCTATTCTGCATTTTTGATCACACTGAACTTTGCACTTCTGAGCCCCACAACTGGCTGTCCTTGACTAGTAACATTATACCAAGTATTCAATCTTCCTATCTCTCTTTTATCACTTTGGAAAAGCTAGTTCACTCCTCGTCATGTCCACTCACTGCAAATTATTCCATTATTCCCTTTGAGCAACATTGCATTTGGTTTCATTTGTAGAAATGGTCACATTTATTTCCTTTAAACCAGAACTGACCTATTGTAATTATAATACTCTGAATCCAGGATTCCCAAAAAAATGTCATTAAGGAATGGAGGAGTAATCCCAAATGTGAGTGTCTGCCAATTTGTAGATGTCTATAGTTAGCTGACACACAAGGCTACTAAAAGCAGTTTTGACCCAAATCATACAATTCAGCCTATACCCTCAGCACACATTTTCTATGCAAAATACCATTCATTAGGTGATTTAAACACAAATGCAATCAATGTTTGTTGTTTTTTCCTTCTTTCTTTATTTTCAATCTTCATTAAGTCTCTCTTTAGCCAACACTTGTTTCGTCATGTCAGGATTAACCCACGACTTCCTCAGGGCTAAAAGACTCAATAAACAACACCATTCTGGTTGCAGTGTGCCTGTATACTCCAGTCCACTGTATCTGTGACATAGTGTTGTTGTCCAATAACATTATTGAAAGTGAACTTGTGGAAACCCATGCTCCCAATCTCTGTGCAGATACATATATTTCAATTGTATCCTGAGTATGTCCATATACTCCTAGTAAATGCTTCAGATCTCTGTACAATTACAAATACTTCAATTAATAATGAGTATGTCCATATACTCCTAGTGCATGTGAACACACATCACCATTTTCTGATTTGCGGGATAGGACGTGCCAATAATTTATAATCCTAATATGGGTGTCAAAATTGTGAATCTATTGTAAAACCCCTCTTTAATACAGTATATGTGATGAGGTAGATCACCTACCTTTCTCACTTCATTATCGAAAGTTACAACAAACCTGTAATACATATGATGTCAAATTGCAATCTAATTTATGATGAGCCAATCCTCAATACTCTCCCTGAGCCACCGCAGGTGTACTACAAAACTGGCGGGATGCGTTGTTGGAATATAAAAATATGCTTTAGCATTGTTTTACGTAAGTTATCATTTGCGGCGCCATTTTGTGTAAGGGCGCCATTTTGTATCATGATCGAAACTAATCCTTTGCCATTTCCGAGAAACGGCCTTCTCTAGGTTATGTTTCTTCGGAGCTGAAGTTTTGCTACACTAATGAATTCACTGTTCTTATTAGCGCGTGCCTTTCCTTTAGATGTAGGCCTTCTCCCACTTGTCATGTGGTTGGTACAGGCAGAGTGACTTTGAGTAGTAGATAATGTGTGCCCGGCCTCAGAATCGAAACTTACTCCTTTGTAATTTACTTTCCAGCTACATCTCCCTGGAAAATTCCATGATGAGCGTGATTTCATTGGTTTGGAAGTGTACATAATATATCGTTATGCTTGCTGATGCTAGTCCCTCTGCAGCATTCCCAGCGACTGGGCAGACAGGGCTCCGCTCTGAGTGTACTTTGAATAAACTATTATTGGTTTGTAATCTCTTGTCATAAGGTTTCTGCACATACACAGAGCTATGCACAGGAAAATGGGACCCCGGAATACAGTGGTTTGCCACCATATACCGTAGCACCCAAAAACCCCAACCCAACTAGCTTAGCATCCCATTAGCACCCAAGTACTAATGTTTGGACAACCCAGAACACGGTATCTTTATCTCAGGACTCACAGAAGCAAGAACACTCTTTCGTCACTCACTCGTACTTGTCCACAAGGTGCGTAGGAAGAGACACTGGATAGGTTAAAATGTTTATTCCAACTTACGTGCTCTAATGTACAGTACACGTGTCAGTACTAATAGCATAATGCATATGACTAATATAAGCAGCATGGTTACAATTCCATAGAATACAAACGGGGAAAGCATCTCAGAGCTCAGTGGATAAACGTATAAATAACATTACCACCCTCCCTTGCAGTAAGATAGTTTATTATAATAATAGAAGACCTCTGGGCTTTGACTAGCGAACCCCCATACCTCAGTCTCTAGATGCAGAATTACATCAGCAGGACATCATAGCTCTTCTCACTGAAAAGGATTTCTCCAAGTGTGTTAAGCGCTAGTAAACCACAGTATTAAAAGCATACCAAATTCTTCATGGCAATTGCACCTAATGTTATGTCTGGGTGCGCGAGACTGGCCATATCAGGAAGAACCGAAATACATTGTTATGCGACCTTGTACATGTTTGTGCAGACTGAGCCCAAAAAGGTGAACAACAGAAAATGCAGACAGTGCAAAAGAACTTGGCACGAGCAAAGGGCGAGGAAGGCCCGGCTCAGCGTAACGTGCGCAAAGAAAAGCAGCATGGCAGCCAGGCCTAGGCCAACATAACAAGGCAGGTAACAATCCACAAGACACCCTCCCCTGGACAGTCCGGCGGCCAGGACAGAGGCCCATCAGAGGAGAAAAATAGACGTCGGAGCACAGGGAGCGCCCAAACGGCGAAGGGCAGGTCAATCCATGAAAGTGAAAGTGCAGAAAAAGGCCATACCCTCCAAGAGTTCATCATTGGAATCGTCAAAAAACATAGATGCCATCCAATCCATGAGTTCAAAAGAACAGGAATGCTCCTCAGCAAAGGGAGCATCCAGAAGCAATGCGGGACAGCTTGCGTGATAATTGAAACAGCTTCGTTGTAGGAGATCCTGGGCAGCCGCCCAGATATCCCATTGCGCCAAAATCCCCAGTGCAGCCGCACGCGCCATACAGCCAGCGACGGAACAGTCCTGCTCATGGGCCTCTAAGGGACCCATGAGCTGAACAAAATCCGGAACAGACAATGACGAATTGGAGAGGCAATAATCCAGAGTCCAGGTGAAAGGACAGCGGACACAAGTCATCACAGGTTGCACGCAAGTGAAATACGCAAAGCGAAATGAAAGAGTATATGACACACTCAGTGTCGCCAATGGCAAGACGCCAAAACCGGCCAAAAGGCGCTCACGGAGCAGCTGGAGGCGTTCTGGATCGAGCAGGTCCCATCGGGGAGCAGCCATTGCGCAGAAAGCAAATTAAGAGCAAGACACCAGCCGCTAAAGCGAGGATCAATGGGAAACCGCCAAAGACACTGGAAAATATAGAATGTATGAAAGCCGGGATGACACCAAAAATAGCTTGGAAGGAGGACACCAAGCCCGACCCAACGACCTTAAAAAAGTGTACTAGGCCTTCAGTGTTAGATGCGTTAAAAATACGATGTATTAACTCCCCAAAATGTTGGGGGAGATTAGTGTTTAAAAGGGCCTGTATTTCACTGTGGGTACTCGCCACCTGGAGAATGAATGTCTCCCGGGCGGACGTGAGCATAACTTCCTCGTTTAATAATAGTGCCTTTATTCTGCTCAGTCTATTGAAATCTGCTTCCATGGTAGGGATGGAAGGCCAAATAGAGATATCAACCTTGCCATGAGGGGGAGGAAAAAGCACATTTTTGCAGCAGACAACCCTGTGCGAAACTGTTACAATGTAAGGAATGCCAGCCTGCAGGCCACAACAGTTTTCGTTATTTAAAAGTAAATAACTACCATTGGAAAGGAGAGTGAAAGTAGGAGAAATAACAGGAGCAGGAATACCTTTCAGCACACAAGCAAGATTAGGAGAGGAAACGCTACATGAGCCATGCAATTTAATGTGTTTACAAATAAGCGAATGACCTATAGTCGAGTCGCAGTACTCCCCCGTGAGAAAGACTTCCTTGCCGTCCCGAAGGCATTTATACATGAAAGGCAAGGACCAGAGTTCATGCAGGAAAGCACTGCCCAATGGCCGGTAACGGCCCACAGGATAATGTTTCATGCACGAGTCAAATTCAAACAAGGAAAATGGTAAAGCTATAACCCCATGGACTAGCCATACAGCAGAATCGAGTTCTGCAACAGAGAACGGCAATGGATCCACCTTTTCGATATGTAATAGATTGTAAGTTGCATCCTTCATGGACATAAATTGCTGTTTATCAGTTAAGTTAAAAGGTAGAAATAAGGCAGAGGTGTTCAAGAAATGCCAAGGCACTTTACCTAACTTAAGTGTTTGTAAAGTCCATGCAAACTGCATAACTGAGCGCAATTGATTCTGACCATGATATAACACAGAAACATCATCTTGTACAATATCAACAACAGAGGACACAATATTCTCTAAAGTGTAAATGCGAGAAGACAGGGTATTAATACTATTGTCAACAACAGCAAGCACCTTTTCCATATTTGCTTGATCTATTTCCCGAAGACGGGAAGCAGCTTCCATTTGTGATAGCTTCCAGAGTTCATTATACGTTTCATAAATGAATCTCTTAGGTCGGGGACCACGAGGTCCCAAAACAAAGTCGGACAGATCAATATTGCCTGTAAGGAGGGACAAATGTTGTTTAACAGAATCAAGGGACGAATGTTGCAGCCATTGTTTGCATAATTTACCAACAGAGTATGTAGTGACAGTACGGGCATCAGTAAACCTCGGATCAGGCCTATTCTGTGTGTAGCTAGCACCAGTATCATGAAAACGCATTTGACATGCATTAGATGATATAGGCCATACTAACCAGGGTGACTGAACCAGCTCAGAAACATTAAACGAATTATTTTGTAACATTGCCTGCAGGGACACGAGGGACATATTGAATCGTGCGCTTTCATTTGGAAAACTCGACAGGGATGGTATTGATGGCGTATTCAATTGTTTAGTGTTTGCCAAGCCCCAACATGTAGTCTGATAGATGGAAGCATTTAGGAACATAATTTGGGTAGGGATGAGGCAAGCACGATGCAACGCCTCGGTTCCCTGTACCTGCCATGGCTTGGAGCCCCAAATAGATTTTAAATCCACTGTATTATCCCAGTACTCATAACCACCCACAGCTAGGGCACTTAGAAAGGAACCTGAATAAAGCAATTTGGTGTGTGTTAACATAATTTTCTGAGTTGATGTGTTATTTAGTCTAAAATAATAGGATGCAGGGTTCGACCGATTAAAATCAGTGAAATAATTAAACTTATTTCGAAGAGTTTGAGAGCTACCTGGCAAGGGGTTTGGACAATGTTCCCATTGGGTGAAGTTAACAGAACTTCGCAGGGCACTGGGCTTATGAAGAAAATGATTACCCCAATGTTGGTAACAATACAAATCGGCATAATTAGCAGAATTCATATATAGATCTTCAGCATTAAAAGATGCATAATATTTTAAATCGGCAAACAATGCTTCAACCGCATGCACATCCCAATCATCAGAATGAATATTATTTTGTACTACATCACCCATTGAAACACGAAGGACATTAGGTACATTAATAATTTCCGTCGGACCATGGATTTGATAGTTCACTGCATCCCATACGATGCCATCAGCAACTGGGAAGGCTGAAATGTTCACAAATGTGTGGTCACGCTTCATGATGTGAGACGAGGAATGAGGAGCCAAAGTTCCAGAAACATAGTCTACAGCAGAGCGTTCAGGTAAATAGTGACCATTAATTAGTAGAAAAAACACTGTGACAAAGCCAATGGACATGAACAAAAATATCAAGAAAAGTACCAACCAGATGTATGTCCAGGGTGGAATCAAAAAATTGTCTCTAAACCAGGATATAAAAATACTGAACTTGGATGGAACTTTTGAAGATGTGGAATCCGAATCAAAGGAATAACGAGTCGGGCCAAGTGGCGTTGTTGGTTGATGTGCCACCGATTCTGATGCAGGATAAGTATACTCGTCCTCGTCGATATTGGTGGAGAGTTGGGGATCAATCGTAGTTTCAGGCAAAGTAGAGGATTCAGGCAAATCAACCATCTCAATTACAGCATCAGCGATCGTTCGTGCAGATGGACTATGAACATATGTCCGATAAATGGCAGGACAAGAGACCGCTGGTGTGACACTATTCAGGATCGGCCAGGCGCTGTAGCTTGACATTTTCCACTGAGATGTATCTGTTCTCCTTGCGACCAGGAAGCGGTGGTAAAATGACTGTACGTGTTCCCTTCAAGCCCAGAACTGGAACCGGTGCACGAAAAGAGGGGCCGAATTCTTTTTGTTTTCAACCTTTTCTCGAACCAGTTCTCCAACCTTTGGAAGCCAGCCGGCTACCGGAATCTGCAACGCAGGATCTGTGGCTGAAGGCAAATGTGTAGTTGCAAGTTTGTCTCGGGCTTCTTGTAAGTCCTGTAACATAGCAGAATGGTTATCTACATCAAACTTGGCGGATTGCGCCGCGATGTCTGGACCCTCAAGGTCAGGCACAAACATTCTTATGCCAAAGAGCATTTCGTATGGGGTCCGCCCACCCAGAGGTCTTCTAGGGAGATTATTAAGTGCACGCTGAACGGTATACAAATGGGCCAGCCAGTTCCTGCCAGTACCTATAACCCTAGCTGTTAAGGATTGCTTTAAGTCACGGTTCATTCGTTCAACGATAGAGTTGCCCTCAGGCCTATACGGAGACGAAAATTTCACCCGCACCCCAAGCGAAGCCATTGCATCCTTGTAAGCCCTAGAGGCAAACGCTGGACCTTGGTCCGAATGGAAGGTGCCGCATGCGAAAATTCCCACAAAGACACGCAAATCCCTGATTACATTTCGGGCGTCAGCACTCCGTTGTGGCCAGACCCAGAGAAACCGTGTGCACGAGTCCACTGCCACTAAGATGTATTTATAAGCAGTGTCTGATGAGAATGGACCGCAGTGATCCAAGTAAACACACCCAAAGGGTCTGTTAGCAATGCAGAGCGGTGTTTGTGGTGGACGTGTTACCGTGGAAGGCTTAATCTGTTGACAAACGTCGCAAGAAAGCACAAAAGCACGGGTGTCTTTATATAACCCACGCCACCAATAACGCTGCTGCAAGATGGAAACCGTAGCTGACACACCTGCATGTGCCGAAGCCATGCCTTCGTGTGCAGCTGATATCAAGGCACTCCTGCGGTCCGCGTTGGGGATCAGCCGATCTCCAACGTCAGGTATAGTTACATAAGGAACCTGATCGGGACTTAATTTGTAAGAATACTTGGAAGGGAAACCTGTAGGGTAATTATCACCTTCCTTGGTTGCAGCAATAGCTGCTAAAATAACAGGGTCTATTTTAGACATGGACCTGGTAACCGCTGCTACTGAACACGTGACCACTGCTGAACGGGCAGCCTCATCTGCCAGATCGTTACCAATAGCGTGTGCGCCCACCCGCTGATGGCCTAAGGTGTGAACCACCTGTGTGAGGGGCAGACGTTGTTGCAATTCTGCCACTCGAACCCAAAGCATTTTATGCTTAATTGTGCTCCCTTTTGCGTCCTTGTAGTCGTTTTTCGACCAGAAAAACAGATTGTCATTGTAAGATTGTACACAGTAAAAAGAATCACATACAATAAGAGTGGTCTCATCCTGTGAAGCGAACTCAAGTGCAAGTAGCAATGCATGCAGCTCGGCCAATTGTGCGGTACTATCTCCAAGTGTGCGAGTGTGCACTACAGAGGATTTGAACGTTCCATTCACAAAGGAACCCGCAACAATAGCACATGCAGCTGAATAAGCGTGCTTGGACCCAGTGGCCGGTTGCGCCGAACCATCGGTGTAGATCACACATTTGTAATCCTCAAGCGGTAGTAAAAACAAAGGAGGAGGATGAACGAATTCATACTGCAAAAACTCCTGAGTCTGAAGAGAAGAATCAAAAACAAAAGTGACGTCCGAAGACGTCAAAGATGTAGCCCATTGTATCCAACGGGGATGCATTGCTTTTGAGTTCGGTACACTTGCCTTTGTTACTGCCTCCAGGGCAGGACAGGGTGTTACCACCAGAATCCGCTTACCCTGTGCCAGTGCGCGTTCTTTTAGAATCGCCATTTGCACTGCAGTCAGAACTTTTTCAACAGATGTAAAGCGCAATTCAGCGGAAGTGTACAGATGTGACTTGTATGCGATAGGTACTGTATCACCTTCATTAAAGGTTAAATAGGTGAATCCCACCGCCCCCGGAATTATTCTAATCACCAGGTTTGTGTGGTTATCACGAGTCAAAAGATATTTAGACTCTAAAAGGTCTGTCTGCAAAGACTGCAGAATTGAGGTATGCTCAGGCAGCCAGCAAGACCTTGAATAAGTAGGTTGTATCAAAGCATACAAAGGCTTGATACGCTGGGCATATTCGGGAATGTAAGTACGCCCGAAGTTCAGGAAACCCAGCAAAGACTGAAGCTTCTTCAGAGTATTTGGGGGCACAAATGTGCACATTTTTCCAAGAAATGGGGGCTAAGCCCTTACCTTCGTTATTGAGCTCATAGCCCAAGAACAGAACGGTAAATTCAGCAATGTGTGACTTAGCAAAGTTAAATTTGTAACCCTGCTCCGCAAATTCAAGAATAATGCGGTCCACACGGGACAGATGCTGATATAATTCGTCGTCCGTCAGATAGATGTCATCTACGTACGAACATGCGTCTTGATCAATGTCATTTAACAAAGAAACAACACGGGCGGCGAATATACCCGGACTATTTTTGTAGCCCATGGGTAAACGCCGGAACTGGAATAATTTACCACCGGAAGTGAATGCGGTCCATTGACCACTCTCCGGGGCTAGGTTGTGCGTGTAGAAACCGTTTGAAAGGTCAAGTGTCGTTTTGTATTTTTTACGAACAAGACTGTCTACAAGCGCAGAACTGTGTGTATTTTGCACCGCAAAGTTCCGACAATGAGTATTTAAATGCCGGTAATCCAAAACTAAGCGGTACGATCCATCGGGTTTAGAAACCACGAAAAGGGGATTGTTCATAGGTGATACGCATGGTTCAATTACTCCCTGATATTCCAACTGTGTCAGAATTTCGGAGACGGGGCCTTTTGCCTGCCGTTTGATGGGATATTGGGGTTGTGGCTGCGGTAGTGACCGCAAAGGTATTGCATGAGGAGGTGATTCTTCATCCCATCCCACATGGTTGCGGTATAACGCTGGTGCCAGGTACACAGCCCACTCAGCTGCAAGTGCTTCAGCTTTGTCTTTTGGGACATGCCTTGAAAAGCTTGGAAGGATTACCTCCTCTCCTTTATGTGCAGCTAAAACGAATGGGGGTGGCCAATCCACCTCTGCTAACAAAATGTCATATGAAGAGGTTAGATTTTCCCCAAAAATCCCTTTTATTTCACGCGGTATGTCACCTTCAATTTGTATGACTAGATTATATAGTCTGTCAGGGGTGCCACTCTCGTGTCAGCTGTCTCTACAGTAACGAATGTTTCAGTTGCTGTCGCCTCCATATGAGGACGTAGCGCCTCCCGCACTATGGTAACTTCCGCGGCGCTGTCTAGGAGGGTCACTGCCCACGTCCAATTCTGGAGTCTCGTTCTCACGGTCTGAGGCATATTTCGCTGTGACAGCGGCAACCTTTTTCTTCTGAAATTGCGGTCGAGGAAGATGAAAGTCTTCTGCTTTCCCTCTGACTTGTTGTCGAGGTTGGTCTCGCTCCTGGGGAGCCTCTCGGCCCCTTCCTCTATCTTGCCGTCCTCCTCCACCAGCCTGTGACGACGTCTGGGCCTGTGAAGAACGAGGAGAACGCGTATCAGAGCTCTGAAACCTTTCTGGTGATTTAATCCTTGACCTATCACGTAAATCATAAGTACGTTCAGAAGAAACCGAAACTGGGGAAGCGCCTCTCGACCCCGGCTTCTTTTGTTGCTTACCCTGTTTTTTCTGTCTCCAACTCTTTTTAGTGAAGACTGGTTTATCATCTTTCTCAGATGCACTTTTTGTTTGTGCAACTTGGGTTTGCGATTGAGTCTGCATTTTTACAAAAGGCTTGTTGCCTAGGCTATTTCTTCCAATTGTTTTATAAGCCCGGGCTATTATTTTCGGTAATTCGCGAGGCCTGTCCAACTCTGGGACCAAAGCCAAAGCATTCGCTACTTGAAAGTTCATAGCATCGCCCTTGACATTTCCAAGGATCAGCTCAGCTACTACATCAAACACTCCCACTAGTCTCATCCCTAATTCCACAGCCGCTTCAGGGCCATGTTCATCCTGTACTTTTTTAATTACAGAGGGTAGAACCGTCATGGAAGGAGTTCCAAAACATTTTGAATAAACTGCTGCGAATACCTTACCCCAGTTTTCACATGATGTCAAATCGGGGATTATGTCTTTTGGCAAACTTATCGTAAGGATGCGGTGTTTATCTACTGGGGATGTATGTGGAAACACTGCTTCTATCTGATCGAACTTTTCTGCAAGCCAGTAAGGATAGTCGTCCTTATTTTGTGGACGTTTGCCCATCACAGAATTTACCATGACAGGACTTATAGTCACTCCAGCTGCAATAGCTGGTTGGCCTGCGACTACAGGAGCAGCTCCATGGAGACTACCTGTAACGTATGTCACTAAGGCTCGATGCACTCGCACCAATTCGGTATGCATAGTGCGCAGTTCCGCAAGCGGTAATGCCAGATAATTTGGATGCGGGGTATACCCGGCCAATACAGGCCAAGTGGCCCCTGAATTGACAAGGGGCCTAAACGAACTGCGGTAGTTGGTTGTGGTAGGGCGCCATTAAACCAAACACGGTGCTGCCAAGCCGTGAGAGGCACTTCAAGAGTAGTATAGGGTCGATAGGCAGCAGGAATAGCGGTGGGTTTATATTCATGAAACAGCTTATCACCTGCATCCACCGCTTCAAAAGTGATCCAAGTGTAAAACACTTCAAAGTGATAAGCCGCATCGGCTTGAACCACAAAGACCAACTCGACCCCAGTATCGGGCACTCCATACACAGCTAAGTGGTCTCGGAGTGCTCCTCGACTATGTGCAGCTATCGCCACACCAGCCATGACTAAACAATTATATTTGACAACCTAACAGGGAGCACAGAAAATGGGTCTGCTAACTAACCTTTTTTAATAACTTCAAGCTCGAAAGAACCTATAAAACATTCAATATAGGAGGTATCACCGTCACATACGCCTCCGGAAGCGTACGCGAGGGGTTTGTGGACAAGCACAAGTAACACTCAAGCGTCTCGCAGATAAGCAGCCCCACGGTGGTCGCGCCATGTCATAAGGTTTCTGCACATACACAGAGCTATGCACAGGAAAATGGGACCCCGGAATACAGTGGTTTGCCACCATATACCGTAGCACCCAAAAACCCCAACCCAACTAGCTTAGCATCCCATTAGCACCCAAGTACTAATGTTTGGACAACCCAGAACACGGTATCTTTATCTCAGGACTCACAGAAGCAAGAACACTCTTTCGCCACTCACTCGTACTTGTCCACAAGGTGCGTAGGAAGAGACACTGGATAGGTTAAAATGTTTATTCCAACTTACGTGCTCTAATGTACAGTACACGTGTCAGTACTAATAGCATAATGCATATGACTAATATAAGCAGCATGGTTACAATTCCATAGAATACAAACGGGAAAGCATCTCAGAGCTCAGTGGATAAACGTATAAATAACATTACCACCCTCCCCTTGCAGTAAGATAGTTTATTATAATAATAGAAGACCTCTGGGCTTTGACTAGCGAACCCCCATACCTCAGTCTCTAGATGCAGAATTACATCAGCAGGACATCATAGCTCTTCTCACTGAAAAGGATTTCTCCAAGTGTGTTAAGCGCTAGTAAACCACAGTATTAAAAGCATACCAAATTCTTCATGGCAATTGCACCTAATGTTATGTCTGGGTGCGCGTGACTGGCCATATCAGGAAGAACCGAAATACATTGTTATGCGACCTTGTACATGTTTGTGCAGACTGAGCCCAAAAAGGTGAACAACAGAAAATGCAGACAGTGCAAAAGAACTTGGCACAAGCAAAGGGCGAGGAAGGCCCGGCTCAGCGTAACGTGCGCAAAGAAAAGCAGCATGGCAGCCAGGCCTAGGCCAACATAACAAGGCAGGTAACAATCCACAAGACACTCTACTGTCCTACCGACTCTTCATTTGGTATGGAAGGCTGAGAAGTGGTCGTGAGTGACCCTGATCGGGCCACTTCCTGCAGTTGGTGCCCGAACAGGGACTCCTTCGGGTGAATGACTCATCCCCTTCTGCGGACGGGGGGAGGTCGAGGCTATTGTCGGGTCGGACTGACGGATCAGGATCCCTGTATGAGGAGCATTGATTGCTCGCAGCTGCCCCTTATGTCCTGCTGGACGGTGCCTCGCCCAGTGGTCATCCCGACTGGAGTCCTGAATGGTGAAACCCTTGGATCTGACCGTTTGGTCTGAAGAGTCGGCAGTGGAGAATCAATTCGTTTGACCTGCATATATCAGGTGAGTTTGTTTTGGTTCTTTGTGGATATGGTACCATTTTGGTTTGTATTTAGTACGGTCTAAGGGCCGTCTTTTGGATAAAAGCATTTGAAATTGCTTTGCCAGGCATAAATAGTGAACTTGTTTTCTTTTGAGAATGCCTGGTGTCAGTAAATTGTTTTCTTTGTGCTGTCACTGCTGTTCTGCAGATGCTCGATTGGAAGAAGCTCAGCCAGCGCCTCCAGAAGGCACTCCAAATTTTGATATGTATGTGAAGCATGGTCTTGGCCCTATTATGTGTGGTACATTATGGCACAAATATACGAGGGACAATGCCAAGTTGCAGTGGCAGTTGACTGGCACTTTTGATGAACAAAAGATTGAGTATTTACCAGAACAGTTGTTTAAGAGACAAAGAAGGCAGTCTATGTTTGATTCCCTCAGAACATGGCAGAAAGCAGCTAGACACAGGCGATTGAAGACAGAAAAAGAGGCCCGGAAAGGGAAAATGCAGACATTGACTCAGAAAGCTGTAGCATATGACAGGGAAAAACAGGAAAAGGGTGTTGAGTGTGAAGATAGAAGGTTTCGATTGCAAATTGATAAATCGTATGTGGCTCAGGAAGAAGATGACACTTTTGTGGAAGAATTGTTGGATACCCGACCCCCGCCTCCATATGCCCTGCAAAGAATATATCCCACTGTTCCGGTGCCCTCACAGCCACCCGTTACAGTTGCGTCCACTGTCTCTGTCCCTGTGTCTACCGCTGTTATGTCAACGGCTGTGGCTTCGGCTCCTCCTCCTTCTCTTTCTTCTGTTTCTTTGCCGTCTGTGGCCACTGTGACTGTTGGTACTCCTGCCACACCTACTGTCTCAGCGTCCCTTTCGCCAGCTCTTTCTCCCGCAACACAACCCTCAGCGACAATAGTGCCTCTTACTTCTGTTGCATCTCCCACTGTGGTTTTTCATCCGCCGTCATTAGTAAGTAGTGGGACACCGGTACGTGGATTTGAGAATAGGAATTGGACGAAATTTAAGGAGCGCATGGGACCGTTAGTGCGATCTGATGTGGGAGATGATGAGAAACAGGTAATAGCCAATCAGGCTGCACAGTGGGCCCGTAATCCTATTTATAGTGTAGAGGATGTCTGGGCGACTATGAGAGATTTTGAGCCCTTTATACAGCAGCATGCCCTTAAACACATGTCGGCTACTTTGATTGGTCTTTGGCAACAGTACTTTGAAGCGGAAGCACCTCAAATTTTATATGACATTGGAGATCGAGTGTATATTAGTGAATTGGGGCCAGAACAAGTTTTTGCTAATGTTACGACAATAATAGCTACATGAGAGAAGTCTCAGGTCGGTGTCCCAGTTTCCGATGAGAGAGGTTCATCCCATATATCACCCCGAGATACCAGAATTAACGGACCAACGTGGTAAAGTTACTCGAGCGGCAGTGGCGGCTAGGTTCCAAGAACAATGGGTTTATACTCCGTGGAAAAGAAGTGAAGTTTTATCTCTTAAGACTCATTTGCCTGACCCTAGGAAAAATCCTACTGCATATTATAAAGAATTGACAGAAGCTGCCTCTTCCACTGTAATGACTCTTGCTGATATTGAAATGTTTTTTGGTCTTCTTGTTCCAGTTGTTATTTGGAGACAGGTCCATACCCAAGACCATGTTCCTGAGTTTAGGGGTACTTGGGCTCAAATTAAAGTATGGGACCAGGAAAGAAAACCAGGTGATAAGCCCTGAGCAGAAATTTTAGCGTTGCCAAGCCGCTTTATTACGTATATGCATTCTCTTATTCCGCAGAGAAAAGTAGACTGGGATACATTTTTGGCTTGTCGACAAAAGAAAGATGAGAGTGTATCTGATTTCTTCATCTGATTTGAAGGTACATTTTTGGATTACAGTGGGCAGGATTTGTCTATTGAGGGAGGTGTTTGGTTGTTTGTTAATAGATTTGTTTCTAATTTGCTTCCTGAAAGTGCAACTCAATTGCAGGCTTCTGAAAGTACTTGGTCCACCTCTTCCCCTCTGTTATTTTGAATATGGCACAGTATTATGAGCATAGAGATAATGAGGAAAAGGAGAGGACAGAGAAACAGCATAGAGGGAATGGCAGAGGATGTGGTGGTCCTGCCCGACAGCTTCCACGCACTAGTAGGCAGCCAAACACTACGCCTTTGGGTCTGAATCAGTGTGCGTACTGTCGAAGGAGGGTAAGAGATTGACCCCTGATTGCATCAGTACTATTGTCAAAATGCCCATCCCACAGACTCAGAAAGATGTGCGTGCTTTCATAGGTATCACTTCATACTGTCGGCAGTGGATACCTATCTACTCCTTACTAATTAAACTATTGCTTTCACTAACCACTAAAGACGTGCATTAGCCCCTGCCTTGGACGCCTGAATGTCAGCAGTCTTTTGAGCAATTGAAAGCTTCGCTTTGTTCAGTTCCAGTACTTGGCACCCCTGATTATAACAAACCGTTTGTGTTGGTCGTCCATGAGATGGCTGGTTGAGCGCTTTCTGTTTTAACACAAAAATTTGGAGATAAGCAACGACTGTGTGCTTATTTCTCTGCTAATCTTGACCCTGTCGCAAGAGCCCTCCCGAGCTGTCTGAGAGCAGTCGCAGCTGTGGCCGTCTCGATAAGACAATTGGCTGGACTCGTACTTGATACTGATCTCAAAGTCATGGTACCCCATGCTGTGGATACACTTTTGAATAAGACTAAGACACAGCACCTCATCAGTGCACGTCTGACTGGCTATGAATTAACATTGTTCGCTAAACACATCATGATCAAAAGATGTGCCACTCTGAATCCAGCCACGTTACCGCCTCTTCCTTCTGAGAATGATGAGATTGATAAACATCATTGTATCTTCCGGACAGAAGAAGAGACGAAAGAATGGGTAGACTTGACAGATGTTCCCTTATCTGACCCACAACGGGAACTATATGTCGATGGCTCTTGTTTTAAATTACCAGATGGCACTACAACTGCTGCGTATGCTATCACCACACTGCGTACAGTAGTTGAGACATCACGAGTTCCTTATCAATCGGCCCAAGCTTCTGAGCTTATTGCCTTAATACAAGCTTGTGATTTGAGTGAGGGACTGGTTGTCAATATTTATACTGACAGCCAGTACGCCTTTGGAGTCGCACATAACTTTGGGCGACTCTGGGCTGAGAGAGGGTTTCTTACTCTGCATGGCACCAAAATTCAGCATGGGCACCTTATATTGAGGCTTTTGTCTGCTTTGACACTCTCTAAGAAATTGGCTATAGTAAAGTGTAGTGCCCACCGGAAAGTCACAGACGATGTAGGTAGGGAAAATGCTTTTGCAGATCAGATAGCTAAGGAAACAGCCCGGACTAAAATGAAAAGAATGTTTGTAGCAGGTCCCGCTAGGTGGGTGCCTGAAGTTACTGTGTTTGAGGATACACTCGAGAATGTTAAAGAGATACAAAGTGAGGCCACAATAGAGGAATTAGCAATGTGACAAGAAAGTACAGCACAATTGAACGATGAGGGATGTTGGATTGATAAGTCGGGGAAGCAGAGATGGATGTTGCCAGATGCATATGTTCTTCCTGTAGTCACAATGGCCCATGGCCCTGCCCATATTAGTGCTAAGGGTATTTGCAAGTTGTTAGACCCTGTATGGCAGAATGATAACATTTCAAAAACAGCTGCACATTTGGTGAAGTACTGCATGGTGTGCATGATGAACAATTCTGGAAAAGGTACCCCTACACCACCCGGTAATTTTGCACCACCTACTTTTCCCTTTGAGGTCCTTCAGATGGATTACATAGAATTAGATAGGTGTAATAATTTGAAGTATGTTTTGGTGGTTGTTTGTGCATTCAGTAAATGGGTTGAGGCTTATCCCACTAAAGACAATACAGCCATTACGACCGCAAAGGTACTCCTGAAGGAGTTCTTTCCTCGTTTTGGCTTGCCCCGTTTGATTTGGAGTGATAACAGAAGTCATTTCAATGCCAAAGTGATTCAATTGATTTGTGATGGTTTGAGTATCAAGTAGAAGTTCCATGCTGCCAATCATCCACAGTCAGCAGGTTTAGTTGCGAAGTACAATGGTACTCTCAAACTGAAAGTGGCAAAAATTCAGGAGACTACAGGGTTACAGTGGCCAGATGCTTTACCATTAGCTCTTTTGTCGACAAGAACAACAGCACATTCTAGGACAGGATTGTCACCGTACGAGGTCGTGTTTGGATGCCCGGCAAATGTCTGGGGCGTCCCACGCCCTCGGCAATTCTCTGATATTGAGTATCCGTTGCTGGTTGACTATCTTGCTCAGTTGAATGAAAGTTTGCGTTCTATTCACCGACAGGTCCGGGAAGCCCTGCCAGGTACACCAGAGGGGCCCGGACATGATATTCAGCCTGGTGATTTCGTGTTGGTGCGGAACTTCCAGTGGAAAAAGAGTTTGGAGCCGCGGTGGAAGGGACTGGAGCAGGTCCTCCTGGCTACATGTACAGCTGTCAAGGTTGCTGGCCGAAAGGACTGGGTGCACGCGACTCATTGTAGCAGGATACCTCGACCCTTGCCCTATGATCACTGGGTGAGGGATGGATTAGGGGACTCTGAGTGTGAGACTGTGCCTCTGTTTGTTCCCTTCAATGACGCCAGGCTGACCTGGACCAAAACAGATGAGGAAAATTATGAAGTGCTGAATGCAGCAGGTCCACCGGAAATACGGGCTATCCAGGAGCCCCTTTTCACTGATCCCTCTGTGCCTGGAGTTAATAGGTATAATTTGCGCCCTCGGCTGAGGAACAGTGCACCAAAAGAAAAGTCAGATTAGTTAGGGATGGACTGTGTAAGTTAGGGTGTACTTTGCTATAGTACCAACTGAGTTAGTTTAGGGTGATGTGAGATTTGTGCACTGTTTGAACATTGGACAGGATAGATCGAAAGTATTCCCTTGGGGGTACATTATCCTGGTCGACGTGGGAACCCGAGCTTAGGACAGAGCAAGCTCCACCACCGGTGCTCAAGAGCTCCAACGTTTTGATGGACAATAGGAGCCTGTACCAGTGAGGCTCTGACGGACACTGGGAACTTGTATATTCTTCTTGCTGGCATTTTGCCCCCCACTTGCTTTATCATTTGCTATGCATCCCTGTGGCAGAATGGTTGCCGACGAAGAGCAGCCAGTGATTCCCCCTGTTTACACACGTATATTTTGGTCTACCAAGAATAAAATATTATGTGCTATTCTTGTGATTTTACTGCTATTGATTCTGGGTGGGGTGTCGTGGGTTTTGGAATGTGATCAGGATGCACCGTCATGTACTAAACATAAGGTTGTTTCTCAAATACGCGCAAAAAGGACAGCCCAGAGTAATGTATTTCTAGACACACATAAAAGATTTTTTGGAGAAGGTACAGCTTGTTATCCCACCGAATCTGTTACAAGTTTATAGACTGCTTACCCATTGTCACTTGTCAATTATACGTATACACGCCCAGCCCAATTCGTAGAGGTAAGGGTTGAGTTTGGAATGGGGTATCCTGACCCTTGTTTCTATTACAGGAAGCCACGAGGAAGGGGATATCCGGGTTTTGACAATAATACTTATTGTGAAAATTTGTACATGAGAGAACAGAACATTACCTTAGTGGGCTGGCATTACCAAGATTTAACTGTTACCCGGAAAGCTGGTTATTATCCCGCATGTTGTCCGATAGTAAATAGTGCTGACGCATTTTTGTATGTCAATTGTTCTGGAATAATATTGTTCAAAAATACGATGTCTCTAGTGAAAAAGAAGGATCCGAGTACTTTTGGAATGAACACCAGATATGCCCCTGTAGCTTATCAAGGTCCACTCTATGCACACCCAGGATTTTATTTTCCGTCCAATGGTACTTATTCAAATGTTTATAACGGTACAGATGATGTTGCTCTAGGGATGGTGCTCCCTCTGGGTGTGCCTTGTAAAGTACAGCAAGCCAAGTGCAAGATGGGTAAAAAGAATGTTGACTGCAGAGTTTTGTGATGGAGTGACAGATTTGGAAGTCAATAATTATAGTAATGGTATCACCTTTGGGTATATTCTTTCCTCCATTACTAATTTTGGTGGTACTGCAATGGCCGGGGGTGAAAAAGCTAGAGAATATTTTGGATGTAAGTTGCAGAAACTGTCCAACTCCACAGTAGCGGCTTTGCGTGACATCACCACCCAATTGGAAAGTATGCGGATATATTCTGAGCAAACTAGATATGCTGTTGATTTCATCCTAGCTAAGAGCGCATAGTGTGTGCGCGGTAGTAGGAGACCCGTGTGTAGTCGGGATCACTAATATGGAAAAGAACATTACCCAACACATTTTAGACATCTTAGAAAATGCTAAAGGAATGGAGAGTTGGAATTGGAGTTGGTCACTTTTTGGTGGATGGGGTTGGATCCTTAAAAAGGTGATTTATTTCATTGTGATTTTGATTTCTTGCTGTGTCCTGGTCCAGTGTCTTCCCTTATGCTGCTCTTATTGCACCACTCTTCTCACTCCTAAGAGAATATCAATTCATGATACTAACGCAACAATTATGATTCAAAAGGAAGTTGAAGACCTCATGCAAATAGATGAGGGTATTTTTGAGACTTCTTCCCTCCTTACTGTTTCCCTTCCCGATGCTGAAGATATGGAGTGCTCCTAAAACAATTTATGCATGATTTATTGAATTATATGTCTTATTGCTATTATACAAAATGTTTAGCTCATGTTAAAAGGAGGGTCTGTTGGAATAGAAAAATATGCTTTAGCATTGTTTTACATAAGTTAGCATTTGCGGCGCCATTTTGTGTAAGGGCGCCATTTTGTATCATGATCGAAACTAATCCGTTGCCATTTCCGAGAAACGGCCTTCTCTAGGTTATGTCTCTTCTGTTCTTATTAGCGCATACCTTTCCTTTAGATGTAGGCCTTCTCACACTTGTCTAGTGGTGGGTACAGGCAGAGTGACCTTGAGTAATAGATAAACTTACTCCTTTGTAATTTACTGTCATGCTGCATCTCCCTGGAAAATTCCATGGTGGGCGTGTTTTCATTGGTTTCGAAGTGTACATAAAGTATCGTTATGCTTGCTGATGCCAGTACCTCAGCAGCACTCCTAGCAACTGGGCAGACAGGGCTCCGCTCTGAGTTTACTTTGAATAAACTATTATTGGTTTGTATTCTCTACTGTCTGACCGACTCTTCATTTGGTACGGAAGGCTGAGAGGTGGTCGTGAGTCACCCGAGTGACCCTAATCAGGCCACTTCCTTCAGTGTCCCATAGTAGTATGGGGTAGGGGACAATCTTGGCTAGTCAGACCCCGCTGTGGCAGGGTCATCTCCTTAAACACATTGCCCAGCTGTCTGCCTTTGCCACGTGGGACAGGATTGGCATCATAACCCTCATAGACATGTGTCTGGGGGATGTGAGCACGTTCCGAGCCCTCCAGACACTTCTCTATTTCCAACACCCAGTTCCACAAGTATTTGCAACTGAGGCATGCCCTACAGACCTATAAATCTCAGATCCTCACCCACCTCGAACACTGCCCCCTGGAGGCCAAAGTACTGATGGGTGGGTTGGGGAAAGGAGTGACCAGTGCCCCACAGCATTTCCCATTCCTCAGGCAGAAGTGGGAGGGTTGGCAGCTGGACGACACTGACTGGTCCTTAGTGCAACAATATCCTCGAGGCTCTACCTGATACATCCTAACTATCTTCATGCCTCCTATCTGAAATGTGACATTACCAAAAAATGGAGATCAGATGCCGCACCCACCCTTAGGGAATGGTGGAGAGGAATGAACTGGTGTGCACAACTGGAAAAACCCATCTACACAGCCAGGGTTTGCCCGCAGAACCACTCCTGGATATGGGGCAAATGGCTGGATTTTTATGCTTTAGGCTCTTGATCTCCCAAAGACCTATTGTTGTATTATGGACATGTTTCATCGGGTACTGGTGCGCTTGTTTGTATTGTTATTGTGTTATGTTGATCACATTTTAGAACTCAATAAAATTGTTTATAAAAAAAAAGTGATGGCTGGAATGCTTGAATTAATTTCAGCCACAGGTAATTACTCAGGGCACATCCCAATCAATTGTTATTTTGTACATCATGTCACCACAGTTTAGACCCCGCTATATGTAAATCAGTCTTGACCCTGCTCCAATCAGAACAATCCAGCCTGAACTGCCACGCCAGGTCCTCCCTGAAACACAACACAAACAACCCAAAGTACAAATAATTAATTTCCCCTCGGCATCGTCCCACTAAATCCCCCCTTACCCGGCCCCACCGCTGTTACCTGCACGGACCACGGCTGGCTGGGTCCAACCTTAGATGACATGGAGGCTTATTTACAAGCCCCTTGTGCCGCCAGTACATCACTCTTTCCCATATTAAAAGTGATGCAAGGGCGCTCAAGGGGATTGTAAATAAGCCCCATAGTGTGCTAAAAAATGATGGATTGGGATGCAGCACCCAGCGGCTGAGATTAATTCAAGTATTCCAGCCATCACTTTTTGTATCTTCTAATAAGTGGACACGTCACAGCATGTTGTCAGCTAACTGGACCACTCCCTATCGAAGGTCATCTTTTTGCTTTATTTTGCTTCATACCAACTTTTATTAATGTAACTTCACCATTTTCGAAAGTGGAACTTACTCTGTGAGAAACCTTATTTCGACCCATTCATCTTGTCTTGCATTACTTTCTTGCACTAATTCATTAGTCACTTACCAAAGTACAGCATCATTGGAATTATGCGGCAATGGAGGACCAAACAATATGGAGTTGACTATATTATACAGCAACAAAAAGGTGCTGCATATTATGAGACTAAAGTCGAATTAGATGCCTAGACTGTGAAATTACTACCTAGCTACTTTATTATTTATTTATTATTCATTATTTTAACAGATATTGGTACAAACTGAAATTCCAATGAAACAAAACAGTCTGATTTTAGAAACAAAATCATGCACATTAAGCAGATGCTATTCAAAATTATATTCACCAGCAGTAATCATTTTGTCTTGAACGAAAGCACAGGAATGATATTTTACTTGCACTGTACTTGCAGCCTCCCACTCTAAAATAGTTTGTGAAAAACGTGTACAGTGTTGCACTGATCTGTAAACAAGCTTACCTGTACACCTTTTTTATTTTGCACATCTCAATAATGTTTTAATACTTTTCAGTTTTGATTTTACTCTTTGGTCACAGCACAAAGCCTGAATAAGTTACTCTTCCCATTATAAAGAAGACCTGCAAAACAATTTGGTACTTAACATATTTATCTTGCAGTATGTCTCACTAGGAGGCATGTTGTGATTTAAGACATAACTTAAAAAGACATGCAAAATGGCTCAGATTGTTCTAAACTCGGAGCTCCCTCTTGAAATAGCAGCTGCTTTGAGAACAGTTGCTGTGATGTAAATATGAATTCGCATGAATAGCGAAACAGAACATGTTCTTGACAAAGAAGGAAGCATTATCTCCTCACTGTTTGCATATTGTGAATATGTAAAGTTTTTGTTTGAAGCTGCGGACAAAAGAAATCCCGTCCAGTGTTTTTTAATCTGTAAAGTATGCAGCAGATGGTGGATTATGTGACATAAGTGGCGAATCCATAATTACCAGGAAACCACTATGGTTGCAGAAGTCTGGAATTCCAAGGGCCTTGCCTGAGCCCAAGTATGAAGCAAATTGCTGATTGCCTCAGCCCTCCCATGGTTATCCATGTAGGAAGTGGGTACAGAATGCAGCACACTAAAAGAGAAAAATACGAGGAGAAAATAATAATCTCTCCTTGTATCGCCATCCTAAAATCAGGTTTTACCTGGCCTTAGTTTTTGGTGCTGCCCCATCTTTGTAAATATGGGGCAGCATCAAAAAGCAATGGGTGTTGTGGCGGAACGCCCACTGCAACACCCATTGCATGCCCCTTTCATGCTAAGTGAAGCGTGAAAAGGGGCCTTATTTACAAGGCGGCATTAAGCCACATTAAGTGGCTTCGCGCCGCTTTGTCAATAAGGAGAAGGGCATATTGCCACCACAACGTCAAAACGTCACTTGACGTTCTGGTGGCAAAATCCCCTTGTAAATATGCTTCTATTTTTTGCACCCACTGCAAAGGCGAGCAAGCGTTGTCTTGCATGAGATTTGTACTCGAGGGGCACAATCCAGTAAATATTTATCTGCACAGACAACCACTCATCAATAAATTGTGTAATTCATGTGATTTTGCAGTAATTACATGTATTAAGTCCAGGAAAATCATGCACTGATCCTTTTGCCCATTCTTCACTCCTTCTTTCATGTGGCACCAGGATTTCACAATACCAGGATGAGCTACGCTAGAACAATTGCACGGATTTCTACTGGTATTTTTGCAGTGCTTAATTGATGCCGGTAGTTGCAAGTGGGATCCACCAGCAAATATTTTTGGGGATCTGCACTTATTTTCCTAATCAGACTTTGATTCAGAGCAGGAGAGAGAAAAACACAAAGGGGGGGGGATGAAGGAAAAAAAGGAAAACAGTGATACAGGCAGAAAACAGGGATGAAAAAGAACTTGCAACATTGTGACAAAGGGTCAGAGAGTGTCTGGCGGTGCATTAGAGAAGGAAGCATCTGTTAGAATTAAGACAACACATCCTTGGTATTCTGCACCTTGACATTAGTAGCGCTGGTGCAGACCTATAAGGAAAACTTTGGACCCTGGTCAGGGGCGTAGCTTCAGGGGGGAGTGTTTGGGGTGTTACATCCCTCCTAATAAATGTATTTTCTGATTTGTTGGATACAGGTGCTTTCAATCGGGCATTGTGAGATGTCAGTCGGATTTCAGCAGGAATGTTGACATATCACAGACAAACACACACACACTCTCTCTCCCTCACAATATTGTGTTTTCTCTCTTAGTACTCGTACCAATCCGCATTCCTCTTCCTTTTCACTGCCCTTTAGGCCCCTTTCATACACACTGCGGGGCATATGTACAAGCCCCTATCGCCTCCACAACGTCACCTATATTAGTGTTGTGGTGGCGATAGGGGCTGCGCCTTATGTACAAGGCAGCGTTAAGCCACTTAACGTGGCTTAACGCTGCCTTGTACATAAGGCCCCTTTTCACACTATGGTTAGCGGAAAGGGGTGGGCAGTGGGTTTTGCGGTGGGTGGGCGTTCCACCGCAACACCCATTCATTTTGACGCTGCCCCCTATGTACAAGGGTGGCGTACATAGGAGGCAGCTCCAAAATTAAGACCAGGTAAAAACTGGTCTTAAGATGGCAAAACGAGGAGAAATGCATTATTTCTCCTGGTTTTTGCTTTTTCCATGTGTGCTGCCTTGTGCAGCACACATTGAAAAAGCAAAATGCCATTGTTTGTTTATGTGTAGGAAGGTGTCTCTGGCTTGCATGTAGCAGCACACATGAAAGTGACAGAATAGCATTTTAGGATTGTTTATGTGCAGGAAGGGACACCTTCCTACACATAAACAATCCTCCCCTGCACGCAGACACCCTGGTGCAAGGGTGCCTGAGTTGGTGCTAAGCTGCTAAACCTAGCGCCATCGCAGGGTGAAACGCAAGGCTGCACCACATTCTTGTAAATATGGCGCAGCCGTGCGATTTAGAAGTGGAGGAGAGAGGCGTTAAGCCAGGAATGATAGCGCCTCTCTCCTCCACTTCCTTGTACATATCCCCCTGCTTGTCTTATAATTTATTTAAACATTAAATGACAGCTTTACTGTCGAAAAATCTGAAGCTCATACAGCCCCAGACTTACTGACCAAGCTACGCCCCTGGCTCTGGTACATATTCTTTTACAAATTAAGCACTTGCCTCTTTCCCTACAACAACAGTGGTCTCATCTTATGCAATGCTAAGGAACTTCCCAGTGCACTTGCATCGCATTTTCGTAGATTGATGTTGCAGTATGCGCTGCTTTGCATTTCTTTTGTTTCAGTTTTATATAATGCGAGTTCCACCCGAAGGAGTTGAAGCACTTTATATGAGCACCAGTTATATTTAATGAGGACGCATTCCGAAGGAGTTGGAGCACTTTATATTAAATAAGGACACGTTAATTTTTGTAGGCACAGGGAGATGAAGAGATTTGCCCAGAATGACAGTATGTTAAGCGGACATCGAGACTCGAACCTAGTTACCCAGCACCAAAGTCCGCAGCTCTGGCTATTACACCATATCCTCCCCCCTTAGCTACAGTGCTTAATTTGTAAAATATTAAGTGCCAGGGCTCTGACCAGGAGGCCACTGCAGCTTGCACCACCTATCGCCCCTGTCATCTGTGCCAAAACAACTACTAACCATCTCTCTCGCATGTAAATGCGACAGTTCAGATTATTCCAGGCCCCCAAAGCTAAAGGAATGGCTGGGGAGGCAGGTATTAGCAATTTTAATGTATATTGTATTCCTAAACTATCGTTGTACTGCTCATTTCTAAATTAGATGAGCAGCGCCACCATGTAGTGGACTGCTTTAAGTATGGTGTTGACAATTAGGTGCCTGTGCCGAGCACCGGAAACCAATTAAGTGCCGGTGCTTAGCACCGGAAAGCCCCGGCTCAAATTAAGCACTGCTTAGCTACATCCACTTTGCCTCACATTAGCACCAGGGCAGGTGAATAGAAATTCTGGGCCTAGGTGTGAAGAATACTTTCTGAATCGAACAAATTGTCCTGTAGAAATGTACTGCAGGTGGTGTAGTAGTACATTATTCCACATCTGGAATCAGGAGCATGGCTTTCATTTGTGCGTCAGTTGCAGTGGCACCGGGGCACAGAGGTCTAAGGGGCCCACTGAACCCGCATTATTGCTGTATTTTGTAAATCATATACAACAAATTGCAACCAATGGGTCCATTTCCTTCCTTGCTCTAGGGGCCATGACACACTGCTGTCCGAATAGAGCATTATTTTATTTGTTCCATCCCAAATGTTTTCCTGATAAGATGCAGGGGATTTTTAAAAATATGTACTACACTCGTGAAAGCATATTTTACATCATACCTGCTCCCTTTCAACAAAGAAACAAACGTTTATCAGCGCATTGTTTGAAAGAAAAGTACATTAAACCCGCGCAGAATAGATTCAATTGAGAGATCTTGTGTTTCGTGGGTGTTTGCCGTCTCCAGTGAAATGACGGGAGAGCTGAATATGGTTAAACAGCAAATAGATTTTTCTAATGGGGGTAACGAGGAGGAAAAGGGATAATGTCTGAAATATGGTTTCACGGACAGTGAATCTGCTTGAAGAGTCCGACCCATGCGTATTATCGATCTGATAATCGCTCTGCGTGAACTGTAACACAAATTGGTCATTGCTTCATCTGTTAAGTACCAATAGCGAAACCAAACATTTAATTTCCAGACAGATTTTACTGACTACTGCCTAAGTGCTGTGTTATATGAAAAATAAAGTGCCATCAGCAAAAATCATTGCGTTTGGTAGCGGAGCAGCGCCCTCGGTAGAAGAGAAATTCAATCAATGCGAATGCTCATTTTCAAAATGACATCCCAGGACAGAATTACAGTGTAGAAACAACATATCGACCATCAGGTTACTGGGAGAGTGAGGGAATAAAAGCAGGAGGCCCTTCAAACATTGGCTTGCATTATTAATGTGTGGCGCATGGAAAATAGATGTGCCTATAATGAGAAAAGGAGTGTAGTGTAAAGCAGGGCTTTAACTGGGATAAAAAAAAACTGGGGGGTCTCTCAAAGGGCGTTGCTTAAAAACACATAAATTCAAAATCTGTGCTTAGCACAGTGCGCCACCCGACTGGTAATTTGCTGCTTCTGTCATTGCAACCAGATGTATAATACAACAAGTAACATTGCACCTACAACAAGCAAGGACTATTGGCTTTATCAATGGTTGTTAGTTGCATAGGACAAATAAGCAACAACTACGTTGTGTATAACATTGAAAATTATACAGTTCTGAAATGATGAGGCTGTGAAAGAACTATAACGAGTCTCTTTGAAGTTACCTCAAAGGCAGTGAAGGGTGGTACTGCTGCAGAGTTGAGATTTTTTTTATCACCCTGAAGGTGAGGGCAAAAATAGAGATCCCGATAGGGACCCGTCTCAGCACCTGCGTTTTAGAACTATACCGGCAGGACCCGGCCCACTTAAAGCCCTGGTGTAAAGGAAGGCCTTTCACCAAACCTGAAAAAGAGCCGGTTTTTGCATAATGTGATAGGTATTCACTGCCTTTACCATGCCTGAAAGCTCTGCCCCAAGTTCTACCCAAAAATGACTTTACCCAAGACCCCTGGCCAGGAAGTGATATCATCACAAGATTTTACTCAGAAGTGACCTCACTCATGCCCCCTGACATAGAAACACTCACGGACCCTTACCAAGAAGTGATGTCACCCTTGGACCCTGACTTGGAAATGACATTACTCAGAGAGCCTGATCCGGTAGTGCCCTCATCCTTTGACCCTTCCCAATATGCAATGCACTGGAAGTGACAGAGATGTTTATGCCCTTGTTTGGAGCTCAGGGTAGACATATTAGAAACTCTTGACACAGTTGCAGTCAAAGCCCAGCACTCGTTACAAGAAGGAGAAACAGCCACCTCAATGAAGAGATACAGCTAGTGTGAAACTAACATTCCCTAGCGGAGGTGTGAATACTAGCAACAACTATTGATCTGAGACTAACACCTCTGTGTTGTGTAGTTCAGAATCTTGCTTATGTAATCACGTCATGCCATTCTGTTGCTAGGAGTCTTATGATGTATAATGGAATGTAGAACGCAGTTCGTGTTATAACGGGTCAGGAAGTGGTAGCTGGAGGCTGCACCGCACTGCTCTTCCCCAGTGGGCTTTTGTATGTGAAATAAACTATTTTCACTACTACAGCTATAACTCTTGCCATGTTTATGATTCTTCAATTGGCGACAAGCAAATTAAGAGTCAGCCCACTGTGAAGAGGTTAGTTCATCAGCATTTCAACTAAGCCTTCAACAACAGATCTTTCTAAAGGAAACACTGTGGAGCTTTCATATGACCCCACACTCGGCAACGGGCGTTGCTCCTTTTTTAGGTCAAGCCTAGACAGCGCGCTTGCGCTGTCTGGAAGATCTGGTGTATGTACTTTGTGGGCTCTAGAGATCAGCCCCAGGACTTGCCTGCTTCCCCTTTTGCTTAGGGACGTTTTTTTCTGTTCAACTGCCTCTATTTAACTATATTGAGAGAAAACAACCAGTAGAGGTCTGTAAAATACCAGGATTGCTTCCTGCTTAGGGACTTTCATTTTTTATTTTTCTGGCAACTGCCTCTATTTAACTTTCTTGATAGAAAATGACCAGCAGAGGTCAGTAAAATACCAGAATCACCTTAGCATTCCCTAGAATCCAAGACATAGAAACTTGTCTACCACAAGCACACTTAGACAATAATATTTTTTCAAATCTTGTATTTTCAGTGATATGACCACCAAAGGCCCCGATTATATATTAAAAACAGAGCTTTGGACAATACCATTTCCAGCTGATAGGCAGTATTTCTCTCCATGTGTTCCCATACCTGGCGTGTTCTGCAGTTTGGTGCTTACTTGCCCTCCATGTTAAAGAACAGTAGATGTTTCAGCATCCAGGCTAATGTGCTGCATAGCTCAATACATATAAGGTCCCAAAGGCGAGACCGATTGCTTTGCAAATGCTTGCTATTTAATGAGAGGGAGAGTTAGTTGGTCATTCGTGACACCTACTCTTAGCAAGTCAGTTACTGGAAGTGATGAGTTAAGTGATGTTGTAAAGAAAGCCAAAGATAATCCGAGTGTAAAACTTGTTAGCAACAAAGCATATTATGACAAAGTGCATAGAGTTAAACCCAAAGTGGTTCACAAGGGAGATTGGGTGCGTATTGTGAAACCAAATGTAGGTTTCAAAGGAGCATCGAATACCGGTGCAGGTGGATAGAGTATCTGGGAGTGCTCTGTTACTACACTCTGCCGCTGCCAATCAAAAAGGAGGCTGATGTATAATGATGTGAGCCATGTTGTCACATTGTTTATAGATGAACTCTGCAATTTTAATAAATATAAAAAATATTTATACTATATATAAGCCTCCGTCCCAGAAGATCTAGAATTATGGTCTGTAATGCTTAACACTTTGATATTAAACGGGAATGGGAGCCAGTGGGAAGTGATATTGTGGTTGAATGATTTGCATTGAGAACTGGCAATGACACCTCTGATTATTGCTATAGTCCTATTTTAGTTTCTCCTCAGGCCGCCTGTACTATGATTTATTTATTTATTTATTCCTCATATGACCTCCGTAGCTACTGCCGCCTCTCGACCTGTCCCACCACTGGCGCAGATAACTATTTGGTGGTACTTAGTCTCAGCTGATATGCCAAACGGGGAATACCCGTTTATACTCAACTTGAGCTGACCCAGAGGTTTTAATCATTGGAAGTATCCTATACCCAAATCTAACATAAGGTGACCCAAGATCTCTCAAGAAGGGTCATCCAACCTGTTCCAATACAACCCAATGTCAGGCCTTTCCCTGAAAACATTTACCCTCTGATCTACAGCTCGATAATACTTAACAGAATTCCACTAGGCATTCCAACTAGGAGAGGTTTCCTGGCGCCACAACTTACAAATCTCTCTCCTGGCCAACAAAATTAGGTAAAATACCAGTTTGTATTGGGGTCCAAACTGATCTCGCATCCCACCCGGCCTAGGCACAAAACCAAATAAGATAAGAGTTGGGCTTACCTCCACCTCCGCACCCATGACCCTGGAAATAGTCTTACCAACATCCGACCAAAATTCGTGGATCTTGGGGCTAGACGCGAATATGTGAACATCATCCGCATTCTGGAATCCACACCTCCAGCATTTGGCTTCTCCTCCACCCTTCAATTTAGAAACTTTAAGAGGGGTCCAGTATATCCTATGGAGTGTGAAAAAATGGTTTCTTCTGAGTGCAGCAGATTTAACCACAGAATAAAGCAGGTCATTAGATACTTGCCATAACTCTTTCCGTTCTTCGCTGGGCAAGTAGTTCTCCCAGACCTGATGGGGCTTTTCCATCCTTCGTTCTGCTGCAGCCAAAAGATAATTGTACCATAAAGCAACTTCTTTCCTCCTTGGAGCCTGATTTTGCAAGTCACTTTCCATGAAATTATCTTCACAACACGACCAACTTTGAGATTTACACCATGATGTAAGCTGATAGTGTTTAAATCTAGACAAGGTTCCATTTGTAGTATGATTCCAAAATTCCCAAGGATGACATGTGCTATCCAGTACCAAGTCCCCCCAATGTAGAACTCCTGCCGCTATCAGTGGCTGAGCTAGAGCGTCCAAAAGGCACTCCAGAGTTCCAGGCGAATCCCACACCGGCGCCCATTCACTATAATAGGAGAGCCCCAAACAGTTTCGACAGTCCGACCAGAGCTTGGCCGCCATGCCCAGCGTCTTCAAACGAACCTTTTTATAAAATTTAGGAGAGCCAAATTTATACATAAAACCGTGCTCACCTACCCCCTCCAGCATGGCTTTAAACATATTACCAATTAATGAATTATCCGGGGTATGCAATAGCATCCTGGCGTTTTTCAGTTGATAGGCCCAACAGTAGAGATGAAAGTCTGGTAAACCCATACCACCCTGTGTTAGTTTGCGCCTAAGTTTTTTCCAGGACAACCTAATCCCTTTTCCTGCCCAAATAAAAGAGGAAATCCTGCCCTGAATTTTAAGAATATCAGCTCTTGCGAATTCTAATGGTATGTTATTAAAAAGATAAGTGTCTTTCGGAAGGACACACATTTTAATCAAGTTGACCCGGCCATAGTGAGATAAAGGAATGTTCTGCCATCTTTTTAAAAGGAGCTCAACTTCCTTTGATACTCTATCTAAATTAACTTTTGGGATTTTCCTGGGATCTTGAGTTATTATAATTCCGAGGTATCTAAGTTCTGTCGCATATGGCTCAACCTGATTAACAATATTCCAAGCCATAACCTCAGTCTTATCTTTGTTTATTTCGTAACCCGAAAATTTCCCGAAAGTTTGAGTTTCAAGTATAAGTTCATGTAATGTGATATCCACATTAGATGAAAAGACGACTAAATCGTCCGCATATAGAGCTATTTTCCGAACAAACCCACCGAGTTCAAAAGGAACAATTTTTTTGTTTGATCTTAAACTCTGAGCCAGGGGCTCCATGTAAATATCAAATAGAATAGGGGACAAAGGGCAACCTTGCCTAGTACCTCGTTCTATGTTAACAATGGCGGAAAGATTTCCATTGACTAAAATCCGAGCCCGAGGAGAACTATACATTTTTTTAATAACATCTCTGAAGCCGGAAGTAAAACCCACAACATTCAAGATCCTATCTAGGAAATGCCAGTTCACACGATCAAAGGCTTTAGCCGCGTCGACCGTAATGATTGACAAAGGAAGACCCCTTGATGATGCCATATCCACTGTGCCAACTAAAGTATATACCAAGTCTGACATTTGTCTACCCGGAAGAAAACCCTTTTGATCTTCATGGATTATTTGGGCTGCGATTTTACAAAGCCGTTTATTCAAAATACCTGCAAAAACCTTATAGTCAACATTTAATAAGGAGATTGGACGGTATGATTGACACTGAAAAGGATCCTTACGGGGTTTCAAAATCAGAGTAATAACTGCATCGGACCATGAATCCGGCAGAGGAGATATACCCTCTAGTATTTCGTTAAACAGTTTTAACCAGACCGGAATGATTTCATCCTTCAACATAGAATAGACCTCAGTCGGGATTGCATCTGGGCCTGCAGCTTTCCCCTTTTTAGCCGTGTCTAACACTTCCAATATCTCAGTCCCTGATATTTCTAAAGAGAGAAATTGTTGACTAGCCTCGGTTAACCTCGGAAGCTGTTTTTGTTCCAGCCAACTATCAATAAGCTCCTCCGCCCCCTGAAGATCTTCATGATAAAGATCTTGAAAGAACCCTGTAAAGGCCTGTTCTATTTTATCTTTCTCCTCATTAAATTGTGTGCCCACTTTAATCTTGCTAATATACATATTAGCTCTATCAATCCTTGACTTCATGGCCAGGAGCTTACCACAATTCTCCCCTTGATCAAACTCCCTCATTTTACTTATCTCCCACTTTTGGTGTAAAATTTCTTCTGTCTTAAGTTTAAATTTTAGCTGACACTCCTCCACTCTCTTTACCCATCGTTCTTTCTCGGGGTCATCGGGAGGTCTCGCCTTCAAGTCCGCTTCAGCCCCCGCTATCTGTTGTTCTAGATTAGCCAATTCTTCCCTCTCCGACCTAGCCCACCCAATTACCACCCCTTTTAATATCCCCCTCAGCCATGCCTTAAAGGCATCCCAGACGATATGTAGGGGGGCAGACCCCAGGTTATTATGGAAAAAAGTGTCAGTTTCAAACTTCAAAAGGCCCGGAGTAGAAGATAGCAGGAGAAACCTCCTATTTAATGTCCATCTCCTTAAAGAATAGTCCGGAGGAAAATCCAATTTAAAGACCATCGCTCCATGGTCCGATAAATGGATGGGCAGATATTTAATTAAGCTCACCTTATGGGTTTTCGCGTAATCCATAAATACATAGTCTATCCTGGAATAGTGGGAGTTCTTTTTACTATAAAAAGAGTACTCCCTAACCTCACCATGTTTTTTCCTCCACACATCACATAAGTTAAAATTTTTCAAAATATTCAAAAGATGTGCTTTAACACGGGGGGCTGCTATCTGAGTACGGGGAGAAGACCTATCAAGAGTACGTTAAAATCGCCAGATAGGATCGAAGGAGCATCAAAGTCTGCAAGGGCCAAACAGAGGTTATTCAAAGGGAAAATATCATCTTCGTTAGGCCCGTAGTAGCTTACTAGGGTATATTTAATCCCTTTAAATGTAATTTCGACGATAACCCAACGTCCTCTATTGTCTACCTGAGACTTAGTAATCTCAACTCCCGAGTTCATTTTTAATATTATCGCAACCCCTTTAGAACAGCATTGCTGATCCGAAGCAATAATTTTATCCACCCATTTTTGTTTACCAAATAGTGCCTTGCACTCTGCTTGCAAAAGATGGGTCTCCTGGATCAAGAACAATCTAGCTGAACTATTCCTTAAATATTAAAGAATCAGGTGTTGTCTTCTTTTAACTCTCAAACCATTAACATTCCAACTAAGACACTCAAGATATTGATTCCCATCCTGGACAAACCTATCCCCCATCATAAAACGTACTCCACCCTCCGCAGTAACTACTGGAAGTTGTAATGTCACATGACTTTAATATATATATTTTTTAGTTTTTTCCCAATGCTCCCCACCAAACACCGTGAAGACCGCCATTACTCCCCATCACCACCCAACTATCCCCCCCCCGCGGGAACCCTCCCAAACTACCTATAGGCAATAAATATTGCCTTTTGAGCTGAAGGCCCCTAGCTTAGCTTCTTATATATAAGATATTAGCAATGACTTGGATGCTGATTTACCTACCCCATACCTTACACTGTGGCGTTACATTGTGCAAGAAAACTGTCAACCTCCTCTGGGGACCTAAAGTTATGCATTTTGTTTGCTAGGACCACTTTCAAGAAGGCAGGAAACCGCAACTGCACCTGGGCTCCTAAATCCCTTAAAGCGTCCATCCGCTTTCCCAGCTCCCATCTCCTGTCCTCCGTGACCCGGGAGATATCAGAACGGATTCTAAAGGAAGCATCTTGGACCTGAATAGTTTTAAGTTTAAGAGCCGCCCCCAATAAATGCTCCTTTAGAGTATAAGACTGTATATAGACCAGGATCTTTCTAGGTTTTTTCCGGGCCGGGTTTAACCGAAAGGGGTCTCTGTGAATCCGTTGAATTTCAGTTTCCCAAACCGGAGCTGATGCAATCTGGGGGAAAGCTTTGGTCAAAATATCAATAACATAAGATTTTAGGTTATCTCCTTCCAACCCTTCTTTTAAATCTAAAATCCGGATGTTGTTCCTTCTTGGCATATTTTCCAGTCTCTCCAATCTCTCTGCCATATCCCGCTCTCTTTCTTTAAGAATTAGTACCTCTTGAGCATTGTCCTTTACCTCCTGCCCCAGTTCCCCTACTTTTTGTTCTAGGTCTTCCATCCTGTGTGTAAGTGCCAGAAAATGTTCTTCTAAACCAGTACAGGTATCTTGTATTTTTTCTGGTTCGTTTCTGAAGTAGAAAAGCGAGCCCCAATTTCCAGAGTCAGCTGTTTTAACAGCCCCTGTACTGATTCAGCACTTTGAGCAACCTCCTCCACCGGCGTAGACCCCGCCTCTTCAAGCTCTTCTTGTCTGTCATCCCCAGTCGATACGGACATAATGCTCAAAGGGGCAAAACGATTAGAGAGTGTAATAGAGGGGTCCACCTCCCTGTTTTCCTCTAGAATGGCTGTAGAGTCAGACTGTTTTGCGGAGTCTATGTTGCCCTGTGAGTTGGCCATAAAATAAGACCTAAGTGAGGGGGCTACCTTTATAGGGACTAAGTTCTTATTTTTCTTACGGCTCTTTGCTGGAGTATGCTTCACAAGTTTGTTAGGTTTGTCAACCGGCCTAGGTAACTGCCTCTGTTTGGGATTTTGTCTGCTTTCACCTTTACCGATCTCAGCGACTTGATGAGGCTGTGCTGCCGGGAGATCTGCCCCTAAAAAATTACGCAATCTTAATTTATACCTCCTCCCCCGAGTCAACTCAGTGATTGAAATGGGAGAAGCGACAGAAGTGGTGGTAATAGTAACAGGGGAAGTGGTGGAGGTAGTAGTGGAGATGGTAATGGGACTCAAACAGCCTGAAATATCGGAAACCACTGAGTTTAACTGTCCCTCCCTAGCGGCCTCCGCGGCTTCAGGGGAACCAGGTTGTCGACCAGATTGTTGACTAACTACCTCCATGGGGCAGGGATAAAATACATATCTCAATTTCGTGTCCTGATTTATCTGCTCCCTCAAAAAAACAGAGATGTCATAAGGAGAGGCGGGGCTCTGCCTTATCCCCCCTTTTAAATCTGTGCATAGCTCGAAGTACGAACTGTACTTAATCCCAGAGTTAACCCTATCAGTAAAATCAAAGGCGCTGACCCTGCCCAAATTTAGCCTATAAAGGGAATAGAGAATGAATGAGCAACGGCGGATCTGAGTAACCGCACCTCCCTGCTTTATTCCTTTTCTTGTTTAAGAAATTGTAATGGATAGTATGATTGGGTGTGCACATACAGCTCCTGCACCTGCCGTTGTTGGATGCCAGCTGCCAAGCAGAGAGAAACTGTGAAAATAGTGGAGCGGTGCACTACCAAAGAGTTTTCTTCAATAAATCCAAATGTTCATTTTGTATAGTGGTTTATCAATCCTTTATTTTCAATATCAAAATGTGCAAATTCCAGCCAACGCGTTTCATTCATACATAAAATGAACTTCTTCAGGGCAAATGGTGATGTGAAGAAGACGCAGGAACACAGAGGCAATGAAGAGCCCTTGATCTGAGATATTTCAAATTCCTGCTGTCGACGCACAAGTATTTAAATTTTAAAGGCTACCATGATAAGTGCCTGATGGTTGTATCTCTGGGGACACAGTCCTGTTATTATCGTCCGGTCGGCAGTCAGTGTTGAGGTTTTTTCCGGGCCGGGTTTAACCGAAAGGGGTCTCTGTGAATCCGTTGAATTTCAGTTTCCCAAACCGGAGCTGATGCAATCTGGGGGAAAGCTTTGGTCAAAATATCAATAACATAAGATTTTAGGTTATCTCCTTGGGTCTCACTTTACCCAAGCTCTGAGGTTTTCCTAAATATTTGTACAGCTCTGGTCTAAGTTCAAAATGTTTTTTTGTTTTTTTTAAATTTAAAGCACCTACCGGCGTGTTTTTTTTTCTCTTTTCCAGGCGTTCACCGGATCACCGTCATGCAGCCTGCCTCAGCCTCGGCTTGCCCCCAGTTCCCCCAACTCCTCTCCTCTCCTTTCCCAGGCAGCTCCTTACTACGGAGGCCCCAAAAAAAAAAAAAAAGGAAACTCCCCAAGGCAAAGCAGAGCCGCAACAACAACGCGGAGACCCCCCAGACAGGGAGGACAAATCAGGAACTGCCGGCTGCTCAGCTTTCTCCTCGGTACGCCGCCAGGCCGCCGAACTAGACGCCGCAAAACCAGGAGCCAAAACGCCGAACGCCACAGGGACAGCCCGCAAACTCACCGGCAGCAGTGCTCAACCCAAAGGTATGGAGAGGCAGATAAAAAACATGTCATGCACTCCGCCGAGTGTTTTCCGCGGTAGACTGGCTCATTAACAGCATCACAACGGTGCGGTAGAAGCTAGCTGAGGCGCTCGACTCGCGACCGGCTTCTTAGCTGGCCGCCATGTTCTCGCCCCCTCCTCCAGCCAATACACCCTTACCCTGTACTATGATTTATGTTATATGTAAACAAAGTGTTTAAAACATATATAAGCCTCCATGATCATGAGCTGATTAAAAACTAAAAATAATTTTAAAAAACTGTTTTTGAAATTGGTTAAATGTAACTCAGTTCATGTTTTTTTACAACCTCACAAAAATGTATAAATAGGAAGACTGATGTGTCAATATCAGAGGGATCGGAAACAAATTTCCTCAGAAATCTAATGGAAAGAATTATAGAAAAATGGCTGTGAGATGTTAATTCTATGTTTATAGACAGTGTAACTGTGTAAAAATTATTTATATTTAAATGTTCCTTGTTTATATTTTAATGTTACTTGTATTTATATTAAAGTTCAGGTTCCAAAACTGCAGTGTACAGCCTAATTCTAGCATAAGCCCTGGAAAGTGTGTACAGGAAAACATATTACACAGATTGCTTAAAGAAAGAATAGTTGAAATACATTCAGCAACTATGAAGAATCTGAAAGTGTGTGCTCCATCCAATCAACAGCTCTGTAGAAGTGTAATGTGCATCTCCGACATTACCTCGAACACAAGTTTACTTGTAACGAGGTATTTTGGCATCCATATCAGTACAGTATTTAGGACTTATCATTACCTCCATCAATCAGAGTGCAACCTGCCTTTGATTGTTTGATATGTGATTCTTCAGCATTAGATCACATTTACTATTTGAGTGAGAAAATGCCTGTACTGCTGAATGTATTAGGCATCATACGTATGCACATTTAGATATGGAGAGAGAGAGAGAGGGGCAATCTACAATACACTATTAATGAAAAAACCTACAAAATAGCAAGCCTTGTGTCTTGCATTGTCATCTCATCTATAGTTTACAAATCTTGTAGCAAAAACTGCAACAATATGTTGCCGATTATGAATGTTTAGTTTCTAAGAAAAGGATCATATACATAACAAATGGGTTTTTTTCCTTCATGGGGTACACATGCAGATAACATGACTGATGTGTTATCAAGAAGATTTATTATGATAAAGGCTTGGATGGTAGACTTAGGAGTACTTAAACTCTTAGAAGTGCACAGGCTGAGAGACATCCTATCTAGAGAACTTTGGTAAAGTAATATGTAGTGGTGAGTGCTGGGTTGATGTTTCTGTCACCCAGTATTACTTGTGGAACCTTTGTGTGTCATTGCATTCTCTATTCTTTGTTAGAATGTTTTAAGCTACCATTGGTCAGTTGCTGGAGAACCTTGGACAGATCAACACTGCTGTGCAGTACCTGTTACTTTTACAATAAACCTATCATTTTATCTAAGTGTATTTGTGGACTGTGACTACAAATATGATGGCAACGATCGACAGGTACTGCTGAACCCACGGAGAGGAGCTGTCGGGGATGACCTGTTTCCGGATCTTCACTCTTTCCACAGCACATAGTTGGCTGGATGAAGCCTCGTACTCTGCAGCACCAGAGGAGTTAACAGCAGTATCCCAGGCCAGGAGCAGTGTTTCACGAACAAGGACACTGCCATTCCCAGTGCCAGTATATGGTTAGTGTGCATGCGCAAGGCCTCAGACAGGAATCTCTTACTAAGATCAGCATTCTAGCTGATGCGCTCTCCACTCAGCGGCCATTTCAGAGTGGCAGTCAGTGACGTGGCACAGCTTGCAGTCAAACGTGACTTACTGGCAGCCATTTTGGGATACGTGGTTGGCATACAACCTTTAACTATTGTAACTTTGTTAACATTTCAACAGCTGACACTTTTTTTAACTCGAGGTGTCAGATGTCACACTGTTTATAATGATCAGCAATGCAGGTCAAACAAAGGCTTGCCTGGTTTTTACAGCGCGGTGACGCCACATTGTTTAGAATGTATTAATTGTGCATTTCTTACAAATCCTTTGTGCGCCGGTGATGCGAACTCCTTGTAGAAGTATTAATTGTGCATTTCTTGCAAATACTTTGTGCATTGACATGCGCACCACAAGACTCGAATACAACTAGGCATCTAAGGTCACATCAGTGTTCTGGTGAGTATCTCAGCGTGGTGACGCGCACACCCTTTAGTGCAATTAGCAATGCATTCAGATTTTTTTTTTTAAATGCGGTGATGTGCACACTTTTGTTGTAGTGTTTTCCATCGTGCATATCTATTTGAATAGTGACAAGGGCAAGTGACACTACTTTGCTCTCAAGTCAGGATTAACAACTGTATTTTCTTTCTCCTCTATTCCCAGTTGTAAATATCTCTCATTTGTTTTGTGTTCTTGTTATTTAGTAATAGTGTATGTTACATGTTGCATTGATAAAGTATTTACAACATATTTTTTTCTTGACATCATTTTTACATGCAATCTGCCGTCTTTTCTGGAGGTACCAGGAAACCCACTGATTGTTTGGAAGAAATGGTATGATGCATTTGTGATGGATATTGGGGCAATAGGGGCATCAAGGTACCGTCCAGCAAGAAAAAAATATTTGTTGTTACATTCCTTGGGTTTTGAAGGCAGATCAATCTTCAAGCATTTGCCACCATTGGTGAGGGACCAAGGAGAGGAAGATATTGATGAATATGTGGAAAAGGTAAAAAAAACTGGAATTGCATTTTGATGTTCAGCCCAGTCTTGTTAACCGCCGCATATTGTTTAAAAGAGAACAATTGTCTGGAAAGGATGTGGATACGTTTGTCTGCACTCAGGCAATTAATTACAGACTGTCAGTGTGAAGGATTTACGGAACAGCTAGTCAGGGACCAGTACATCTGTAAGTGCTCTGACAAGACGATACAACAAAAGTTACTATCTATGGGGAACCCATTGTTAGATTAAACGATCCATACTGTTAAAAGCATTGAGTTGTCGAAGGCATCAGTGAAAGAGTTGGAGAACAAGATTGATGAGACTGTGGGTGCAGTCAGGGTCAAGGATCTCAAGTCTAAGGTTGTGCCACGTCCGGAGAAAAAACCTTTCTTCAAGCAAAGTGACATTTGTTTTAGGTGTGGGAATACTACTCATTCTAAAGGGAGTACGTTTTGCCCAGCTAAAAACGTAATGTGTAGAAATTGTGGCAAATATGGGCATTTTGCTAAAGTATGTCAGAGTGGGAAGCGTGTTGGGGGAAGTGCACAAGTAAACAGAGTTCAGGGCAATATGTTTGGGGTTGCGAATGTGATGGAATTTTCTCATAAAGACCCAGAACAAATTCAAAATGTTCAGGACGATTTGAGAGAAATTTTAATGGTTGTGAATGAAGGACAAGTCATCGTTGGGGACACATCTACATGTGTGGATCCGTATGTTGAGATTGGTGTTGGAAATAAGAGATTTAATTTTTTAGTGAATTCTGATGCAAGGATAACCATGAGTACTCAAGAGTCATCTGAGGAAACATGGTGTGGCCGACTTTTGGAACCTCCCGACAGAGCCCCTGTTTCTTATGAGGGGCACAGGATAGAGCTGGCTGCTATTTTTAAGACATTTTAGAATTCAAGGGAAGAAAAATTCTTGGTGAAGTCTATGTGGCTATCAAAGCGTTGTCAATCCTGGGGTGGTAGGGCTGTTTCAAATGGCCCTTAGACCTGGTACTAAAGAGCAAGTTAGGGTGATTGATTTTACTGATTACACTGAAAGCATTATCCAACAGTTTCCCACGGTGTTCGGTGGTGGCTTGGGTAGAATCAAAGGCTTTGTTCATGAGATAAAAGTAAAAGATAGTGCCATCCTAGTAAAGCATAAACTTAGGTGTGTGCCTTTTAGCGTAAGAGAAAGTTTGGAGAAAGACCTTAATGAATTGTTTGCTAAGGGCATTAGAGAACCCATCAAGTCCTCTTTATGGCTTTCACCTTTGGTTGTAGCAAGGAAAAAAATGAGGATCTATGTGTCTGTGGGGATTTACGCAGTTTAAATAGGAACATCTGGGTTGGTTCACATCCCTTGCCAAAAATAACTGAATTGTTGACGATGATAAATGAGTCAAAAATTCTAGCATCTGCGTTCCTTCAGGTGGTGCTAGACCCATCTTCGAGACATCTTACAGCATTCGTGTCACCAATTGGTTCATACCAGTATTGTAGGATGCTGTTTGGGTTAGCGGCGGCAGTTTTTCAAAGAATCATGTGTCCTATGTTGAGAGGTGTCAGTGGAGTCGCCGTTTTCCAAGATAATGTGTTGATTTTTGGTGATACCAGAGAGAGCCTTGACAGTTATCTTAAGCAGGTTTTAGAGGTCATGCAGGACAAAGGAGTTGCTCTGAAAAGTGAAAAGTGTCTTTTACTCAAACAAAGAGTTAAATATCTGGGACATGTGGTGTATCAGCAAGGTGTTCAACCGAGACCAGGCTTAGTCAAAGCTATTGAGGATGATACTGCACCTGTAGACAAGGGTGGTCTGAAGTCTTTCATTGGACTTTGTGAATTTTACTCAAGATTTGTAGCGGACTATGCATCCAAAGTTAAGCCACTCACCAACATGTTAAAAACAATGTTCCTTTCCTGTGGGACACGAGCTGTGAGGAGGTGTTTGAACGGATTAAGTCTCAGTTTGTATGTGATAGGATTCTCAAACCTTTCGATCCCCAAAAAAAGTACTATCACTGTTGATGCCAGCGGATTTGGTTTGGAGCAATACACACTCAAGACAATGGAGATATAGAAAAAATACTAGGTTATGTCTATGCCTCTAGGGTTCTGAGAGGAGCAGAAACCAATTTTTCAGTGATTGAGAAAGAACTTTTAGCCTGCTGGTGGGCTATCAGGAAGTTTCATCCTTATGTCTGTCATTTTGTTCTGTGCATGGACCATAGTCCTTTGGTTTCTATACTTTGTGGTGAGAAGATTAAGGAGCATACCCCAAGGATCGCTAGATTGTCAACTAAACTGTCGCAATATGATTTTGAAGTGGTGTATTTGCCAGGTAATAGGAACGGCAGAGCAGATTTTCTTTCAAGGCTTCCTGTAGTTGAGTCTGACACTGATTTGATGGAAGATGAAGATCAGGGCGATTGCTTTGTAGCGTCCGTTGATGTTGAGGACATGTGTTGTGAGTGAAACTGAGTGGAGGAGAGAATTGACTAGAGACGGGGTACTTGGACAGGTCATCAAGTATGTCAAGGAAGGGTGGCCAAAAGAGAAAAACACCACATATCAGTTCCAGACTTATGTAAAAGTTTCACAAGACCTCTCGTTGGAAGATGGTATTTTGATGAGTGGAGAGAGATTGATACCCCTGAAAGTTTGAGAACAAGATTAATGTGCGGAGCACATGAAGGACATTTGGGGAAAACACTAACCACACACAGACTAAGAGAGGTGTTCTGGTGGCCACAGATGGACAGAGGTGTTGATGAATTGATTGGTAAGTGTGTGGTTTGTGGGAGTGCTGAAAAGAGGTTGACAGTAAGAGTTCTGCCATACAACCCATAGATTACCCTAGTAGACCATGGGAAAAAGTAGGTATCGAACTGGTTGGTCCTTTAAACCTTTTTACCAGCTTCATCCAGATTTGCTGTGGTGGTCACAGACTACTATTAGAAGTGGCCTGAAGTTCGGTTTCTGGGAGAACCTACTACTAAAAATGTTATTGATTTCCTTAAGGATATTTTCTTAAGAGAAGGGTTTCCATCTTCCCTTGTTTCCGATACTGGTGTACAATTTGTGAGTGCAGATTTTCAAAGATAGCTGAAACGGGAGGATTGATCATTGCAAGAGTTCACTATGTCATCCACAAACAAATGGACTTGAGCAGATAAATAGAGTTTTGAACAACTGTGTCCAGTGGGCTATTGCAAGAAAGTGTGTGGTACAGAATGTGGTACTTTCTATGCTTTGGTTTTAGTGCACCACTCCACATTCTTCACCCAAATTTCGCCTTTCAAGCTATTGAGAGGCAGAAAGCCTTTGTCTAAAATATCTCCAGGTTGGATGTCGAGATGGGTAAAGATGAATGTCATGGAAGATGTGGATGGGTTTGTCAGATTGAATGTGGGTAAGGCCCAGGAACAGCAAAGAGATTATTTTGATGCAAGGAAAAGGGCTGTTTCTCAGAAAGTGAGGGTTAGATGTGGTGTGAATTAAAGCTCCTGTTCACACTACAAAGGGACGTATGAAGTTTTCTGAACCTTTGATTGTAGACAAGGTTTGTGATAATGTTGTAAGAGTGAACAACAAGAATTGGCGGAACATGGCCAGGGTGATAAAGGTAAAGAATCACCAAGGGCATGAAGAAGAAGCAAGCATGGGAAACTGTGAGGAGTGTATAAATAATGGGAATCATTGTCTGGTTCCATAACAAATGGAGGTAATGAAAAGTCCTTATTGGACCATGAAGGAGCAAGCAACGTTGTAATGTTCCAAGAAGATTTTGCTGAGCTAGTTTCTTTGGTTTTTCTGACACAGTAATTCATCTGTTCATAGTTTTTATTAGTTTATTGTTTGTTCAGGCATGTTTTGTTTTTATTGTCTTCTTTCCTTTTAATATCTTTTGGTTTTGTATATCAATTCTTGTTAAGTTAACGGTATAAAAAAAGAAAAAAACAAGAGGGAAGAGAAAATGTAGTGATGAGTACTGGGTTGATGTTTCTGTCACCCAGTATTACTTGTGGAACCTTTGTGTGTCATTGCATTCTCTATTCTTTGTTGGAACGTTTTAAGTGTACCGTTAGTCAGTTGCTGGAGAACTTTGGACAGATCAACACTGCTACGCAGTAGCTATTACTTTTACAATAAACCTATCATTTCATCTAAGTGTCACTACATAATAGTTATCTGGGGAAGAGGCATGTTCAGTTCCAGAACTAAGGCTGAAGCTAAGTTTAGAATTAAAAGTGCCACCCCTTGCATGGTTTTTGTACCCTAGAGTTTAAATGGTAGTGAAGCCATTAACAAAGCTCTCACAAGCATCAAGACATCCATCTATTTTTAGAAAACATGAGAAGGAAATTTAATTTGAAAGCCCACACATCAAAATAGAATTTGTTTGTACTTAAATTTGAGCAGGATGAACTGAAAGGTTCAGAGAAAACAACTACTGTCCCCTTAGAGCTAACAAACCGAGATATTATGGAGGCTTCTACACCCTCTATGTATTTACAGACATTGTAGAACCATAGAGGGATTCTTGCTAAAATGTGTGCAAGTAAAGGGCAATATTACCAATAATGTTAATATTCATTGTATTAAGCCTGATTATATTTCAGTATCATGGGGGTACTTACATCTTGTCAGTCTTGATATTTGGTAATCAGTTTAAGGACTTGCTTTTAAATGCAAACAATGTATGGTCACTCTTTATTTGACAGTGATTTATTGCAATTGTGAATATTGAAAGAAAACCAAAATGGTGTGCAGGAAAACATATTTGAACCCTTCTCTCTGTACAGATTGTTTATCATTACCAGGCCAGCCATGAAACACATCTGTTGTTTCAAGATACCCTTGCTATTTCTGGAAGAGAACTAGGAGGCATTTGCAAAGTTTGTTTAGAGGATGATTACTTTTTTTAGGAAAAACATTTGAAATTGACAGTACATACAACAAACTTCACAGAGGATGTGGTGGAATGGAATAGTCAGCATTTCCTCAGTAGATGATGATGATGATTATTATTATTATTATTATTATTATTATTATTAATAATAATAATAACAATAATAATAATAATAATAATAATAATAAAAATACTACTACTTCTTATAATAATAATATATTTATTTCTGTGGTAACCCCATAAAACATAACAAATAGTTCTGCTATACTACTCAAATACCATGTACAATTAATGTATAAATCACATTAGACAGTTTACCTATATCAAAAACATGTAAAATTCCTTCAAAAGTCTAGTAAACAAGGTCACAATCCTTAAATCGATTTCTCAAATTCCATGCATGATGCATGTATCAGGACAGTCCACATATAATAAAACATTTTTTGCCCGATCTGAAAACCTTTACACCTTCTTTGTGTTGCTTAAAACCCAAATTTTTGGCATAGGAACAACTCATTTCCTCCTTAAGTCATCTTAATCAGGACAAAAGAAGAATAATCGGCTCATATATTACATTTCTAAAGCACAAGCTGGGCATACATTATTTTTTTTGGTCATCATGAATGAGTCCTTCTAGAAGGAACATTTCTAACAGGTAGCATACCTAATCTAAATTTTGAATACAAGTTTTTTGCAGCAGCCGTTTCAATATTATCCAAATACAATTCAAACTTTGGGATGCATTTGAAAGACAAGTTATCAATTTGCCCCCCTCCCTTGGCTTCTGCCATCCAGGAATCCATTACAAAAATTCAATAATGATTTTTTACTTCATATTTACAGTTCCTTTACAGGGGTTCGGTGAGATCCAAAGAACAGAGCCCATTCTTCACATGCAATAACCACATTGTAACACAGGCCTTGGCCATCAAAACCAGCTCATACAGTGAATTTATACATGATTCAAGTTCACGTAAACTGATATTTGGGACCCAATATTTATGTCAGAAAATATTTTGGAAAATGATTTTGTGGCATACAACCAACAGAAAAAAATGTGTTAAGGAGAAGGTACCCTGCCTTTTTAGGTTTTAAGTTTTTGGGTTGGGAACTAGAAAAAGCAAAGTCATTGAATTAGTAGTTTCACCCATCACTGTTCAGAACGCAGTTAAATAGTAAATAAAATAATTACAGGTTTTACTGATGCTGCTCGTGTATTTAGCTCCTTTGTGGAAAACTTGCTTGTGTGCAGGAAGTTGGAAGGAGAATGGAATGAAATATTACAAATTTAAAATCAGTTATTCTGTTGGATTTGATTATTGTCATTGATGATTTAGTGACCAAAAATGACACGCAACTCTTCTGGAAAAAGGTGAAAGGTGATGCCCTGCAGCCAGGAGAAACATTTGAAGGTAGCCAAAGTGGGATTGCCTTTAATGGCATAGTCCATGATTACGGAATACCTAGTAATCTCTGTCAATTGGCAACAAGCAATAGCAGGAACTGATACCCAATCGGCCAGTGGTGCTAAGATGTACCTCAGTCTGACTTTGTGAAGGCACAGAAGATAAAAGAAAAGAAGAACACAACCCTTTAGTAGCACCAAACTGTGCAATAATTGAAAATTGAGAATAAATTATCCTGGACGAAATCAATCCAAATAAAAATATTAACTTCTTAGTACAACATACAAACTAGGCCCAGAAAAATGTAAATTACACCAGCCGGAGTAAAGAATGTATTGGTCAATGGTGTTCAAAGGGTCTGATAGGTCAAGAGGGACCAAGGCCGCTAAAATGTTTTTAAGAATTGACGAGTGCTTTCACCCACACCAAAATCAGTCTGGTATGGGTTAAGTAGGTCTGAATGTTAAACATGTTTTAAAAGCTGTTTGAAGACCAGTCACTCCAACAGTTCAGACACGTAAGGAAGAAAGGAAATTGATTAGTAGTAGTTTAAATCATCTGGGTCAAGGGTGGACTTCTTCAATAAAGGATTTGCCACAGTTGCTTTCCATTGATTTGGAAAAATCCCTAAAGTTAGGGAAAACTTAACAAAGTGTTTAGTTCAGTAACGAGTTAGAGTCTAAGGACATGTAGCTAATCTGTGGGGCCAGAGTCTAGGGTAGAGCCAAATGAGTGGTTGTATTTAATGGCACAGAAGCTTACAGTGTCTATGCATGAACTAGATTTGGTAAAAGATGGAGGGGAGATGTTTTCTACTAAAATGGGTGAGCACGTAGTTTGGATTTTGTTGCTGAAACAAATCCTCCCAAAAAGAAAGATGTGAGAAAAGATACCAAAACATTCTCTAAAAAGTCTCCGATACAAATTTCATCAGGTTCTACTCAGTGAACTTCTAGCATGGAAAAAGTGTTACATTTGTGCAATTGTTGTGATCTCAGTTTGGGTGGCAACTGTCATTTGGGTCTGAATTAGTATTACTGAAATGAGGCCAAAAGTGTTCCTCAGGATCTGACTAAAATTCTGTTCCTTGAAGTCTTATATCTCTGTTGTGTGCCGGATGTCAGAACTCTAGGGGAATGTTTAACAATACTTCACGCAATGACGCAACATAGGTTGTTGTGCTGCATTGCTTAAGAGGGAGATAGCGGGAGACCACCACATTTACTCCTCCCAAGGGCTGGTGCAATATGTGGCTGCCTTGCTCCAAGCACAAACGTTTGCTCCATACTATCAACGTGTTGAATGGTGTCTAGCATAAATTTTGTAATGGAAGGTTACCCTTCAAGCATGAAATGCTATATAGAGACATAATAATATGTTTTTTCACTTTGCATGTGTGCTGTGCAGTACAGCACACATACAAAATTTGAAAAGATTGTAAAATACTTTTTCCCTTCTTTGCACCTGTCGCAAGGAGGTGTATTTGTTTGTACAAACCTCCCTCTATAAATGTTAGTAGATAGGGCTTTGTGTCAAAAAAACCACCTATAGGGCACCCTCCTGATGCAAAATAAAGCAAAGCAGTCATAATTCTGCTTTGCGTTACTTTTAGTCTGACATAAAGTCCTAAGCTCCGACTCCATTTTAAATAGGCACCGACTCCATGTTAGGTAATGAAGGTCCCCATCTTCTCAAGTTTAGGTAAAGGGGCTCCCCGTTTTCCTCAAAATTATGCAGAGTCGCAGAATCCTTTCTGCCATTGACACAGATGTTGTCTGGCCTTATCTTGTGAAAGTGTCAAGTCATTCAGCTAATGAAACATATATAACACCCAATGCAACAACAGTCTGGGACAAGTGTCTACTGATCACCATATCAAGGTCAAATAAGAACAAATACGGACATATAACCAAAGCAGTGTAGTCTGAATTGATGTCCTTTCTCCATATATGTTCATAAGGAAACATCTGGGAAGCACACCGTGATGAACATAATCTATGTCAGACATTCGTAATCTTATTTCAGGAATTCCAATCTCTGATAAGGTTTAGCATATAAGGGATGCCACTTGACAATTTCTCAGGAAAGGTCCTTTGCCCAGATTATTAGAAGACATTCTGCCAGAGACGGTCTCAACTACTGCCATCGCACTTCGAAGACGCTACATTTCGCCAGCTACTGATAAAGCCAAGTCCTGGAGGAAGGCTGCTACAGCAGCACGTTTGCCCTTCACTGTGAACACTTCCTTCACACCTCCACCAATAATGACAGCTTTTGCTGTCAACAAGATATGCAGTGTGTCTCTTCTCCCTAAGAAACTCTAGACTGCAAGTGGCTCTACTTTCCATGCTCTCTTAGTGTAGCGCATAGAAGTAGGTTTTTGGGTGCAAGGTTTTAAATGACATTTTAAACATGTTAGAAATTTTCATTTTTTTCTTGATGATCACAACATGCATTTTTGCTGTTTTTTGATATCCTGTGTAGTTGTTTTAGATGTGGTGAGAAACAGGTTTGCCCTGTTGTAATAAATACTTTTAGTTAAAAGTCTCAATTCTTCTTAGTGCAGTGTGTGTGGTGATATTGTGAATATCGAAATAGGTATATATCTGTTACCATGGTGCAACAACTCTGCTCCAAAACAGGATTGGGAGGGGTTCTGTGGGGCTGCAATAACCTGTCTTTCACATTCAGCACTGATGCATTAAACTGAGTTCTCTTGTGTCACCGGTGGGTGAGAAAGCAAACCTTGTAGAACGATGCCAGAGTCGTAGTTTACGCAACAAGGCAACTTTCCAGTGCAAATAAAACTTTTCTCTTGAAAGTACGAAACAAATCATCACCTTACGCCAGTGTGTGTCACTTTGGTTAACTTTGCATCAACACAAACAGTTGAAAGATCTTGCCCACTATGCTTGCCACATTCTGAATACCACCAAGTACTGCAAAAAACGTAAATAAGCAGCGGCGTCTCACCGAGGGAGTGTTGCGTGGCGGTGAGGCGGGGGAGGGGCAGGGTGGGGGGTACTGGAGTCCGACATACGACGGACAGGAGTGAGTAGTAATGAGATAAATAAAACATTTACCTGCGCGCGCTGCATCACCAACTCGGCGATGCAGCGCGCGCAAGGTAAATTGTTTTATTTATTTCATTACTTACCTTACTCCTGTCCGTCGTATGTCTGACTCCACTACCCCCCCATCCTGCCCCTCCCCCGTCCCGCCCTACCACCCCGCAGCACTCCCTCGGCGAGCCGCCACTGTAAATAAGTCTTGTTTAAATTATGCTATTCTTTGAGAATCACATTTAGTTAACAGAAACTACTGGACCACATATTCCCAATCTTATAAATAAATATATAAATGATAGATGACACAAAGTAAGAATAAGCAATTCATATATTTATCACAACTCACTAGGGAGGTGGGAAGAATTTGTGGGATGGTGTCCCTCTCACTTCATCTTTCCTTCCCAGACTAGGGGTCCATAACAGCCTGTTTACTTAACCCCACATTTAGAGGTACTAACTCTAATTAGAGTGTTCTTAGTGCAGTTTGCCAAATGTGCAGCTCACTATTGGTTCTACAGTGCAAAGGCACTACCAAGAACCATATTTGCCTAGAGATTTAGTGTTTGGTGGAGAGAATACTCAGCCACAAATGTGGCAAAGGATCCAGTCTGTCAAACCTCTGTCTGACTGCTCTATTATGAATCTGGCTATTGCTATCTTTCTAATAGAAGTGGCTCTACCATCAGGAATCTTACCCAGATGGAGTATGGGCAATCGGAGTAAGGACACATGACCACCTGACTTACTTAGAGTGGACAGTTTGATTTTTCTTTTCTGTTCACCACTGCCAAGAAAAACCTGTTGGTACCAGAAAGGAAAAAAACTAAAATGACCCTCACAACCTTGAAAAAACAACTCTGAGGGTGTGGGGGTTGTTAGTATTTTTGGCTTTCAGTAACAAACTTCCAGATGTGTTTGTGTCTGACAAACAAAAATGTTTTTTGCTGACCACCTGAAAGGCAACATTTGCGCACCTAACTAGGGGCTTGATTTATAGTTTGATGGACACTACTCCATCCATTAGCGTAGTGAGAGAAATTATGTCCTTCACTCTGATGGACTACTTTGCATCAAATTAAGAGATGAACCCCAGCCCAGAAGTTATCTCTGTACATGGAAAGGAAGAGCAATCATAGCAGTTCATTTCAGTGTACACATATTTTGGTGGATGGTCGCACCAGTTTTGACAGCGGTTCACCAAACTTTTACAATTTTTTGTTCTTTAAGATCAATCTCTCTAATAAGTAATGACCTCCACACCCTGGGAGATATCTTCCAGAGTGTGGGTCATTTTCTTTTCCTGCCCCTTACAGTAAGGTTTTCCCTGACCGTGAAAGACAGGAAAAAAGACATTACACAATCCACTATAAGTAGGGTGGACGGTGTAATGTCCTTCCACCAATTGCCCCTACTCCATCAGGCCTTTGGAGGACGTTTTCTGTTGAAAGAGCCAATTAGAGTTCCATTGATGGATATCTTAAAGTTTAAATAAGGCAGGCAGAGTGAGGGTTTGGCAGACAGGGTAGGCATCAGAGTATTATATCTGCTAAACTCTAAATTGGGTCCTTGTAGTGCCTTCAAAGGAACTGCTGTGATGGTGCTTCCTATGAAAACACAGAGATCACTACTAGCCCAGTAGTGATTTCTAAATTTGGAAGGTGGTAGTCCACCAGGTTTGGGGAGGTAATGAGCTTTGGCACCCCGGCGAGTGGGCAAGCAACCCACCAAACTTGAAATCAGCCCTGTAATTGCCAGTATATCAATATGTTCATATAAAAAGAGATTGTTTCATCTCAATTTACCATGCTTCTATCGGCTGGAAGAAGCATTGCTGTATAGTGCCCACCACCATTCTGAATTTCAGGGAACATGAAGCCTTCAGCCGCCGACACCCATGTAACGAGGTTATGAAAGCCTTAGCATGCAGATAGAAGTGGAAATCCATAAACATGAAAAGCAGGAGCTCTAATTCAGAAGCAAAGTTCTGTTTTCTATCAGAGTCAGAAATACACAGCAGGCATTCTTGAAGCAAAGAAATCATTTTTCTCTGCTTGAAGTCACACTTTATCAAATTATTGAAAATACTTGTCAGGTATTACAGAAATTGCCTCAACCTGAGCTGGTGGCTACTGCTAATACTCCATCACAGGTCCTCTGTCACACGCTGGCCAGCTTTATTGCTTACATAATTACTAATAGATCAGAGTTTGAGTTACTCATGACATTTGCATCTAATCTGGTCGTGCTGAGTATAATAAATCTGGCAGTTTTGGCTTAGGAGAGAGTCTTGAAGCTCACAGCCCAGTAGTTCCAGCCTCTGGTTGATTAAACTTTGTACTAGAGGCCTGATTAAGAGTAACCAGTGCCAGATGCAATAATCATTGCATACAATTTGACACCGAGATTTTCGGAATTTATCAAATGCCATAATTATCACCTGTTCCGACTTTTTAGGGATTTTTTACTTACAGAACCCAAAATCCGCATTTTTCAATAAATACCAGCCATTTTTCCTCTGTTGAATTATGACAAGAAGAGTGTGAATTTATCAGACCCAATAATTACCAGGTGTGATAAACATGGCACGACTTTCAATTGTGATCCCTGCTCAAACATGTTTGCACAGGGATTGCAGTACAATGGGAGACTTAGGTTATTACATTTATGTAAAGTTTCTTTTGATTATATGATAATTTGATTTTTCTTGACAATAAAAGGCAGTGGCTTGGACTCCCAATGGAGCATCTTTAAAAAGGTACCTACGACAATTGCTCCATTTGTCAGTGTCAAAATTAATACCTGCATCATTTATGGTTTGGGTTGGAGTGAGGTGGAAAAATCTGTAGACACTCTTTTCTTGAAACACCTCTTTTGATGCACATAAATCAGAAACATGTCACACAATCTCTAACCTCCTATACCGGGTAAACTGCTTGAAGCAGCAGCTGATTACAACCAAGTCTAATACTGAAGCCTAGGGTCTCCTTCACTCATTTCAAGTCACTTTTAGCTTGTGGCAAGGGTATCAGAAGGGGAACATAGGGGGCATTATTCCCCAGATCCCGTGCATTTTCAGGGCACCATACTGCAAACTCTGTTTATCGACCTAGAACTAAGCCTGCCCTGTTTATTTATGGCATAAACCACTAGATGTTGCCAGATGCTGAGATGTGAGTCGGACTGATGTTTTTGTCCCAGGCACATAAAATTGTCTGATATGCCTGGCTTGACAAGAATATATTTCGAGGCAGATTTATCAAGGTTTTGCATCATCCTTGTGCCACGCAAGGGGACCCAAGGGCGAAGCAACACCTAAGTGAGATTTATCAAGTCACTCAAGGCCACCTTGCATGGCTTATTGGGTGAAGCATAGGTGATCCCACACATCCACCTCTGGATTTTGTCACACTCCCAGATTTACCATTAGAGGTAGACCTGGGAATGCGTCAAAATGTTACGACTTCCCAGGTGAGGAGTAACGAGTGGAAATAGCATTTCTCCTCATTTTCCCCTCTTTCTACGTGTGCTGCAGAAAGAGGGAAATGCCTCTGAGGATTGTTTTTGTGCAGGAAGGTATCCCTTCCTGCACAAAATCAATCCTGCCTACAACCCAGGCACCCTTGCACCATGACGCAAGGTTGCCTGCGTTGGTGCTAGGCAGCCAAAAGAGCGCCAGTGCTAGGAAATGAATGCAATGCGCTGTATATTGTTAAATACAGCATATTCCTACCCTTTCACACAGCACATCAATGTGGCTTGCTGCATTGCACTGCATGAAAAAATGATAAATATTAGGCCTTCATCTGAGTCATACTCTTGAACCAAATCCATCAGGCAGCTAATGAGGACAGGGACTTTATTCTACTAGATTTCTCAGTGGTGTTTTTTTACACTCTGTCTACTCTTCAGTCCAGCTAAGACTGGAATTCCAGAGATGTCATGGAAGCAATTTTCTACTTTATGATCAGACAGAGAACATAGGAATGATAATGAAACACTACATGTGTTCTTTATCTGCAGGTTATAACGGACACCCAGATTTATCAAGGGCTTGCGGTGCCCTTGCATCACACAAGGGCAACGCAAGCCCTTAAGTAAGATTTGCTACGCCGCACAGAGCTACCTTGTGTGTTTCTGTGTGGCATAGGAAATCTGGAATAAAGCAAGGAAGTGTGAGTCGCTTCCTTGCATTACTTTGCCATGCATCCACCCATTGTTTTCGGCACATTCTCACATTTATTAAGACTAGTAAACTTGGGAATGCGTCAACATGCTATGCCTTTCCAGGTGAGGCATAACAAGGAGAAATATATTTATTTCTTCTCGTTATTTCCTCTTTCAACGTGTGCTGCATTCTGAAACACACGTAGAAAGAGGATACTGCCTCTGGGAATTGTTTAGTGCAGGGAGGCGTCCCTTCCTGCACAAAAACAATCCTGGTTGTAACGCAGGCACCCTTTCACCATGGTCCAAGGGTGCCTGCATTGGTGCTAGACTGCACTGTATGCACCAGTGCAGAGAGAGAGAGAGAGAGAGAGAGCGGGAATGTGCCATATGTTAGTAATTCTGGCACATTCCTGCTCCCCCCATTTGACGCAGCGCAGCAAGTTGTCTTGCTTCATTATGCCAAATATTGCTATGGGTGTGTTTTCATTTTCTGAAGCCCAACAGGAGGAATCATACATTTTTGTACTTTTGAATCTATGCAGTAGGACCTTGCCCAACCCCAGTCACAATGTTGGCAAACTAGCAACCTTTTTTGTAACTCCAGATGAATTGTGGGGTCGCTTCTATGGCATTATTTCTTCTCCAGCATAACCCGCCATACTGGTGCTCAACCTTGGACACCATAGTAGAAATCAGAAGTTGGCACGTATGAGGGGAGGGCACACGTGTGTTGGAATGAGTTACTCTGAACCGGACCATTCACTCCAAAGAAAGGTGTGCCAGGATGGAGCTCTTCTGGCACAGCTGATGCTATTAAACTGGCTGACTTTGATGGCAGCAGAAGGTGCGGTTTAAGCAGGTAGACCTTTCTTTGTGGCACCACAGGTTACTCAGGAGACAGAGAACACATTATTGTGAGATACCCCATACATTTAGGGCTGAAATGAAAGTGGGGCTGGGGACACTGACAACGATTTAGGCGGTCACTTTGAGCACTGTGGTAATTCCTCATCTGTCATGTTAATCCCAAAATTACTGATGCCAGGAGAGCAGTATTTCCAGAACTTGAAATTACAACATCATTATGAGTTATCCTCAAAGGTATGGACAATCAGTGCAACAGTTTCGATTTTTGTAGGAAATTCGAGAATTCCAGGCTGTTTTCTTCCATGGTTTGTTTACCTGGCGAAATAGTGTCCTCTGAAAAACATGTGCATCTACGCAAAATGCTGTTTTATGACATTGATAGTAATATCCGTTTGGATAGAAACCCCTGTTATTGCCAATTTCGATATTAGTATAGTACTGAGAATGAGGGCCACCATGTGGAAGTTGTCTATTACACAGTCTCAATGGCAGGCCGCTCAAAGTTCTGATATGTTACTAATGGATTTCTACTGGAACTGAAAATCCCCGATTAAAAACGGCATTTCCCATAGCTCCTAACCTATGCGAACCTATGCTGGGCTGTAACTGCATTGTGCTAGGATAGGAAGCAAGCGACCCTAGCCTTGCAATAAGGGCTCAGCTGCAGGATGCCGCACAGTCCATCACAGGTCGGACTGAAGACACAGGCTGAGCGTTGAAACCATATTCTGTAGGCTTCAAACTGGAGCAAGGATGAAATGGATTCACCGGGAGCGGAGATATATTTAAGGTAGGTTTATTTCTGTACATCAAGCCGAAGGACATAGCACGTCTTGCCAGCTCGGATCCCAGCAGCTCAAACCGCTATAACGGGATCCTAGCAGACCTTTCGAACCGCGCTCGTGGAACACGAGTCAAAACAAAGCAATGCATTATTTAATACCAAACGATCAGTTAGCGCATATCATTAACGTCAAGAACTTAGGGGCATATTATCAAGGGCTTTATCGCCGATTTAGCGGCACTTTTTGCCGCTAAATCGGCGATATTTTTAACGCCCTATTAGCAAGCAGTCGCTAACAGGCGTTAGCGACAGCTTTCAGGCGTTAGAGGCCGGGAATTACATCGCCTTGCATGTCAGCGATATTTATCGCTAATGACATGCAAGGTAGGCGTTCCCACTAAAAGCGACTGTAAACAGTCGCTAACACCACTAACCCCTATTATCAAGGCAGGCGAAGCGATAAAATAAATCGCGCTAAGCGCGTTTATCGCTAGATTTTAACACCTGCTATTGACTATGACTTACCTGTTTAAGGTATAGGAGGTGGATTCTAATGCTGAATCCACCTTAGCGTTAATGCGAGAATATCGCTGGTTTTCCAGCGATATTCTCGCATTATGCCGCTATCGCTGGAATAATCATCGCCATAGCACTAATTGTTGCTAATACAGCGTTAGCGTGGAGATATATTCCAGCGATAGCTGGCAATAAAATATTTCGCGCTAAGCGCGCTCTGCGATATTTATCGCATTTTGTTGCTAATATGGCCCTTAATCTATTTTTGTTTCGGACTTTTTTTTAAAGCGCGAACTTGACCCAAAGGTATCAGAGCGCTTTACTTGAGCACCAGTTGCATTACAGACAGACACATTCAATTTGTTTGGCACGGGGAGGTTAAGTGATTTGCCCAGAATCACAGGGTGCTGAGCGTCCCTTGCTGAGACGCAAACCCGTTTCCCTAGCTTTGAGGGACCGCTCTAGCCATCGGGCTACATCCTCTACAAAGGGTCTCCTAGCTGGCAGTATAGTCAAATTGTGATACAAGTTTGATGTATTTTCCCAGCCTACTCGTTGAGTGGGGATGCACTCTGCCATAGGAGATCGCCTATCTGGCAGCACACTTCTTCAGGAAAGGGTGGTCCTGCCAGCCTCTCCTGCCCTCTTGTTGAGGCTCAGCTTCAAGGTTAGGGTCAGAGTCTGCAAAGAACTGCAGCTGCCCTCTCGCTGAATAACCATAAAACTATCTGAAGGCTCTCTCTGTCTTTCCACTAATTGAAAAGGCCCCAATGCTCCTAGCAAATTCATTAAAGCGTCAGACTCTTTTGGTGAAAGGACACAGGGGCATATTAGCAAGAACAGGTGAAAATTATCGCTAACCCCGCTTAGCGCATATTTATTTAACGCCGCCTATCGCTGGATATTATCGCGGAGATAATATGCTATTAGCAAGGTTTATCTCCAATGCGATAAAATATCCAGCGATAGCGGCAAAATGCGTGAATATCGCTGGAAATCCAGCGATATTCACGCATTAACGCCATGGTGGACTTAGGCTGACAATCCACTTCCTATTCTACAAACAGGTAAGTCATGTTTTTAGCAGGTGTTAAATTCTAGCGATATTCGCGCTTAGCGCAAATTTTTTTATCGCTTCGCCTGCGTTGCTAATAGGTGGAAGTTGTGTTAGCGACTGTTTTCAGTCGCTTTTAGTTGGGAACGCCTACCTTGCATGTCATTAGCGATAATTATCGCTGGCATGCAAGGCGATGGGAAAACGGGCCGCTATCGCCAGAAAGCTGTCGCTAACGCCTGTTAGCGACAGCTTGCTGATAGGGCGATAAAAAAATCACCGCTTTAGTGGCAAAAAGTGCCGCTAAAGCGGCGATAACGCCCTTGCTAATATGCCCCACAGTCCTTTCCACTCTGAGAACTCTTCTACTTCCGGGTGAGGTTATTTAGTTCCAGTGCTGTAGCAAGGTCGCCATGGGCCCCAATGCAGGCAAAGAAAATGGACCTCCTGCCCAACATTTGGGTTGTGGAAGACAGCAGCTCGTAGGGTGCGGTAGGCCCCCCAAACCAAATCGCCCCTGTGCCACTGCACCTGCGACCCTAAGTTCACCCTGCACAACCAGGTCTACTTCTAGTCTCATTCCAGTGCTAACTGACACTTCTTTCATCAGTCACTTGACGTCCAACTTTATTTATGCATTTATGTATTCATTTAAAAACCGTTCTTTGTAAAGCGCCAGTTTATTTCATTTCGGGTTCTTCGAAGGACTTGGTGAATATGGAGAGAGAGAGGTGCAGCTTAATAAGGAAGGTGTAAGCAAAGGGGATAGCTATGGTGTCCGAACACAGAGATGGAAACTATTATTATTAATACTATGATTATTGCTAATATTATTATTATGATTTGTATGAATAAAGCGTGAACGTTACCTTAAAGGTGCCCTGGCGCTGATTTAGAAGAAATGTAAAGGGCTAGATTAAAGGGCTTCCAGAGTTGGTAAAGAGGGCCGTGGGACTATGAAATAAATATTGGGCGAATGAGTGAAGATAAAAAGGGAAGTGGTGCGAAAAAGATAGAGAAACCCAAAGGAGTGGGTGATGCCATGTTCCACTACCCTTTGTATCTGCTATGTACTCAGTGTGGTAATCCGAGCACAATTGTGACATGCTTTGTTTAATTGCATATGAAATGGTTATGTATGAACTGGTCAATCAAAAAATCATTTGAGACGGATGGTAATGTATTAGCACCTCTATTTCCAGTAGGGTTATTGTAACTAATTGTTTAATATATCTCAATTTTCTCCCTGTTGTTAATGTAGCCTTTTATTTTTGTTAATACATTTTCATAGTTCTAAACTTCATGTTTTATTTTGCATGCCATCTACAAATTCTTCAATTTCACTTTCCTGAAGAATGGCTATTTCGGTGTCGTTTTTCTCGTAAGTCCTTATTGTCTATAAAGTAATTCCACGATTTTAGCTATTTTAACTCTATGTTATTTTTAGAACTTTACAATCTCTGTTTCGTTACATTCTCAAATTAATCTAAACTTATTCAGCTGGGCAGGTATCTTGTAAGGTCAATGCTATTTCAATAGTTGATGTTTGAGACACTTTTACAAAAAACTAACACGTTCTCACTTTCAATTAATCATAAACGTGATTACAACTCTCATTTCTTCAACCATTACATTTTCTATTAAGATAATGACATTTTGTCACCGATCTAAAATTCTATCAATGCTATCAATTGATTTTTTAATGAAAATATCTTGTTACAGGTAATGTAACAAATCAGATAAATATATCTGATTTATGCTCTTTGACTTTCTGAGTTGCTTGTCCTTTTTAGGTGGAGCCTGGGCAGCGCATGCCATGCAAGCCATACTGCATTGGAGTATGTAATTGAAGTCCCGCCCACTCTCCGCCCATATTTGTCATTGGCTTGTGTCATTGTCCTTCATAAATGCTGGCTTCTGATTTCTTAATAGGCTTGTTAGTCCCTCCTTAGTACCGCCTTGTCTTCATTTAACCTCCCACGAGGACGGTTGTTACACGGTACGTCTTATTTACTTTGTAAGCACTATTTTCTTTAATGGTTTCTCCTACTGCAGGCAGGACACGATTTCCTGCAACATTCAGCGCATCAGCGCACCATGCGCACTTTCACAGGGCGCTTTTACAAAACAAAGGCATTTGTTTGTCAACTTGACAAACAAATGCTTTTTTGGTAAAAGCGCTAAATATCAGGCTTTCATTTAATAGCAGCCGTGACCTTTCTTTAGAAGTGGCTGGTCTAAAGAAAGGGGAGTGGCCTCTATTAACATGAAAGCGCAGCATGGCGCGCTTGTAAACAAGCATTTGCAGTGCTTTCATATTTTCACGTGCTATTTTCACACGGAACTTTAATACTCTCAATTCGTAGTGCGTGTTATTTACAGCGCTCAGAAAACGCAGTAGTATGGTGTGAAGCACTGTATAAAAAGCAAGTGATTATCGTGTAGGTGATCTACTTTTAGACGTATTATTTGTTTGTATTTTTCAGTATGTCTGGTGCTTTGTAAATTGTTCGCCTGCACGCCTTTTCTGGGTTAGCTTTCTGCCACCGCCGTGCAGAGGTTGCAGTGCTGGACTGAGGATGCTCTCATCCAGACATGAAGAGAGTGCTTTCCACCCTTCGAGGTGCACGGTCTGGCACTGCTGCTTTGTTTCTTTAATATTCACCAGGAACAAGAATGCGGCGCGCTCACTGGCCGTGCGGGAGCTGTGACTCCAAATGGATGAAGCTTGCATTAAGTAACATGTCATTCAGATTTTTAAGTGTCACGCTTTTCGAAATGTTTAAAAATCTCACCCATTAGGTCTTGCCCTTTCACCCAGAGCAGGGTGTGGTGTTGAGTGACTGCTCGAGGGTCACATGAAAAGAGAGGGGGTGGCGCCTTGAATCTCTATGGTTGATACCAGGGTATATTAGCTATTGTAACTGCAGTTTGTTCGGGGATTGGACTCATCATGCAGGGCCGGACTGGCCTTGCGGGCACCGGGCGTTTCCCCGGTAGGCCGCCAGGGAAGGGGCCGGTTTTAGGCCCTGGGGGGCAGTTTTTGTGACCGGCGGCCGGCAATATCGGCCCCCTGTAACACAAGCATTGGCATAGCCAATAGGTCTCGCCTTTGGGACCTTATAAGTGTTTAGCCATGCAACAGTTGATGTTGTTGCAGGAAGGATATTGTGCTGCATAACTAAATACTTATAAGTCCCCAAAGGCGAGACCTATTGGCTATGCCAATGCTTGTTCTGGAAAGATGCTCTGTGTGATGTGTTCCCATTACAAACTAAAGATTAATTGGTCAATAAAACCAGGCATACAAAAGTCACAATTGAAACGATAATGCAATAATAACTTTAAGTGCGAGCAAAGTTTTTCAGAATCATGTCATTTTCATTTTGAAGAAATGTGGCCTTATATGTAGCAATTTGTTTCTCTAGTATACCTCAACAATACAAGGTATAACCCCGTTTTGAGTCCTAAAGAGGCACTGTCTGAGACGTCTGAATATGAAAGGGTGGTGGCACAAAAAATGCCACATGAGCGGAAAAGCAGGAGGCAACAGTTACTTACCGGTAATTAAATTACTCCTAGTCCGCCTCTCGCTTTGATTAATTGCATTATGAGGCTGTCTCCTAACGTAATTAAGCAAAGCGCGAGGGGCGAGGTGCTAAGACACAATTCAATTGTCCCGTCGGGAACTTTGCCTCCCTCGACAGGCTGCAGTCTACACGGTGCCTTACTAGCTCATTGCTGCTTCCTGGGCTCCGCCAAGGGGTGGTTAAAAATATGGTGCTGTTTTTAAATGTTTGAGGCTTGTAAACTGACCCAAAAGAAGGACAGCCTGGAATATTTTAGATACTATTTTAACCCTCTTCTAGCTCGCACTTATAATCAAAGCTTCGTGTTTTACCGTCAGATGCGTCTTAAGTTGCCCCTGTCCTGAGCCAATAAGTTGTGGTACCTGCCGGTAAAGCCTCTGTAGTCGGAGCCTCGCATCGGTTGGTGGCTCCCTCGCTTCATTATGTTTCTTTCACTCGTATTGTGGCATACCCTAAATATGATATCAGTGACAAGCAGGGGCGAACACGGGCCTCTGCGGCGCAGGGGGGGGGAGGGAGGGGGAGAGGGCAGAGGGCAACCCTAGCGTGGGCCCCAATGCAGCCCTGGTCACATTCTGCATGGGGAGCCTCGACATTTTTCGTTACGCCACTGATGGCAAGGCCGCGTTTAAGAGCTGAGAGCAGTCCAAAGCCTACGCCGTCAATCAAAGAGCAGATAATTTTCTGCGGGGCATTCGGAGGGAGAAGTGTAGGTGCGGCTTGGCGTGCCTACTGTCAGCCATGTTGTCATAAAATAAATACCCGCCAGACCAGCTTCACGGGCAGCTGCGAGGATGAATAAAAACACACAGACCGTGAGAGCCGGGCCGAGGTGTCGGGTGACCAACCCTGAGATGACAGCCAGCATTTACACGCTGTTAAAGCCATGTTGGCGCTTTGACAGTGTTCAGGGGTTTGCGCGCAGAGCTGGCCGATGAAAGAATAAGGGGTCGATTCCGATTCGGGCCGGAAAAAGCACCGACCGACTCGGATCCGGAAAAAATACCGACCGACACGTACCCGTGGCGCCCGACACGCCAAGTACGATGCAAGGCGCGAAAAATCCGACCGACACGTAACGAAACCAAGTCGACCGACCGAGCCGCACGGAAAATAGCAATCCGGCCGGAAAAACACGCGAATCCAACCGACCGACACGCACTCGGAACAAATCCGACCGAAACGTACACGCCAACTCCAAACCGCAAAGTACGATGCAAGGCGCGAAACCACGACCGAGTCGGACGGAGGACAAGCCGTACGACCGACACGCATACAAAACCGAGCCGAAGCAACACAAAACACCGCGACCGACGCGTACGCACCATAGAAAACTGCACAAACACAGCGTGAACGAAACGGAAAACACTGTACGAGACCAATGCAGGGTCCGACTCGGTCACAAGAACGTTTCCAACATACACAAACAACACAAAGGAAAAATCACCCAAAAAAAGGCCAAACAAGCAATTGCAAAGCCAATAAATACTGGGTGGGGGGTGGGGACAGAGAACAAAGACACACCCACAACTCCACCTATATAAAGGACACAAATCACTACCATGAGCCTTTGCAAATGCCATTCCACTACCAGCACCCAAGAGAAAGCAACCACACACCCACAGCTCATCCCTCACACAAGCCACACACCAGGAGCACACCAACAAATACCTACCTCACATACACCCAGCAAAACACACACTCACACACCCTCACCTGCACACCAACACACACATCACTCACCATCACCACCCATCACCATGCCCCCCAAGAAGAATCACAAGTTCCTAGATTGTGAATTGGAAGTCCTGGTAGACGAGATCCTCAGGGTAGAGCCACAGCTGTTTGGCACATTGGTCCAACAGACCCCCATGTCGCAGAAAACCAAGATGTGGGAGAGGATCATCAACAGGGTGAACGCCCAATCACCATGTCGGCGCACAAAGACCGACATCCAGAACAGGTGGTATGACGTGCGCAGGAGGGTACGGAAACTGCTGAAGCAAGACTACATCAACAGCCAACACACCGGCAGTGGCCCTCCTGCCAAGCCAATATACCTCAGGCCCTGGGAGGAGAAGGTGCGGGCCATCCTACCGCCAGTGAGCATATATGGACTAGAGGACATCCCAGAGCCTGGTGAGTACACAACAAATGTACACAATATACTGCCACAAAACACACACACATCACTGTCAAGGGCAGAGTCAAACCATGCACTCATAGCAATCACACAGCAACCAGAACAGAATCATCCCAAAATGTGTATGTCAGTCAGAGAAACACAACACATGCCATCAAAAAAGTCACATCCAACTGTGCCAACACATGTACAAACACAACCACAACTACAGCTAGGCAGTGGCACAAATAGAACTAACAAACACATCCACACATGTAGCCACCACAACAACACCAACACACAGTGAAGACCACTCAAAGGAAGGAATTCTGTGTATGCTGGCCAAGTCAGTGTAGCCAATAGCATCATGGGAGTCGCAGTCACACATATTGCCCGCCCCAAAACTGTCCCATCAACACCACCATGAACCATGCGCACATCACAGAGAGTGGAGAAGGACTCACAAGATGGCTGACACTGGCTACTGCTGTGGGGAGCACAAGGCCCTGCTGCCAACTGTGCACCAACAAACAGCAGGACACCACTGACTGACATCCTGAGAGACAACTTCCACTCCCTGCAATGCAAGCACGTTCCATGGTGGGATATCTGGCTGGCTGAGTGGGAAGGGGGACTTGCAGCACTGACCATAGTCACCAGCACCTCCCCTCACACCCTCCCCAACACAAACTCCACAGTACCCACCTGGTAGAATGCAATGCCCTCCATCCTAACACAAGATCCCACAAAGCACCACCACCCTGGGTTATGTTGTGTGAAGCACAGGGACACTCTTGGGACTCTTAGCCAAACAACTGCCAGGACAACACTCCCAGCCATCCTGTCAGCACAGCCTGCCCACCCCACAGGGAAGCAGAGTCAAAAGGAAGGAAGCATGGGCATGCTGGGAAGGGGGTGGAGGCAATAGCATGATGGGAGTCGTAGTCACAGACATTGCTCAGCCTCACAACTGGCCCATCAACACCACCCTGAACCATGCTCACATCACAGGGAGTGGAGAAGGACTCACAAGATGGCTGACACTGGCTACTGCTGTGGGGAGCACAAGGCCCTGCTGCCAACTGTGCACCAACAAACAGCAGGACACCACTGACTGACATCCTGAGAGACAACTTCCACTCCCTGCAATGCAAGCACGTTCCATGGTGGGATATCTGGCTGGCTGGGTGGGAAGGGGGACTTGCAGCACTGACTATAGTCACCAGCACCTCCCCTCACACCCTCCCCAACACAAACTCCACAGTACCCACCTGGTAGAATGCAATGCCCTCCATCCTAACACAAGATCCCACAAAGCACCACCACCCTGGGTTATGTTGTGTGAAGCACAGGGACACCTTTGGGACTCTTAGCCAAACAACTGCCAGGACAACACTCCCAGCCATCCTGTCAGCACAGCCAGCCCACCCCACAGGGAAGCAGAGTCAAAAGGAAGGAAGCATGGGCATGCTGGGAAGGGGGTGGAGGCAATAGCATGATGGGAGTCGTAGTCACAGACATTGCTCAGCCTCACAACTGGCCCATCAACACCACCCTGAACCATGCTCACATCACAGGGAGTGGAGAAGGACTCACAAGATGGCTGACACTGGCTACTGCTGTGGGGAGCACAAGGCCCTGCTGCCAACTGTGCACCAACAAACAGCAGGACACCACTGACTGACATCCTGAGAGACAACTTCCACTCCCTGCAATGCAAGCACGTTCCATGGTGGGATATCTGGCTGGCTGAGTGGGAAGGGGGACTTGCAGCACTGACCATAGTCACCAGCACCTCCCCTCACACCCTCCCCAACACAAACTCCACAGTACCCACCTGGTAGAATGCAATGCCCTCCATCCTAACACAAGATCCCACAAAGCACCACCACCCTGGGTTATGTTGTGTGAAGCACAGGGACACTCTTGGGACTCTTAGCCAAACAACTGCCAGGACAACACTCCCAGCCATCCTGTCAGCACAGCCAGCCCACCCCACAGGGAAGCAGAGTCAAAAGGAAGGAAGCATGGGCATGCTGGGAAGGGGGTGGAGGCAATAGCATGATGGGAGTCGTAGTCACAGACATTGCTCAGCCTCACAACTGGCCCATCAACACCACCCTGAACCATGCTCACATCACAGGGAGTGGAGAAGGACTCACAAGATGGCTGACACTGGCTACTGCTGTGGGGAGCACAAGGCCCTGCTGCCAACTGTGCACCAACAAACAGCAGGACACCACTGACTGACATCCTGAGAGACAACTTCCACTCCCTGCAATGCAAGCACGTTCCATGGTGGGATATCTGGCTGGCTGGGTGGGAAGGGGGACTTGCAGCACTGACTATAGTCACCAGCACCTCCCCTCACACCCTCCCCAACACAAACTCCACAGTACCCACCTGGTAGAATGCAATGCCCTCCATCCTAACACAAGATCCCACAAAGCACCACCACCCTGGGTTATGTTGTGTGAAGCACAGGGACACTCTTGGGACTCTTAGCCAAACAACTGCCAGGACAACACTCCCAGCCATCCTGTCAGCACAGCCAGCCCACCCCACAGGGAAGCAGAGTCAAAAGGAAGGAAGCATGGGCATGCTGGGAAGGGGGTGGAGGCAATAGCATGATGGGAGTCGTAGTCACAGACATTGCTCAGCCTCACAACTGGCCCATCAACACCACCCTGAACCATGCTCACATCACAGGGAGTGGAGAAGGACTCACAAGATGGCTGACACTGGCTACTGCTGTGGGGAGCACAAGGCCCTGCTGCCAACTGTGCACCAACAAACAGCAGGACACCACTGACTGACATCCTGAGAGACAACTTCCACTCCCTGCAATGCAAGCACGTTCCATGGTGGGATATCTGGCTGGCTGGGTGGGAAGGGGGACTTGCAGCACTGACTATAGTCACCAGCACCTCCCCTCACACCCTCCCCAACACAAACTCCACAGTACCCACCTGGTAGAATGCAATGCCCTCCATCCTAACACAAGATCCCACAAAGCACCACCACCCTGGGTTATGTTGTGTGAAGCACAGGGACACTCTTGGGACTCTTAGCCAAACAACTGCCAGGACAACACTCCCAGCCATCCTGTCAGCACAGCCAGCCCACCCCACAGGGAAGCAGAGTCAAAGGAAGGAAGCATGGGCATGCTGGGAAGGGGGTGGAGGCAATAGCATGATGGGAGTCGTAGTCACAGACATTGCTCAGCCCCACAACTGGCCCATCAACACCACCCTGAACCATGCTCACATCACAGGGAGTGGAGAAGGACTCACAAGATGGCTGACACTGGCTACTGCTGTGGGGAGCACAAGGCCCTGCTGCCAACTGTGCACCAACAAACAGCAGGACACCACTGACTGACATCCTGAGAGACAACTTCCACTCCCTGCAACGCAAGCACGTTCCATGGTGGGATAACTGACTGGCTGGCTGGGTGGGAAGGAGGTCTGGCTGTCAACCAAACACAAGCAATGCAGACCATGTTCACACCCCAGAAAATACATAGAAATGCCCAAATAATGCAGGACAATGTGCCACACCAATATCAACCCCTGACTGTGACGACTTAGGACAATGCAATGTACAGGCCCGCACCCAGAGGCACAGTCACAACTGTCATGTGTGTCAACCACTGATGCCTGCAGAAACATGACATACATTGTTTGTGTCTCCCAAAAACAGGTGATGATGGGGACACAGCAGCAGACGCTGAGGAGTCCCAGTCCCAGGCTCAAGAGGATGCCGAGCTCACTGGCGTCGTACAGCCTCTGTCCTCCTCGGACGATGAACAACCTGGCACATCCGGTGCAAGTCAACATGCAGCACCAGCAGGACCACCAGCTGCAGCACCAGCAGGACCACCAGCTGCACTCCCTGCACCCACCCCTACAACGACTGTCACCACGAATACCATCCCTGCCGACATGGACAGAATAAGGAGCAACACCAGCGCAGTGACCCTGGACCAACCTGGGGCCATGGACACCACCACCACCACCAACCCCCAAGGTGGACCAGGGTTATCTGTGCGTGCAACTGCACACACTGCACATGTCAGCAGGGGTGGTGGGAGGGGTGGGAGACAGAGGTCGCTGCTTGCAGACGTTGCTGGTGTGCATGACGACCCACAACTGGTACGCATAGCTGATGCGTACCAGTCCAGCACCGGAGAGCTCAGCCAGGTAGTGGGGCTCCTCAGAGACATCAAACAGCAGCAGGCTGCCCATCATGCCCGCTTGGACTCCCACATGTCCCACGTGGAGTCACACATGTCCCGTGTGGACTCACACATGTCCCGCGTGGAGTCCAAGTGGGATGTACTGCATGAGATGACGGCGGTGCACAGGGACATTTTACAATGCCTCCGCCAGATGAACAGCAACCAGTCCACACCTCCCTGTGTGCCAACAACATCTGGTACCGAACAAACTGCAACTGCCACAGGGAGGGAGGAGGACTCTGGCGGAGAGTCCCCTGCACCGCAGCAGCCTGCACTTGAGGGCCCCCCCCAAGAAGAGGGGTCGTCCGAGGAGGGGAAAGTGAGAGGCCGATGGCCAAGCGCAACTCCCAGGAAGCCTGAACCTGTTCTGGATGTTCGCCTTTGTGCACAGACTGTTCACCCTGTTGACGGCAACACTACTCCCACACATTGCATGGGGAGTACAAGTTGGACCAATGTGTCAGACAACTGTGGCCCCGATACTGGGGATCCTGTCTACCCGGACTTTCAATTCACCTAGGAACTTGGGATTGCAAGATTCATGTACAGCACAACACATCCTATGCACTATTAACACAAATGTATCACAATAAACACACTAATACACCATACTTGCCTCTGTCGTGATTCCAACGTGGGTGCTGTTATGGGGATGATGAACTGCAAAATTACACTGTGTATGCGAACTGCAACAGCAAGGACAACACAGGCATGTGAGTAAAGGCAACGTGACACATATGAGGGAGACACACCACCAGGGCTACACAACACATACACACCTAGGCCATCTGACTCATTGCCTACACTGATGTTGCCAGGGAAGACGGTGCAATGCACAGACACCACACCCATTCCCAGTTGTAGTCAAGTAGCCCACAGGTGCAGTAAGCAAATGGCAGTCAAATGTGTGACCACAGACAACGCACATCACTAAGTGAAGCACAGGTTTATTACACAGTAGCAACATGCCGTAACCACTACAGATGCAAGGTAACCCCACCTGGTAGCGGGCACACAGTCAACAACTGTAGACGGAAGGAAGTCCATGGGTGTGGCGCACATCACCTGTAGGGACACAACAGCTACCAGCCTGGATGTGCAATCACGTCGTCGGTGGACACAGTTGACCAAACGAATCTGAAAGTACCCTGTGAAGGACAGAAATGACACACAGTCAAAAGCAATGCAGTACAGGACAGAACAGCAAAACTCATGCACAATACATGTTACAAGATACCCACCCAGAACCAAGTTAGCATGTCAACACTGTTGGGGAGTACAGCCCACCTGTAACCACACATCGCAACACACATCCAGTCAAGTAGCCCATGGACACACTCCAACAGCGCCAGAGCCCCACCCACACATCATGCCAACTCACATCATTCACATGACACCTCAGGATACTCACATTCAGCTAAAGAAGTTGGTGATGAGCTGTGTGCGGACATCACCATCACCATCATCATCATCATCGTCACTGGCATCGTGGTCCAGGCCAGGATCCTCCACAGGTGGCGGATGTTGGTCATCGTCATCCTGGATGAGAGGCAACTCCTTCCGCACTGCCAGGTTGTGTAGCATGCAGCAGACGATGATAATCTTGCACACTTTCGCAGGGGCATATGGGAGGGACCCTCCGGTCTTGTCCAGGCAGCGGAAGCGGCTCTTCAGGAGACCAAAGGTCCGCTCAATCACTCTCCTGGTCCGACCATGTGCCTCATTGTAGCGCATCTGGGCAGGTGTCACAGGGTTCCTGAGGGGTGTCAGCAACCACGGCATGTTGGGGTATCCCGAGTCACCTACGGACAGACAAGTGCACATCAGCTGACTTGGAAAAGTGGGCGGAATACTACAGATCAGATCACACACAATGGCACAAAGTCAGTACACACCGACAAGCCAGGCACGCTGGTTCTGCATCTGTGCCATCATCCTGGGGATGCGACTACTCCTCATCACAAAGGCATCGTGTGCTGAACCAGGGAAACGGGCACACACGTGTGTGATGGTCATGTCTGCAAGACACACCACCAGTGCATTGACCGAGTGGTAGTGCTTGCGGTTCCTGTAGGCCTGCTCCTGGGCCTGTGGTGGTACCAAAGCCACATGTGTCCCATCAATGGAGCCAATGACATGCGGCATCCTCCCCAGGGCATAAAAGTCACTCTTCACGTCAGTGAGTCGTCGCAGTCTAGGGAAATAGATGTACCGGTTCAGGAAGAGCAACATTGCCGCCAAAACATCGCGGAGCACACGGCTGAACATGGTCTGTGACATCCCACCAGCAGACGCCACAGTATGTTGGAAGGTACCGGTGGCAAAGAAGTGTAGGGCTGCCATCACCTTCACCTTGGGGGTCAGCGCTGTAGGATACGGCCGGCCAGGCTGCAAATGTGGGGACAACTGCACTGCCAAATCCTCAATCAGCTGCCTGGTGAAGCGGTACCGTCGGATGCTGTCCCGTTCCACCATCGTTGCCAGGTCTGGGAATGGCCGATGGACAGCAGGAGCCCTGCAGTGCAGAGGAGAAGTAAGCAAGATCGTCAGTCACCCCACATATGCGGCATTGAACACACTCAAGATCCCAACATACATCATCATGAGGCACAACTACATGAAGTGTGCAGTACCGGAAGGACATGTATGGTACATACATGGCCAACATCTGTCAACACGGTCCTACAGGTGGCATCAATTTGTCCCAGGTTGGCCCATTGGATATCATGATGCCGTGTCACAGTCACTCCCCACAGTGACATGTGAGGACAGATGTGCCCCAGGCACCACAGCTCAACGACAGGTACATTCCCAGGGACCCTGTAATGCCACATGGACACTGGCATCACCTGGAGTATCATGTGTACACCACAGCAAAACAAACATGACCCCCACAGGTAGTGGCCACACTTGCCATGGCAGGACAGACATGGACGTCTGTGACACACACGCACAACATCAGAGTCCATGCACACACAACGTGGATGTGGAGACTGTCTCCCATTGTGCACATGAAATCAGAGACATTGTAAACACTACATGCACAAAGACTGTGGAGGGCCATCACTATTGTGCCACTGGGACACCCTGGCTCAAACATACCGTCCCACATGGGACTCACGGGGTATGTGACATGACATACACAAACACCACTGTGAAATGTGACCATGACACATGCACAGATATGAACAGTTGCACATCACAGTGGTCACGTACACGTAACACCCAGGATCCTGTCCCCATGAACACGTGCACAGCCTGGGGGTGGCTGCCCACAGGTGACACCCACAGGACAACATGTACACCAACATACACACAATAGGAAATGCAGCCTTACATGCCTTATGATAAGGTTTGGACAGGCTGTCGTGATGTAGGTGTGCCCCTCACTCCCTGGGAGCTATCTGTGGCTGGCATATGTCCATCTGAGACAGGCATGCTGACCTATGCCAGTCACATGTACAGTGATGCATTGTACCGCAATGGACCGATCGGTGCCTCCGGCCGGCCCATTGCCTTCAATGTGTGCGGGTACGCGTTGTACCCCTGTGCGCGTTGAACCGCAATGGACCGATCGGTGCCTCCGGCCGGCCCATTGCCTTCAATGTGTGCGGGTACGCGTTGTACCCCTGTGCGCGTTGAACCGCAATGGACCGATCGGTGCCTCCGGCCGGCCCATTGCCTTCAATGTGTGCGGGTACGCGTTGTACCCCTGTGCGCGTTGAACCGCAATGGACCGATCGGTGCCTCCGGCCGGCCCATTGCCTTCAATGTGTGCGGGTACGCGTTGTACCCCTGTGCGCGTTGAACCGCAATGGACCGATCGGTGCCTCCGGCCGGCCCATTGCCTTCAATGTGTGCGGGTACGCGTTGTACCCCTGTGCGCGTTGAACCGCAATGGACCGATCGGTGCCTCCGGCCGGCCCATTGCCTTCAATGTGTGCGGGTACGCGTTGTACCCCTGTGCGCGTTGAACCGCAATGGACCGATCGGTGCCTCCGGCCGGCCCATTGCCTTCAATGTGTGCGGGTACGCGTTGTACCCCTGTGCGCGTTGAACCGCAATGGACCGATCGGTGCCTCCGGCCGGCCCATTGCCTTCAATGTGTGCGGGTACGCGTTGTACCCCTGTGCGCGTTGTACCGCAATGGACCGATCGGTGCGCACCCATTGACAATGGGCTTGCCTGGCAACGGACGCGTTTTCGAATTTCGAACGAGTCGGTTGCTGGGAATTCAGTTGGTCACCCACAACAATGTTGCAAAATCATGTATGTCATGAAGTTGAAGATTTGAAGGATGCTGTGGGCGTGTTTTGGTGCTGCTATTCCATGGATTGGCCAGATTCAGAAGATGCAAACGACTTGGACCTATCACTTTGGACACAAGGGACAGGATCTGCCTCTCCAGCACATATATATTGCTGGCTGTTCCCCTGAGAGCCCACTTGCCTGCACTACATGCTCCAGGACGACATCTGCCACTGCACTGCTGCTGTCTCTGCCCCTCTGGACCCTGCAATGGCACGTACTGTGGAGAGAGCCCCAGCCTTCAGCCTTGAGGAGAACCAGGCCCTGCTGGACAGCCTACTTTCCACAGTACAGCAAGCTGTATGGGACACCAGGGGAGCAGGTGAGTGTCCTGTGCACTGCCTTTCTGAATGTGCATTTTGTCTGACTAGCAAGGCTGAGAGTCTGCACGCCACTGGCTAGCAGGCTCACTGAGTAGTTGTCACCCCCCATAGTGTGTAGTGACTTGCACTGGACAGGTATGGTGCAGTGACAGTGCTTCTGAACAGGGTTTTACTCCCCATGCAATGATACCATGTAGTGACTTCTGGAAAACTGTCCATGGGCAGCCGTGCACTGCCTGTGTACACCATGTGCCCCTGTGATTGCGACATGTATATGCAACTGTGTCATGCACGGATATGTTGCATGTGTAGTAATGGCCTTATCACTTTGTCATCCTGACAGGCTTCTGCCCATCGGAAGCAGGAGATATGGAAGGACATCGTCCGGGCTGTCCGGTCCGTGGGGGTCTACAAGCGCCGGATCCGCAACTGCCAAAAGAGGTGGCAGGACCTTCGGGGCTGGACCCGGAGGATTGCACGGGTCCAGCTGAAGCTGTCGCCTCCTCGCAGGAGGGGCGGAACACGGACCCTGACCCCCCACATGCTCAGGATCCTGGCGGTGGTCTTTCCAGACCTGGATGGGCAGCTGAAGGCCAGAGAGCAGCAAGGAGGGGGTGAGTCAAAGACTGCACTGTGTACTCTGTCTAACATGCTATGTGCCCTCCTCGGGCCTGGTTAAACTGCCACAGTACAGCAGTCATGTTGTCCAGGAGCCATGTCCCTCTATTGTGCACTGCCCACTCCTCATCTGATACCCAGGTGTGGCCCTTACATGCAGGGAATTCTGTCACTTAGGACTGTGTCCTTGCAGTTTGCTTGACTCAAGGTGGGAGACAGCATCTGTTTCCCTGACTCTGTGGTGGGCATCATGGGTGGGTCCATTGCTTACACAATGCCTGTATTCTGACATGTATTCAGCGTGTTACTTTGATCTGTGGTCCAATTGCTGAGCTGATCCACCACATGTGGCTGGGGTATCTGGCACACACCCATGCTGCGGGTGGGAACAATGTTTGGGCCCCAGGAGTATGTATATGACGTGTGTCACACATACTTAGCCAGCTGCCTACAGTCCAGGGCTCATCCCTCATTCATGTGGGGCTGGACAGTCATGCCTACTCCAGGCCATACAATACACTCTGTACTCCCACTCCCGTGTATCAGCTGACACATTGTGCGCAGTGATTTGACCCCTCAGGTGTCTGCCTCTGTGTCAGTGTGCTGTGGATTAGTCGCCAGGACTGCTGTGGAGTTTCTTGGTAGGGGCTCAGCATGCCACTGGAGATGTGACCATAGGAGACGATACTTGTGTGACACATAGGTGTCTGATCAGCTGCCCATGCAGACTGGGGCATGTGAATGTGAAGTTCAGGCAGCTGTTCCCCATGCACAGCAGAGTGTGAGGGGCTCAGGTTCAGAGGGTAGTGTCACAGGTCTACCATATGTCCAATAGGTATGACCTGGACAGATGAGGGTTAAGAGGATGTGTTGTGGGGGGATGTACATGTGCACTTGTGCAGCTCCAGGACTTGCATTCCCCATGACCTACTATTGTGACACAGTGCAGAGTGTTGTTGTCTGGCTGCAAAGTCATACATCACTGAGACAGTGATGTATGACTTTGCAGTCATGCCTCCGCCATGGCATGTGTCTACTGATTGGTGAGCCTGCAGGGGAGTGACATGTGCTACATGCACACCATAGTGGCGCTAGGCTATCAGGACATGGGTGCATCATGGTGTCTGTCGCTGGTATGCATCACATGCATTTCCTATTTGACTCTGGGCATCCCTTTCATCCGGAAACCTGTACTGACTCAGTGGCAAGAGCTGTGATGTGTGCATGTCCACATGCCACACCGTGTCCTCTGCACTGTCCAACTACTGTGTACTTGGTGCATGTGTCAACACTGGGGTGTTGCAATCCAACAGACACCAGACAGATGGGTGCAAGGCCATGTGGGATGTGAGTGCCATGCTTGGCATCAGACTGACAATTGACTTCTCCTGTTCAATTAGGGCACTTTTAGCAATGTACAACTGATGATGCCAGGGCTTGCTCTGTGATGTGCTGTGCTCACAGTGGTGTGTGCGTTATGTGCAGGTGACTGATGTCTGTCTGTATCCCCATTGTTTGCAGATACATCCACGGCCACGGAAGGGGACAGCTCCACGGACCAGGAGGAGCCAGAGAGCCAGACTGGGTCAGCAGCCGAGGAGTGGTCGGAGGGACCCAGTGGCACGGAGGGCGAGGGGAGCCACACCGAGGAGTCCTCAGCAGCATCCACCTCAGCTGAGGACCAGAGCAACTCGGAGGATGACTCCCTTGTGGAGGCGGGTGTCAGCAGCCACCACACCCCAGCTAGTGTTGCTGTCCCCGCCACCACCAGCACCACCACCGCCCTCCCATCGGCTCCCATTCCCCAGGTCCGTGGAGGCTCCCATGTCCGGGAGCGTGTTTCCTTTGGGCCAGGCACCGCACCCCCTGCCCCTGTGTCCCCTGCTGCCCTGAGTGAGGAGTCTGTGTACCTCCTTCGCCAGCTCCATGTAGGGCAGACAGCCATGCTGAGTGTCCTCCATGCGCACACCGCGCTGTTGACTCAGCTGGTGTCGTTCATGGAGGGCATCTCATCGGGCATGTCTGACCTACAGAGGGGCAATAGGTCCATGGACTCCTCCCTGACGGCAGCAGTGTCCCTCCTCAAACGGTCCCTCACCCCTCCTGCCTCTGCTCCATCCACACTCCCCAGCACCTTACCCGTCCCAAGCACACACACACCGGCACAGGCACACACCAGCACACACACATCCAGCACACTGACACACACGCCAATGACAAAACGCACACGCACGCACATTCAGGGGACTGAAGCCAGACTCACAGGGGATGGGGCCCTGGAACACACACACGCATCCACATGCACTGCGCAGTCCTCAGTTCCCTCTCCCTCCAAAGCACCCTCCCTTGCCTCACCTGCAACCCCAAAGTCACAGCAGCTCTTCCTCTGTGACCTCGGCCTCTTCCCCACCGATGAAGCTGCTCCAGCATCCCGGGGGAAGAGGAAGCCCACCCACATGGAGCAGAGTGCCCCTCGCCCCCGGACACCCTCCCCCAGGCGCAGACGGACTGAGGCCCCCACCCGCAAGTCCCCCCGGAGTCCTAAGAGCAAGACCCCGCCACCGCCCTGCAGCTCAGGCACAAGGTCTCCGTCCTCCATCCCTCAGGCCCCCACTGCACAGGTGCCCCCACCACACCCTGCCCCAGGTTCCCCCACCCACAGATATACCATCCCCAAGAGGATCAGGCCTTCTCCCCCTGCCACTTGCTCTCCCAGCACCACACCCACCGCTGCGCTTGTCTGTGCCACTGATGTGGTGAGGGTGTCCTCCCCCTCTGTCCAACCCACCTTGCCTGTTCCCCATTCTCCTCCCCTGGAGGTAGGCACTGCAGTGGAGTCCACTACCGCCCTGTCTGACTTGGGCACTGCAGTGGCGGACCTGTCCACTCCATCTGCAGGGTCCACTGCAGTTGTGCCGGCACCCACGACATCTGAGTCATGCCCCCCAGTTGTGCCGGCACACACCATGTCAGACACCTCCACTGCAGTTGTCAGTGGCTCTCCAGCACCCACCACCCCTTCCCTGACTCCCCCTGGTGAGCCCTGATCCTGTCCCTGCGGTGCCTGGCCTGCCCCCCGGTTGCCCCTCCTAGTGGATTGTCCCTGGTTTTGTGCAGGCATGCGTAGGGTGACATCTGCCAGTGTCACCCTGTTTGAACTTTGACAATGGACTGGCCATTGGCCTTTGCTCTATTTTTTCTGGACGTCGTTTTCAATCAACACATATGCTGAATAAAGCAACTTTCTTTTCTCTAGTGCTCATGCTTCAGATGTACATGTTGTTGGTGCTGCTAACCATGCCCTTGCTGCAGTGATGGTGATATCTGGTCTCATGATTATGAAGTGTTACTGTGCAGGAACCCATGTGGTCCAGGGGGAATGTGTCCTATCATGTGGTGTATCCATGTCATCAATAGCAGCATCTGAGGGTGTCATGTGTTCAGTATTTGGCAATGGGTTTCCTACTTACATTAGCAATTTCATATCTGTGGCTTCCACCCCTGCACATCTGTTGTGCCTGCCATCGTTGCATTTGTCTACTTCCCTGACCGTGTTGCCATCTCCAGTGGACATGCAGGTTTGGGCATCAATGGGGAAGGACTCATCCGTGTAGTCAGTGCAACATTGCTATACAAGTGTGTTGGATCTGTGCTGATGATTCCGTTGGCACATCCATGACCAGGCTGATGTGATGGGAGCCCTCATTTGGTGCTAATTGTTGATTGTGTGACCAAGTGCTCAGCTGACATGATGGGGCCCTACTGAGGCAACATATGGCACAGCTTTCCTCACACAGGAGTGGAGTCCCCTCATGGCAGTGTGTACACGTGTGACATTGTTTGCGCACAAGGTGTGTGTTGTATGTGCATGTCTGTGTGTTCACTTCCATTTATCTGCGCATGCTGTGATCCCTAGTGTTGTACCTGTTTGTGATGCTTGCTGACTTGAGCTATGTTCCCCCAAAGTCTTCTCCCTGTGTTCTCTGTGATGTGGGTGCATGGCACATTACTGGTCATCAGGGTGTCACCCATAGGTGTGTTTGCTGTCAGGGCTGAGTTTGTGTGCAGACGCAGATGGGTCACAGTCAGGTTTCCCCTTGGCACTTGTTGTTTGCCCCTGTCATGTGATTTTCAGTTTGTGTTATCTTTCAGTGATTGTGACACATTGTGTGTGTGACTGCTGGCACTCCTCAGGGTCCGGGCTGCAATGTTGGTTGTTGTCTATGTGTGTTCTTTGTGGGTGACCTTGTCTTCTTCATTGGTGTGTGACTGTGGCTGGGATCCCATTGGTTGGTGTGGTATCGCCGTCATGTCCATGTACAGCGTAGTGTGCAGTGTGTCAGACATTCAGGAGTCTTGTTGAGTGGCCATGTGTGATGTGTTTCTGCACCTTGGTTCCCACCCACCACCCTGGAATAGTCATGGGTGCATGTGCAATGTCACCAGTGTATGTGTACTTCACTGCTGCACATTGTTAGAGGTCGAGGGGTGTGGTCTTGAGTGTGTGCAGATGGGAGTTGTTGCCCAGCTAGTCCCCTGCCTCCATGTTGGCCTTGGCTTACTGGCCATGCTGATTGATTTGTGCTTGTGTAGGTGTGATGGTAGTTTGTTGCTCAGGACACCTGACTGTGGTTCACAGTGTGAACGACATTTAGCTTTGTCATCACAGTGGGATTTTTATTCAGCCCAGGGTCACCACATTGTGGGGGCCCTGGGGGTGGTGCTGTGGTGTGTCTGTGTCTTGCTGTGTCAGTTGTTGTTCCTACGTGCCTGTGTGACATGTGTGTTTTGTGCTCCCTCTCATCTGACAATGCCTGCTTGCCCACATAGGGGATTTGGATCCATGAGTTACCTTAGTGTGGCAGTGTATGCACATCTGTATGATTGGTATTCAGCTCTCCTCATGTGTTGTGTGGTTGCCTGGGGACACTGGCACCCCCACCCCTCACCTGCTGTGTATGATGACAGTGTTGGTCTGCCTGTTTGTGTTTGTGCATCTGCACCACTGCATTGGCATATCTTGGGTGTGCCATTGGCTGTATGTTGTTTGGTGTGTTTCCCCTGCTGTCCCTGGGACTCCTAGGTCATCGGTCAGCACAGTGATCATGGTTTGTGTGTCCCATTGCTGCCATGGTATGGTATCTGTTCACCTCACATCTGCTGTCTCCACAGGATATCTGCATTTGTGTGCCCATTGGTGCAAATATGTGGTTCTGCATTCTGATGGTCACTTCTGTCATTGTGTCATTGATGACTGTTGACGGTCTCAGCCCCCATGGGTGTTGTTTGTCTGCACATGGCCAAATGAATGTTTCATTTGCACTGCAGTATTTGGCTCCCCCAATTTATGTTGCAATGGGACACATACACTACTTTGCCACAGATGAGTTTTTGGTTCTGTGACCAGGAATGATCCATGCAGTTTGGCAGTTGCAGCTCTTTCTTTGTCAACAATTACCTTTTGGTCACTGTGATGATGAGGGTGTAGACCCCATTGCCACAATGGTCAAAATGTGCTTCAGCTATGGACCCCACACTTACATTTTGGTCACTGTGATGATGGGGGTTTAGACCCCATTGCCACAATGGTCAAAATGTGCTTCAGCTATGGACCCCACACTTGCCTTTTGGTCACTGTGATGATGGGGGTTTAGACCCCATTGCCACAATGGTCAAAATGTGCTTTGGCTATGGACCCCACACTTACCTTTTGGTCACTGTGATGATGGGGGTTTAGGCCCCATTGCCACAATGGTCATGGGCTGCTTGCATTGTGGGTGCCACACACATATATGTGTGGCACATGTGCTAGGGGGTCACATTGTATGTTCAAAGTCATGTTCGGTGTTGTAGGCATTTGACACAGCCTACACACGCTTGTCATGGTGGTGGGGGGATGTCTTTATCTTGCATTCCCTAGGTTGTGGTGTGCTTGTTGTGTCATGCATTGTCCATCCTATGAGTGGGGGTGGTAGTAGTGGTAGGCATCCAGCCCCCCTGGGTGTGGGTGGTAGTAGTGGTAGGCATCCAGCCCCCCTGGGTGTGGGTGGTAGTAGTGGTAGGCATCCTGCCCCCCTGGCTAAGGGTGGTAGTAGTGGTAGGCATCCAGCCCCCCTGGCTAAGGGTGGTAGTAGTGGTAGGCATCCAGCCCCCCTGGCTGAGGGTGGTAGTAGTGGTAGGCATCCAGCCCCCCTGGGTGAGGGTGGTAGTAGTGGTAGGCATCCAGCCCCCCTGGCTAAGGGTGGTAGTAGTGGTAGGCATCCATCCCCCCTGGGTGTGGGTGGTAGTAGTGGTAGGCATCCAGCCCCCCTGGGTGTGGGTGGTAGTAGTGGTAGGCATCCAGCCCCCCTGGCTAAGGGTGGTAGTAGTGGTAGGCATCCAGCCCCCCTGGCTAAGGGTGGTAGTAGTGGTAGGCATCCAGCCCCCCTGGGTGAGGGTGGTAGTAGTGGTAGGCATCCAGCCCCCTGGGTGTGGGTGGTAGTAGTGGTAGGCATCCTGCCCCCCTGGCTAAGGGTGGTAGTAGTGGTAGGCATCCAGCCCCCCTGGCTAAGGGTGGTAGTAGTGGTAGGCATCCTGCCCCCCTGGCTAAGGGTGGTAGTAGTGGTAGGCATCCAGCCCCCCTGGCTAAGGGTGGTAGTAGTGGTAGGCATCCAGCCCCCCTGGGTGAGGGTGGTAGTAGTGGTAGGCATCCAGCCCCCCTGGCTAAGGGTGGTAGTAGTGGTAGGCATCCAGCCCCCCTGGGTAGGGGTGGTGGTGCGCATTCAGGCCCCTGTGTGCATATGTGGCATTGGTGATGGGCATCCCGCCCCTATGGTGCTGCTGTTGCTGGTGTAAGTATATTCAGCATCCCCGTGTATGTGTGTGATGTGTCGTGTACGTGTTGTATGTGTTTTGTGGTTGGTGTCTGGCTTACCTTCTGCGCCGTACGCGTCCGTGCCTGTTCCGGTAGTAGATGTAGAATATTGGTATGATCGGGACGAAGGGATTCATGGTTGGTTCGTGTCGTTCGTCCTTCTCGTTGCTTCGCGTCGTCCTCGCCGCTTCGCTCGTCCTCGTCGCTCGCGTCGTCCTCGTCGGTGCCGTGTTCGTCTCGTAGCCGTGGATCGTGTTGTGGCACGATTCGGAGCTTATGTGCGCCTCTCCCGGATGCTTTAACGTGCCGTGCGTAGCGACGGGTTCGGCGCGTACGGGAAGCACATCGTACTTGTCCGGCCGGACGGGGCTGCATTTTTCCTTCCGTGCGACTCGATTCGGCGTTTCCGGATTCGCCTCGGTCGGAGAACAGGACCTGGTTTGGGTGAGTACGGCTCGGCCGGATTTTTTGCTGTTGTGCGCATCGTACTTGCTCGTTCGGTGTGCTGTACGGATCGGTCGGGAAACAGGCTTTCGCATGGCTTTTTTCCCGACCGAATGGTATTGGGTGCGCCTCCGACCGAGATCGGAATCGGCCCCTCAGTGTCTTACTTGTATGTAGCCGATGTTGCCACCAATATTCTACCTCACATTATATAAAAAATTAAAACATGGATTGACAGCAAGAGCATATGTAGAATTAAAAACAACAATCACTAAATGAAGATGCATTAGAATATTATACATTCAAAATTGAAAAGTACATTAAATGCCAATTGCTTGTATGTTTTATGTGTGATAAAATTTTCAAAGAATGCTCATCATCAATTGTAATGAAAACTCTACTGTTCATTCGCAGCTGTTTTTTCTGTTGCAATTATCTCTCTACTCACCCAAGATAAAGTGCTATGTGCCAATAAAGTGCTAAAATATATAAAATAAAAACTTATCTCGGGAAGCATAGCAGCTACAATTTCATATATCAATAAATCATGGTATCAAAATGTTCAACAAAAGTATGTACATAAATATCTGAAGTACTGCTAATATTGTGTATTATGGCACTTGCCAATTATCTATATGTTTATCAATATAATCCAAACCTATAATTAAGTTAATTAACTCATGTCTTTCCCTACATGGCCATCATCCTAGGTCTGGTTCTCCATCTTAGTGACCCAAATGCAATATTTATTTTATTGCATAAAGGTTGGGTACCTCCCCTATAGATTTGCCATTATTGAGTAAAATACTACTGATGTTAATAAAGTGGCATGTGCTAGGGTCAATCCTTAATCTCTTGAACTCCTGGAATGTATCTCAATCTCAAGTACTTCAAATATAATAGCTGCCTCAATGCTAAAAAACTGGGCTTAACATTTTTCTCTTAATTTGGAAGAAACTTCGCCTATAATGTGGATACTGCTGTCAATTAATAATGCCTCATGCATACCAGCAAAATTACAAAGAAAACCATATATCTAATACTTCATCAATAAAGCGTATTGCTTAAAACTGTATTGCTTATTCCTATAAACATTATCCTAATCAATTCATATGTATAGACTCATGATCAAATAGTTTGCTGAAAAACTGCTATTAAAGGAAGTTGTGTAAATCCTCACTCATATTGAGTCCATTTGGTATCTTGGAGTCTAACTCTAAAATTAATTTAAATTTGAGCTGCCTAAGCAGTTTTTCCCTGTTACCGCCTCTTGTTAAACTTGGAACTGCTCCTATCACAAAATAACTGAGAACGCGAATTTTATTTTCTTGAACCAGTTTGAAGTGCCATGCAACAGGGTATGTTGGGTCGGAGTTTACTATCGCCCTAAGGTGATGTAATATTCTAAATGTGTGCCTGCAGTATAGTGCTCCCAACATATTTTAAACCACAAGTACACTCTAACACATAAACAGCAAACTCCATTCGGCACGTGTAGTGACCCTTAATGTCAATTTGTTTCTCACTGAAGGCTGGCTTATAGTTGGTTCTGTTGACTCCAAATTTACATGCTCTACATGATTTACACTTAAAAGTCAATTTTGGGGGGATAACCAGTTTGTATTGGATTTCAATTCAGGGCTGCTACTAACCAAAGAGTCCCTCATAGAGAGTCCTCGTCTGGAAGTCAGAGTTGTTTTTTAGGGAGAATTTGGCCCAATGTGATGTCAGTAAGGACAATGGGCCACTGTTTGTTAATTATTGATCTCATTTGTTTCTCCTGCTTGCTGTATGCTGTGATGAGTCTTATTTCATTGATTTCATCTGGGGCCATAGGGTCACATATGTTTTCCTGTTTACCACTATCAGCTATTGCTGATAGTATAGACTCCCTGGGTTTGGAATTTGCTTTGATTCTTGCTCGATCAATACATTCTTTATTATAGCCTCTTTCTAGGAATTTATGAACCATTTCTTCCTGACATTTGACCAGATCATCTTCTGAGCTACAAATTCTCCGCACTCTAAGAAATTCCCGTATGGTAAACTTTAAATAGTATGTCTGGGGTGAAAACTGGATGCGTGTACAATTGAGTTTTCTGCTGTTGCCTTTCTATGTATTCTAGAATCCAATTTCTGGTCTTTTTGATACAATTGGACATCCAGGAAGTCTATAGCTTGACTACTAATCTGAGCTGTAAATTCCAAATTTAGTGTGTTGTTATTAATCTCTTTTACAAATCGATTAGCACTTTCCTCTGAGCCCCTCCAGACTATAAAGACATTGTCTATGAATCGCCACCAATCTACTACATGATTCTTGTATACCTTGTTGTGTTGTGCCCTGAGAACCCACTCCTCCCACCAGCCAACATGCAAAACGCTTAGCTGGGGGAGAAGCAGGCTCCCATGGCAACCCCCTCTACTGTTGGAAACTCTCATTGCCAAACAAAAAATAGTTGATAGTGAGGCACAATTTAATCATTTTGAGCAGGATCTGATTATGATTATAAAGATTAATAGGTCTTCTGTTAAGAAAATATTCAACCGCTTTGAGGCCGTCATAATGTGCTATACTTGTGTAAAGTGATGTTATGTCCATTGTCTTCAGAATGTAGTCCTCATGCCACGTCGCATCGTGTAATTTCTTAAGGAAATCTCCTGTATCCTTTACATAGGATGGAAGCTTAATAACAAATTCCTGCAAGAAAAAGTCCACATATTGGGAGATTTTCTACAACAGACCTTTTCTTGCTGATATGATAGGCCGCCCTGGTGTCGGTTTAATACCTTTGTGTACCTTCGGGATGAAGTATATGATAGGCATAATCGGAAAGTCATTGTATAGAAATTCATATTCATCCTTTGTTATTAGACCTTTGCGTTTCCACTGGGACAACTCATCTTTGATTATATTTTTGACAGTCTTAGCTTGTGCCATAGTAGATCTCTTATAACATGTGGTGTCCTGCGGGTGCCTATAGGCCTCTTTTAGATAATCATCCTTAGACCACAGCACCACATTTCAAACTTTATCCGCTTTATTGATGATAATTTCATTGTTGTTGCTCAGTTTTTTCATCAGATTGTGATTTTGCCTTTCACAGTATTTGATTTTTCTAATGTGTGCTTTGTTTTTAGGTTGAGTTTTTTCAATTCATCAATAACACAGTCATTAAATATATCAACTGCATCCCTAGGCATCACTGTCGTAAATGTCGAAGCAGGTTTGAATGGGCTTTTGATTGTCCCTGAAATATCGATGCCTACTTTGCTCATAACTTGTTGTGTAGATATATCAACAACATGGGATTCTTCCTCACCTCCAAGCGCTTGCAGAGCTTTTAGAGCTTCAACATTGTAGGCCTGTAATGTGCCATGTTGCAGCTGAAACTTAGGAATTTCTTTACAATGCTGGTTCATCGTATTTTTAAGTTTAAAGAATTTGGTCAGTTTCAGTTTTCTTATGAATTTAAAAACGTCAATTTGAGTTTGGTTGTAATTGAAATTACTTTCGAGACAGAAAGTAAGGCCCCAAAGACAGCAGCTGTTCCTCTGCTTTGGTTAATTGCACTTCAGTTAAATTGATCACTGTGTTATCTGCGGCTCTTAAATTTTCACCCACTTCTTGCCTCTTGTTTTCTTGTTTCCGTAGGCTCTTGAGCTTTCTCCTCGCCCGTCTTCTTTTATTTCTACTCCACTTTGTTTGTGTTGTGGATTCCGGGGACGTAAGGTTTGTCTGCGATCTTGCCTTAAAAAATCGAGTTCTTCCGCCAAAGTGAAATTCACTACTTCAGTGCCTCTGTTGCAAATTGCCAACTCCCTTCCATCTTCCGAATCAGTTCCACTTTGAACCGAACTTGACTCTGAGGCTGATGTACCTTCTGTTATGATCAATTTGCTGGCAGCACTGTGACTCCCTGTATTAGCGGTAGTTAGGTGTTGCCTTTTAGCAGTGTCAAATTTTCTTGAAAAAGGGAAAACTTCTCCTACTTCATAGTCCCTTGCAAATTTGAACGCCTTCCTTGCTTTAATATCATCTTCATGTTTCTTCAGATGCATATATATATGTGTGTGTGTGTGTATGTAATATGTAACTAAAGAAGTTTACAATCCTGCTGTGCCTGATTCACAAATGTGATGTTAGGCACAATTGGTGGTTCTGTCGGGAGAGGAACAATTGCTTTGTATCGTATAAATACTAACTTAAAAAGTAAACAAAATAGACTGATAGGATTGATTCACAGCCAAGGACTCGTTTGAATTTTTTAAGTAAATATGTAAGGTTTTGTTTCCAATTTCGAGTACTTCGAGCAGTCTAAGGAGTAAAGTTTCCTTCATAAAACTCATAGAAGTGTATCGCTGCCGCTACCTTTTCCGTATCACACTTGATGACTAGGCCACTTAGCCTTTGTAGGCCTGGGTCACCTGGAATGTTGGGATTTCACTTGCATCTTACACCCACCAAGGGCGAGTATATTTATGCTAACGGTAGTAGCCCCCTAGCGGTTAGAGCATAATTACCCCCTAACTTCCATACCTGATATTGTCCCCCTACATTAACTAGTTACTCGTTACTGGGACGTTTTTTGTATATGTGGGCCTCACGTACGCAATTCTATGTACCTGATCCCCCTTTTTAAACGTATCTCCTGACGATTCCTTTATTTTCTCCTTAGACCACAACTTTTGGTGGTGGTCTTCTTGTGATTGATATCACATTGGTTCCTCATCTATTCATGAAATAGGATCCATTCCCATATCTGCGGTAAGCGCCCATTCATTTCGTATTACCGAACGAACTGCATTACACACACAGACCCTTTTTTTAAAACACTTTGCTTCTCATTTATTTGACAGGCTGTCTACGTGTATTTTCTCCCACCCCGTCCTGATGAAGACCCGCCCTTGACGCATATTCAAGTTGCGCTTCTACTTAGGGTCGAAACGTCAACGTTAGATGTATACTAGTTCATGCAACTTCACGGACCCCAATTCAAAGCTATATTCGGGCTGTGTATCTATGCATTAATGGTTGGACAGTACATTATAATCTTTTGATTGCCTTATGTATGATCCACTTGTATTATATGTATAGCACTTTATCTGTTTATTTATCACAAGTCACTTCACGTGCACCTCAATTCACTGTATCATCATATTTTGTATTGGTTTCTGGACAGCCATATTCATTAATATATGTATAAGATACCTATGCAATACAAAGAACATTTGGTGTGTTTAAAAAATAATTTGTCTTTATGGTGTGTTCCATATTAACAGTCCTTGGCTGTGAATCAATCCTATCAGTCTATTTTGTTTACTTTTTAAGTTAGTATTTATACGATACAAAGCAATTGTTCCTCTCCCGACAGAAACACTTTTTTGTATATTATACATACCCAGGTTCTGAGGGCTACAGGGTTACCCCATTATCGTTAATGGTGTTAGGCGCAATTGGTGCAGCTGTACCTGGTGGCTAACAACACCTGAGTGAGTGATATCACTCGCCCAGATGTTGTTCACCGCCAGGTGCAGCTGCACCAGCTGTGCCAAACAACACATTTGAGAATCAGGCACAGCGGAGTTGTATGCTTCTTTTATTAGTTGTCATGCATCATAAAACAACAAGAAGCCTACGCGTTTTGGCTTGCGCCTTCAACCAGACCAATCTGTTTCCCTCCACCATTGTGTCTTTATGCAGTCTTTCTTTCATTGCACTACCACATGGATCAAATTACTAAACTGCTAACTCCATAACTACTATGTCAAACCACCGGTGCCATGACAGCTCCATCTTTGTTACCCCGCAAGACAATGAGTTATGTACATCCTTTTCGCATTACTCATTATTCACATTAAGCTTGTGTTCACATATATCCATGTACATCTTCTGTAAGAAGTATATTCCAAACATCGTATTCTCAAAATCAGTAAGTGAGTTCCTTTCCAAATTGAATGGATGGAGAGTAGCCATGGCAGCAGTTTCAATCGGCCATATTTTGTCATCACCAATGATTGTAAGTATGTTTTAGAGATGACAAATGTGTTAATCAGCAAAATTACATGAATTGGAAACCACAATTCTGCCTCTTAACTGCCAAAAACAATCCCCATGTGCTACCATATGCACCGGATTGCTTTTCATGTATCTTTTCTGCCGGAGTCAGAGTGCAGACTCAGTTCTCGCATTGTCCATAATCCACATATTTCCAGTTACCTGGAATTGTTAAGTGTTGCAGTGCAAACCAACATCATTCTTATTTCACTTCCTTATTTTACACAATAAAAATTGCAGCAGATATAACCAAAAAAATAAAATATTGTAGTATATGCTGAGTGCCAATGAGCACAATCCTGTTTTCCTAGATGAGGAATTGATCTAACTACATCATGCTCCAAGAAGCCACACTACATATTGCCTACAATCATAATCGATTTCTGTAATTTCATGTAAGCACTTAGCACCAAATCAAGATACAAAGGGGTCTATTTGTAAGGGAAGCTGTGGAGTGAGGCGCTAGCCTTCCTGGCTTAACACCTCACTCCGCCACTTCAGAAATGCAGGACTGCACCATATTTACAAGAATATGGTGCAGCCCTGCGTTTCCCCCTGCGCTGGTGCTACACTTAGCAGTCTAGCGCCAACGCAGGCACCCTTGCACCATAGTGCATGGGTGTCTGCGTGCAGGAGAAGATTGTTTACATACAAGAAGGTCCCCCTTCCTGCACATAAACAATCTTGAAATGCTGTTTTGTAACTTCTATGTGTGCTGCTTAGTGCAGCACACATAGAAGTTGCAAAACAGCATTTTAAAAAAATGATTGTTTATGTGCACGAAGGGGGACCTTCCTGTAAATAAACAATCATTGGCCTTTTGCTGTTTTCATGTGTACTGCACAACACAGCACACATGAAACACGCATGAAACATTTCTTCTAGTTGCACCAGGGTAAGACCAAGTTTTCCCTGGTCTTAATTCTGGCGCTGCCTCATATTTACACCTCCCTTGTAAATAGACGGCTGTGTCAGAATCAATGGGTGTTGCCATGGAACACCCACTGCAACACCCATTGCCCTCCCCTTTCAAGAAAGGGGGCCTTATTTGCAAGGCAGAGTTAAGCCATGTTAAGTGGCTTAATGCTGCCTTGTAAATAAGGCGAAGCCCCTATTGCCACAGGAATGTCTTAAAAAGTGACGTTCCAGTGGTGATAGGGGCTTGTAAATATGCCCCATAAAGTGTCTTGCTCCATATAGGATTCTAAGGACAATGATTCATGCCTGGTCCAATATTTATGTAATATTACAGTGTCTCTGTACAAAATGGCCCCCAGCCATGTTCACTACTCTGTTCCCATGTTGGTTAAGTGTTCCTCAGTTTTGTATCTCAAACGAGGTACCAACATCCCAAGAAGTGATATCCTCTAACTGATTCGTAGAGTAAATTCAATGTCAGGTTGGTGTAAGTGCTTGTTATGTAAGTGTGCAATCATGTAGGTGTGCAAAGTAGTGGAACAACATGGTGAAGTGCAAAAGGATATATTATTAAACTCAGCTTAACATTATTTGACCTATCATTGACTGTTTCCCATTTGACAATCTGTTTCAGTTTTTCTCTAAGGTGTAGACATTCACTCTAATAATATCATTATTGTGAACAACGCAGTACTGTACCAGTTCAAAATCTGTCATTTATCAACTAAGTGGACATATGGGGCCACTGGTACCCATCTATATTTCTCTTTCTGTTGTCACACAGCCTTTTATTCACCATATCTGAACGAGTGAACATTCTTGGTTACACCATCAACATGGGTCATTCAAAGTCACCTATTAACCTTTGCAGTTGGACCCAATCAAATACACAGTTATATATGCACACAAAGTTCTGCATCCAGATTGTGGCCCTGTGGTCTCTCAGAGCCCAATAGGATGATCATCCTTGATTCACATTTTTGAAACTCCAATACTATTCTCCATTTCATGGGTGGACCCTGATATGTTTAATGACATAATACTTCAGACTACTGGGGTTCCCTTCATGGACCTCCCAGAGGTGCTGTCCCATGGTTCAATTTCTGTCTTGGTTCTTAATGGTTCTTAGATGTTGCAGGATGTGGACTCTCAGTTTGTTGATGGTGCTTCCTACATATTTCATTTGGCAATTACATTCAAGTACATAGACTACAAAGTCTTTGATACATGGGACCCTTTTGATGATTTGCTGTGATCGTCCATCAAATATTTTATATTCTTTCTTATTGATACCATGTGATCAAGCTTTGCATCTATCACAGTTGCAGAAGCCAAGATTCTTCTTTGTTAACTAGTTCTCCTTTTCCTCATTGACATACATGCTCCTTGTGAGTATGTCATCCAGTGACCTGGCCTTCCAATAGGTGATTTGTGGATGCTGATCTACTATTTAAGATGGCATCAGTGATGTCATGAGTGATGTCACTGACCATGTCATGAGTGATGTAATATGTGAGGTCATAAGCAGTGTAAGTTATAGTTAGCTCAGATAACTATAACTGCTGTATTTCTCTGGTTTTGTACGAGTCAAATGTCAGCCTTACTATAAAGTCCCTGGAACCTTTGTTTTTTTCAGTGAATTTCTAAGGTTTTTTAAAACCTATTTCCTAACTATAACATCCATGTAACCTTTGTTTTTTTCAGTGAATTTTGATGTTTTTTTAACCAGTCGTCACATTTGTAGAGTGGTGGAGAATGGGGGCGGAGCTTCTGACCAGCTCTCATGAATCCCAGCATTGCATCAACCTGATTGTGCAGGACTTTCTCAAAAAGAAGACATAGTCAGCAACATACTGACCACCTGCAGAATAGTCGGCACTCATTGCAGCCATTCTTTTAAAGTCAGGAAGAATTTGAGGGTCATTCAGCATGCTAATAGAGTACCAGTTAAAGCCCTCATTCTGGAGGCACCAACATGTTGGAATCCGACCTATTAAATGTTGCCACGTCTGTTTTAGCAGTACAAACCGATCAATGACTATGTCATTTAAAGAGCAGAGGATGCAACTGGGAAAAGCATGACCATGGAGGTGGACAAAGGGAGCCTAGTCAAGTGACTGACACAGATGCTACTTCCTTTTGAGGTTTTCATCTGGGGAGTCAGCAAGGAGGACAGCATGATGAGCCAAGCTATTATGTTATTGCATCTGCTACAGGACCAGTTAAAAATGGTGTCACAAAGGTTTGCAGGTGTGGATGGCAACGAAGAAGCACATGACTTGGTTGAGGGCTTAATCCTTCACTTGGCAGTAAATCCAAGGCTGCATTGTCTCATCCAAAGAGAATATCTGTGCCACAATACTTGATCCACGGTACAAAAAAATACTGGCCATTTTCTTTCCTTTTTCTGAAATGGATATTTCGCTATTCAAGACATGGATTGTTGATCAAGCATGAGATCTCGAAGCAAAATATCTGGAAATTAAAGGCTCCGGCAGAAGATCTGGGGTACAAACTTCAACTTCTAAAGAGGGTGATGATGTTGTCTCAGAGCAGCAACAAGAACCCCGACAACAACCGCAACAGAAGAATTGGACCCAACCTTTGCATTGGCTTGGTTTCAAACGGCAGGGTTTAAATCAAGTGCAGAGGTGAAATAAAAAGAGGTCGAGCAAGAGGCAGCATCAATGACAATTCAGAGGATGTTCCAGGATTATCTGGATGACCCACAAGAGGTCTACTTGGATGAAAAATCATTGTTCTATTGGTTTGGGAAGATGCTCCAATGGCCAGATCTCATGAAGCTGCCAATAAAGTATCTGGTTTGTCTGGTCCTGTGTGTCTACTGTGTATGTGTTCAGTGCAGCTGGCGCAGTTGTCATAATGAGAAGGACCAGTCACTCACCTCAAAATGTTGAGAAATTGACCATGAACAAAATGAACCTACACTTCATACCACATAGTTACACTGTTCCTGAAATTCTACAGGAGGAGGAGGAGGATGAAGACAATTATTCATACAACAAACACAGTGGACGGACCCACTAACAAATGTGACTCACTGGGTTTATTAAAAGATCCCTCACCCACCAACCTAGTTGGTGGCATGCTTCGTCATCGGGGTCCCAACTGGGTAGCCTAATGCCACCCAGTTGTGCTACAATGCCTGATTACAGCGGAGCTGGTTTTGTGTGATTGTGTGATGAAAAAGTGGTGCAAATTAAAATTGTCTCTGGGGATCCTTACTGAATAGTGCTTTATTCCCAGCGGCCCAGAACAAGGTTAAAAAAGAAGAGGACAACTTTGAGATAAATTGATCTTTGTTGTCACTATAGTTGGTCTACATGTTTCAGCCTCATAAAAAATTGTGAGGCTTTCTTCAGGACCAGGTGAACTAGGTGAGTGTGTGGCAAAAACACGCCACATGTATTGTTTTTACAACACACACGCTAAGGTGTGTTGTGTATTTGGTGGTGTCTGTGTACTTATGGACCCACTTGAAAAAACACTAGCTACGTGTTTGATGTAGCTGTTTGCAAGACCCGGGAGGGGCGCCCGTCTGTAGTCACACATTCATCAAGACTGAGCGTCCGTGGTCTGCACCTATTGCGGTCTCCTCGCGGTCCTGGATGTGCACCACTTTTTCATCACACAATCACACAAAACCAGCTCCGCTGTAATCAGGCGTTGTAGCACAACTGGGTGACATTCGGTTACCCAGTTGGGACCCCGATGATGAAGCATGCCACCAACTAGGTTGGTGGGTGAGGGGTCTTTTAATAAACCTAATGAGTTTTTGGCACTCAAAAAAACACCAGTGAATCGCATTTGTTAGTGGGTCCGTCCACTGTGTTTGTTGTATATTATCATTGGGGATAGGGACGTACCCCATATTATTCCTCACTCTCTCCTTTTGTTTACAACAATTATTCATACTCAATTGTGTTAGCTGACCAACTTCTAGGAGAACCACCTGCATTTGAGGACGAACTCTACTTCTCTGACTTAGTAGGCCACCATAGAACTTTTTAATTAATTCTCGTCAAACTGCTTAGTGCTTTGCCAAAAAAAAATTTACATAGCTTGAGGATTATTATATATTTTGTTTTGTCTGACTTATGCAGCCCCTATATTTTTAGGCACATGTATGGCCAGATTGGAGTTGGACCAGTGTGCTGTGAAGAAGCCTCCCCATTCCCTTCAAGGGCATGGGAGACAATGCTTGCCTCTGTCCCATGCCAATCCTTTTTTTTTTCAAACCCTACTAGGGTTGCCTGAGTAAAGACCATTTGATTTACAAGACTGCCGATGTGTTGCTTGCATTAAAGAGGAGATACAATTGTGCACCATCATGCTTGGTTTGGAAAAGGCAACTATTGCACCAACGTGTACTATATTATTTAGTGATTGTGAGTGATGATTGATGAATCATGTGGTGCAGACTGTGAGGGAGAGTGTTCAACTAATTTGTAAACTTCATTTTGATTATTTGCATTGTTTGGGACCTGACGGGTAATCATTTTTCTTGAAGGTGATTGTCCCCTTCATACTTAGTGAGATTTACTTGCAGGTCCATTCCTTTTTTCTTGTTCTTAAGAGACCAGATCAGCGAGTTTAGTTAACAAACACAAGACTACCCAAAATGCTCAAATTATTTTTTCCTTCTTGTTCCTCAACAGAAGTGCATTACAGGTCTATCTCTCTCATTTGGGTCTGGATGGAGTGGACAGATTCAACACATGAAGTCAGGAGGATGGAAGGACTCAGGGCGGGACTACTCAACAGCCAGAAGAAGGAAGTTATTGACTTCAAAGGGAAACCAACATGATGATGACTCTCAGAGGCCTACTCAACTCTGTGGGCTGGAGAGAGGTGCGTTGATTTGTGAAATGCTTGCTGGGTGTGTGTGTGCTGGCTCAAATGTAAAACTCCTCTCTAATATGGTTGTGGTCAGGGTGGGCTGTTTTTAACTGGAGACAGACATGTGATATCAAATCATCATCATCACATGATGCATGCACTCAGCTAAATGTTATGATGACAGTTCTGATATTGATCAGCCTGGTGCATGTAGTTACGTGCCTGTGATTGGTTGTAAATTGCTCTTACGTCTCAGTTAATCAAACATGAGTCATAAAATGAATGATTGGAGCAGCCTATGCTCTTCCTTCTCCTGTGAGTCTTGGTACACTCCTCATGAAGCTTACCTTTTGTCCTTCTCCTTGACTATACAATATCATTTTTGTTTTATAATACGCATGCCTTCTCTTCTCCTGCATGAAAGGTGAAAAATTCATAACACTCCTGTTTACCTTACCGTACCGATTCAGCCAGGCACCCAAGACGGACATTGCAAAGAGAATGTAGATGCATGGCCCAACATGGCATTTGCATTATAAATTTTCTTTTAACAATCATTCATTTTCAGAACTGTGTGGGTTTACGCCTCCTGTATATTTCAAACCTAGATGACAGAATATTTAGAAATATATTAACCTGGGTCTCTGGGCCTGAAGGACTGTTTGCAATGCATGCAATTGAACTCCTATTCCTTCATTACCTTCCACAACTGATTTGATGATGATTTGCTGCTCATCGCCCTGATGAATATTGTTATTGTGTACTGTTTATCTTTGTCACACCCTTCCCCAACTCCTCCTTCCCATCTATTCATCAAACCCCTAACCCTCTTCCCCCAGACTGTGTGATTTATTGGGGTGTGACTTAATTTACACCATAAATGGATCACACACTTGGTGTGGCAGATGTGGTGAAAGCAACACCAACTCAATGCAGGATCTTTTATAGCTTGAGCAATAGCCCACGCCGGCGCCCACTTACCCTCCCATGCTTGAAAGGGATCCATAATTTAGATATAACATCATTCATCAACACCATCATTCAGGTCTTGTATTGCATAAACGCTTAACTTGTCCACTACCAATTTTGAGTCCACTTCTTCTGACTCTAGGATTTCGTAAGTATAGTCTATCTCCACAGTTACTATTGCTAGTTTTTGTTATAATAATATCAGGTCTTTGTATCATGGTCGTAGTCTGGTCTCAGTCTTTGTAAAGGTATGATATAAATGTAACCCACTAACTCTGTGTTTTCTTTCAATCTAGTTGCCTGTGATGGATAATCCTTTTGATTTTTTCGGCAGGTGGAGTACCTAGGTGGGAATGGATTGGGACCTTGCTTGTGATGCCTTCCCTGTTAGCGCGCTAGCCTTCTACTACTGCCACCACCATTAAGAAGGCACCTTGGGAAACCCTGCACTAAGGTTTTAGAAGATTGAGAGAGGTAGCAACCATCACTTCATCTATTCATCTATAGGTAAGAGAACTATGGAGTGAAAGTGTACTACTTTAGTTAGTAACTAACTTCTACTGAAGATTAACATGTTGTTCATCTAGGTTTCTGTAGGCAATATAGGCATAGGCAATGGCATACCCCCTTGGTGATCATATAGCTACAGAGGGTAGTAGGACAATGGTATAAGTAACTAACTGCTATACACTTTGATAAGCAGATTTAAAAAAAACATCTGTGCTAAAAGGCAGCAGTGCAAAGTAAAACACAGAATAAAGATTTGAGGCATAAAGTAATGCAATAATTTCCCTTTAAATATTTTCTAACAGTAATAAAAACCCACCCTCTCCATCCACAAGAGGCCAGCCCTTCTCCCCAAACAAAGATCCAAAAGAAACAATGTCTAAAAGAAAGAATGCCCAAAGCATCAATTTGGGCACAAAGGTTTTTCACCTTCTGGTGAAGGTTTGCCACCTCCTGGCGAACCACGCGGCCCTGGAAGTGTTCTAGGTAGGGGGGCAGTAGTGGTTCGAGCGGATCCCAGCTGCCGGTGGCGCTGGAGATGTTGTGGCCGGGATGGAAGCGCCTGCAGCTGACTGGAGGAACTGGGGCAGATGTCTCTGCCTCCTCCTCCAGAGCCACCAGCTGACGATTTTCGGCCGGGATGGCCTCCTTCCAGTGGCTCTGCAGCCAGGCTGCTATGGACCAGCAGAGTAGTTGTATCAAGAAAGAAACAAAAAGACGAATTTTAAACAATGCTTTCCACAAACCCTTGTTATATAGTGGCACAGTAGAGGTGCATTGTTGGTCCCCTAGAGCTATTGGAAATTTTGAGGTGATTAGTCACAGTGCTAAGTTTTACCCACACAATCCTCACATAAAATAATAATAATAATAATACTTGTATTTGAATAGCACAGCTAATCAGCCGTGAGGGTCAATATGAGCTGTCCATAGGCACGGGAAGATTAAGTGATTTGCCTAGAATCGCAGGATGTTGAGCCGACGCTGAGACTCAAACCTATATTTCCAGCCCCGAAGTCAGCAGCTCTGGCCATTACACCACACCGTCTCCCTAATTGGCTGGAAAGAATTAAGCCAGAATACCACCAGATTAAAACAAAGTGATTTAATTTTTTTCTTTTAAAATAAATTATCTCTCATTAATGAGTAAGCATTATGCACTATGCAGCACAAATATTCTTGTTGTGCTAAATTAATGGAGGCATGCTAGTGCGTCGGATAATTTGCTACTCTCAGCAGTCTGCAGCTGGGACAGCTGTAATGGACAATTTATCATCTTATTTTAATTCCAATGGCCCTGCTCTTCTCTGACTGCCATTCAATCCTACCTTTGGCGCCAAAGAGGCAGATGAACAATAATACATCATGTATAAAATGCGGATATCCTGTGTGCTATGAGTAGATAGTGTAAAAAATGATGCACCGCAGTACAGAGAAAGGAACGGGATACAGATTTTATTTGTCACGTTGGGCACTGAGTAGCCAATATGCCAAACTTGAAATCAGGCACTTAGTCCCACTTTACTTCATGCCCTCTCCCACCTCCACAAATTATTTTCAACAAAAACCTTTGCTTGGCAGTAAGGAAACTTTCTTTACTGCAGGGTAAGTTAGAGGGATTAGGGTAGGCAGACGTTTTGCTATAGAATAATGGGGTGTCACTGATCATCATGTGCTAAGGTTTGGCTTAATCAGTCACTGCAGTTGACAAATGATGAAAGGGAAAATTTGAACAGGCATAAATCAGTTATGGAAGCCATGAAATATATATACATTAATTACTTGGCCATAAAAATGTGGCACATGCCTTTGGGGGCCCCAAACAGGGCAACCGTTTGTCATGGGCCAATGTAAAGTGGGCCAGGGGGCACATGCTGTACCCCCATGCACCTCCATGCATCATGTGTCATGCACCACATGGGGCATGGCACACAGTGCATGGATGTGCACAGAGGGCTCATTTACAGTGAGGCTTGTGCTGCAGCCCTTTTTCTGGGCTGCATCACAAGCCGCCATGTAAATGAGCACTTTTGACCGCCAACTGCTCGTCAGACAGTCTCCTGGCCGCCACGATAGCAGTTGGCGGTCCGACCGACGGCTATCCTAAGCAGGCCCTAAGTTATTGAAGCGCATTATAGGGGTGGATAATGGTCAATGAAGGATATATGGTCTTGATTGGTAAATGCAAGGGGACCTCATACTTTCCTGCCATGCTGCTCTGTCATGGAAACTGCTGGTATGCTGTATAAATGACTTATAGCCCAACATTGGGGGGTCCACCATGAACAAGGCCACTATCTCCTTTTAACAGTTTGAGCATGAACAAGAAAATAAAGCCTTCTCAATAAACATGCATGGTGAATAATACTAGCTTACGTGGATGGGCAATCTTCACAGTAGAGTACCAAAAATCTGTTCTCTTAGTCTTAAAGTTCTACAAGGTATATTAGGGGAGAGTGAAAGCTTACTTTGGTGGTGGTGGTTCTACCTACAGTGGCACTCGTGATGGCAGCACCTTCTTCGCCCACCTTAGATTCCCTCTTTCCCTTGGGTGCTGATGCAAAGATAAAAAAAATAGATCAGTGATACAGTTAATAGCCCAATAAATATTTTGACTGGCAAACGTAGTAGCATTGTACTTTTTCAAATCAGTTCGCCTATAGTACTAGTAGTATTGAGTTGACCTATTCCTAATTTTCTAAAGCTAAACTACATTTGGAACTACTAATGCATTGCAACAAATGATGTTTGCTTCTCAACCCCCTTCGATGGGCCAACTCAGGGCCTGATTTAGATCTTGGTGGTACTCTCGTCGACCCTCCGTGGCGCGTTTACTAGTACTCCATGAGACTGACGAAGGTCTTGTAGATCCTCGATCCTGAAGGCTTGACAGGAATCCCTGGTGGAGTGGAGACTGGTAAGTTATACGTTTGAATGTGTCACTAAGCTAAATGTCATTTTTGCTTTAAATTTTGCTGTTGCTAATGTGTTTTGCACCTTTTTAAACATATAAACTTATGAATATATTTTAAATTTTTGGGGGAGATTTGTGGCATTATTGTTCTTTCTCTTGTTTTACTAATTGTTTATATGTTTTGTCAATATGTGTGCGTTTCTCCATTTGTTTATTTTTTGTTTGCCTTGTTTGTTTGAATGTGGTTTGTTGAATTTAAGATTACAGGTTTCAATCTCCATTAAATTTCACATGATGTTATGATGCTTGTAAGTTTTTTCACCTAATAACATATTTCATATATTTGTTTTATATTATAAATGTCTGTTTTTACTGCATATTTTTACTAGGTATGTTTAACTTACAATTTTGCAAGTGCTGTTAATGTCTAATTGAAATGACTACAACCACCATGATGCCTTTTTTGTTTTGTTAAAAATAATATTGCAAAGCTTTTTTGCCCATTCTCTCTTTTTTCATATTTTCACATATCTTAAAGTGTTCTATATTTATCAAATCTCTATTTTGTGCTATGTTTTGAAATGTTTTTTGTTTCATTTTGTATGTTGTCATTTTCTTGCTATTTTATTAAATTGATGTTATTTGTTTCAGAAATTAAAGTTTGTTGACTTAAAAAATGTAATGTATGTTATTTTGTATGCTGAATATAAGTTGTTTTTTGAATAAATGTACTTTGCAATTCTTTATATGATTACTAATGCTATTTATCCTTCTTAGTTGTTTAATTTTCAGAATTTTACCCTGCTAAGCCTTGGAACAGTTTCATTCATATTACTCCTTTCTACTGTGTTGTAAGTTTAGTATATTTTATGTATACTTCAAATGCTTTTTATCATTTCAGGACATCATTTTACCTGCTTTTTTGAAGTAGTGTGTGTAATTTAAACTGTTTTTTGTAATTTATTATAATTGTACTGAAAGGTATCATAATGTTATTAAATTTCTTTTTCCTTTTAGGTTGCTTCATTTTTTGCTTCACACTCATTTGATGCATAATCCAGAATTTTAAAGTTGTTTTTTATATAATTTATTATAGGTCCATCACCCAGAGTATGTGGACAACCATTTGCCACTGATACTGATTATACCTCCACTTCACACCAGGAACAATCCTTCAATGAGGAATCCACTCCTGCAAGTCCGAATGATGAGGAGCAAGCTGGTCCATCTGGTCTGCATGAGCAGACAGCTCTACTGAGTCGCACTCGGCCCACACCTACACCTCCCACCCCAGCTGTTACCATTCCTCAGCCTCTGGATACCACCACTTCCTGTGCCTAAAGGAACGTCACGCCAATCTTGTGCCATCCAGACCTGGCTGATGTTGATCCCATACACTACCACCTCCAGTTCAGCCAGGATCCAGTGGGATGGGGCACCCTGGGTGAAGGGCACAGGGTAGTGGGGGTAGGGTTCATGGGGGGGAATCTGTGGGCCAGCAAAGTAAGGCCATTGGATTCATTGTCACCCAGGCCACAATTGAACAAGTCTTGGGATCCCTCAATCAATTCCAAGACATGATGGGCCAGGTTCTTACAGAGTTCCAGGAGATGGAGAAGTTGCAGAGGGAGCAAAATGTTCAGATGGAAAATCTCAATTCGAATTTGGACTCCCTAACTGGGGTGCTGCAGGATTTTTTGATCCATATGTGCAGGACTTTTAAAGGCAATATCTTTACCTTTCTGTGGTCTAACAACATTTGGGCCTACTACATCCGCCTTAGCCACAAGAAGGGAGGCTCTGCCACAAGATAAAACACCTGCACCCACCTCAGTCACTGCAACTGTGAATCTACCAGTCCCCCCCCAGGAGGGGAGGTAATCCGGACCACCAGGACAAGATGTCAAGCCTTCCACCACCACCAGCAAGAGGCACAGAACCTAATTTCATCCAGTGTGTGACTAGCATTCACTCTTTGGATTATTTTCCTGACACATTTACCTTTTTAATGCCACTTCATCATTAATCAACTTTATTTCGCATTCAAAAAATGCATAAAAGTACATAGTAATTATAAATATACTTCATAATAAAAAACCGACATAAAAAATAACAATTAAAAGACAACAGATGAAATATTAAAAGGTGGATTACGATATCCTAATTAACCCTGGGCAAAGCACTACGCTACGCTCACGTAGTTTGCGAAGTTTGCGCTACTTCGCACAACGCGAATTGCACGTAGCACAGTGCAAACACGCGTAGCGTAGCGTAGCGTAGTGCAGCGGTCATTTAGCTTGCTCGCGGTCCTCAACGTCAAGTTGGCGACCGCGAGCAAGCAAAATGACATCCCGGCGAGACTTTTTCCTCGTTCGCGATCAGCAACATCAAGTTGCCTATCGCGAGCGTGGAAAATAAACCTCCCGGGCGAGATTCTCAACGCGGGGAGGTCAGGGTTTCTCATTGCGAGTGGTCGCGTATGCTCGCGACCGCTCGCGATGAGAAACTACCAGTCCACGTTGAGAAAGCTGCCGCCGAGTAAAAATCTACTCGAGCGGCAGTAAAAGACAGCTCGCACTGTGCAAGATGCCGTTTTCAATGATTGCACAGTGCGGACAAGCATCCGGCACTGTGCAATCATTGCGAACAGTGCACTACGCAGTTCGCGTAGTGCTACGCGTAGCTCGCGTAGTGCGAACTGCGCTTTGCGTAGCTTCGCGTAGCGCTACTTCGCGAACTACGCCCAGGCTTAATCCTAATCAGTATCAATATTAGACAAGACACCCAAATAAGAAAGGATGACGTATGCACTATAAACATTTTAAATGTATGACAAGAAAATCCATGTCAAATAATAAAAATTTGGTAAAACAATCCCTCTAGCGGAGGACACATTTCTTGTCTTTAAGGCTGAGTGTAGGAAACATGCTGTCATAAAACATATGAAAGGAGATTCCAGTTTTTGTATTACTGCGAGAGCTTGTAACTGCGAGCGTAAGCTCAGTTTTCTCAACAGTGGGATAATGAATTTTTTCCTCTCTGCTTTATAGACTAAGCAGAAGAATAAAATATGAGCAATAGATTGAGTGGACCGCTCGTCACAAGGAGATAAATACAGCTGCTTAAGCGAATATGCTTGCAACTGGTAACCAAACATTAAAGGAAAGAAATTCAGTCTAAACCTAGTCAGCAAAAAGCAATGCATGTTATTAGAAACAAAGGAGATAAGAAGAATGACCAGATGCCACAGAGGGCAATACCTGATAGCTTATCACCGAAGATTTGGAATGATTTTGCTGCCAACTATGTTGATCACACTTGGCAACAAAAAGTTCTTTTAGTCTAGATTTGGGAAAAGTCACACACTGAGTTTGTGAGTTGTACAAAGTTACCAAACCCAAATCGCTAAAATACTGTTTCACGTATGCTAGCCAGGGAATGGAGGAAGCTCTATCAAGAGTTACAAGGTCCATTTGATTTAATTTGACAGAGTTCCTTACCATAATGCTAACCATACTAGTAACGGAGCCAGTTTGATGGAATCAATTATAAAAGAGAGACACAGTTCTTTATGAACAATAATGTTCAGGCATGCATCTGGGATTGACAGTAATCTTTTTATAAATGTATCTTCAATAACTTGCAGAGCGTCCACTTGGGCTGTTCCCCAGATTGCTGCACCGTAGGTAGCTATAGATACCAATTTCGCCAAGTAAATTTCCACCATTTCCTTACTCAGTTTGTTTCCTAGGTTTGAGGCGAACATCCAAGGGACAGCTTTGCTCTTTGTCATAAGATTCACCTTGTTGCTCACCATCCCAGACCAATTTAATTTGGCGTCAAAGAGAATCCCCAAATACATGAAATTCTACACTCTGTCCAAAATTCTATCATCTATTTGGAGGGTTATGAGTTTTTCTTTTCACTGCCCCCAGACATCACAAAGGTCTTAGGTTTATTAACATAAAGACCTAACTCTGCCATACAGGCCAAGTATATACCTATGCAGCATTGTAGGGCCATTGGAGTTCTGGCCAAATAAACTAAGTCATCTCCATAAAGTAGGACGGGCAAAGGTAAAGCACCTACAGCTGGTACTTCCTTGCATTTAACGCTAAGGAACTCACTTAGTTTGTTTGTATATAGTGAGAAAAGAAATGGAGCAAGAACACAACCCTGTCTCACACCCTTTTCAATCCTAATTGATTTTGAACATTCATCCTGTTTCCCATACCTAATTACTGCTCCACTTCTCTATCAAGTTCTTTGATGAAAAGAATTATAGAGTTATCCACGCCCATTTATTCCATAATGGCCCACAATTTGCTGTGGGACACACAGTCAAAGGCAGTGGTTAGGTCCATAAAGGTCATGTAAAACTGGCCTTTTTTGGCAAAGACATATTTGCCCGCAATCAGAGCTAGATTAAGACACTGATTTTCTGTCCCCCTTCCTAAAACTATATTGGGCCTCCGCCAGAATGCCCATTCCTCTAGCCTATTGAGTAGCAATCTCCCCATTATCTTGGCTGTACTATCCAATAGGGAGATTTGGCGATAGATAGCAGGATTGGATGGGTCTCCCTTCTTATAAATAGGGATTATCAGGAATGGCGTCCAGGGTGGCAGGAGTCTGTCTTTGCCTACAGCATTAAAAGCTAGTGTCAAAAGTGGGACCCACAACGGTTTATTAGTAAGAAAAATATCCAGCGGGACACCAACCGGGCCTGCTGCTTTCAGGGCAGGAGATTGTGACAGAGCAAGCTCTGTTTCCTCAATAGAGAACTCCAACACCGGGGGAGCATATGGGGAGTGCCCAAATGCCGCCACGTTACTATCAGCCTGGGAGTGAAATATATTCTTAAAATGACTTAACCACGTGATCTCATCTATGTGGAGATCATGGGATGGTCCGCCCTCCCCCTGTAGAAAGGGAGCATAGGCCACTTTCCAGAAGGCCTTACTATCTTTATCTTGTGAGGCTTGTCTCAACTTTTTCCATGCTTCCTCACGTAGCTGTCTTTTCCTCTCCTCCCTTACTGATTTGTATATAGCCCTCAGATTTCTTATAAGAATTCGATTCCTGGGCTGCATTTTAAGTGCTTTCCGAAGATTACTGGACGCCTGAGAGCAATTTTTCTCAAACCACCTTGTAGGCGGAGGAATATTCTGCGTTGCTGGACAAGATAGATGAGTTCTAATGGAAGATAACATTTTGCTAAGAGCTAACACAACTTGGATACTATTAGTTTGTGTGTGTCTAGACATGAATAATCCTCCTGAAACGCTGACGAGACAACATTAGACAATAAGGAATTTGGGTCAATGTTCTCCCATCTTAGGATGTATCCGTTTTTCCTAGTTAGAAGTGGTTTAGGGACAAAATGGGGACTTAATTTATTAGAGGTACTCCATTGAAAAAGTAAAATGGATTAAAGCATGGTCACTAAATTCGGACATTTGCACCATACAATTCTTGGAACAACTATTAAAATTAGCAGGGATAATTATAAAATCAACAGTCAAGGTAATACCTGCCGTTGAAAGGTTGGAAGCATTTGGCCCGTGTATTGTATTTACAATGACTAAATCCCAGGTCAACAATAAGCTATTTAAGACATTACCAATCGCGACAGAATCAGTTGTAGTAACTTTTTAAAATTGTCTTGAAATTCATGCCAGTTCAGTGAAAGCATTACAGAGTCCTGATGAGGGCCATTGCTAGGTGGTAGGCCCTAGGAGTAATTAACCTTTCTGGGTTTTTTAGAGGAACAAGCTGGAGGAGGCTTGGCTAGCCCTCTTTTCCTTTTACCATTTAGAACAGTTGTCGGGGGCAGAGGCGGGCCCACAGTAATGTTAGACAGTAATTCAGATGTACTTTCCAAACCCTGAGTCAAAGTGAGATCGTTATCTCGCCCCCGCCCCTACCCCCATTGACAGTCTTCTTTCCGTAAGGGCGATCTCCTTTTCCAAGGCTGTAGTTGCTTTAGCGAAAAAAGTATCCAGAGATGTAATAGTTACCTTTTCTGCAGCTAAGGGGATCGCCTTTTTCTTACCCGTGGTGCTTCAAGTAGTTGAGATGTCCACAATAGGGAGGGCAGCCTTATCCGGGCTCCGACAGGCGTGGATGGGCCCGCGCTTTTATGCGCAATGAACAGAAGCCAGAGGAGGTGGAGATGGGAGTTGTGGTCTCTCCAGCATTGTCAGCATGGCTTCCTACTCAGAGCAGCACAACAAGCAGGCAGGCTGGCGGATGCCACTTATATTTTGCACATTGGATTTCAAACAATTTTGGCTCTTCAAGAATAGTGTTATTCACCATGATTGACTTTTTTATTTTATCATCCTGTTTTTTTAAATTTTGTTTTGTTGAATTAAATCAAAATGTACAAATTCAAATACTGGTGTTGTATTTCTTTTCTCAATTTGTTCAATTTGTTTGTTTCCATCATGCATTTTAAAAAGTAAAAATTAAAAAAGATTGTTTATTCATGAATGAATTACATGTAGGTAATGCTTTTCATTTTTTTTTTAAATGACAAAAAAATAAAAATGACAAATCAAAAAGCATTATTTTATTAAATTGGAATAAAGTATTGTTTTTCATATTTTTAAAATACATTAGTACCCAAGCTACTTCATGCTGCATTTTCATTTACAGCTCCAGACATTGTCAACATGGAAGAACGGGATATAATAAAAAAATTCAGATTAAATAGGTAAACTATTGTTGATTTATGTCATTAGCTTGAGCCAGATCTTCTGCCTCACAATAGGAATCCAACATCAATAACACCAATAGTGAACATAATGGCAGCACTCCATTTTGTGGACACAGGATCATTCCAAAACACTGTTGCAGTATCAGGTGAAATGTCACAACCAACTTTCAGAGGTGTGGTACAAGAAGGTCTTTCTTCAATGATGAGACACATCAACAGCTTCATACAGTTACCACAAAATGAGGATTTTCACAATGTGAAGTGAGATTTGTATGCTTTGGGTCACCTGCCACATGTGGTTAGAGCAATTTAAGCAACACATATTGGCTTGGTGGCAACATTCAACAGAAAACAAGTCTAATGCAATCTCAAAGACTTCAATTCAATCTCTATGCAAGTTATCTTCATACACGATATGTACATCCAACATGTGTGTGTGTGTTTCACAAGATCAACCCATGTTCTCTTTGCACTTCACAACAGCAGAATATAACTGCAAATGTTACAACTTTGAAATGTTCAACTGAAGATGACATGGTGAAAGAACCTAAAACAGAATAAACAAAAATATTTTCTTTGATACATTACAAAATAGACACTTTGCAAATTACTAATTTTGAGGACACATTTTCAAAAAAAATCAAAGATGAACAATGTAAACAAACACAGTAGTCAATGTGAATCAGCAAACTTCCTATCTACACAATCCATGCCTGGTATAGTCCACCCACCAACTTACAACCACCAGACAACCATTGACTATATCCTATTGAGCCTGCAATTAGGGAAGCTTGTGTTAAGCTATGAAGTGCTCCCTCAGAGCGAAAGTGACCACGCTGCCCTTGTGCTGAGTCTAAAGACCTCAGCCGACAACCAATATATTCTTAGCCATCTCAGGCACTCATACGGTGAGGAACAGTACAGACTCACGAAGAGAATCAAATGGGTGAACATCACCATCAACAAATTTGAATCATGGAAATCCTTATGGATTAGCTGGGCGACGAGGTCTACTGTGCCGGACATCATAGGGGAATGGGAACATCTTGCTCCAGAACTAGCCACTCTGCTTCATGAAAGCTCTCCTCGTACCAAAACAATCACGGAAGCCCACATTTAAGGCTCAGCTCTACAGATCAAACAAAGTGTGCAGCAACTAAAAAGAAGCCAAAGAACATACAATAAAAAAAAAAACGAAGCCTCTAAGAAGCAGCTGCAACTAGCAACAAAGGCCCACAGGCATCTTGTCTGGAACCTAAAACGTGAAGCCACTGAAGGGAAATGGATAGCAAATTTCGACCTGCTTGCACCGAACAAGGCCCAACAATTCTGAGGATATTTAAAAAATCTAATCCACGGATCCTCTAATAGATGGAACCCGATATCCGCAGGGATCTGGGACGCACCCGTGAAGTCTGTATATACCAGCGAACAGAAACTCACACATGTAAAAGGGTCACTACATGCAGAGCGATCCAGAAAGTGCCAGGATTGATCGCCCCAGGCATACTGTGGAACTCACAACTCCAAGCGTGGCAGTTGTCCACACTGTTCTAAAAAGGATCCAGAATAATGGTGCACCAGGCCCCAATGGATTGTCCGGCTCCCTTCTCAGGGAGGATATCAACCTTTGGTCTACAAATCTTGCTATGTTGTATGCAGAATGCAGGTTCTTAGAAGAGGTCCCAGACTCCTCGAGGGGCTCACTGCTGCAACCTATTTTCAACAAAGGGGCAAACACCGACCCCAGGAACTATCAGATGATTGCCTTGCTGGATATTGAGGGGAAGGCCTACGCAAGCACCATTCTGCAGGAACTAGCAAACTGGGTGGACTCAGAAGGCCTGCTGCCATTTTACCAGACCGGGTTCAGACCCGGGGCCTCCACTGTTGACAACATCACAGTCCTGTCATATCTAGCCCAACAAGCAGTTGCTCGCCGTTCTCCCCCAGTATTCGCATGCTTCATTGATTACTCAGCAGCTTTTGATGGGACTGATAGAAACATCCTCTGGCGGAAATTGGCGAGTTGGAACATCTGTCCAGGCCTACTGCATGCTATCACATCTTTGTATTCGAGAACCTGGGTAAGGATAAAACTCTCCATGGAGTCAGCTACAAAATAAATGCCACGGACCGGGGGTTAAAGCAGGGCTGTGTCTTGGCACCAATACCATTCAATCTGTATACCGCTGACCTGGGCCCGGCAGTAATGCAGTATGCCAACCTAGTCCTTTTGGACCACACAAGATCAGGCCTCCAAAAAGCCCTCACCGCCCTAGCTGAATAGAACATCAAAAATATGCTAACAGCTAATGCGAGCAAATCCGAAACCGTGATCTTTGTAAGCTATCCAAAGAAAAAGCTCATCATGTGGCGCTTGGGCACTTTGAGCCTGGACTGCGTGCAAAGTTACAACTACCTAGGCACCTGTCTAAGCAAGACTGGCCGCTCTTAGATCATCTACATAAATTGTGGCTGAAAGGAAAGATGGTCATGCACTCCCTCTGTAAGCTGCATGCCACGCTAGACAGCCCACAACTATGGCTATCCAAAGGGTAATGCGGGCCAAACTGCTACCATCACTTAACTATGCGCAACAGGCATTTCCGGGAATGCTTGTGGAAGACCTAGAGAAAATTCAATGTGCCGCGTACAAGAAAATATATTGTCTGCCCGCCTCCACAAGAAACACCTTGATCTGTCTTGAGTTTGACCTCAACTAACAAAAATTCAAAGAACTGGCTGCCTTAGCAAAATACCACCATCTGGCAACCATGGCCCCAGCTAACTCTATGAAGGCTGTCATAAAAAACATTTTTTCAAAACCAAACAATCCCTGGTCTGTTAAACTCTCAGCATCAAAGGAGCTACTGCAGCTAACCATTGAGAATTGGGACTGGAGATTAATTGACTATGCCACCATCAAATTAACTACAAAAAAGCATCTGCGTCTTTGCTCCTGCAAACTGGACATAGAAGCCCTTGCTGCCAGGGACTTTCATGAAACTCTGTGCCTTCCACAAATTCTACAAACAACCAAACACCATCTCACGCAGGCCATGGGGAGCCAGGCATTATGTCAGATCTTAGCTACAAGACTACACCTGCTTCCCAGAAAAGCATTATACCCAACCTGGAAAGCGCATATAGATATTACTGCATGCCGACTATGCAACGATAGAAGGAAGTCCCTGGCACATATACTCCTATGCTGCCCAGCTCTGCGGCATGCCTGCTGAATCTACCTCAGGCCCATACTCCTTTCTCTGGACACATGTACTGCAAAGGATGCCATCTGCCAGCTTTAAACCTTGGATACAGTGAAGAACATGGCCAATTTCGGCAAATACATCTACCAAGCACATTCACTCTTGAAAGAAAAAATGCCACATGGAGGGAACGATTAACAGTTTGATGTGCTCCACCACAACAAAACTCCATTCTGCAAGGATTACTTTTCTCAGGGACTCAAAGAATGAACTATGGTGATATTTTATCTTTATTTGTCAACCATACATTCAGCACCAGCTGGCTACACACCCTCTCGCTTCTATGATTTTAAAGTCTGATTACATTTTAATTCATGACATATGCTTTTAATTTTATATTGTAATGATTTTAAGTAATCACACAATAAACTTATTCATTCAGTAGTCAATGTGTCAAAACTTCGATGAACAAACATTTTTGCCTTGGATTTTTCTAAACTTGCCCTATTTAAAAAATGCCTAGCTCAGACTTTTATACTCATTAGATCAAAAGTTGGTTTAAAATGTAATGTTATAATATGTAAATACATACTTACACTCATGTGGAGAAGTTGTCATTAACATCTTGACGTAAGTCTATTTCTTCCTCTTCACCACTATCATCTTCATTTGGCATTTCAACATCCTTACCCGGTAGCTCATCATGGTTTTCTTCCTCTGCAATGTATAGGATATTCTGTGGCAGGGCTATGTTATGTAGCATGCAGCATGCCATGGTGATTTTGCACAACTTATCGGGTGAGTAGAGGAGGGCTCCATCAGTCTTATCCAGACATTTAAATCTGGCCTTTAGGAGCCCAAAAGCCTGTTCCACTGGCCTCTGTGTTCTTCCATGGGCCTCATTGAAGCAGACTTCCCCTGGTGGTTGTTGGATTCCTCGGCAGTGCTAACAGCCATCATTGGTTAAGATAAGCTGAATCTCCTATATGAAAAGAAATAAATGAGCCAAAAAAACGTAATACTATTTTTGATCATTATACTTGAATTTAACTAAAAGATATATTGACAGATTGCATTTACCAACAAGACAAGCCCTCTCAGGTCGAAGTTGTGACATTTTCAGAGGTACAGTGTTGTTCTGTAGCACAAAGGAATCATGTGTTAATCCTGGAAAAGGCGCACGCACGCTTATGATATACAAATATGGTAATCACACAACTTGTACATTTATTGAATGGAAGTTTTTTCGATTGCATGGACTTGTTCTCTGTCATGTAGTGGCACCAAATCAATATGTGTGACATTAATTGCTCCAACCACATGTGGTAGGTGACCCGAAGCATAAAAATCTGCCTTCATATTGGCAAAAGCTGTTGTTGTGTCTCATCATTGAAAAAAGAACTTCTTGTAGCACATGACTGAACGTTGGTTGAGACATTCCACCAAATACCTCACAAGGAATGATCCTGTGGTCACAAAATGGAGTACTGCCATTATTTTCACTACTGGTGTTATTGATATGGGATTCCCACTGTGAGACAGAAGATCTGGCTCCAGCCAATAACATAAATCAATAAATGTTGCCTATTTAATCTGAGTTGTTTAACTATATCCCGTTCTTCCATGGCGGCAAGGCCTGGAAATGGTCTCATAACTTGAGCCTACCGTATTCTCACTCTCCCTGGGCTCATATGTCTGCATTTATAATTTTTAAAATTGTTATAAACTTTACAAACATATCTTTGAAATAAAACACAAACTTCATTTATTTTTCAAAAATGTTGTTTTTTTACATAATTTTACACAAAAATGTATGTGAATATTTCTTTAATTACATTTTTGACATGTCCAGTTTAAAAAAAAAGAAACGTGTAAATAATATATTTTCAAAATATTATTTAGACATTCTTTTTTAAACTTATTTTATATCTAAAATTCCGTCAACAGAAGTATAAACAAAACCATGCAACTATCGCATTTAACCACAGTAACACAATACATAATACATTTTTAGCAAAACAAATAACATTAACATTTTGTGTATTTAAGCAAACTAGCCTCCATTTTGAGTTGTGGTGATGCACTTAACACTCACAAACACACTATTTAACAATATAAAATGGCGGAAATCTGACCTCAACATCATGACATTTGTAATTAGATGGAATTCGGCAGAAGTTGACAGGGTAGTGGGTCTGATACTCCACGACGGACATAGCCATAGGCTAATGTGTGTGAAAGCTCAGTACAAAAGCCAATGGATGTGTCCATTTCCGTTGATGATCTCGCACGCCGTTTAGATGTATGCAGCAATAAAAAAAAGCTCAATTGCCTCCTAACAGTGCCACCAAGAACACCTCCTCAACTGTTGCTGCAGTTTCCTACCGCTTGTATGGGAGCTACAAAGCCTGGCAAATCCGGAGACAAGGCGCAAACTTCTCACCAGAAGAGCTGGAGATGGTCCTGTCCTTGTACAGCAGGCTGCATGGCTTACCAGAAGAAAGGTACACATTTTCAATGAAAATGTAATTTTGACATTCATTTTAAGTCCTTTGTTATGTCCAATAAATCAATATTGAACAAAAATTGAGTATTTAAAGGGACTTTAGCAGATGGAATGTTCCGTCACAAATAAAACAGATAGTGTGTCGAACCTATTCCAAGGGCAATGCATTTGGAATCTGATGGATGGAATTTCTGTCACGTAGATGTTGGGTTATCACATATGCAAAACTCAAAATCAGGGACAAAAAATGACTCATTTACTTGAAATGCATCAAAGTTAACAAAAAATGTAACTGTAAATTGCATTTTGATTTTTAATTTTAAATATATGTATGAATCAATGTGTTTTAAAATACACTGTAATATTGTGCCAATTTATGACTAAACTGAAATCCAAAATATTATTTTTATTTTCAAAATAGAAAAACAAACGAAAAATAAATTAGGATATTTTAAAGATTTTTTTAATTCTTTAGATCTATACTAAAGTAGATTACAAATATATTAACCCCTATGTATTTCCTTATGCTGTAGAAGTAATTTAAAACAAAAAAATATATTTTTGGATTTCTTCAACAGCATAAGCAAATACATAGGGTGTTATACAGTAATAAGTAACTTAAGTACTGAATCAAAAATTTTATTTTAACAGTTAAAAATACTATTACCCTTGTGAAATGCACAAACCAAAAAACAGACTTTCAATTAATACAATTATTGGTACAACATTAAAGTAAATATTGATACACATTGATTCATATTTTTATTTTTAAAATTATAAAATCAGCTTTCAATGCCTTTACACACAATGTACACATGGATTTTTGTTTTATATTATATTTTTGTAACATACATTCACTATTCACAACAACAAATCAGAACAAATCAGTTGTGTAAAGTAGTTCCTAGAGAGAATTGAAAATAGCTGGGAAAAATTATCAAAAATGAATTAGGAGCAATAATAGAAATGTATAAAACTAGGACCAAATGGTTTTTGAAGATGTTCCCTACATGCAGGAGATAAAGATAAAATAAATTAAAGTTTAAAAGCCTTGAAGCAGGTGAAATATAACAATTTAGAATTGTTTTTGAGAAAAAACTTCATGATCAGTTATATTTACACAGATATAATAAAACTATTTTATATGTCTTTACAGCATCTTCAAGAACAGGTGAGGGAGATATTGGCCAAGAAGGCTGGTAAGCAGCTGTCCACTGTGTTTTGGGTGGTGAAACATCTGACACCAATGGACACAGTGGCATAGAGGGTGAAGGGACAGGAGCAGAGGCCACCACATCGTCATTTTCATCCTATTGAATCGCTATTTAGAAAATGCAAAATAAGAATTTCGTACATCTGGCCTAATGACACGCACTGATATATAAAAAAGGTAAATGAGGGGTGGATGAGTGGAGTAGGGGGAGGATTGAAATGTATCCAAAAATCAGGTCCAGCGCCACGCAGAGAACAGAAAGCAGATAGATAGATATATAGATAGATAGATAGATAGATAGATATTACCCAGTGGCAGTCTCCACTGCGTAGTTATAGTTAGGACCACGCTTCCATAGGAAAAGTATTTTTTGGTTTGTTTATAACTTTGGCCCTGTTTGACGAATCTTCACAAAACTTTTCGAAAGAAGTCTCATCCAACTCAGCTCCTTCCTAGAATGTTTCAGGGTGACTCATCAAGCAGGGGCTGAAAAAAAGAGTGGGTCCCACAACGTATCTTCCATAGGGATTTTTGAACAGCCCTACAGCCCATAGAAGGAATTACCCCAAATGTAGCAGAAAGCTAGGTTTTACCCAGAAAGTGTGATTTTTGTGATTTCATGTACATTTATTCAGTCGGTTTCAAGAAATGAAAGTAAAAAATGTATAGATATCTAGGTTGTTCAGCTGAAATTAAAATATTCAAGCCTTCTGATTGACTGAGTAGGATTTTTCAGAGTGAGAGCTCTGATTGGCTGGCCGCAACATGAAAAACAATATTGCAGCGGCCATACTCAATTATTGGACCTCTGTCCTGAAAAGTTTTAAAAAGGACAAAAAGCGCAAGGTATAGATACCTTGACCACCTAGCCCTTGTCAGGGGAAAAGCCCTAGCAGCACCTCCTAGGTCCCAAAACAATTTGCTTTTCAATTTGTTGGGCTGTCTCACAGGAGTCATGTGGAACTGGTGTGAAAACATTTTTAAAAACTGCGAGATGCTGCATTTTGCTTTTTAATTCCCCCAGGGTGAGCTAGGGCTCTGGGTTGGTGCATCTACACTTAATAATGGGGTGGAGCAGTGCTCGGGGACCCTGGCCAAGCCACTACTATTCACATCCTTAGCCATGTGCACCAATTTTTATGGAGAATCCACAAACTTTAGACACTCTTGCTCATTAGGTACCCAAGCTCTTACTACGCACATTCTTCACACTGTGCTTAGCTCTTCACGGAGAGGTTACTCCCTCTGGATAGCCAAGCACATTAGGTGGCTAAGTCCCAACTACATCAAGCCTTCACCCTGTGCACAAATCTTTCCAGAAAGGCCACTCCCTAGAGATACCCACACCCATTAGGTCACCAAGCCCCTACTAGACAAAGCCATCCCACTCTGCACAACTTTTTAACAGAGAGCTGACTACCACACAAGTAAGCCCCATCAGGATGCCAAGCATATTCCAAATGCATATACTCATTAGCAGTACAGAACCTATGCAAATTTGCTCTAAATGTCACTAACTAAATATCTTTCAGTGTCCGAAGTTTATAGCAAATTGTCACACTCGTTGGATGATGTCATTGGTCATGTCATCAAGGATGTAATTTGAGATGTCATTTGAAATGTCATCAGTGATGTCATCAATTATGTTATTAAACATGTCATGAGTGATGTAATATGTGAGGTCATAAGCAGTGCAAGGCGGGGTGCAAGCTATAGCTAGCTCTGTAAACTATGCCTGGTGAATTTCAGTGTGTTTTTTAGTTGAAAATTTTAATTTTCTACTGACATTTTCACCTAGTTATAATGTCACTTTAACCTTTGTTTTTTTCATTGAAAACAAAATGTACAGCAAATTTGTCAGAAAGCTAGATCTTGGTCCAGAAAGTATGTAGTAGGTTTTGAGCAATTAAGGTTAAAAAACGTTGTATATCAAGTTGAGATCTGATTGGCTGACACCACATCTACAACAATGTGGCAAGAGCCATCTTAGGACCAGGGACTCAGTCCCGAGTCCTACAAAAGAAGGAAAAAATAGATATACGGGGTAGGGATAGCATGGCCTGCCTAAGCCGGGGGTCAAAATGTGGTCACAAATTTGTGGAGGATCGACAAATCCATGCTGATTTCTTTTTAAAAATAGCGTGGGCTCTCGCACTACAAAAAGAAATACCATCCGGGTTGGGCTAAGGCCCAAGGGGGCGGCTTTATAGGAATATTTAGGGGAGCCTGTTAAGGCCCTGGGGGACCCCATCAATATTTAAATAAAAGGGGAGGGGGCTTGAGGTCCCCCCACCCTGAGCCCCTGCTCAATGATGTGTCCAAAGGAGTCCAACCCAGGACACAGTAATTGCCCTGCCCACAGTAGTGCAAGCAGGGAAGGCATGTTTGCTCCCACCAGGTGGAAGCTTTAAAAATACTCCCACTGGGTAGGAGCAGGCATGAGTTTCCCTGGACATGATCTTGCAGTCAGGAAAACACAAATTGCTCCCACCCATTGGTAGCAAGCAAAAACAGATGCTCCCACTGGGCAGAAGCAATGCCGCCTCCCACTTCACCTAGGATGGGTGCATGTTGAAAGCCAGTGTGACCACTGGGACCTAGGGCTCCCAACACAGCCCCCAATGGTTTGTGCTGTGGGTGAGCACCCAGGCACCTATGTAAGGTCCCGGGGGATGGGTCCCCATGGCCACTGGTGGGTCAGGGAGAGGAGCTGTGCACTCCCCTCACCTTAAAAAAGAAAGGCACCTGGGAATGCGGTCTCTGGGGTCACTATTGACTTGGGGAGGGGGGCCATGTGCCACCTCCCCCATGTTTAAAGAAAAAGGATTGTAGGCCCCTGCCGGCACCCATGATGGGTGCTTGCAGGAGAGCCAGTGGGGCCCCCATGGCACACACCCAAAAAGAAAAGGTTCTGCATGTGCCAGATGGGCACCGGGACACCCAAAATACATTAAAAAAATTAATAATGAATGATCATCAGTAGCCACTTATTTATCTTTCACTGCTCCTACTAAGAAGCACCTCATAATGCCCTAGGGCATTTTAAAATAGCATATTTTCATGCTTGTGGCGCCCCTAGAAGAGGCAGAGGCACCACCAAGCTTATTATCTAATGTTGTGGAGTGCTGCAGGGAGTGCAGCAGCCCCACAACAGCATTTAAAAACAATATGTCATTAAATCTATGACCCCAACAGAACTTACCATATTTGATTCAGCAGTCTAAGCAGGAGCACTCATTTCTTCAGCCGGAGTGCAAGGCCCTTTTGTGGTTGCTTTTATGATTGCAAATTGTGGGCTGAAGAATGTTAAAAGAGAGGCTCAGAGACATGTTAGTTTTATATAAAATAATAAAAACATGTCTGACTGAGTGTCTTTTAACATTTTTCAGCCCACAAAATGCAATCATAAAAACAATGTTAAAAGAAAGACTAACTGACACGTTGCTTTTTTTAATTAAAACTTTATTATTATTTTTTTAATAATAATCACTGTTATTAAACATTGCATTGTGCAAATTACTGAAATATAAATTTTATTATAAATATTGGTGATTTTTAGAGAAAGATGATAGATCTCCTTAATACATGCTGATATGCTCACCCCTTGATAAATCCCACTTTTTATGTTTTGGTGTTGTGAATCTTTGGCAAAGTCAGTAAGTGTGCCTGAGTGAGGTCAGGACCTGCCATACCAACCGCACACTGCGCATCCCAGAAGGCCATGCGTGGTGTTGTTTGCCTGCGGTTGGTTGGACGCAGGACATGGCTGCAGACCATGGTCGGTGAGTGGGTTGGGTTTCCGTATGGTAACAAAATATTACTTTACATTTTTTTTAAAAACTAGAAATTCACTGAAAAAAAACAAATGTCAAACTGGCATTGTGGTTAAGAATTGTAATTATATCTCACTTTACATTAAAAAACCTTAGAAATTCACTGAAAGAAACAAGGTTTAAACTAATGTTATAGTTAGATGAAAATGTTAGTTAAAACATAATGTTTTCAACTAACAAAAGCACAGAAATTCATCAGTTAGAATTATCTCTAGTAACTAAAGTTCATACACTGGGGGCTTATTTATGAGTGGGTTGTGTCACATTTGCACCACGCAATGTGGTATATGCATAAGTCAAACCTCAAATTAAGACTTTTGAAGCCACACAAAGTCACTTTGTGTGGCTCTGGGTGGCTTAAAAAATGTGGAGTAACGCAACACAGCGTAACGCAACAGTAACGCAACAGTAACGCTGCGTTGCATTACTCTGCCTTCGTAAGGTATTCCATGGGCATTCCGTGGGTATCCCCACGCAACTCCCATGGATTTTATCACATCCCCAGATTTCCCAGAACTTGTAAACCTGGGTGTTGGAAGCCGGAGTCCCAGTCACGCGACACTGTCACAAATGCGAGACCCGGGACTCCCCACTCAACGTTAGGCCAAGTAAGGATACCGTTTGAGATAGCCCTGCTCACCCCCTTAGTAGCTTGGCACGAGCAGCCAGGACTATCTCCAAGGCACGAGTGTACAGTATGTGCAACCACAACCACAGCAACCCCCTGGTGACACCACGAATGGACTCCATATGAGTTTGATAAAAACGAGTATAAACTTTATATAGAAAGATATACGATCAGACCACATGATACAAAAGCCAACATATAATAAAGGGTAATATTCGTTCCGGCTGGCTGGTAGGTTAAAATCCCAACCACCGCTTTCAAAATGCAATGCTGGTCGTAATGCTATAATCACACACGTTGCAGTAGACAAACAATAGGGCGCTGCGTAACGATACAATCCTGTGCTGGGCACAGGAGAAATAATACATTGCGTAACGATACACCCCGGTACCTGCAATGGGAGAAATAATGCAATGCGTACCGCTACAATCCTGTACTGCGCAATGAAGGAATAATGCAATGCCTCACACCCCAATCACGTACTTTGCAATGAAGAGATAATGCAATGCGCGCCGCCACAATCATGTACTTTGCAATCAAGGAATAATGCCATGAGTAGCTACAATCATGTACTTTGCAATGACGACATAATGCAATGCGGGCCGCTATAATCCTGTACTTTGCAAGGGAGAAATAATGCAATGCGTAGCGCTACAATCGTGTACTTCGTTAGGCAGAAATAATGTCAGGCGTCATAAGACAGTCCGGCAGTTCGTTAGCATCAATATTGGCAATGTGTATTACGACAGTCAGCCTCTTTGATAACAGTTGCCCCCCACACGTATCCACAATGACATAAAGTACAGCTTCGCACTCTGGCCCCAGTACTGCCACTCCTTTGGTCAGTACGGGCCCCCAATCTGAGCCGAAGCAAAGGCTCACGTCGCGAGAGGGACGGAGAGGCCGAGAGAGTGTCCCTCCGAGCCGACACCCCGCCGAGGCAGTGATCGACGTTACCTGGGGGGCGTGACCCCACTCTCCTCTCCTCCTTCAATGAACTAGGCCTTCCGTGCAGAACTTTCTCAATGGGCCTCAGCGGCTTGGCCTGGCAGCTCAGGACCTCCGGGGCTACCGGTCCGGGACGTGACTGTTAGGAAGGTCTCAGGCGGCCGCAGGGCACACGTACCCCACGCCCCTGAGATTACGTTACTCCGGGTGCCCGTTCACCACCCCACCCTCCGGGTCTCTTCTGGCACGAAGCCACACACACAACGCTGATGGGACTTCACGAGTGCACGTTCACTAGGTACTCCATCCTGCGGTCTCAGTTGGCACCGAGACACGCACACCACGCTGCAGAGACTCACTTTCTTCCGGTGCACACGATGATCAGCCGATCACCTCCACAGTCCCAGGTTGCACCAAAGCACGCACACTGCTTCACTGAGACTTACTCCAATTCCGGTGCCCCGATATCCAGGCGCTCTTCACCAATGCCTCCGGCCGCACCTCGACACGCTCACCGTGTCTGAGCCTCACTTCTCCTCCAGTGCACTCGATCACCAGGCGCTCTTCACCAACGCCTCTGGTGCACCCCGACACGCACCCTGCGCATCGGAGACTCACTCCACTTCCGATGCACGCGTTGACCAGGTGCTCTTCACCAGCGCCTGCGGTGCACCACGACACGCACCCTGCACGTCCAAGTCTCACTTCACCTCCGATGCACACATTCACCAGGCGCTCTTCACCAACGCCTCCTGTGCACCACGACACGCACCCTGCGTGTCCGAGACTCACTTCTCCTTCGATGCACACGTTCACCAGGCGCTCCTCACCAACGCCTCCGGTGCACCACGACACGCACCCAGCGCGTCCGAGTCTCACTTCTCCTCCGTGTGTCCAAGATCACAGGGCACACCTTCCGATGGTCTCAAGCTGCCACAACACGCGCTCACCGCTTGAAACTTCTCCAGAAACTTTTATGTTCCTGTGTTTCCAAACAGGGAGCCAGCTCACCTCGGGCCCTTGGGGTTACAAGACACAGCACAAAGCACAGTCTTCTTCAAGCAGGGGGACCCAGCGCATGTAGCACAGTCCCAACAGCCTCTTCCTTGGTTACAACAGCAAACTGCAGACCAGCCCCAGATCACAAAGCAAGGACTGGTCCTCCCCAGCAGTCTCCTCAGTTGTTCCTTCCTTAGCAGAGGTTCCTCTTGACCACGAAATGGGTCCAAGCCTTTTCAGTCTCAATCCATTTCTATTCCCACGTTCAGGGGTTTCAGCTCTCATAGATATTCACCTAAATGTCTTTGAAGTTCGTTGTGCTCAGGGGTCCCTGACCCCTGCCTAAATCAGTTCTGGGTGTCTCCTCCCAGTGTCACCTTTCTCCCTTTGATACTGGGGGTCTGGATCCTTAATCACTCAGCAGGAGATAGGTCAATTGTTTTATAGCTGCAACCCAGGCCTCTTCACCTCCCGGGTTTCTCCTCGCATACTCTCCAGATGCAGGTCAGCCTGGTGCCATCTCACCCTCCCCTCTCAGATCCAGACAGTCAATCCACATTCAGCAGAGACACACAGAAATGCTTAAAAGCACAAAACTAAGCCACTTTCTAAAAGAGTGGCTTCTGAACACACAGTGACAAAACCACTTTCATAGAAAGATGTGTTATGACGCTGTGAGTTCATACAAACCAAACTTCACCTCTCCATTTTAAACTTATGGGAAACTAGACTAACAAACACAATACTCCAGCCTCCCCACTCTGTCCTATGGGCAGAATGGCCTTTCACCAGTGAAAACGAAATGGAGTGTTTTTCTGTGTCAGGACATAACACACACCTCAGTATATGTCCTGCCTTTTACTTACACGGCACCCTGCCCAGGGGTTAACTGGGACCTACCACAGGGGTGCCCACTGTGTACGCAAAAGGGAAAGTAAGGCCTGACAAGTGGTTGCACTTGTCAGGACAACATGCTAACTTAGCAAACTACCCACAGGCCCTACACTGCAGGCCTGAGTTCCCTTCTCCACGCACCCTTTGCATTACTAGCCCTGGCACACACAGTGCACATCACTAGGGACTTTACTAGTAAGTCAAACATACCAATCATGGCCAACCAATTACCATTACACTTTACACAGGGAACCTTTGTACTTTGACACTGATTAGCAGTGGCAAAGTACCCAAAGCATCTAAATTGGCAACTCTATGTCAGAAAAACGGTCTAGGGGGAAAGCAAAAAGCTTTAGGGAACTTTAGCCAAAAAGGCCAAGTCCTACACAACCCCTCCCAGCCAAAAGCCAGGGTAGACCAATCATTACCTTGATGGACTTCCCGGCTTCGGTCAATAGAACCAGGATGCAGGCCCTCTACCACAGGGACACCCTCCTGTTCCACGCCTTTCTGACCCCAGGGGGTCTTCTTGATCACTACTCCCTGAGCCAACAATGCTGTTCCATGGATCGCTCCCGGCCAGGGGGACCCCTCCAGGGGTGTTGGTCCCATGCCAACCCCATCCTGGAGGGGTACCCTGGGAAGGCCCATCGGTCAGAATATTACCTCTAGTCATCCTGCCCTCCAGGTTAAAAGCGGGTTCACCCTGGTCATTTCTAGGGGAACCAGCCCCACTGGCTGGACACTGTCCCACTGGTGTTCCCCCTGGGGAACACAACCCTCTTTTAACCTTCCATTTAATTTTCTGGGCCTGCCACTTAGGAATGGCACCCTCAAACGTCAGAACGGCAGGAGCTCTGGCTACAGACTCCCCACACCCTCCTGACGCTAGGTGTTCTTCCTCACACCTCTGGCAAGTAGGCACTAGGCCTCCACCCGGGGCTCTCCTACGCCCCCAGTTTCCTGGGTGGTGCTGCTGATCCCTGGGGGTGCTGCTTACTCTTCCTCCCCTCTTTGAGACAGGGGCCAGCCAGCAACCCCTCCTCACTACTCTGGGATCTCCTTGCGCCACTTGGCCCTTCTTCCCTCTCTGGGGCCTCTTCAGGCCCCTGGACCCATGACCAGGGGTCCGGTTCTCGTGCAGGTTCCCGGGAATCAAGGAGCCCACACCTTAACCTGGGGTGGCGCAATCCTGGAAAATAATTTCTGAGCCTAGGCTCCCCTGGGGCCAAACTGGACAACCCCTCCAAATCATTTACCATGCTAACCACTACCCAATCTTCCAATGCACTCTTGTACTCACCCGCACTTGGCACTGGTTGTACGCTGCCACCATAGGAACTGGACTCTACTTGTTTACCCTTAATGTCCAGTTCCCTCATGCTTAACTCATGAGCGAAGAGAATCCGTTTCTCTTCCAACGCAAGAGCGTTCCTGCTCTCCTCTGCTTGAGTTTTAAGTTTTAACACCTCCAACTCATGCAGTCTGACCCTTTGGTTTTCCTCCAACTCCTCTGGTGAAAAACTCCTCCCTGAATGGCTACTACCAGCCCCTGTGGCTGGTCCCTCCACTGGCAAATCCTGTGGACCAAATCCATTCCCTGGGTCATCCTCATCCACCTCAACATCACCCGTCTCCTGAGCCTCTTTGGCTTCCCACCAGGCCCTCAAGGCCACTTGCAGCTCCTCCTTCTTGGCGCTACCCTTCATGGGACATCCCAAAGCTCTGCAGAATTTCCTCAACTGATCAACCTTGTAGGTCAACAATGCCTCAATGTTAAACTCTAATTCTGCAGCCCCAGCCTCACCGGCTATCTGGCTCCCCTCCTGAGACATGATGTGTGGTTTAAAGGTTGCTCAACAATAGAACCAACAACTCAAAACAATATGTTGTTGCGTCGTGGTCTGCGATCAATTTATGATGTACACCAATTACTGTGAGTGGTTTTGCACACACGCATTTCAATTACGTTAGGATCTTATCCCACCGCTCTGCTGCCAAATGTTGGAAGCCCGAGTCCCAGTCATGCGACACTGTCACAAATGCGAGACCCGGGACTCCCCACTCAACGTTAGGTCAAGTAAGGACACTTTTTGAGATAGCCCTGCTCATCCCCTTAGTAAGTTGGCACGAGCAGCCAGGCCTATCTCCAAGGCACGAGTGTACAGTATGTGCAACCACACCCACAGAAACCCCCTGGTGACACCACAAATGGACTCCACACGAGTTTGATAAAAACGAGTATAAACTTTATATAGAAAGATATACGATCATACCACAAGATACAAAAGCCAACATATAATAAAGGGTAATATTCGTTCCGGCTGGCTGGTAGGTTCAAATCCCAACCACCGCTTTCAAAATGCTATGCTGGTCGTAATGCTAGAATCTAACACTTTGCAATAGACAAACAATAGGGCGCTGCGTAACGATACAATCCTGTGCTGGGCACAGGAGAAATAATACAATGCGTAACGATACACCCCATTACCTGCGTTGGGAGAAATAATGCAATGCGTACCGCTACAATCCTGTACTGCGCAATGAAGGAATAATGCAATGCGTCACACCCCAATCACATACTTTGCAATGAAGAGATAATGCAATGCACGCCTCCACAATCATGTACTTTGCAATCAAGGAATAATACCATGCGTAGCTACAATCATGTACTTTGCGATGACGGCATAATGCAATGAGGGCCGCTACAATCCTGTACTTTGCAAGGGAGAAATAATGCAATGCGTAGCGCTACAATCATGTACTTCGTTAGGCAGAAATAATGTCAGGCATCATAAGACAGTCCGGCAGTGTGTTAGCAGCAATATTGGCAAGTGTATTACGACAGTCAGCCTCTTCGATAACAGTTGCCCCCACACGTATCCACGATGACATAAAGTACAGCTTCGCACTCTGGCCCCAGTACCGCCACTCCTTTGGTCAGTACGGGCCCCCAATCTGAGCCGAAGCAAAGGCTCACATCGCCAGAAGGAGGGAGAGGCCTAGAGAGTGTCCCTCCGAGCCCGCACCCCACCCAGGCAGTGATCCACGTTACCTGGGGGCGCGACCCCACTCTCCTCTCCTCCTTCAATGAACTAGGCCTTCCGTGCAGAACTTTCTCAATGGGCCTCAGCGGCTCGGCATGGCAGCTCAGTCCCTCCGGGGCTGTCGGTCCGGGCCGCGACTGCTAGGAAGGTCTCAGGCGGCCGCAGGGCACACGTACCCCACGCCCCTGAGATTACTTTACTCCGGGTGCAGGTTCACCACCGCACCCTCCGGGTCTCTTCTGGCACGAAGCCACACACACAACGCTGATGGGACTTCACGTCGACTCCGAGCGCACGTTCACTAGGCACTCCTTCCTGCGGTCTCAGATGGCACCAAGACACGCACACCACGCTGCAGAGACTCACTTTCTCCTGGTGCACACGATGATCAGCCGATCAGCTCTCCAGTCCCAGGTTGCACCAAAGCACACACACTGCTTCACTGAGACTTACTCCAATTCCGGTGCCCCGATATCTAGGCATTCTTCACCAGCGCCTCCAGCCGCACCTCGACACGCTCACTGTGTCCGAGCCTCACTTCTCCTCTGGTGCACTCGATCACCAGGCACTCTTCAACAACGCCTCCGGTGCACCCCGACATGCACCCTGCGCGTCCGAGACTCACTCCACTTCCGATGCACGGATTGACCAGGCGCTCCTCGCCAACGCCTCCAGTGCACCACGACATGCACCCTGGGTGTCCGAGACTCTCTTCACCTCCGATGCACCCGCTGACCAGGCGCTCTTCACCAGCGCCTGCGGTGCACCACGACACGCACCCTGCGTGTCCGAGTCTCACTTCACCTCCGATGCACACGTTCACCAGGCGCTCTTCACCAACGCCTCCTGTGCACCACGACACGCACCCTGCTCGTCCGAGACTCACTTCTCCTTCGATGCACATGTTCGCCAGGCGCTCCTCACCAATGCCTCCTGTGCACCACAACACGCACCCAGCGCGTCCAAGTCTCACTTCTCCTCCTTGTGTCCAAGATCACAGGGCACACCTTCCGAGGGTCTCAAGCTGCCACAACACGCACCCACCGCGTCGCTTGAAACTTCTCCAGAAACTTTTATGTTCCTGTGTTTCCAAACAGGGAGCCAGCTCACCTCGGGCCCTTGGGGTTACAAGACACAGCACAAAGCACAGTCTTCTTCAAGCAGGAGGACCCAGTGCACGAAGCACAGTCCCAACAGCCTCTTCCTTGGTTAAAACAGCAAACTGCAGACCAGCCCCAGATCATGAAGAAAGGATTGGTCCTCCCCAGCAGTCTCTTCAGTTGTTCCTTCCTTAGCAGAGTTTCTTCTGACCACGAAATGGGTCCAAGCCTTTTTCAGTCTCAATCCATTTCTATTCCCACGTTCAGGGTTTCAGCTCTCATAGATATACCCCTAAATGTCTTTGAAGTTCGTTGTGCCTGGGGTCCCTGACCCCTGCCTAAATCAGTTCTGGGTGTCTCCTCCCAGTGTCACCTTTCTCCCTTTGATACTGGGGGTCTGGATCCTTAATCACTCAGCAGGAGATGGGTCAATTGTTTTATAGCCGCAACCCAGGCCTCTTCACCTCCCGGGTTTCTCCTCGCATACTCTCCAGATGCAGGTCAGCCTGGTGCCATCTCACCCCTCCCCTCTCAGATCCAGACAGTCAATCCACATTCAGCAGAGACACACAGAAATGCTTAAAGCACAAAACTCAGCCACTCTAAAAGAGCTGCTTCTGAACACACAGTGACAAAACCACTTTCATAGAAAGATGTGTTATGACGCTGTGAGTTCATACATACCAAACTTCACCTCTCCATTTTAAACTTATGGGAAACTAGGCTAACAAAAACAATACCCAGCCTCCCCCATTCTGTCCTATGGACAGAATGGCCTTTCACCAGTGAAAACGAAATGGAGTGTTTTTCACTGTCAGAACATAACACACACCTCAGTATATGTCCTGCCTTTACTTACACAGCACCCTGCCCAGGGGTTAACTGGGACCTACCACAGGGTGCCCACTGTGTACGCAAAGGGGAAAGTAAGGCCTGACAAGTGGTTGCACTTGTCAGGACAACATGCTAACTTAGCAAACTACGCGCAGGCCCTACACTGCAGGCCTGAGTTCCCTTCTCCGCGCACCCTTTGCATTACTAGCCCTGGCACACACAGTGCACATCACTAGGGACTTTACTAGTAAGGCAAACATACCAATCATGGCCAACCAATTACCATTACACTTTACACAGGGAACCTTTGTACTTTGACACTGATTAGCAGTGGCAAAGTACCCAAAGCATCTAAATTGGCAACTCTATGTCAGGAAAACTGTCTAGGGGGAAATCAAAACGTTTTAGGGAACTTTAGCCAAAAAGGCCAAGTCCTACTCTGGGGATGCTCCAAAATCTTTCACCTTCCCAGGGTAGGAGTAATGAAGAGAAATACCTCCATTTCTCGATTTTTCCTCTTCTTATGTGTGCTGAATTCTGCAGCACACAAAGAAAGAGGAATATGCCTCCCAGGATTGTTTTTGTGCAGGAAGGTGACCCTTCTTGCACAAAAACAATCCTGCATGCAACACAGGCACCCTTGTACCATGGTGCAATGGTGCCTGCATTGTTGTAGGCTGGCAAAAGGGCACCAGCGCAAGGGAAAGAACAGGAATGCACCATATTGCCTTAAATATGGTGCATTCCTTCCCTTTCCCTGTCATGTGGTGCAGTGCAGAAGGTGACTTGCTGTGCTGCACTGCATGACTTTCCCTTAAATGAGCCCCTAAGTAACTAGAACTTGTGCCCTTTCCCTGCACTGATAATTACCCCATATATTACATCACTTATGACATAGTCTATGACATCATTGATAAGATGGTTGCAACATCAGAAATAACATAATTAATAACAAGACTGAGCATGGCGGGGTGCAAGTTATAATTACTCTAGGTAATGAGTTATAGTTAATTGAGATAACTATAACTGGTAAAAATTAGTAGACATTAGCATTACAATAATGTATCAGTGATCTTGAAAGGGTTAAAAGATAGAGATGTTTGAATTGTTAGTTTGTGCACAGTCTTTAAACACAGGTTTGCAGATCGTCAGTGGATCAAGATTTAAAAACAAATGCCTCCCCTGGACAAGAAAGCTTTTAGATTCCATTGACTATATTTTTGTCCATGAACCCTTAAAACTGGGTCCATAAAGCCTTTAAAAAGTGTTGTTCAAAACTAACCTACGGTAAATTTTCTAGGGCTACTTCAAACATCAAAGCTAGAACATGATTATATTATTAATAATGGAAGTGACACTAGAAATAGAAAAATATAAAAATATTTATTATGAAATAGATTCATTAAAAAAAGTTTCTAGATTTCATATACATTTTGTTGTATAGAAAAGACGTGTACAACATACTATCTGTTGTCACTCATCCATTCATTCACACAAACCTTACTCTATTATTTTGTACATATTGTCAGCATAATAAATTGATTGATTGTCTGACAAACAACATTACAGTACACATGATAAATACAATCTCATGGATTAATATAATTGTAGGGTGGTGTCCAAGATTATATGGTGGACACCACCCTACAATTATATTCATCCATGAGATTGTATTTATCATGTGTACTGTAATGTTGTTTGTCAGACAATCAATCAATTTATTATGCTGACAATATGTACAAAATAATAGAGTAAGGTTTGTGTGAATGAATGGATGAGTGACAACAGATAGTATGTTGTACACGTCTTTTTCTATACAACAAAATGTATATGAAATCTAGAAACTTTTTTAATGAATCTATTTCATAATAAATATTTTTATATTTTTCTATTTCTAGTGTCACTTCCATTATTAATAATATAATCATGTTCTAGCTTTGTTGTTTGAAGTAGCCCTAGAAAATTTACAGTATGTATTTCCCTGTCTAGTTGTACTTCACATTGGTATCAGGGGGCCCTTTGTCTTTTCAGTAGTTCAAAACTAACCTGTCAGGCTACAGCCAGGCCCTTTGGCCAACCCATGTTACACATGTTTTGAAGGCTGTGCAAACCAGGGTTGGGCAGTCTGGGCAGGTTAGCAAATTGTTAGCAAATTAACACGTTTTCTTCCCGTCAACCGCGAACTGTGTTCCCTGTTGACAGATTTGCATGAAACTCCACATTCTAAGGGTAAGCTAAACATACTAAGGACCTGAACAATTTCTTATCGATCAGTGGCCTCTGTCGACAGATTTGCCTGAAACATCATATAATAAGGGTCAGCTAAAAATGTGAAAGATCTGTGACATTTCACACCGGTTCATGATATGGCTACCAGAACAATCCATAACTCTCACAACAGACTTCCAAACCATAACTCTAACACCATACACAATGCTGACAACCACAAAATATTTATGACAATAAATAGCAACACCTAATATCAAAATGCAATTAAACAAGAGCACATACTCAAAATACTAAATTACACTACATTCATAGTCATCTTTGTGATCGTGCTAAGTGTAATGTGATATGTGATCTCACCTGTAAGATGATTTACAACCATGCTGTATATGGCTAAGGGTCTTATTATGATTTTAGTGGTCTCAGAGCGGGGCCTCCACGCGGCTGCCCCACTCCGAGACCATCAAAGCCATTATAGGCCACTTAGTTTTACTCTGGCGGGTGGTTTATTGGCAGTCCCTCTGCGGTGCCTTTGAAAAAGGCACCGCAATGGAAGCATCATAGGCAGTTCCTGCAGCGCATGGACTGTCAAGTCCATGCCCTGCAGGAACTGAAGGTGCATGCAATCAGGGTGGCACAAAACATGTGCCGCCCCTGCATGCACCCCATGGCGCAGAGGCAAAAGGTTTCCTTACCACCACACTTTTCATGGCAGTCGCACCGCCATGAAAAGTGAAGAAACTCCTAATATGCTTGGCAGTGCCACAGCGGCACCACCAGCATATTAGGGGCCTCAGACCACTGCGCCACTGCCAGGGATCATTGATCCCTGGCAGCAGCAATCCCATCGTGACAATCCTAATGTGTCAGGCAGACCGCCACTTTGGCGGTCCGCGGTCCACCACCACGGGTTTGGCAGTCCATTTGACCACCAAACTCGTGATAAGGGCCTAAGACTGTACATGGCAGGGGTTAGCCACCGACAGAAAGTTAGGCACAGGGTCTAGCCATAGGTTATACCCTGCAGCCAACCACTGCTTCAGAGGGCTAAAGCCGTGCACTGCGGATGTTCACTGCCCATGGCAGTTTGGTCACAGTGCATGCAAGTAGTCCATACTATGCGCAGCTGAAATACTTGCACAGTGATGGTTATATTTCAAGAAAAGGTGAGGTACAGAAAACAGTTCAATGAAGAATATGATCAAAACCCCCAGAAATGAACTGGAAAACTAAGATTAAAGGGAAGTTATGATCAGCAGTGCTAATAGGATCATAATGTATGGCTTTTTTAAACAAAACCTTTGAAATTCACTGAAAAGCACAGCTAAAGTGCAGTTATAGTTTGTCAGTGATGATGTAATTTGAGATGCCATCAGCAATGTCATCAATAATGTAATTTAATATATCATGAGTGATGTAATATATGAGGGTAAAGGTGTCTTTGCATGTCGGCAAATTTGAAAGAGAACACATCTACATTGAGGTTGCCCCATGAAATGAATATATAAAACATTGGCCTTGTTTTATCGATGGTGCATATTTCATTTAGAATCGACCGGAAATTTTGCTTGATGAGTTTATAACTTGGTTGAATCTGGGGAACATCAATCAAAAATTCACTTAATTTAGGAGCAGTAAAGCATGTGAATTGTTAGATATAACCATAAAAGGTGTTTATAGTAATTTAGAAGTGGAATTATACAACAAGTCAACTGATAAAAGTTTGTCATTACACTATGATAGTTATCACCCCAAGAGCAAAAGGAAAAATATTCCCTTTGGCCAATTCTTAAGACTAAGGAGAAATAGCACCACCACTGAGGATTATGATCAACTTTCAGAAGTCTTTTTTTTATTTGAGGAGTTTTATATAGCGCAAACTTGACCCGAAAGTATCGGGTTTCAGAGCGCATTACATAGCACCAGTTGTGTTACATAAGGACACATTCATTTTTAGGTCTCGCCTACGCAGCGCGCATGCGCTGCATAGGCAAAAAGACCTTTTGGAATCGCTTCGGCTTTTCAGCCAAAAACGTGCACGCATTCCATTGCCTTCAATGGCAACGCGTGCACGTTTGGCGATTCACTTGCGGGAGCGAGCGGCGCCATATGGTAGCAATTATCGCTCCTGGCGCCGCTCGCTCCCGCAAGGGAATCGCGCAGGCCCCCTCCTCTCCCCCCTCCCCCTGCTGCCATGCGAGGCGCGCGCGCTTGTTCTTCTCTCATTCTTACCATTGTTCAGCCTTGCACGTTGCACCTCGGAGGCCTTTGGTGTCTGTTTATTGAACTTGATGCCAACTTCAACACGTCCTTTAGCCAGACATATATCAAGGTCGTCATAGGTTTTCAAGGTTCTCTCGAGTTTGGGTTAAAATCTGTGGTCCAATTTTTATGTTTCGCCTTCCATTTACAAACCCTTCAGCCCGCAATCTGCCTTCAACATTCTTCTCCTGTGTCACAATATTTTCAGCACCTTCAACCATACAATATCTGATAATTGTGCAATTTTTTAAAGTTATCTATATGTTGCCAGGTACCATCCTGCTTGTCCGCGGCCATTTTATACTGACCCGGAGATTCTGTGCCCCCCTCTACTGGCCATGACCTGGAAAGGTCTGTTTTCGACCCTCAGTGTGTGAGCCAGCTACCAAGGGCCGGTAGACCCCAGTCTCCAATCCTCTGGGTCTTTTGTGATCTCCGATCACCAATCCGGGCACACCAGAGACACCTCCCCAACGTGTGCCTTGACGATATCGTAACACTGTACACTACTTCTTGCTACTCCTTCGTAGTGCTTGTGTTTGCTAATATCTTAGTTAAACATGCAAACGCATGTAAAAAAAGTTACACTTGTGCAGTTTCCTTTTCATTTTAAATTGTTGGACTTAAGGAACACAGTTTTTGCCGTGCTGTGTGAATGTGAATTTTTAGCATGAAGAATGCTACCAGGCTATGTAGGTTTTCCACAGAGTAATGATTACCATACCTGTAGGTATGAAGTACTCACAGCACTCCCTCCTAGGAGTAAGGGCCTATGTTTGTAACACAACTGCTGCTCCCCAATTCGTCCTGTACTCATTTTCTCAGTGTCAACCTCAGAAAGATAAAAGGCTGAGTCAGACAAGCTTGAAAACGAACATTTATAACTTGTTGATTGCATAAACATCGGTACAGCAGTCGCATCTACCAACTGAGGTAGTTTGCCATCTTCTGTGAGTTATACAAAAATAAATGTCCGAGGATCCTGTTCTGTCGTGCTACCTTTCTTCTACATTTCAAGCCCACCTTGTTATCCACTGTTGTTTCTTATAACGTCATATGGTCAAGTGGTCTAAGGCATTAACTATTTTCACGTAATTGTGCATGCGTTATATGTATTATGAAATCAGAATAACACCCCGTGTACTTGTATTACTAGTTTGTAAAAGTGTGTTTACATTTGCTCCTTAACGTTTGAAACTTAATTGCCTACAAACTATAGTAGACGTGAACCTGGAACCTTCTAGGGTCAGTGTGTTACCAGATTTGCTTACTAGTACCAGGGTCTGGGAGCCGGTCCGCGGGGTGGGGGTGGTGGTGGGGGTAGAGTTTCCATGGTAAGACCTCTCTGTTCCATGTCTTAAATCCCATAGACAACCTCTGTGCCAGGTTTTGAATGGCATGTGCCATGAATTGAAAAGTAACTTCTAAAGCGCACTAATACCCTGGGGCGTCTCGGCGCTACATAACCACAAGTCCTGAAGCAGAGCACGTCAAATCAATCGACCAAACTAAAAATTAGCTCCTAAAAAGCCACGTTTTTAAAGCTTTCCTAAATAGTTAGAGGTCTTCAAGGGAGTGAATCTGAAGGGCATAGAGTTCTGGGGCATATTATCAAGGGCTCTATCGCCGCTTTAGCGGGGCTTTTTCCCGCTAAAGCGGCGATAATTTAACGCCCTATTAGCAAGCTGTCGCTAACTGCTGTTAGCGACAGCTTCTAGGCGATAGCGACCGGGTTAGGTGCCGCTTTGCATGCCAGCGATATTTATCGCTAATGGCATGCAAAGTAGGCGTTCCCTAAACTAAGAGCGACTGGAAACAGTCGCTAAGCTCGCTATCGCCTATTAGCGAGGCAGGGGAGGTGATTAACGAACCAGCGCTAAACACGTTTAGCGCTGGTTTGTTAACGCCTGGTCCAAACCCTGACTTAGCCATGTAATCCAATGGGAGATGGATTACATGGCTAAATCCCCCTCGCCCTATCACCTAGCTAACACTGGATCACAGTGTGAATATCGCTTGTTTTCAAGCGATATTCACACTATTCTTCCAGGGTTTCTATCGCTAGGAGATAAGCGTTGCTGATAGCACGCTATCTCCGCGATAGAAACTCTAGCGATAGCCAGGCGATAATTATCCAAGCGCTAACTGCGCTTAGCGATAATTATCGCCGGTTATTGCTAATAGGCCCCTCTATTCTTTATCCGTAGCGAAGGAAAGGGCTCTTCTATCCCCATCGGCTACGCGTCACTCTGGGTACCACAATGTTCTTACTGTCACTCGAGCAAAGAAGGGGATAGACCACTGGAATGTAGCTCTTAGAAACCCGGCCGGTGTTATAGAGTGCTTTATGAGCTAGATCCGGGGTCTCCACCCTTTTCTGTAATCAGAGCTGCTCCTGCTGAACGCAAACCGTCCTGAGCCACAGATCTCGGTGATGTGATGGTGGCCGCCGAGTCCAAGACTGCCAGCAAAGATTACATTAGTGCATTAGGCTGAGTTTCCTGCAGTGATGTAAAACATGCTTTGGCAATTTGAAATTACTGTACATGGGTAATAGATAAAGCCACAGCTGCAATATCCTTAGCACCAAGGTAATAATCGTGTTAATAGTGATAAACCTCTCCAACTCATATATTGGCAATAAATGTTTTGAAAATGCAATCATTTTTCCCAAACATCAGCTTATAAATTTTGAAAATACACTAATTTTCGTCTTGAATACATGCATTTAAATTTTGGTATACATATAATATTCAACCAAGTAACAACGTTAGTCTGCTGGGCTGCACACAGGAGAGCTACTCACGGGTAGCTGGAGAGCTGCCAGTAACTCACGAGCTACTCGGAGACACCTGAGCTAGATACAGCAATTCCACTATAATCAGTATCCTGAGAGTTAGCCAATGAGGCATAATCAATCCCTGAGAACCCGACTGATGAATATGAATATTTAATATCAGTCAGGCGGCAGCATTCTGAACTGCTTGCAACTTGTCTAAGGACAGCTGACTAATCTTCAAATAAAGAGCATTTTTAATAATCAAGGAGTGAAGAAATCTGGGCTAGAACAATCGATTTTCGTGAGGAAAGACAGATAAACTGGAAAAATGTCCTCAATGTTCTGATGATTTTAAAGGAAGAGGAAGTGGCTTGACTAACCAGAGGAACAAATTTCCACGTGTCATCAAACCCAATTCCCAGATTCGTGGCTGTTTTATTTGGGATTAGAAGGCTTTTCGATGAGTTCTAGCAGAAGAAAAACTCAAGTTAACAGGAACCGCGAAAGTGTAGTATGACCCAGTACCTTGGTGTACATGCTGTGGAAGGGAAGTTTCCCCTTATTTTCATGAATGACTGATGAAGGGCTCAGATGTCTCCATCAGAGACAAGGGTCTTGAAGATGAAAAGCTGTGGGTTGCATGTCAGACTGAAGAAGAAATATTATTCTCCTAGTCTTAATTCCACATCTACATACCTTGAAGATGTAAATATCAACAAAGTACATTTATGTAGAGTTTAGTAAATTAAACCTATTATTCCCCTTATATACTTATCTTCTCAATACTTCTGCAGTCGATATTGAGGCCACAAGATTTTTGTAGAATGGTGTCCTGCCCACGGTATTCTGATGGACAACCGACTCTGTTGGGATGTTGAGTAGGGGAGCAAAATTCACAAAATTTGCTTCTGCTTAACTGTGCAACGTTTTGTGAAAATTATGCACATTGCAAATCTGTCATTTGGGGATAGTGTTTAACCCAAAATGCAGTGAATTAATTTTGCATACACTGAAGCTTTCATGGTGAAAAATAGTATTTTTTGGCCATTTACGTTATCCACATGCGCTCATAAAAGTGTACCTGGCATGGTGTAATTTCAGGAATTTCACACATCACGCTCAAACTGAAATTCCCAAAGTTCAGCGAATTACTCCATCTTGATTGAAATTTCGCCAGGGCCTAATGTTGAGTGGTGGCTGAAGATGCTTGTGCGGATAAAGATTCCCATGCCAGGTTTTGTTAAATCATGCACCCAGGGGGCAGTGGGAATAGCTGTCCAGACTGGGCCCTTCTGCTGTCACTGGTACCTTGAACATGTGGGATTTCATTTAGGCAATGTGTTTTTTTTCCATCTGTGGTGCCTGGTCCATGTAAACTGATTCTCTCCTCTCTCTTTCTTCCCCCACTCTTTCACTTGCACCTGGTGTCTCTATCCTATCCCTGACTGGCTCTGTTTCCTGTTCTTCTGACCCATTCCTCATGTCTTCCTATCCGCTATGGCTCTCTCCTCTCCACAGACTGCAGCGCCCAAGATGAACGTTTCTCCCTGATCTTCACCATCGCTTCCTTCCTCAACAACTTCATGACCCTGCCCAATGGCTTCATCTTTGACCACTTCGGGACGATGGTCACCAGGCTCATCGGCATGTGAGTATCGTCTGCTGTGTGTCACTGTGCATCGTTTGCTCTTCGTGTCTCTCTCTCCTCAGTCTCCCTCTGTCTCAGTCCTCAGAATTCACCAAGGTTTGTTAGCTCACAAGGGCTCTTCGTCATTCTATCCAAAAAGACAGATTATATTCTGAAGTACCAAAGACAGTATTTATCTACAGTCGAGAAACCAAACACACAACTGCTATAAAGGGGAGGAGATGAATTAATGACGTGCTGGTAACTCCTAGGCCTTGGCGGAGTTCGTGAAGTTCCGCTACACGTAACTCCGCGCAGTACTCCATGAAGTGACCAAAAAACTCCACTGTGCTACGCGGAGTTCCGCAAGCGCACAGAGTGCATTAGGTCATGCCATTTGCGTTGATTTTTAGAGCCTGGTGTTTGTCGCACATTGGACAATCAGTGTGAACGGCACCATGCACAGCGCAGGAGGGTACTGCTTCTTTCTGGCACTTGAGTAGATATTCTACGGTTTCTCAACATGAGCGATCGCGACCATCCGTGTTGAGAAATCTTGCTGGATTTTCCGTGCTCGCCAACGTAACGTTGGCAAGCGCGAGCGGGGAAAAAAACTCCAGTCCTCAGAGTCGAGTTTTTGGGAAATCTGCGGGCTCCGCAGAGTGCGGTAAACTCTGCGAACGGAGCGGAGTTCACTGCCCAAGCCTTGTAATTCCATTACTCCAAGTCCCCCTCTTCCTCGCCTCAGACATTACAGGAAGAGGGAAATCTGCCTCCCCATTAGGCATTCTGTTGCCCTGTTGAGAAAATGAACTCCACCCTCACGCTCTGGCGGGCATGTCTAAGGACCCCTACTCAGAAGATGTCTGCTTCTGTCACCACACCCTGTTGTTCACTCGTTCCACGGCCATCCAGGAGGGACAGCGGGAACTCATGAATGGCATGAGAAAGAACAAACTCTGAGCGAAGGAGGCACAAAGCAAGATGGCTTCTTATTTCTGTAGCACTGGATTGATTCCACTCACTGTGCTCTGTTTCTGGCTAAATGCCTTCGATTACATCTTAAAACCTTGGGCAAAAAACCCACAATTGATGTAAACAATATGTGAGAAAGCACCAAGGTAAATATGCTATTTATTACCATTGGTGAGGGGTGAGGGGCATCCGGGCCCCCAAGGATTATCACCTCTCTTGCACCTATTGCAGATTCTTTTGGTATCAAGTTAAAGAGCTGTCATGCGCCATCTTCACTCTCTCCTCCCACATACGCACTTCTGCTGCAGTCCCTGATTGGCTGACAAGGAGAAGCATGCATCCTTCAGTAGAGAGTAGCACATGGTGCTTTCTTCCACGAGGAGAGGGAACAGCAGGCACCGATAGAACACCACTTGCTGAATTCTAGATGGGATATTACATGTCTTCACCCACACACGTGTATGTCTCATGTTCCTCTTGTATCTGCTCTCGTCAGCCTCCAGTTCGCTGATCTTTCATTCCACAGTCACATCAACAAGGTTTGTTGAGATTACTCATTCTAGCAATGTCATGAATGTTTACTTTGATTCAGGGTATCTGGGGTACAGCATTACCCCCACCAAGCTAGAGTGGGGCTGAGGCGCAGGATATGTGGTTGAGACCCTTACGGGTGAGTAGTCGCGCTTTAACAAACCCCTGATTGACTGATTGGTAAGCATTGCTTTTTTTGTGCCGGTGCTTGCTGGTGCTCGGCACAGGCCCTTATTTACAAACACTGGCACATATTCACGAGACTCCATCACATGGTAGCTCAATGCATGAATTTGTTTAGCAGAGTTCATTGGTGAAGCATGTAACTATTTATTAGATCTGAAAAACATGATGCGATTAGGACTTGAACACACAGTTTAAACTGTGGTTAGTGTGAGCTGCAGTATACCTGTGCGAAATACCTTGAGCCCTGCAACCTATTTTTTTTACAAATTAAGTAAGATGTCCTTAGAAGTAGCGAGGTGGGTGCCCTTTTCCAGGTTAAAACATTTTAGACTTGTCACAACCTCATCCATATATGACACCTCACTGAGATAGTTGACCCAGCTGCTGAGACTGCCAAACAGCCCATCAAAAGAGGCATCTAATAGGACCCTCACTTGTTCCTCAATCATGGAATCACCCCAAGTATGGGGTGAGCATCTGTCTTAGTGACAGCATTGAGGCCTCTGTAGTCCACACAGAATCTCATTTTCCACCCTGGGGGTGAGGTTTGGGGACTAAAACCACTGGGCAGGCCCAGGGACTTTCAGAGGGCTCAATAACCGCTAACTCCAGCATCTTGCTGACTTCGGCTTTGATGCTCTCCTTAATTTGATCAGACTCTAACGTTTGAAAATCCTGCAGAAGGCGTCGACCAGCGTTGGTGGCAAAAGTTCCTGACATCCGGGCAAAATTTGATGCTGCATAGGATCTCTTACGAGCCCCGTCAATCATTTTGTCTGTGCCATCGGAAGGGGTAGCATCATTAAATCAAATTGCTTCCCTCGAGGACAAAATGACCATCAGCGAACCCATTTTTACTGATGCTGGAAACTCCTCTTGGAATCCTTCCAATGGACATCTCTTGGAAAGGAAACTCAGAAAACTGGATTTTCAATATCAGATTTTCAAGTGAGAGCCCCATCTGTTGGCCTTTTGCCCAAGAACAGAGTAGGGCCCTTTACACCTATACAGTGAAAAGAACTCCTCCTCTTCCTCTAGCAAAGCTCGCTCTGTAAGGGATAGGTTTTTGCACAAATGCTATACCACTTCCAACAGAACCCTCCGCTGAACAGATTTTCCTCTGTAATCAACATCTCCTCATAGGGATCAGTGTCTAAGTCAAGATCTTGAGGGCGAGATCCACCCTAGACTTCTTAGCAGGGCTAGCTTCTCTTGCCAAAGAAGCAGCTTGCACACCTTTATCGATCATGATCTGGAGCAGTTCCAATGACGGCTGAGCCGACAGCCCAGCAGCTCTTGTAGAATGGGGCGCTTCTTCCCCATATGAGTCGGAGGACAAATGTCTTCTTTTACTGCAGCAATTTCTCTGCTCCATGCTAATGCCTTTAAGTGGGAATTTAATCCCTGTAGTGTGGAGTTAAAAGATAAAAGGCAAACGTGCATCCCACAGCACTGGTGGGTGTCATTCAGGCACCTCTACAAAGTGAGCTGTGCTGGGTTTTCTTATTGTCACCACTAAGTGTTTTTTAAAAGTGTTATTTGAGCATTGCTTTTAAATAAGTGGGGGGACTGGTGCATTTTTTAGGTCTCGCCTGAGCCAGCGCGCATGCGCTGCTCTGCGAGGCATTAAGTAAGGGCTTTTGAGCTCTGAACACACGCTCGCGCGTCTGCTTTTTTTTTCTTAGCCCGCATTTGGCCTGTGCAAGTGTCTTTTTTAAAAACACAGCACGCAATTGGTGCAAGGTGGGTCATTGTCCCGCCTTGTTTGGTCGATGGACTAGGGTCCGCGGGAGCGAGCTTTAACCCCATCTGTTTCCAATTATCGCGTTGGCGGTAATTGGAAACAGATGGTGCTCGCTTTATTTTTTTGAACCTCGTGGTTGCTATAAACATTGCCTCGGGCTAAATCTTAGGGGTCGATTCCGATTCGGGCCGGAAAAAGCACCGACCGACTCGGATCCGGAAAAAATACCGACCGACACGTACCAGTGGCGCTCGACACGCCAAGTACGATGCAAGCCGCGATAAATCCGACCGACACGTCAGGAAACCAAGCCGACCGACCGAGCCGCTCGGAAAATAGCAATCCGGCCGGAAAACACGCGAATCCAACCGACCGACACGCACCCGGAACAAACCGACCGAATCGTACCCGCCAACTCCAACCTGCAAAGTACGATGCAAGGCGCGAAAACACGACCGAGTCGGACGGAGGACAAGCCGCACGACCGACACGCATACAAAACCGAGCCGAAGCAACACAATACACCGCGACCGACGCGTACGCAGCATACAAAACTGCACAAACACAGCGTGAACGAAACGGAAAACACCGTACGAGACCAATGCAGGGTCCGACTCGGTCACAAGAACGTTTCCAACATACACAAACAGCACAAAGGAAAATCAACCAAAAAAAGGCCAAACAAGCAATTACCAAGCCAATAAATACTGGGGGTGGGGACAGAGAACAAAGACACACCAACAACTCCACCTATATAAAGGACACAAATCACTACCATGAGCCTTTGCAAATGCCATTCCACTGCCAGCACCCAAGAGAAAGCAACCACACACCCACAGCTCATCCCTCACACAAGCCACACACCAGCAGCACACCAACAAATACCTACCTCACATACACCCAGCACAACACACACCCACACACCCTCACCTGCACACCAACACACACATCACCCACTATCACCACCCATCACCATGCCCCCAAGAAGAATCCCAAGTTCCTAGATAGTGAATTGGAAGTCATGGTAGACGAGATCCTCAGGGTGGAGCCACAGCTGTTTGGCACTCTGGTCCAACAGACCCCCATGTCGCAGAAAACCAAGATGTGGGAGAGGATCATCAACAGGGTGAACGCCCAATCACCATGTCGGCGCACAAAGACCGACATCCAGAACAGGTGGTATGACGTGCGCAGGAGGGTCCGGGAGCTGCTCAAGAAAGACTACCACCTGAGCCAATACACCGGCAGTGGCCCTCCTGCCAAGCCAGTATACCTCAGGCCCTGGGAGGAGAAGGTGCGGGCCATCCTTCCGCCAGTGAGCGTATATGGACTAGAGGACATCCCAGAGCCTGGTGAGTACACAACAAATGTACACAATAAACTGCCACAAAACACACACATCACTGTCAAGGGGAGAGTCAAACCATGCACTCATAGCAATTACACAGCAACTAGAACAGAATCATCCCAAAATGTGTATGTCAGTCAGATAAACACAACACATGCCATCAAAAAGTCACATCCAACTGTGCCAACACATGTACAAACACAACCACAACTACAGCTAGGCAGTGGCACAAATAGAACTAACACACACATCCACACATGTAGCCACCACAACAACACCAACACACAGTGAAGACCACTCAAAGGAAGGAATTCTGTGTATGCTGGCCAAGTCAGTGTAGCCAATAGCATCATGGGAGTCGCAGTCACACATATTGCCCCCCCACAACTGTCCCATCAACACCACTCCTGAACCATGCTCACATCACAGGGAGTGGAGAAGGACTCACAAGATGGCTGACACTGGCTACTGCTGTGGGGAGCACAAGGCCCTGCTGCCAACTGTGCACCAACAAACAGCAGGACACCACTGACTGACATCCTGAGAGACAACTTACACTCCCTGCAATGCAAGCACGTTCCATGGTGGGATATCTGGCTGGCTGGCTGGGTGGGAAGGGGGACTTGCAGCACTGACCATAGTCACCAGCACCTCCCCTCACACCCCCCCAACACAAACTCCACAGTACCCACCTGGTAGAATGCAATGCCCTCCATCCTAACACAAGATCCCACAAAGCACCACCACCCTGGGTTATGTTGTGTGAAGCACAGGGACACTCTTGGGACTCTTAGCCAAACAACTGCCAGGACAACACTCCCAGCCATCCTGTCAGCACAGCCAGCCCACCCCACAGGGAAGCAGAGTCAAAAGGAAGGAAGCATGGGCATGCTGGGAAGGGGGTGGAGGCAATAGCATGATGGGAGTCGTAGTCACAGACATTGCTCAGCCTCACAACTGGCCCATCAACACCACTCCTGAACCATGCTCACATCACAGGGAGTGGAGAAGGACTCACAAGATGGCTGACACTGGCTACTGCTGTGGGGAGCACAAGGCCCTGCTGCCAACTGTGCACCAACAAACAGCAGGACACCACTGACTGACATCCTGAGAGACAACTTACACTCCCTGCAATGCAAGCACGTTCCATGGTGGGATATCCGGCTGGCTGGGTGGGAAGGGGGACTTGCAGCACTGACCATAGTCACCAGCACCTCCCCTCACACCCCCCCAACACAAACTCCACAGTACCCACCTGGTAGAATGCAATGCCCTCCATCCTAACACAAGATCCCACAAAGCACCACCACCCTGGGTTATGTTGTGTGAAGCACAGGGACACTCTTGGGACTCTTAGCCAAACAACTGCCAGGACAACACTCCCAGCCATCCTGTCAGCACAGCCAGCCCACCCCACAGGGAAGCAGAGTCAAAAGGAAGGAAGCATGGGCATGCTGGGAAGGGGGGTGGAGGCAATAGCATGATGGGAGTGGTAGTCACAGACATTGCTCAGCCTCACAACTGGCCCATCAACACCACTCCTGAACCATGCTCACATCACAGGGAGTGGAGAAGGACTCACAAGATGGCTGACACTGGCTACTGCTGCGGGGAGCACAAGGCCCTGCTGGGAACTGTGCACCAACAAACAGCAGGACACCACTGACTGACATCCTGAGAGACAACTTACACTCCCTGCAATGCAAGCACGTTCCATGGTGGGATATCCGGCTGGCTGGGTGGGAAGGGGGACTTGCAGCACTGACCATAGTCACCAGCACCTCCCCTCACACCCCCCCAACACAAACTCCACAGTACCCACCTGGTAGAATGCAATGCCCTCCATCCTAACACAAGATCCCACAAAGCACCACCACCCTGGGTTATGTTGTGTGAAGCACAGGGACACTCTTGGGACTCTTAGCCAAACAACTGCCAGGACAACACTCCCAGCCATCCTGTCAGCACAGCCAGCCCACTCCCACAGGGAAGCAGAGTCAAAAGGAAGGAAGCATGGGCATGCTGGGAAGGGGGGTGGAGGCAATAGCATGATGGGAGTGGTAGTCACAGACATTGCTCAGCCTCACAACTGTCCCATCAACACCACCCTGAACCATGCTCACATCACAGGGAGTGGAGAAGGACTCACAAGATGGCTGACACTGGCTACTGCTGTGGGGAGCACAAGGCCCTGCTGCCAACTGTGCACCAACAAACAGCAGGACACCTCTGACTGACATCCTGAGAGACAACTTACACTCCCTGCAATGCAAGCACGTTCCATGGTGGGATAACTGACTGGGTGGGTGGGTGGGTGGGAAGGAGGTCTGGCTGTCAACCAAACACAATCAATGCAGACCATGTTCACACCCCAGAGAATACATAGAAATGCCCAAATAATGCAGGACAATGTGCCACACCAATATCAACCCCTGACTGTGACGACTTAGGACAATACAATGTACAGGCCCGCACCCCGAGGCACAGTCACAACTGTCAGGTGTGTCAACCACTGATGCCTGCAGAAACATGACATACATTGTTTGTGTCTCCCAAAAACAGGTGATGATAGGGACACAGCAGCAGACGCTGAGGAGTCCCAGTCCCAGGCTCAAGAGGATGCCGAGCTCACTGGCGTCGTACAGCCTCTGTCCTCCTCGGACGATGAAGAACAACCTGGCACATCCGGTGCAAGTCAACATGCTGCACCAGCAGGACCACCAGCTGCAGCACCAGCAGGTCCACCAGCTGCACCCCCTGCACCCACCCCTCCAACGACTGTCACCACGAATACCATCCCTGCCGACATGGACAGAATAAGGAACAACACCAGCGCAGTGACCCTGGACCAACCTGGGGCCATGGACACCACCACCACCACCAACCCCCAAGGTGGACCAGGGTTATCTGTGCGTGCAACTGCACACACTGCACATGTCAGCAGGGGTGGTGGGAGGGGTGGGAGACAGAGGTCGCTGCTTGCAGACGTTGCTGGTGTGCATGAAGACCCACAACTGGTACGCATAGCTGATGCGTACCAGTCCAGCACCGGAGAGCTCAGCCAGGTAGTGGGGCTCCTCAGAGACATCAAACAGCAGCAGGCTGCCCATCATGCCCGCTTGGACTCCCACATGTCCCATGTGGAGTCACACATGTCACGTGTGGACTCCCACATGTCACGTGTGGACTCCCACATGACCCGCGTGGAGTCCAAGTGGGATGTACTACATGAGATGACGGCGGTGCACAGGGACATTTTACAATGCCTCCGCCAGATGAACAGCAACCAGTCCACACCTCCCTGTGTGCCAACAACATCTGGTACCGAACAAACTGCAACTGCCACAGGGAGGGAGGAGGACTCTGGCGGAGAGTCCCCTGCACCGCAGCAGCCTGCACTTGAGGGCCCCCCCCCAAGAAGAGGGGTCGTCCGAGGAGGGGAAAGTGAGAGGCTGATGGCCAAGCGCAACTCCCAGGAAGCCTGAACCTGTTCTGGATTTTCGCCTTTGTGCACAGACTGTTCACCCTGTTGATGGCAACACTACTCCCACACATTGCATGGGGAGTACAAGTTGGAACAATGTGTCAGACAACTGTGGCCCCGATACTGGGGATCCTGTCTACCTGGACTTTCTATTCATCTAGGAACTTGGGATTGCAAGATTCATGTACAGCACAATCCATCCTATGCACTATTATCACAGATGTATCACAATAAACACAATAATACACCATACTTGCCTCTGTCGTGATTCCAACGTGGGTACTGTTATGGGGATGATGAACAACAAAATTACACTGTGTATGCGAACTGCAACAGCAAGGACAACACAGGCATGTGAGTACAGGCAACGTGACACATATGAGGGAGACACACCACCAGGGCTACACAACACATACACACCTAGGCCATCTGACTCATTGCCTACACTGATGTTGCCAGGGAAGACGGTGCAATGCACAGACACCACACCCATTCCCAGTTGTAGTCAAGTAGCCCACAGGTGCAGTAAGCAAATGGCAGTCAAATGTGTGACCACAGACAACGCACATCACTAAGTGAAGCACAGGTTTATTACACAGTAGCAACATGCCGTAACCACTACAGATGCAAGGTAACCCCACCTGGTAGCGGGCACACAGTCAACAACTGTAGACAGAAGGAAGTCCATGGGTGTGGCGCACATCACCTGTAGGGACACAACAGCTACCAGCCTGGATGTGCAATCACGTTGTCGGTGGACACAGTTGACCAAACGAATCTGAAAGTACCCTGTGAAGGACAGAAATGACACACAGTCAAAAGCAATGGAGTACAGGACAGAACAGCAAAACTCATGCACAATACATGTTACAAGATACCCACCCAGAACCAAGTTAGCATGTCAACACTGTTGGGGAGTACAGCCCACCTGTCACCACACATCGCAACACACATCCAGTCAAGTAGCCCATGGACACACTCCAACAGCACCAGAGCACCACCCACACATCATGCCAACTCACATCATTGACATGACACCTCAGGATACTCACATTCAGCTAAAGAAGTTGGTGATGAGCTGTGTGCGGACATCACCATCACCATCATCATCATCATCGTCACTGGCATCGTGTTCCAGGCCAGGATCCTCCACAGGTGGCGGATGTTGGTCATCGTCATCCTGGATGAGAGGCAACTCCTTCCGCACTGCCAGGTTGTGGAGCATGCAGCAGACGATGATAATCTTGCACACTTTCGCAGGGGCATATGGGAGGGACCCTCCGGTCTTGTCCAGGCAGCGGAAGCGGCTCTTCAGGAGACCAAAGGTCCGCTCAATCACTCTCCTGGTCCGACCATGTGCCTCATTGTAGCGCATCTGGGCAGGTGTCACAGGGTTCCTGAGGGGTGTCAGCAACCACGGCATGTTGGGGTATCCCGAGTCACCTACGGACAGACAAGTGCACATCAGCTGACTTGGAAAAGTGGGCGGAATACTACAGATCAGATCACACACAATGGCACAAAGTCAGTACACACCGACAAGCCAGGCACGCTGGTTCTGCATCTGTGCCATCAACCTGGGGATGCGACTACTCCTCATCACAAAGGCATCGTGTGCTGAACCAGGGAAACGGGCACACACGTGTGTGATGGTCATGTCTGCAAGACACACCACCAGTGCATTGACCGAGTGGTAGTGCTTGCGGTTCCTGTAGGCCTGCTCCTGGGCCTGTGGTGGTACCAAAGCCACATGTGTCCCATCAATGGAGCCAATGACATGCGGCATCCTCCCCAGGGCATAAAAGTCACTCTTCACGTCAGTGAGTCGTCGCAGTCTAGGGAAATAGATGTACCGGTTCAGGAAGAGCAACATTGCCGCCAAGAAATCGCGGAGCACACGGCTGAACATGGTCTGTGACATCCCACCAGCAGACGCCACAGTATGTTGGAAGGTACCGGTGGCAAAGAAGTGTAGGGCTGCCATCACCTTCACCTTGGGGGTCAGCGCTGTAGGATACGGCCGGCCAGGCTGCAAATGTGGGGACAACTGCACTGCAAAATCCTCAATCAGCTGCCTGGTGAAGCGGTACCGTCGGATGCTGTCCCGTTCCACCATCGTTGCCAGGTCTGGGAATGGCCGATGGACAGCAGGAGCCCTGCAGTGCAGAGGAGAAGTAAGCAAGATCGTCAGTCACCCCACATATGCGGCATTGAACACACTCAAGATCCCAACATACATCATCATGAGGCACAACTACATGAAGTGTGCAGTACCGGAACGACATGTATGGTACATACATGGCCAACATCTGTCAACACGGTCCTACAGGTGGCATCAATTTGTCCCAGGTTGGCCCATTGGATATCATGATGCTGTGTCACAGTCACCCCCCAGTGACATGTGAGGACAGATGTGCCCCAGGCACCACAGCTCAACGACAGGCACATTCCCAGGGACCCTGTAATGCCACATGGACACTGGCATCACCTGGAGTATCATGTGTACACCACAACAAAACAAACATGACCCCCACAGGTAGTGGCCACACTTGCCATGGCAGGAGAGCCATGGACGTCTGTGACACACACGCACAACATCAGAGTCCATGCACACACAACGTGGATGTGGAGACTGTCTCCCATTGTGCACATGAAATCAGAGACATTGTAAACACTACATGCACAAAGACTGTGGAGGGCCATCACTATTGTGCCACTGGGACACCCTGGCTCAAACATACCGTCCCACATGGGACTCACGGGGTATGTGACATGACATACACAAACACCACTGTGAAATGTGACCATGGCACATGCACAGATATGAACAGTTGCACATCACAGTGGTCACGTACACGTAACACCCAGGATCCTGTCCCCATTAACACGTGCACAGCCTGGGGGTGGCTGCCCACAGGTGACACCCACAGGACAACATGTACACCAACATACACACAATAGGAAATGCAGCCTTACATGCCTTATGATAAGGTTTGGACAGGCTGTCGTGATGTAGGTGTGCCCCTCACTCCCTGGGAGCTATCTGTGGCTGGCATATGTCCATCTGAGACAGGCATGCTGACATATGCCAGTCACATGTACAGTGATGCGTTGAACAGCAATGGACCGATCGGTGCCTCCGGCCGGCCCATTGCTTTCAATGTGTGCGGGCACGCGTTGTACCCCTGTGCGCGTTGTACTGCAATGGACCGATCGGTGCCTCCGGCCGGCCCATTGCATTCAATGTGTGCGGGTACGCGTTGTACCCCTGTGCGCGTTAGTACTGCAATGGACCGATCGGTGCCTCCGGCCGGCCCATTGCATTCAATGTGTCGGGTACGCGTTGTACCCCTGTGCGCGTTGTACTGCAATGGACCGATCGGTGCCTCCGGCCGGCCCATTGCATTCAATGTGTGCGGGTACGCGTTGTACCCCTGTGCGCGTTGTACTGCAATGGACCGATCGGTGCCTCCGGCCGGCCCATTGCATTCAATGTGTGCGGGTACGCGTTGTACCCCTGTGCGCGTTGTACTGCAATGGACCGATCGGTGCCTCCGGCCGGCCCATTGCATTCAATGTGTGCGGGTACGCGTTGTACCCCTGTGCGCGTTGTACTGCAATGGACCGATCGGTGCCTCCGGCCGGCCCATTGCTTTCAATGTGTGCGGGTACGCGTTGTACCCCTGTGCGCGTTGTACCTCAATGGACCGATCGGTGCGCACCCATTGACAATGGGCTTGCCTGGCAACGGACGCGTTTTCGAATATTCGAACGAGTCGGTTGCTGGAAAATCAGTTGGTCACCCACAACAATGTTGCAAAATCATGTATGTCATGAAGTTGAAATTTTGAAGGATGCTGTGGGCGTGTTTTGGTGCTGCTATTCCATGGATTGGCCAGATTCAGAAGATGCAAACGACTTGGACCTATCACTTTGGACACAAGGGACAGTATCTGCCTCTCCAGCACATATATATTGCTGCATGTTCCCCTGAGAGCCCACTTGCCTGCACTACATGCTCCAGGACGACATCTGCCACTGCACTGCTGCTGTCTCTGCCCCTCTGGACCCTGCAATGGCACGTACTGTGGAGAGAGCCCCAGCCTTCAGCCTTGAAGAGAACCAGGCCCTGCTGGACAGCCTACTTCCACAGTACAGCAAGCTGTATGGGACACCAGGGGAGCAGGTGAGTGTTCTGTGCACTGCCTTTCTGAATGTGCATTTTGTCTGACTAGCAAGGCTGAGAGTCAGCACACCACTGGCTAGCAGGCTCACTGAGTAGTTGTCACCCCCATAGTGTGTAGTGACTTGCACTGGACAGGTATGGTGCAGTGACAGTGCTTCTGAACAGGGTTTTACTCCCCATGCTATGATACCATGTAGTGACTTCTGGAAAACTGTCCATGGGCAGCCGTGCACTGCCTGGGTACACCATGTGCCCCTGTGATTGCGACATGTATATGCAACTGTGTCATGCACGGATATGTTGCATGTGTAGTAATGGCCTTATCACTTTGTCATCCTGACAGGCTTCTGCCCATCGGAAGCATGAGATATGGAAGGACATCGTCCGGGCTGTCCGGTCCGTGGGGGTCTACAAGCGCCGGATCCGCAACTGCCAAAAGAGGTGGCAGGACCTTCGGGGCTGGACCCGGAGGATTGCACGGGTCCAGCTGAAGCTGTCGCCTCCTCGCAGGAGGGGCGGAACACGGACCCTGACCCCCACATGCTCAGGATCCTGGCGGTGGTCTTTCCAGACCTGGATGGGCAGCTGAAGGCCAGAGAGCAGCAAGGAGGGGTGAGTCAAAGACTGCACTGTGTACTCTGTCTAACATGTTATGTGCCCTCCTCGCGCCAGGTTGAACTGCCACAGTACAGCAGTCATGTTGTCCAGGAGCCATGTCCCTCTATTGTGCACTGCCCACTCCTCATCTGATACCCAGGTGTGGCCCTTACATGCAGGGAATTCTGTCACTTAGGACTGTGTCCTTGCAGTTTGCTTGACTCAAGGTGGGAGACAGCATCTGTTTCCCTGACTCTGTGGTGGGCATCATGGGTGGGTCCATTGCTTACACAATGCCTGTATTCTGACATGTATTCAGCGTGTTACTTTGATCTGTGGTCCAATTGCTGAGCTGATCCACCACATGTGGCTGGGGTACCTGGCACACACCCATGCTGCGGGTGGGAACAATGTTTGGGCCCCAGGAGTATGTATATGACGTGTGTCACACATACTTAGCCAGCTGCCTACAGTCCAGGGCTCATCCCTCATTCATGTGGGGCTGGACAGTCATGCCTACTCCAGGCCATACAATACACTCTGTACTCCCACTCCCGTGTATCAGAGGACACATTGTGCACAGTGATTTGACCCCTCAGGTGTCTGCCTCTGTGTCAGTGTGCTGTGGATTAGTCGCCAGGACTGCTGTGGAGTTTCTTGGTAGGGGCTCAGCATGCCACTGGAGATGTGACCATAGGAGACGATACTTGTGTGACACATAGGTGTCTGATCAGCTGCCCATGCAGACTGGGGCATGTAAATGTGAAGTTCAGGCAGCTGTTCCCCATGCACAGCAGAGTGTGAGGGGCTCAGGTTCAGAGGGTAGTGTCACAGGTCTCCCATATGTCCAATAGGTATGACCTGGACAGATGAGGGTTAAGAGGATGTGTTGTGGGGGGATGTACATGTGCACTTGTGCAGCTCCAGGACTTGCATTCCCCATGACCTACTATTGTGACACAGTGCAGAGTGTTGTTGTCTGGCTGCAAAGTCATACATCACTGAGACAGTGATGTATGACTTTGCAGTCATGCCTCCGCCATGGCATGTGTCTACTGATTGGTGATCCTGCAGGGGAGTGACATGTGCTACATGCACACCATAGTGGCGCTGGCTATCAGGACATGGGTGCATCATGGTGTCTGTCGCTGGAATGCATCACATGCATTTCCTATTTGACTCTGGGCATCCCTTACATCCGTAAACCTGTACTGACTCAGTGGCAAGAGCTGTGATGTGTCCACACCGTGTCCTCTGCACTGTCCAACTACTGTGTACTTGGTGCATGTGTCAACACTGGGGTGTTGCAATCCAACAGACACCAGACAGATGGGTGCAAGGCCATGTGGGATGTGAGTGCCATGCTTGGCATCAGACTGACAATTGACTTCTCCTGTTCAATTAGGGCACTTTTAGCAATGTACAACTAATGATGCCAGGGCTTGCTCTGTAATGTGCTGTGCTCACAGTGGTGTGTGCGTTTGGTGCAGGTGACTGATGTCTGTCTGTTTCCCCATTGTTTGCAGATACATCCACGGCCACGGAAGGGGACAGCTCCACGGACCAGGAGGAGCCGGAGAGCCAGACTGGGTCAGCAGCCGAGGAGTGGTCGGAGGGACCCAGTGGCACGGAGGGCGAGGGGAGCCACACCGAGGAGTCCTCAGCAGCATCCACCTCAGCTGAGGACCAGAGCAACTCGGAGGATGACTCCCTTGTGGAGGCGGGTGTCAGCAGCCACCACACCCCAGCTAGTGTTGCTGTCCCCGCCACCACCAGCACCACCACCGCCCTCCCATCGGCTCCCATTCCCCAGGTCCGTGGAGGCTCCCATGTCCGGGAGCGTGTCTCCTTTGGGCCAGGCACCGCACCCCCTGCCCCTGTGTCCCCTGCTGCCCTGAGTGAGGAGTCTGTGTACCTCCTTCGCCAGCTCCATGTAGGGCAGACAGCCATGCTGAGTGTCCTCCATGCGCACACCGCGCTGTTGACTCAGCTGGTGTCGTTCATGGAGGGCATCTCATCGGGCATGTCTGACCTACAGAGGGGCAATAGGTCCATGGACTCCTCCCTGACGGCAGCAGTGTCCCTCCTCAAACGGTCCCTCACCCCTCCTGCCTCTGCTCCATCCACACTCCCCAGCACCTTACCCATCCCAGGCACACACACACTGGCACAGGCACACACCAGCACACACACATCCAGCACACTGACACACACGCCAATGACAAAACGCACACGCACGCACATTCAGGGGACTGAAGCCAGACTCACAGGGGATGGGGCCCTGGAACACACACACGCATCCACATGCACTGCGCAGTCCTCAGTTCCCTCTCCCTCCAAAGCACCCTCCCTTGCCTCACCTGCAACCCCAAAGTCACAGCAGCTCTTCCTCTGTGACCTCGGCCTCTTCCCCACCGATGAAGCTGCTCCAGCATCCCGGGGAAGAGGAAGCCCACCCACACGGAGCAGAGTGCCCCTCGCCCCCGGACACCCTCCCCCAGGCGCAGACGGACTGGAGGCCCCCACCCGCAAGTCCCCCCGGAGTGCTAAGAGCAAGACCCCGCCACCACCCTGCAGCTCAGGCACAAGGTCTCCGTCCTCCATCCCTCAGGCCCCCACTGCACAGGTGCCCCCACCACACCCTGCCCCAGGTTCCCCACCCACAGATATACCATCCCCAAGATGCTCCGGCCTTCTCCCCCTGCCACTTGCTCTCCCAGCACCACACCCCCCGCTGCGCTTGTCTGTGCCACTGATGTGGTGAGGGTGTCCCCCCTCTGTCCAACCCACCTTGCCTGTTCCCCATTCTCCTCCCCTGGAGGTAGGCACTGCAGTGGAGTCCACTACCGCCCTGTCTGACTTGGGCACTGCAGTGGCGGACCTGTCCACCCCATCTGCAGGGTCCACTGCAGTTGTGCCGGCACCCACGACATCTGTGTCATGCCCCCCAGTTGTGCCGGCACACACCATGTCAGACACCTCCACTGCAGTTGTCAGTGGCTCTCCTGCACCCACCACCCCTTCCCTGACTCCCCCTGGTGAGCCCTGATCCTGTCCCTGCGGTGCCTGGCCTGCCCCCCGGTTGCCCCTCCTAGTGGATTGTCCCTGGTATTGTGCAGGCATGCGTAGGGTGACATCTGCCAGTGTCACCCTGTTTGAACTTTGACAATGGACTGGCCATTGGCCTTTGCTCTTTTTTCAGGACTTCGTTTGGCCTCAACACATATGCTGAATAAAGCAACTTTCTTTTCTCTAGTGCTCATGCTTCAGATGTACATGTTGTTGGTGCAGCTAACCATGCCCTTGCTGCAGTGATGGTGATATCTGGTCTCATGATTATGAAGTGTTACTGTGCAGGAACCCATGTGGGCCAGGGGGAATGTGTCCTATCATGTGGTGTATCCATGTCATCAATAGCAGCATCTGAGGGTGTCATGTGTTCAGTATTTGGCAATGGGTTTCCTACTTACATTGGCAATTTCATATCTGTGGCTTCCACCCCTGCACATCTGTTGTGCCTGCCATCGTTGCATTTGTCTACTTCCCTGACCGTGTTGCCATCTCCAGTGGACATGCAGGTTTGGGCATCAATGGGGAGGGACTCATCCGTGTAGTCAGTGCAACATTGCTATACAAGTGTGTTGGATCTGTGCTGATGATTCCGTTGGCACATCCATGACCAGGCTGATGTGATGGGAGCCCTCATTTGGTGCTAATTGTTGATTGTGTGACCAAGTGCTCAGCTGACATGATGGGGCCCTACTGAGGCAACATATGGCACAGCTTTCCTCACACAGGAGTGGAGTCCCCTCATGGCAGTGTGTACACGTGTGACATTGCCTGCACCCAAGGTGTGTGTTGTATGTGCATGTCTGTGTGTTCACTTCCATTCATCTGCGCATGCTGTGATCCCTAGTGTTGTACCTGTTTGTGATGCTTGCTGACTTGAGCTATGTTCCCCCAAAGTCTTCTCCCTGTGTTCTCTGTGATGTGGGTGCATGGCACATTACTGGTCATCAGGGTGTCACCCATAGGTGTGTTTGCTGTCAGGGCTGAGTTTGTGTGCAGACGCAGATGGGTCACAGTCAGGTTTCCCTTGGCACTTGTTGTTTGCCCCTGTCATGTGATTTCCAGTTTGTGTTATCTTTCAGTGATTGTGACACGTTGTGTGTGTGACTGCTGGCACTCCTCAGGGTCCGGGCTGCAATGTTGGTTGTTGTCTATGTGTGTTCTTTGTGGGTGACCTTGGCTTCTTCATTGGTGTGTGACTGTGGCTGGGATCCCATTGGTCGGTGTGGTATTGCCGTCATGTCCATGTACAGCGTAGTGTGCAGTGTGTCAGACATTCAGGAGTCTTGTTGAGTGTCCATGTGTGATGTGTTTCTACACCTTGGTTCCCACCCACCACCCTGGAATAGTCATGGGTGCATGTGCAATGTCACCAGTGCATGTGTACTTCACTGCTGCACATTGTTGGAGGTCGAGGGGTGTGGTGTTGAGTGTGTGCAGATGAGAGTTGTTGCCCGGCTAGGCCCCTGCCTCCATGTTGGCCTTGGCTTACTGGCCATGCTGATTGATTTGTGCTTGTGTAGGTGTGATGGTAGTTTGTTGCTCAGGACACCTGACTGTGGTTCATAGTGTGAACGACATTTAGCTTTGTCATCACAGTGGTATTTTTATTCAGCCCAGGGTCACCACATTGTGGGGGCCCTGGGGGTGGTGCTGTGGTGTGTCTGTGACTTGCTGTGTCAGTTGTTGTTCCTACGTGCCTGTGTGACATGTGTGTTTTGTGCTCCCTCTCACCTGACAATGCCTGCTTGCCCACATAGGGGATTTGGATCCATGAGTTACCTTAGTGTGGCAGTGTATGCACATCTTTATGATTGGTATTCAGCTCTCCTCATGTGTTGTGTGGTTGCCTGGGGACACTGGCACCCCCACCCCTCACCTGCTGTGTATGATGACAGTGTTGGTCTGCCTGTTTGTGTTTGTGCATCTGCACCACTGCATTGGCATATCTTGGGTGTGCCATTGGCTGTATGTTGTTTGGTGTGTTTCCCCTGCTGTCCCTGGGACTCCTAGGTCATCGGTCAGCACAGTGATCATGGTTTGTGTGTCCCATTGCTGCCATGGTATGGTATCTGTTCACCTCACATCTGCTGTCTCCACAGGGTATCTGCATTTGTGTGCCCATTGGTGCAAATATGTGGTTCTGCATTCTGATGGTCACTTCTGTCATTGTGTCATTGATGACTGTTGACGGTCTCAGCCCCCATGGGTGTTGTTTGTCTGCACATGGCCAAAGGAATGTTTCATTTGCACTGCAGTATTTGGCTCCCCCAATTTATGTTGCAATGGGACACATACACTACTTTGCCACAGATGAGTTTTTGGTTCTGTGAGCAGGAATGATCCATGCAGTTTGGCAGTTGCAGCTCTTTCTTTGTCAACAATTACCTTTTGGTCACTGTGATGATGAGGGTGTAGACCCCATTGCCACAATGGTCAAAATGTGCTTCAGCTATGGACCCCACACTTGCCTTTTGGTCACTGTGATGATGGGGGTTTAGACCCCATTGCCACAATGGTCAAAATGTGCTTCAGCTATGGACCCCACACTTACCTTTTGGTCACTGTGATGATGGGGGTTTAGGCCCCATTGCCACAATGGTCATGGGCTGCTTGCATTGTGGGTGCCACACACATATATGTGTGGCACATGTGCTAGGGGGTCACATTGTATGTTGAAAGTCATGTTCGGTGTTGTAGGCATTTGACACAGCCTACCACACGCTTGTCATGGTGGTGGGGGGATGTCTTAATCTTGCATTCCCTAGGTTGTGGTGTGCTTGTTGTGTCATGCATTGTCCATCCTATGAGTGGGGGTGGTAGTAGTGGTAGGCATCCAGCCCCCCTGGGTGAGGGTGGTAGTAGTGGTAGGCATCCTGCCCCCTGGGTGAGGGTGGTAGTAGTGGTGGGCATCCTGCCCCCGTGGGTGAGGGTGGTAGTAGTGGTGGGCATCCTGCCCCCTGGCTAAGGGTGGTAGTAGTGGTAGGCATCCTGCCACCCTGGCTAAGGGTGGTAGTAGTGGTGGGCATCCTGCCCCCCTGGGTGAGGGTGGTAGTAGTGGTAGGCATCCTGCCCCCCCTGGCTAAGGGTGGTAGTAGTGGTAGGCATCCAGCCCCCCTGGCTAAGGGTGGTAGTAGTGGTGGGCATCCTGCCCCCCCTGGGTGAGGGTGGTAGTAGTGGTAGGCATCCTGCCCCCCTGGCTAAGGGTGGTAGTGGTGGTGGGCATTTGGCACCCCCCTGGCTAAGGGTGGTTGTGGTGGTTGGCATCCTGCCCCCCCTGGGTGAGGGTGGTAGTAGTGGTGGGCATCCTGCCCCCCTGGCTAAGGGTGGTAGTAGTGGTGGGCATCCTGCCCCCCCTGGGTGAGGGTGGTAGTAGTGGTGGGCATCCTGCCCCCCCTGGGTGAGGGTGGTAGTAGTGGTGGGCATCCAGCCCCCCCTGGGTTGGGGTGGTGGCGCGCATTCAGGCCCCTGTGTGCATATGTGGCATTGGTGATGGGCATCCCGCCCCTATGGTGCTGCTGGTGTAAGTATATTCAGATTCCCAGTGTATGTGTGTGATGTGTCGTGTACGTGTTGTATGTGTTTTGTGGTTGGTGTCTGACTTACCTTCTGCGCCGTACGCGTCCGTGCCTGTTCCGGTAGTAGATGTAGAATATTGGTATGATCGGGACGAAGGGATTCATGGTTGGTTCGTGTCGTTCGTCCTTCTCGTTGCTTCGCGTCGTCCTCGTCGCTTGGCTTCGTCCTCGTCGCTTCGCTTCGTCCTCGTCGCTTCGCGTCGTCCTCGTCTGTGCTGTGTTCGTCTCGTAGCCGTGGATCGTGTTGTGGCGCGATTCGGAGCTTATGTGCGCCTCTCCCGGATGCTTTGACGTGCCGTGCGTAGCGACGGGTTCGGCGCGTACGGAAAGCGCATCGTACTTGTCCGGCCGGACGGGGCTGCATTTTCCCTTCCGTGCGACTCGATTCGGCGTTTCCGGATTCGCCTCGGTCGGAGAACAGGACCTGGTTTGGGTGAGTACGGCTCGGCCGGAATTTTTGCTGTTGTGCGCATCGTACTTGCTCGTTCGGTGTGCTGTACGGATCGGTCGGGAAACTGGCTTTCGCATGGCTTTTTTCCCGACCGAATGGTATTGGGTGCGCCTCCGACCGAGATCGGAATCGGCCCCATAGACGTTAAAAAGAGAAGGGCTCAAGGAGGAGCCCTGTGGTACTCCGCACAGGAGGGTATAAGGCTCAGAATGATACCCATCAACCGAAACTGTTAATCTCCTATCCTTGAGAAAGGAGGACAGTAGGGCTAGTGACGTACCCCTGACCCCCAGACTCTCCCGCCGCTGTTGCAAGAGGGAGTGATTAACAGTATCAAAAGCGGCTGACAGATAGAGGAGCACAAGGGCAGCCGTGCCTCCTCCATCCATCACCGCTCTGATCTCCTCTGTGGCTTTGATGAGTGCCGTTTCCGTACTGTGTTCTTGGCGGAAACCAAACTGGGAGTGATCAAGCAAGTTATTTTTGCGAATAAATTAGGTTAATTGAATATTCATGATTTTGTCAATTATTTTAGCTGGCAGCGGCAACCGGGCTATAGGACGGTAGTTGTTCGGGTTGGTTGCATCTTGGGTGGGTTTCTTTAGCAGCGGAAAGATGGAGGTGTCCTTCCACATGGAAGAAAAGTTGCCAGAGTCAAACATTAAGTTAAAAATTTCTGTTAACCCAGGACTCACCAGGTCCACTATTTCTTTCAGAAATGCTGGCGGGCATGGGTCAGAGGGGGATCCCGACTTTGCGTCGTTAATGTATTTTGCCACTGTTTCAGATGAAGTGGGGGAAAAACTAAGCAGGGTGTTCTTGTCAGAGTCAGGGCTTGTAGGTGGAGTAGTGGGGAGGTGAACTGATGTATCCTCGAAGTTCTTAAAAATGCAGCTGCAATGTCGTCACAAGACTTTTGATTGCCCTTAAACCCTGTGTTCTTGGGTGTGGTGAGTTTGTTTACTACTGTAAATAGTGCTTTAGAGGAATTTGTTGCTTCCTCAATCTGTTTGGTAAAATAATCCCTCTTTTCTGATATCAATACATTTTTATACTGTGTTAGGGCCGTTCTGTACTCTTTCTTCTCAGGTAAGTGATAATTTGCTCGCCAACACCTTTCTAGTCGACGACATTTTTGCTTTTCTTTCCGTAGTGCGTCGGAAAACCAGGGGGCAGAAGGGGTGCTCCTATTCCCTGAGGTTTTTTTTTTAATAGGTACTGAGGCCTTAACTGCTTCATTTAGCCAATCAGTGTATTTGGTGACAATTAATTCTGGGTGACCGTTAAATTATGGTCGAGAGCTCTCCAAATGTGTACGGAGGATCGTTTTGTCCATTTTACTCCACTCTATCTGGGTGGAGGCAGGGGGCTTGGAGGTCCCTCCGAGCCCGAAAGAAGTGACAGGAAGGTTGAACTTAATTAACGAATGGTCTGACCATGTCAGAGGAAGGGTTTCTTTGAAAGTGAGACCGTGGGCTGAGGTACAGATACCATCTAGCGTATGCCCCGCCTCATGAGTGGGGGTCTGTACTAGTTGGGTTAGGCCTACAGCTCCCCAAGTGTCTAGCAGTACCCCTGTCTCCCTGTTGTCCTTGTCTTCAAGGTAGAAATTAAAATCTCCGAGGATAGTGAAGTCATTGTTTAAAAGAGTACGTTCTAGAAGGCTATCTAGATTTGAAGTAAAGGTACTTGTGGTGCCTGGAGGACGGTACAGCAAGAGACCTCTGAAAGTCTGCCTTGGGCTGAGTTCGAGAGCAAAGTGAAGAGCCTCATACAAAGGCGTGGAGGTAGAGTGGAATGTTACAGGGACATGCTCCCTAAAGATAATTGCTACTTCACCTCCTCGTTTTAGTGGCCTATCGACCCTGATAGCCCGAAATCCGGCCGGGATTGCGGTGACAAAGTCAGGGTCGGAGGCAGCATCTGCCCAGGTTTCTGTCATGAGAAGTATGTCTAGATCGTAGTTTAAGATCATATGTGCAATTTCATATTTGTGCTTTGCCAGTGACCTGACATTTACAAGGCCACCGTGAAGTTCAGCACTTTCTGTAAGTTTAGAAGAGTCATGACTCTGAGATCTTTTGGGGGGCTGGAAGGCCCTAGTCCTTTGTAGTTGCGGGAGTGTATAACCGCAGGGACAGTTTGCGTTTCCTTCGCCCAGAATAGACAGGCAACAATTCTCCCTGGGATTGTTGAGGAGGAGTAGCTCATTAGCGGTATAACTGAGCGCATGGGAATTAAAAAGACCAGGGGTTCTGGCCCTGGGCCCGGTCCAGGCGCGGACGGGCTTGCCTTAGGCGTGCCTTAGGAGCCGCAGCGGCGCGCCCGCTGCGCACATCCGCTGCGCGTCCGCACCATCTGGCCGTTTTATGTGTGCTTCCGGTGGACGACTTGAAATGCATGCTGTATGGTTGGGGGTTTTATTACCCCTTACAGTTTTGCCAGGTGTTTGCATTCTTGCCGAGGTGTCTCATGAGAGTAGCTTCATTGGCTGTCGGGGTGGTGGAACAGTACCTGTTATTTGTAAACTGCAGGCTCAAGTGTGGTCGGGGAATGCCAGAGGTTCACAAGGGGGCTGTTGCTACATGGACCTCCTACGTAACACCCCACAAATTCCTTCCCCCTGGGGGGGCCTAATGAACCCTCACAGTCCTTTCCAACCCCCACCGTCGCCAAACTTTTTAACCGGTTGAATGTAGCTGAAGATTCTGCCTTGGGGTACTCAAATCTCCGTGCTCTACTGTACCTCCCTTATATAAATGTTCTCACTTGTTTTTATGCTCTCATACACTCCGCTGCTCCTCACTCCCCACTGGGAAAACATTTTATGCTGCTCACCCGTACGTGCATAACAGTGAAGATTGAAGGTCCCCTCTTGTTGCCCACAGCAAAACACAGAGACAGGCCACTTAACTAATGTTCCTCAGCAAGAATGACCAGTTTCTGGCCGCAACTACGTAGAGCTCCTCTGTGGTTGCGAAACTGCATCTGGGTTAACGAGAGCGCGCACCAAGATGGCGGTCGTCTAATGCGCTGCAGCCCGACATTGTTGATCCTGCTCCTCGCCCCCTTGCCACTAGTCATCTGGGCATTCTCGGTCCTAGGAGGGGAGTAAGCTCCACAGGTCTATGCCGCTATTATTCCGCTTTTGCCCCCGCAGTAAAACCGAGCAACGGGTTAGTGAAGCATGTTGCCGCAGGAATGTAGAAGTGGCAAACACAACAAGCGCACCTCCCTCCCGTGCCCTTTCCTTGCTCATTACTATGAGCGGGCCCTGCTCACCTGTCCCTGCAGCATGCCTCTTCCTCAGCTCACCGCAGGCAATTTCGGCGGGGGTTCGCCGCCAGGAGGGAGTTAATCCCAATGCCTTTGCATGCCAGCTGAAGCTGCTGGGCCCATGACTTCAGCAACGCCAGATTGCAGCACGAGGGTAAGACCTACAAGCATCGAGCATATTGTGGCATGTATGCCGTTTTTAGTTGCTGGTTATTCCTGCTGGGAAAACCATCTTTCATGATGGTCAGGTTTTTTTATTACAATTTTGAAAATGCTACTTTTAGAAAGTTTGAACTTTCCTGCCTTAGCCATGTAGTGCCTGCAGTTTCACATGACTGGGTGCAGCAGACAGTTGAGCATTGTGTATTCCTCTTTGACAGCCACACACAATAGAGAGCTTAGTTGTGCCTGGTTGGGCCATCACTGGCAGGATGGAAGGGCGGAGCTGGGCACAGCCCTATTTATGCCTAAATAGGCTGTATGCTGCCTACACATAAAGGGCTGCATACCCCCTGCAGTTAGTCTGGAGCCAGGGCAGGGAAAGCAGAAAACCTGTGCACTTCAAAGGGAAACCTCTAGACGTTTCTCCCACTTCCAAGGGAGACCCAGGTATATATATTGTACCTCAGACACTAACTCTTCAGTACACTTCGGACACAGTGGAAACTCTGCCAGGAAGGAGGACTGCTTTGCTGCTGAAAGGACTGCCACCCTGCTGGACTGCTGCTCGCTGGACTGGCGCCTTCCTGGGTTGCTGCCCTCCTTCTTGAGTCAGAGGGATTGGACCTGCACCTGAACCCAGGACTCCCAGAGTGACTAAGGGCTTATCTGCTGGCCTCCTGATCAGAGCCACAGGGATATAACAGGCTCCCCAGCCACCTGAACCAACACCAGCTGGAGCAAGCCCCTGACCCAGAAGTGGAGCCCCTCAGGGCTTGAACCCTTGGTGTGGCCTCAAAGAGGCTGAACTGAAATTTTTTGGCTCTTCGCGACCAGGCTTGGTGGCACCAAAAGCTTGCTGCTTGCACAGCCCACCAACGTGAAGTTCCGTCAACCCGACTCTTCACCCTACAGCATCGACTGCTTGCTGAGAGGCCCACAGTGAAGCCCTGGCCGGCCCGCCCGCTCGCACTGACAACAGGATCTTTGCGCTACATCGACAACCGTCCGCAATGCTTCTCTGCTCCTCGCGGCCCCCTCCACCACGAAAGGGCCTCTTTGTGCTGAACTGACATGGTAACATTTCAGCAGGACTAACCTGGCTCCTGTATCCGATCTGCACTCCATTGCGGTCGGCCTGAACTTGTGACTCTCCCAGTCTTGCACAACCAAATAGCTGCGAGTGGCGCCTTGGGGTTTTTGGTGTTATTTCCACTTAAATTCTTTTCATTATTTATCTCCAATTCTCCTGATTGGATTTTTGTTGTTTTGGTCTTGATTTCTTTATTAAAGATTGCTCAATATTGCTCTTTATTTCTAAATTGGTGTGGGATTTTTCTTGGGTTGTGTTTTCACTTTATTTCTATTGGAACTGCTGCATAAATACTCTAGGTTAAGCCTGACTGCTCGGTGCAAAGCTACCGGAGGGTTGAGCACAGGTTAATGTGGGGTTTGCTTGTGCCTTACCTTGACCAGTAACCCAATTTCAAACAGTCATCATTCAAGTTCCAGTGATTTTTAGACAGACCGTGAATACATAAAAGCATGCACAGGCATGCTATTAACTCTAGACGGGAAGCTTGTAATTCCAGACGTTAAATGGAAGGCCAGATTATATTTCGCAATGGCAAGTGTGAAAATGTAACAATTTAACCTAACAATGCAGTGCGAAACTGCACAGCATCTGTACTAGCCTGTGTAATTCTGTTTCCATAAGCGCAGCTAGGTAGACACTGCCTGGCGGTGAGGGAGAGGAAAAAAAACAATAATTACCCTCCACACCTTGGATGTAAAACTCCCAGGGTCTGGGGGTCATTAGTTTTTTAGTTTTTTAGAAACAATCTCCTGAATGTAAAACGTTTGGTGGACAGCTATCAAAACTTAGTAAATTGAAAGGAACCGCCATGATGGTGGTTTCTTTCAATGTACAGAGATGAATTGTGGGCCGGCGTTGATCTCTTAATTTGTCGTCTGCCAAACTCTAAATCAAGCTCTTAGGGACACATTTACTGATATTTCACGCAACCCGCCATTGCGTGAAAGGGAGAGAACATGAATGGCCCATATTAACAAAGATAAGGAGCATATCTGCTTTCTACTTGCGCTGTCACACTGTGTGCTGCTTAGCGCTAACGCAGACACCATTGCACTACCGTGCAAGGGAGCTTGTGTTATGGGCAGGATTTGTTTTTTGTGTAGGGAGGGATACCTTATGCACAAACACAGGAAGAGATACCTTAATGCACAAACACATTCGTTATAGGCATTTTCCACTTTCTATGTGAACTGCTAAATACATCACACATGGAATAAACATATTCTCCTTCTTACGCCTCTGTCGGGTAGGCGCACCATTTTGACGCAAAACAAGGTTTACAAGTCTTTGTAAATCTGGGTTTGCGTCAAAATGCACAGATGGATGCATGTGAATGCCCATGCTCCACCCATGTAATGTCTACCTAACGCAAAGTAGCGCAAGCTGCCATGCATTACTTTGTATTTACTAAACCATGCAAAGCCACACAAAGTGGCTTTGTGTGACTTAGTAAATGCAAAAAGGATTTTGGGTCGTGCTGCACCACAAAAGTAACGCAACTGTGATGCACAATCATGGTAAATCTGGGCTCAGTGTCAAAAAATATGAATGCAAAAATAGATCTAAAATATAACGGATCCTGTGTTCTAAAGAAAAATAATCAATGCGTAGAACATTTATTTTTCCACTAAGGCTGTATTGAAATGACTTTGAGGTGGCACTTCAGAACACAGTGCTCAAAGGAGTTTGTATAAAATATTCTAAGGTATACTCCATACTCAGGCACCAGACTCGATCCAATAATTCTTGAAGTAGTACCTCTTCACTGGTCTTCGACTTGAGATGTGTATCTGTGAGGCTCAATGGTTGGTGGCATCACTTATTCAACATATGCACCGCGAGCCCTGGGATCATAACTTCAATTTTTTCAGTCCCTAACAAACACTGGTCCACAGCAGTCACGTTGCAACATGTTTATGTCTTTTTTAACAAGTCATTGAATTTTCTTGACAAAGTATCTCCCCAACTCCTCATGCTTTGAACCTTGTCCCAAAATGTAGTCTGCATACAATAGCCATAGACCATTCGATAGAGTGTTTGTAGTGGTTAGTTACAGTTCACAAAATGGCTGCCTGTAAGGTTTATGCTAAAATGTATATGCCAAATTGTGAGGCAAAACGTCTACTGGCAAAGTCATGGTCGGCTTTGAAGGGGAGGTCTACAGAAGAAAAGAGAATCAGCACAGTATTCCCCTTCCAATAGGAAGCACAAAGAACAGAGAAGAAGGACCACAAGTCCTCTGACACTTCTTTGTCAGACACAATACCAATCCTGGCAAAGCCAGGGTTACGGTTTCTGTACACTGGTTTGTTCTCTGAGGAACGGCAAGGTTTACAAAAATCTAGGTTGTCCATCTTTGCAAAACACCATCTTCCTGGCATGCGCTTTGGAACTTCTAGAGTAGAGACTTCGACCTTACATAGAATAAGACAGCAGCAGTGGTTTCGGTTGAGCCGCAGATCATGAAGTCCGAATGAGTGGCGGAGTCTGCTTCATGTGCGACACTGTAAGTGGCATTGTTGGGGTCAAGTCTAAATCAGATCCATTTTCTGAGGCATCAAGGAAAGCTAGAAGGCTGCATTCTGTTTATTTTGAGGAAAAAGAGATTCCTCAAAAGTAAAAACATCTGAGGAATCATATAAAACCTCTGAAGATCTCTTCTGATCTGATTTAGATGCTTTAGGGTTTGACACCCTTATATTAAAATGGTAATGATGACCTGAGTGAGGTGGAGAATCTAATATCTCCAAACGTTTTCTGGACTTGAAGAATGCACTTATCTCCAAAATACGATTTATGAAGGGCATGTGTGAGCCAAACATTTGTGTTTTTCAAATGTTATTGAGAAAGCTGCAGAGACATGCGAGATCCAGCTTCATAGGAAACAATCAAAATATAATCTATTTACTGAGAAGTAGGTGTTAGAAGACCTTTTGCCTTTTAGTTCGGCCTTTGGCTGAAAGTTGTAAGGGAGAAGCGTCAGTCCGTTCTTGCGGGGGCTAGGTATGCTGTAGAGCCCAGCACCAACTGCTTGCTTATTTCTGTGGATACCTCAAAAACGAGAGTCCTGCAGCTCAGGCTTTTTTTAGCTAAGTTGAAACAGAATATGTTCTCCACAGCTCCTTGTGGTAGACAGTCCAAGAAAAGTGATTTGTTTAGGATGAAAGATATTTGCATCTGGTAACCTAGCATTAAGATCTTGAAATACAACCTGTCTGATGACTGGGGATTCCCTGGGTTTGTGGCACTTGGCGTCCACGACTGGGTACACTTTGCTGGAGCACTTGATGGATTTTAATACTCTACAAGGTATGCACACAGCTATTTAAACAATTCAGACTTGTTCAACACAGTAGAATTGGGTTCTAGTGTGGCCTTAAAAAGACGTTTTGATGTGATCAACAGGCTTCTCAGGGACTGTTAAGGTGCAATTGCTGGGCACACCTTTTTATGCCATTCTCTAGAAAAGCTCAAGCAGGGTAGAGCTACTGCTCATACATTGGTTTTAGCCTCTTCTGTGCATAGTCTTCATTAGCAGTACAGGAATTTCAGGGTCTACATGAACCAACAGGCCAGTGAAAGAAACGACACTAACTTTGAAGTAGATCGTTCAACCCATCTAGAGACCAAGACTCAGGCAGATGACGGCAACAGCCAGTCTTTCTCATCCTCCTCGTTCTCCTTGAGAGTTGCACGTGACACTGTTTATGGGTTACGTAGCAAATAGGTTCCTCCCATGGAGTCTCACTGCCAGAGTCTCACTCACAGTAAATTCACAGTAATTGTACTGAGAGTGAAAACCTCCAGCATTTGCCTTTTAAGATAAGGCCACTGCTTTGCAGCCACAGGAAGAGGGTCTGGCCTGCTTACATTTTAACATAAGTGTGGGTTGCTGGTGTGAGACCACCATCTTGCGCCGCCCGGTGTCAGCGCACAGGTAACTGACACCAGTAGGCCCTCTTCTATGATTGGTACTGACCTGGGGTAGGCATTAAAATGTGAGTGGGTATTTATAGTGTAGTCCTGTAGTACTTGCACTGTATTACATAATAATGGGGGAATCTACACTTTCACTCCACTTAGGCATACAGTGTTCAGCAAGGTACCAAGCTATAGGTAAATATTCCCTCTGAGTGCAGATTTACAGTCCTTAACATCATATCTGCACTCCTTATATTTTAAGAATCGCCATAACTTCTTGACTCAGCTCATAATTAGATTCCAAGCCCTAGTCCCTGCCCCACTAGGCCGAGTTAATTATTCTGCTCCCCAGTAGGAGGATCAAAGGCCTCCCCACACAATAGAGCAATTAACAGTGCTTGGCCCAGTTCTTGGGAAAGGAAGGGATGAGGAGCAAATCTGCATCTTTTAATTAGTTTGTCACATTGCCCCTGTGCTAGGACAGCCCAGGCCCACAACAACAAACGAGGAAGTCTGACCTCTAGAGCCAACATTGGAGGGTCTCACCTTTCAAGTATGGTAAGAAGGGACCAGGATCAGGCAGCTGTGTCAGCTAGGAACGGAGCTGAGGCCCTCAGGAATGCTCTGTCCAGTCAACTTGAAGTTGCCATATTGGTTTGTCCTAGAATTCTGTGTAGGAGAGTTGGAACATGGGTGGAATCCATAGGCCATGTTCTTTTTGCATGTCCAGCCTATGCCAAACCAAGGAGAAAATGGTTAACACCTGTGTGCAGGCAACTAGGGACCCGAAGCTCCCAAGAAGCCCTACGAATTTTAAAATCGGATACTAGACCTGTCTTTGTCTGTGCAACAGCTAAATTCTTGGGTCAGTTTTGGGCAATAAGGAGGAGAGCTCAGTTAGGAATGCTGTCATTACCCTGTCTGGAAAGCGGAGTTGGTTCTGAATAGTAAAATGTGTCTTAATCATGTTTAAGATGTTATTTGTTATTAACTTGTTTTTATTGGTATTTTTAGGGCTTTTAAAAACAAAAAGGAAAAACAAACGTATAATTTTATCTTGTTTAGGGGGACCTTTTAGGTAACAGGAGCTAATAAATTTTGAGCTTGAGAGTGTATTCTAATAGATATTTTGTTTTGGTAATTGAATTAATTGCGTCTATATAGTACAGGCTCATTAAGTCTATTATCTTCTATTTTTTTATCCGAATGCTCTTTTTATTCTATTATGTATCATAATTTTCTTGTGTGGTTGCTTCTTTTATGGTTCTGTGTAACCGAAATAAAGAAATTTGATTGATTGATTGGGTGGAGTGATGATGTGCCACCCAAGGACTGGCCGGGGCTGCCTGGCTTCTAGAATTTTCCACCCCACAAGGGAGAGCCAGATGAGAAGAAACTGGGCCTGGTAACGATGACGGCAAAAGAATGCTCAGAAAGAGAAGCCAACTGATGCCCTGCAAGGATGGATTTTGGGACCTGGACTCTAGCTGACCCCTAAGACTAGGATGGGTCTGCAGAGCCCACTTATGATCCCTAAGGAACAGCTGGAGGAATGGACCTGCTGGGGGAACCTGGTTGGTTCTCCTACGACTTCTGTGGAATGGCCCTTGTATCCAGTGGCACACATATACCCTTTCAAGCACCTATGAGGCTCTGGGACCTGGGGAGTGTGGCTAGGAAGGTGTTCTGCTGGCTGGGTGTGAAAGGGCTGTGGAAAATACACCCCCACACAGGAGAGAGCACCAACAATGTGATCAACTCCTGCACCAACTCCCTGGCCTCCCTCAAACACAGGAACACAAAAATATCCCAGGCCAGTTGGTACACGGAGCAGCAACAAAACAAGATCTCAGGTCAGATGATACATAGAGGAGCTCAGACTGATGAAACGCCACTGCAAACAACTAGAGTATAAGTGGAGAATGAGTCAGGACTATACAGACAGAAACACATTTGAATCAGCCCTGAAACTCTACCACCAAATGATCCGGACCACCAAAAACGCATCCAAGTCAACACCAACGGAAGCAAAGAAATATTAGCCATTGTGTAGGATTTCACCTCACCAGCGGCTGCCTCCAACTCGATCATCCCCTCTCAGGCCCTCTGAAACAATCTCTCAATTATTCAGCAACAAAATCACCTCCATTTTTAGCAAATTCAACAAACAACCTAGACCCGACAGACCTCATTAAAAGCCGCCCGATCTTATCCAAAGAACCAATGCTTATTATTATTATTATAATGCTAAACAAATGGCCCATCACCCGAGAAGAAGCCACAGCCACCATTAAGTCCATCCACTCAGGGGCCACATCAGACCCCTGCTCCCACCACTCCTACTCTAGTGAATTATAAACCATCAGCAACATTTCCACACTCATTCTTAAAGACTCCACCTCTTCATCTGTGACCTTCCTGGACGCTTGGAAACATGCAATCTTCCCATTGCTTAAGAAACCCTCCGCTGGTCCTTCAACGCTCACCAACTACAGGCTGATCTCCCTGCTACCATTCCCAACCAAGGTCTTAGAGAGAATCATCAACAGATGCCTGACTGAATAGCTCAACAGCCACCAACTCTTCGACACCACTAGTCTGGTTTCAGACCCAACCACAACACAGAAAGTGCCCTCATTGTCCGACATGGAAGACATCCACATGAATCTGGACATAGAAGACACGGTGGCCCTCATCCTCCAGGACCTCTCTGCAGTGTTTGACACAGTCTCCCATCCTATTCTCATTCAACACCTACATAACATCGGAATCCAAGGACACGCCTTCCAATGAATCTTCTCCTTCCTGACTGGAAGGACCCAGTTTGTCACCCTGGCACCATACACTTTGGATGCCTGTGACCTCATCTGCGGAGTTCCACAAGGATCCTCCATGAGCCTTACCTTCTTCAACATATACATGGTCCCTCTAGCCAGCATCATCCACTCTAACAACATCAACATCCGCTCCTCTCTCCCTCACGGACAAGTCGCCCAGTACTCAGATCAAGCTCAATGCCTGCATGATTAAAATTACCAATTGGATGAAGACCAACTGTCTAAAGCTGAACACCACAACACAAAAGGGTATCCCATACCCAAGACTGAAAGAGAATGCAAACCCCGCATTAGGAAACCCTGAAGCTTTATTGTTAGACCCTCACCCACTCTGTTAGCGGCATGCTTCATCATTGGGTCTTAACCGGTTCTCTAAAAACCAGGATGGACTAAACCATATTTCAGGGAGCACTTTGGATATTTTATCAGTTCAGGGCTAAACCATCCTTGAACTACCCAGGTATCCTTTTAATAGTGGATTTTCAGGTATAGTTAAAAAATTGATATGAGGGGTTAGTTAAGGGATAAGATGGCCCGACACCCTTTTTATTAAGTAGGCATGTTTTACCCCATTGTCAAGGTCCCATCGGGTTCAGGACTCGAAAGAATGCTCCGGGATCTCTAGTGTTAATGTCAAGGATGGTTTGTCAACTTTTCTAATTAGTCAGGACAAACAACATGAAACATACAACAGGTACACATAGGGTCTACTCGCCCTTATATTACAACCTGTTGTGCCCGGTTTACAGAACAAATATCAACAAGAAGAGGGGTTAATACTTTGGTTATTCCTGTTGAACCAAAATGTGGATGCAACCATATGTAGTTCTCAGCACCTTATAGGTGATATATAAAAGCTCATGTAATGTTCCAATAGTGACATGCATTCTTTTCCAAGTACACAACATAGACATATAAACTCAAGAAGTGAGGGCGTGTTCTGACAAAGCCCTGCAAAATAAGCACAATAAAACACACGCAAGGAGGGGAGGCATGCCCCTGTGGTCACACACTACAATAATGCACATAGTAGTCATCCGTTGGAAGTGTTCACCCGGGTCCTGAGGGGAGAAGGAATGCACAGAAACAGTTATTAGAAACCTCCCGTTAAGTAAAATGCACTTTCAGATGTACAGTTTCTGTCCCAAAAGGGCATCTACTCAGGTCATAGAGGGTGCCATGTCATCATTATTACCTATTTGCATCCTGGAACACAAGCCACACAGGACTGGTTTTGCTGTAGTTAGGATTCAACAGCACGGGTATGCCCAGACGTGGGTCCCGTGCACACTGTGTCCCCAGAATCAAGCTATACCAAGGTAAAATGTCCTCCATAGGGCGAAACCGGTCCTGGTTGCTTGTATCCTGGCTAAGTGAGAACCTAGCCTGGCAGTTCGGATTGGAATGTTCCCAGTGGAGCAGGGCCAATATTGATTTGCATAGCTGGGTCCAAACTGAGGTGGCATGGTGTGCAATAGAACGATCGAGTGGGATGCGGTTCAGAGTAACTACCGTGGCTGAGATTAATTAAAGCATTCCATCCTCAACTGTTTTTTGTACTTCCATATAAAAGCCAGGCAGCGTGGACTGAATCCGATCTGCGACAGGCTGCCTGCATGACATCATCGCACATACGTAGTGTCGCGGTCATGGGAAATTAAAGCTATTCCCAGAGGGACTGGTGACGGAGCAGGCTCATGGAAAGTGGAGTGATATTTTAACACAACTGTACAATAGGAGGGCGCATGACTGCTTCAATTTAGCTTTTAATTCATTTTTTTTGTTGGATTTGGATAATGATTATAAGAATAAAGCCATCTTGGGTTGGAGACATACTCGATTTCATTATGTAAATAAAAGATGCTTATAGATCCCAAGAAATAGAACGGTTACTAGCAAGGTCATCAAGGGCAAAACGTTCTACAGGCTTTAAAAAAAAAATCGATACAAAAAAGTCAAACGCTTCAATCACAGTTCATTAATTTTCACAGTTCATTATCATTTTTTGAAGAATTCATAAGAAGTAAAGGTAAACAGGTAAAAGAAAGAGAGGCTTAATACCCAACGGGTGGCCATAGTTGTATAAAGTATATTATCAAGTCAATTCTTAGAGTTCAATTGGCCCCATGGGTTTTCTTCGTTCAATTTGAAACTGAAGGTACGTAATCTCTAGACCCATTGTTGCACACGTTCCAGGAGTGCCCATGACATGTTTGCACTTTTTTTTTTAATAAACAATTTTATTGTTTCATTGCAATAAAGCAACCACCACATCCAGCTGTAAGGCAACATCATTACAAACTTATCAATTCCACCACCACCCCACTGAAGAATCATTGTGACAGACATTATAGCAGGCCCAATCCAAGATAGTTCCACCACCTGCTTCAAATCTTAGTATGTTTTTTAGGACAACCTCTGGCTTCATAGACTTGTTTTTCCTGGTGAGCACACCAGTGAACCCCCTTATGCCATTGTAACAGCGAGGGCGGATGAGAGGATTTCCGTGTACTAGCTATATCTCTTTTTGCCACCGTGGTGGCCACTCCCACTAGCACCTGATCAGTCTTTATGCCCCCAACTCCCTCAAAGATACCCAAAAGAATTGATTTCGGTGACAGCTCCACTGTCCATTCCAAGACCTCTGCCAGTTCTGCAGCAATATTTATTTATTTGTGTCATTTATAAAGCGCATGAATCACCCCGACCGGGGTATCTCCACGCTGTAACGGCCCTTGGCTACCAGTACAGGAGGATCAGAATAGTGCGGTTTTTAACAGCTTTCTGAAGGATGTGTAGTTGGTGCAACGTCGAAGGTGGATAGACAGTTGATTCCAATACAATGGGGCTAGATAAGAGAATGATTTTCCCCCCAACCTAGTCTGTTTTATGCGAGGCATAAGAAGAAGGTCTTTGGAACCTGAGCGAAGGGTCCTTGAGGGGGTATATCTGACCAGTTTGTCAGTAATGTACCTTGGTCCCAGGTTGTTAAGGGCTTTGTGGACCATACAGCAAATTTTGAATCTAATCCTTTTACGAATAGGGAGCCAGTGTAGTTTGCGGAGAAGTGGAAGTGAAGCTGTTCTGGGGGGGGTGTTGGTTACTAATCGAGCTGCTGTGTTCTGGACCACTTGCAGTCTGTTTAAGGAGGATTCCTTGGCTGAAATCAACAGCGCATTGCAGTAGTCCAGACGACTAGTGACCAATGCTTGTATCAGAGTTTTCCGTGTGGACAGCGCGAGTAGGGGGAATACTCTGCGAAGTAGGCTTAGTATGTGGAAACAGGCACTTGCGGTAGAAGTAGCATGTTTCTCCAAGTTTAGCTTCTGGTCAATTTGGACCCCTAGGTTCTTTACTGTTGTATTCCGTTTTAGGGGTCTGTATATAGGTTTTCCTGAATCATGTCCTTATATAGGCACAATTCACCTTGCCCTTATATAGGCATAGAATCCCTGTCCTTATTTAGGCATTAACCGTGCACTCCAAATACAGGCATGGTCACCGACATCCGTCCACCCTAACGTCACAACGAGTTCTTAGAAACCAGACCCTTAAGCTTCGGGATTTCCCCCAGCACAGGACTATTGATTTCTCCAAGAACTCATCTATTATGTATGAACCGTTATACCTTAAGGGTTCATTCCTGACGTCTTCCTCTGTCCGACTTCACGTCAATGCTAACATTCCTCGACACCTACCCTTGCCCAAGCAAGTTAGAGGAGACCTCGACTTCAGAGGAGCCCGTATCCCGGCCTGACGCACTGAGAAGACGCTGTCATTCCTGCACGCAGACGAATCCAGCTCCCAGTGTTCTGACTCCCTTCGCGGGGTGTTAGAGTTCCAAGATCCGGCAGGAGATTCCCACCTCTCTCATTCTCAAGGTATGGAGCTGACTAGAACCTAGAGGGACTCTTGGCATACTAGACTTAACATACTCTTAGTCTACCATACTAGAGAATACTCCACCTACTTCTACTCTTCCCTACACCTAGACTAGGTTAGGTACACTGGGGTAGAACTAGCTTAGAGACGCATCATATGAGTACTCGCATTCTCAGCTCATGTTATTTATGTACGTGAATATATGCTAAAAGATAATGCTAGCGCAGTATTATTTATTTCTACTGCTTACGCTGTACATTATTTATCTTGCATACTGTCTTGTGATCATAACAGCACATATCTCTTACACGAGAAACAAGACTGTTCAATAAAACCCTTTTTATTGAAACGCCCGTCTTTCCTTTCTGTGTAACTCTGCAGAGACTAAGCATGCACGATTGAATGAGTGAAACTTATCTATTGTTTCCACGATTCTGAGACATGTTCCGCTTCTAAAGGGAAACAAAGTTGTCATGTTTTTCAGTTGCCAGAAACTACTCCCTTCTTGTTCTCAAGGAGTTTCTAGTGGCCTCTGAGCTAGCTGGCACAGGTAATTAAGTTTAATATAATTGATAGGGACATACCGACCTTAGTCCTATGTCAAACCTATAGGTTATATTATTCCAATGCGCAGAGCCTATTAGGGAAATAGGAACTACACTACATGGCGCCCAACGGTTTGGTAAGGCAGTAATTTAACGCTAGATACTGAGTAACTCATTCATGCTTTTCTCAGAGACCCCTACTCACATACTCCATAAGACGTCCGGAGTGGGTAGGGTTAAATATCCGCCATAACTAAATAGGGAAGCCCCATATAAATTAGTTGTTTGGTTTGTTCAACGTTGAAGAATACAGTGTTCCAAAATATTGTGCACCTTATCTTTTTGTTTCCCTGAAACTTGTTCTACATTTTTCAAAAAACAAAATGACCGAAACCGGTGGAGCTGCGGCTGACCCAGCCATGGCAGTTTTTAACTTTACAGGTGTAAATGAAACCGAGGAGGGTGTTATAGACATCGCTCCAAACTTAAGAAGAGCCATCACTCTAAAACTTATAAAACATGGCCTACCACCGAGAGGCGGTAGAGGAGTTTTCGTGATAGAGGCACACGAATCCTTTCAGACAGAGGTATTCTATTCATGGGTCATATTTCCTGAATCAAATTCAGTAACAAGACTGTTTCACTTCTACAAAGAAGATGATCCACCAGAGGAATATATTCCTTTCGAGGATATTGAAATTCCACTAACATACCAGGAGCATCAGCTCTGGTTTAAAGGCGCCCTAAAACATCACAGAAACATTACCAGGCTCGGTCCACTAGGTAGACCAGGAGCAACATGGCCGATCCTAGCCGGCTACACTCCTCATCCTGACCTCGATATAATGTCAGACGAGGAACTACTTACTCAACTACAAGAGTTAATAAAAATCTACAGACAACTTGTCCAATATGTCATGCGGACTTTCACAGTCCAACCACCATTGACACTTCCAAATCAAACTCCTCAACCGGGGAATACACTAAAAATTACACCACAGACTCTATACGCAGTCATGGGAAAAATGCCCACAAAATGTGAGCAAATTCCATTTTGGATAGCTCAAAAAATTACTCAAATCGAAGCAGTATTTCCAAATACTAGCCCGTATGAGAAACACAGAATCCTAACAATCTGTTTACCGATGGGGATCACACCACAACTAGAAGACTGCACCACTTGGGGCTCAGTCTTTGCTGCCATCTAGACTAAAACACATGGTATTCCATCAATTGCAGTAATACCAGATGTCCTGAAACAAATTCAAAACGAATACGGGGCAGAGCCTGCTCTAAATTTAGGTATGAAATTACTGAAAAATTTCGACCAGGTCTCAACAATAATATTATCTAATATTAAAGGGGAGGCAGCAGCAGTGGCGATCCGCCAACGATTAAGGGAATTCAATGTTACAGAACATCAAACAGAACTACCCAGAATAATAGAACAATCTTATGCAGAATTAGGCAGAGATAGTTTGGGTGGCAGACCAGTGAAGCCAAAACTATCTGAAAGTCCTGAGAAGGAATCTATTAAACAAACTCCTACATCTTCTAAAAAGAAGTGGGAGACTAATAAACAAAATTCAAACGAGAAACGTTCTCAATCCCGAGGTAGGTCTCCTCAAAAGGAGCCCTCTGAAAGGAGGTATAACCTCAGGAATAGGGATAATTTGAAAAAGCCTGACAGGTATCAAGATACTGATACACGTTCCTCTCGTACCTTTCAGATCTCGTCACAGACATCGGAAAGAAGAAGACGGTCAGAACATAGAGAAGAACGCGTGAAATCGAAAGACGACAAACACATTCCGAAAAATAAATCAAAACCTCAATTATCAAAGAAGAAAGTAGCAGGTCTGAAGGTCAGACATGCCGAGGATACTGAGAACATAACTCAAGAACGGAGAATGGGCTCAGACAATGCTGGACAGTGCAGCAGAAGTCACAATAGCTCGCCAGAACCTGAAGGAACTTCTGGAGATACTGGACTTGAATGAGTACATTACAGTTGAGACTGTAGACACCAGGGTTAGTACTCCACAAAAGTTACATGAAATAACACTCCGGATGGAGGGAGACATACCTAGACAGGTGAAAGCACTTTTTTGGGAAAAACTTTCAAGGGGCTATGACATACTTCTAGCAGAAAAAGACTGGCCACCACAATTTGTCAGGGAGTGCCCACATGGCGAGGACATTATTATGCCTGCCTTCTCTAACCATATTCCAATTCACCTAAAATATACTTATGCCAGGAAATGGGCAGTTGCCCAGGCCCCAGCATTATACAAAAATCATGTAGGATGGGATGAGGATTCACCTCACCATAAAATACATTTAAAAACTGAACCTACTGCACAAAGGCAGTACCCAATAAAGCAAGAAGCTAAAAAACAGGTCAGGGAGATCTTAGATCAACTTGAATACCAGGGGGTGATTGAAACATGCACCTCTTCAATGAACAATTCTTTGTTTCCTGTCTCCAAACCAGACAATATCTATCGTCTAGTTTTGGATTACAGACAATTAAACACTTGTTCAAAAACATTTGCAGTGCAAAATGCACATAGTACAGCATTAATGAATAACATTGTGCGTAAAAAATACAAAACCACATTGGATATCTCAAATGGTTTCTTTTGTCAAAACATAGCACCTGGAAGCAGGTACTTAACAGCTTTCTCAATAATGGGGACCCAGCGTCAATTTTGTCGACTCCGACAAGGGTTCAAGAACAGCCCGGGGTTATTCTCAGCGAGAGTAACGGAGTTACTACAAATTTATGACAATGAGGCATTGTCATATGTCGATGATATTTATCTGACAGACGATGACCTGGACAAACACTTGAACAGGGTGAGCACCATTATACTGGGCTTCGCCTCTGAGTGCTACAAATTCAACTTCAAAAAGTCCAGAATTGCCCATCTCAATGTCCTGTTTCTAGGATATGAGCTTTCAAGTGAAGGCAAGAGCTTGGCAGCCAACTTTTTAGAAAGGTGTGCGCTGCTCCAACCTCCAAAGACGCTGAAAAATTTACAATCCATCCTGGGTTTCCTCAATTTTGGAAGAACTTACATTCTAAATTACACAGAAAGGGTTAAACCTCTCTACGCATTAATCAAACCTGATTTTTCAATCAAAAACTGGACACAAGAACACACAGAAATCTTGCGTTCACTCCAGGCTAACATGTTAGCAACAAATCACTTACAAACACGCGTAAGTCAACGCAATTTAGTGATCCGAATAATCTCGGGTCAATGCGGGTTCACCTACTTAACATTTAATGAGGGTGAAAAAGTACCAATTGCATACAAATCACACTTGTATACACAAGCAGAAATGCGCTTCACTTCAACAGAAAAAATTCTGACAGTAGTTCCAACCGCTGTAGCAAAAGAAAGAGCTCTAGCCCAAGGGAAACGCATTATTGTCGTAACCCCAGTGCCGGCCTTAGAGGCGGTAACAAAAGCGAGCATTCCAAATGCTAAAGCTTTACATCCGAGATGGATACAATGGATTAATTCTCTTGCTGCAACAGATGTTGGATATGTTTTTGATCCTGATTTAAAAACACAAGCGTTCCTGCAATATGAACATGAATATCCTCTTCCTACTGAGATTCTGCCTCTCGATCAGTACGAATTCATAATTTACACTGACGGATCCGCACAACCCGCAACAGGGAGTAAGCAAGCTTACAGTGCAGCGTGCGCAATCGTTAAAGGTCGCATGCACGATGGCAAATTCAGACCTATGGTTACAAAAACCCAGTCTCTAGGAGATTGCACAGCTCAGCGAGCTGAACTACAAGCATTCAAACTGGCACTTGAAAGTACAGATCGAGAATTCCCCACACTAATAGTGTGCGATTCTTTCTACTGTGTTCAGTCGTATAATGAATATATACAAACTTGGCTTGAAAACGGGTTCAAAGATGCAAAAGGTGGCACAATAAAGCATAAAACGCTTTGGGAACAAGTAGTTCAGTTAAAAAGCGAACTACCAAAGGCTCACGTGATCCATACACCGAGTCATCAACGTGATGGCGCTCACGTTGCAGGGAATTCATTGGCTGACGATGCCGCAAAGGGGGCTGTTCAGATGGCTTCCGTAGCTGCGATCACTCGTTCAAAAACGAAAATAGACAGTGAGATAATGTTGGCTGTCAATGCTACGAGCAAAGGCAGTGGTGCAGCGTTACCAAAAAAGTTTCCACTCAAGTACTCATATGTAATTGATGCGAACAGCGTTCCTTTTGCTCGAATCCCTGGAGTGGGGGATAGGGTAATTCCAAACATGGAACGTAGAGCAGCTTTGATTTATGAAACACATTTGGGGGAGGGTCTGTCACATCAAGGGATCTCTAAAACAATATTGACATTAAAAGAGATGTACTGGTGGCCTGGGATGAATACAGAAATACACATATTCATCAATAATTGCATCAACTGTAAATTACAGCGAGAAAGCCACCAGACACCATGCTACGAATGTAGCTGCCCAGTACAGACACCTTTGTTAGACAGCATTAGACTATCTATGCACAGGCGTCCTCATGGACAAGTGCAATCCCACAAATACTAAGTCAAGGTTCCTATGGATATGGCCTCAGCGCTCGGCTGACGCTCGAACTGTTATAAAAGATTTGCGAGTCTTTATCGGCACATACGCAATAGGCACGCTACATTCTGACCAGGGCCCTGCGTTTAGCTCTCGGGCTTACAAAGACGCCATGGCCAGTCTGGGCGTTGCATTGCGGTACTCCTCTCCGTTTCATCCTGAGGGAAGTTCTGTTGTGGAAAGGAAAAACCGGGACATAAAGCAGTCTATAACAGCTAGGGTATTAGGTTCGGGTGATGAGTGGGTCAAACATCTTTATGGGGTCCAACGCTCATTAAACAACTTGCCAAGAAGTTCTCTAGGGGGGGGGTCACTCCATATGAGGTCCTATTTGGGACAAGAATGTGGGTGCCTGATCTGGAATGCAGTGGCACAGTGGTGGAAAATAAACCCTTTGATATCAAAGATCGTTTGGCTGTTTTACAGGACTTAAATGAAATAAGAACGAAACAAAGCAACGTATTCTTGCAGCCAACCACCACTGGGGAAAAACCGGCAGTCCCAGCAAGGCCTGTCTGGATTCCAAAAGTTGGGGATCTGGTCAGAGAAAAGATTGCGGACAAGAAGGAATTTGGACCTACATACAGACAACCAGTACCTGTCTTAGCCGTACACGGAACAAGAACAGTACTTCTGCCGCCCCTTGCTGGAAGAAAGGAGAAAAGATTGGTGTCCATCGACCTCATCAAACCACAGTATGTGGCCAATACTAAATAGTAGGCCTCGTGGACTCCGACCTAGTAGCAGACACACTCCTCTTGCTACTATCCAAGAGGTTCAGACTGAAAGACTGATAACCATCGAGACTTCAGCAGTAACAGATGAAGGACTGAGCAACAATGCTATGGAACTCATCCCTCTTGAAACACAAGTAACAGTTCGTCCAAATACACCTGTCTACACCAATGTAACAAGTGATCAACTGGTCCCAGCGATTTCTACAAATCCTGATGCAATTCCAACAATTGACAGAACTGCTTCTGGTTACTTCATTAACTTTGATACGTTTTCTGAGGATCCGAGTGAGCCCGAGACGTCGCCAGCAACAAAAACTTTTAAACAGCAAGTACAAGACTTTTTACATTTTTTGAAAAAGACTTATCTAGTTTCACCATGGATTGAACTTTGGGTTGTTTCTGGAATATTTTTCTTCCTGCTTTGGCTAGCTTTGGTTATGACTATGAGCGTGCTTATAAATGGGAGATACATCCATTTGGACATTGAAAGAAAAGAAGTGAACTTACTTTTGACACCTCACAAATCATCCCATCGTGAAACAAGAGACTTGTCTGCAGTGAACATCACAGCCATTCCTATACAGGATGGTATAGTGTGGGACAAAACTGATTTTGATATCTTTGGCCCGACGGAACATTTGAACATTCCACATTTATTTAAAATTTCACTAAGTGATTTTGTTTCATCCAGTACCTTTTCTGATGATTGGGACTTTGAAACTGTGAACCTAGAAAAATCTACTGCATTTTCTAATAATGAATATTTAGAGGGTTCATCAGACTATGAACAGCTGTATTGCTATAACCACTATGGTCATCATTTTTTGCATAAATCTGCAACACTTAGAAATGTGTTTATGTTTAACCAATGGGAGCATTGTCCTACACCACCAAAAGGTAGTTCAAAAACATTCGCTAAAAGGTTTCCATATTTTTCAGGATACAATACATCTGATCCAGAAACGTTTTATTATAAAAATGTAAACAACACAGGACTGAAAATTATGTTAACTAATACAAAACAGATTTACTCTGCAACATTTATTGCCCAACTGTCTAGTCAGGGTTTCGACTTATGGAAAGACACAATAGACACAAAATCTGTCTGGGGTACTAAAGATTGGCAAGTGCAGGGGGTAGAAGCTTTATTTAGAGCCTGTATAGTCCCTCAACAAATAATGTTTTTGAATGACACGGTCCAACAAACGTCTTGCCTTGGGTTAGCCAAGATTAAAGACATGAAAAATCCTTCTGTACCAACACCTGCAAGTGATAACAATACACAGGCAGCGGTTACAGTTGACACCATACTAAAACTCAACAGAACAAATCCTGATTGGAGAAAATGGTTGATCTGGCCCACAGACACAAACATCTGTCAAGAAAGATTCCTGAATAAAACACATGGGTTTTCTATTCACAGGCCAGACCCACGATACGTCCAAAGACAGCATCCAGGGGTAGTAACAACATACAGTGTAGGAAAATTATGCCTCGATTGGCTGCAAAAATCTACACTTTAGGATGTGAAACAACACTTATCTTTACTTAAAGAAGACGCAGACCTTAGGGAATTCTTGCTTGGACCAAGAAAACCGCGTCAAAAACGTTTCATATATGCCGGCATTTATGCTGCTTATAATGAAGCATGGAAGGTATCACAGATGGAGGCCGCAGAACGAATACGTGAACTTGATCGTATTAATTTAGAGAAAACTCTCTCTGTGGTCGACAATGGGTTAACAACTTTGTCCTCCAGAATTTATTCATTGGACAGTATTGTATCCTCTGCTATCGACTTACTGGAACAAGATTTAGTCATGTTACAGCAAGGCCAGTCTCAGTTACGTTCTATTATGTTATTAAGCTGGACGCTGCAATCTTTGCGTGCGGGCTATGTGCCTTGGCGTTTTATCAACACGACGGCTCTGTTTGCAGAATACAATCTAACTGATAAACAGATCGAACTGGCACAAAGGGGAGCAAAGTATACAGTACTGAGCATTGAAAAACTTGAAAAGTTACCATTCACAGTGGCAGAAAAACCAGCTACAGAATGGCTTATTCACGGCAAAATTAGTCTACCTGTGACTACTTTCCAGTTTCAGAATTGCCTTAGACAGATGCAAGCAGGCAAATATGAAAGGTTGAGTAAAGAATACATTAAGATATCCTGGAATTTACCTTACACCTATAGATGTTGGAATGGGGATCGTGAAGTGTTTCTAAGCGGTACACACTGTGAAAGTGCACTAAGCGGTTCACTGATTTGTCAGAACATTTCTTTACACGGGGCTTGTAATGGTTCTCTGGCAAACTTGTCCTGCCACCAGCAGGGTACACCAGCTGCTGTGATTAATCCAACGTTTGGACAACTTTCTAATGGGAGTTACCTCATGTTGAATGATCAGAGTTGCTGTGGCATGTTGCCAGGCATCCCATATCTAGTAACGGTCAACTCCAGGGACACTTGCTGTATGCAAGTATTGTTTGCCCCAATAGACACAGTCAGGGAGTCGCCTCTATGACCTTCGTTGAATGTCTCTTTTATACGATTTGATACTTTAAGCAGAATGAAAGCCATGCTTATACAACAATCAGTGCCTTTGACCTCGGCCAAAGAAACCTATGATCTACAAGTTGCAAGGACTTCGGCTGAGATACAAGCTTTAATTCGTACAAACTGCCCTATACATTTCGTAGAAATGATAGGACGTATCTTTAACATGTCAGATACAAGCGGAATTGTACATGTATTTAAGACCATCTGTTCCGGACTATTAGCACCTTTCCAGGCTGTCCTCGGAATCATCCCAAACTTCGCACATTCGGTGTTTGGTGGTGTGCCGTTAATTCTAGCACTTGTTGCAGGAATTCTGTTTCTATTCCTCCTACTACGCTATGGCAAGCCTCTTCGCCAACATCACTCCGAGCAATGTGGAGAGAGCCCTCCTTGAACGGAAATGCTGTGAGCGAATAGTACAGCTTTTGGGCATGCCTCGTCTACAGGAACTTAATACAACGTGGTTCCTGTCATTCAGACCAATCTGGCAAGACTGCATCTTACCTGTTCTACGCTGCCTGTTTTGCGGTGAAGAATGCGTGCTAGACACCTGTCTAACACTCCCATCAGTCATGCCAACGGATATCGATACTCTGCTGGACCCGATAACGGCCCATGCTGTGTGTTGTCCCCAGCGGCTTCCAATCCTGATGGCGGCATTCATTGAGATCTCACAGACACTTCCGGCTGCTGCTGAGGTACGAGATGGATCAACGGGCACACAGGTAACAACGGACGCGAATGTTGCATCTTCTGCTGAAGGCGATGTTTCTCATCTCTGTGTAATTAATATTCTGAACGAGGTGTTCCAAATGTCACCGACTTCGGTGGATGGTATTTTGGCTACGGAAATAGATGATCTAATGTTTACGCCAGACCCATACACTGACTTTGATTCTGCACACAGTGTACCAGGGCAACAATGAAATTTGGCCTTCATATTTTTCAAACTTGGAACTTTTCCCAGAATTGAACTTTTTCTTTTTAAAATGTTTGAAATGACATGGCAAATGAACAATCTGCTTACAGTAGAACTGGTCTTATAAAACAGACTTCTTTGAATACTTCCAGGGACACATTGTCACCTTACTTGTCTACAATTTCCTTTACTTCCATGATATACAAATGGCTTTGATTGTAAAAACTTATCGACCATTTCATCATATGTATATATTACTGTTTCATTCACGTTGCATTCCACTTCCGTTATATGCTTAGAATGAAAACACTGCTTTAAATGTACAGTACCTATGGCATTTCAACAGTTTTTAAGCTTCTTTTAAAAATGCTTTTAGAAATGTTTTTAGTAATATGTGGTACTCAATTTTATGTTTAGCATTTAAAATGTTTAGCATTTAGTATCATCGTTTACTCGAAGATGGAATGGGTGCTGTATTCCGTTTTAGGGGTCCGTATATAGGTTTTCCTGAATCATGTCCTTATATAGGCACAATTCACCTTGCCCTTATATAGGCATAGAATCCCTGTCCTTATTTAGGCATTAACCGTGCACTCCAAATACAGGCATGGTCACTGACATCCGTCCACCCTAACGTCACAACGAGTTCTTAGAAACCAGACCCTTAAGCTTCGGGATTTCCCCTAGCACAGGACTATTGATTTCTCCAAGAACTCATCTATTATGTATGAACCGTTATACCTTAAGGGTTCATTCCTGACGTCTTCCTATGTCCGACTTCACGTCAATGCTAACATTCCTCGACACCTACCAGGTATAAATATACCTTCCCTTGCCCAAGCAAGTTAGAGGAGACCTCGACTTCAGAGGAGCCCGTATCCCGGCCTGACGCACTGAGAAGACGCTGTCATTCCTGCACGCAGACGAATCCAGCTTCCAGTGTTCTGACTCCCTTCGCGGGGTGTTAGAGTTCCAAGATCCGGCAGGAGATTCCCACCTCTCTCATTCTCAAGGTATGGAGCTGACTAGAACCTAGAGGGACTCTTGGCATACTAGACTTAACATACTCTTAGTCTACCATACTAGAGAATACTCCACCTACTTCTACTCTTCCCTACACCTAGACTAGGTTAGGTACACTGGGGTAGAACTAGCTTAGAGACGCATCGTATGAGTACTCGCATTCTTAGCTCATGTTATTTATGTACGTGAATTATATGCTAAAAGATAATGCTAGCACAGTATTATTTATTTCTACTGCTTACGCTGTACATTATTTATCTTGCATACTGTCTTGTGATCATAACAGCACATATCTCTTACACGAGAAACAAGACTGTTCAATAAAACCCTTTTATTGAAACGCCCTTCTTTCCTTTCTGTGTAACTCTGCAGAGACTAAGCATGCACGATTGAATGAGTGAAACTGTTATCTATTGTTTCCACGATTCTGAGACATGTTCCGCTTCTAAAGGGAAACAAAGTTGTCATGTTTTTCAGTTGCCAGAAACTACTCCCTTCTTGTTCTCAAGGAGTTTCTAGTGGCCTCTGAGCTAGCTGGCACAGGTAATTAAGTTTAATATAATCGATAGGGACATACCGACCTTAGTCCTATGTCAAACCTATAGATTATATTATTCCAATGCGCAGAGCCTATTAGGGAAATGGGAACTACACTACATTACCACTTGTTTTGGGGACGGGGCCGGACCCAGTTCTCCTGGCCACCAATTAGGGGACCACTTTATTACTGCTTCTTTAAATAACATGATTTCTGTCTTCTCCGCATTCAACTGAAGGAAGTTGTTACTCATCCAGTCAGTTATGGTTTTCATGCCCTCTGAAAAGGTAGCCTGAATGCTGGTGTTATTTTTGTCGAAAGAAAGAAGCAGTTGTGTGTCGTCGGCGTAGGAGATTGGTATGAACCCTGAGTTTCTCAGTAGTTTAGCAAGCGGGGTAACATATACGTTGAACAGGGTAGGGCTCAAACACGAGCCCTGGGGGACTCCCTTAGTAACCTTGGTGGTCTGCGATCTAAAAGGGCCTAGGTTAATGGTTTGGGTTCTCTCGGCCAGAATAGCCTTCCAGTACTTCATAGTAACTGGACACGTCCAAACCGTGTGATAACAATCTGTGTGAGCATGTAGGCATCTAAAGCAGGCTGGATTTGGAAGTAGATGTGCTTTGAATAAGTAGTTGGGAGGTAAATAAGCACCATGCAAGTAATATACCTGTATAATCTCAGTTTAGAAGAGATATCGATAGTGCAGGGGGCCATCAACATGTCCCGCCAATCCTCATCATCTAATTGGGCCACCCACTCCTCCCATGGCGCTCGCAGGAGTATCAGTGTGCCAGGGATATTGTGCATCAGTGTGTGGTAAATTTGAGAAATAGCACCTTTCGACAGTGCGCCCATCAGACGTTTAGCCTCCAAGGGGCTGAATTCCGGAAGCATTGTGTCCAGTGGAATGTGCGATTTCAGTGCTTGCCTCAGTTGTAGGTACTTATGGAACTGGGTGTGTGACAGGGCGTAAGTATCTTGCAGTGCCTGAAAGATAATCATCCGGGAGACAGAACGGATGTTCCCTAGTAGGGAGATAGGTATTTGGACCAACTGCCGAAATCCCTCTAGGCCGGCTGTCTCACTCAGCCACTGCTTAGTAAGCTTAGAATCCCATCCGGCATGTCTAAGTTCAGCACGCCAGCTCAAAAAGACAACCGGATCACCTCCGACAGGGCCTGTGGAAGGCGGGCACCACAGAGCATCTCCAGTACCCCTTCAAATCCCAGGGATTACAGCTTCACCCTGTATGCCGGATACGACCACCCACCGCTGAACCAGTCATTTATAACCAGGACTTGGGGTGCCAGGTAGTAAAGATACAGGTTGGTCATGCCAAGTCCACCCTCATATGTCGTGCACTGGCATTTAGTAAAAGCCAATCTCGATCTGATGTTATACCAGAGAAAGGACGCCACCAAACAGCCCATCTCTCTAAACCAAGGCCAGGGTTTAGATTGTGGGAAGTTCAGAAAGAGATAGAGTCATTTTGGCAAAACCATCATTTAATAAAGGGCAATGCGCCCCATTACGTTAAGGGGGAGGGGTTGCAATCTTTTCAAATCCGCTTTCACCTTGCAAATGAGGAGAGTAAAATTAAGACTCCAAGCCAAGTCGGGTAGAAGCGCCACCTGGACACCTATGTAGAGAACAAGTATCGGTATAGTATTTTGCCAGGCATAGTATTTTGCCAGGTGACGCAATTGCGAGTGGGATGGAGAGGAGCCAACACCAACTTTGCGTGGTACATTGGTAGACCTGAAGCCTCTGCAAATAACTGTAGGAGATGAAGGCGGCATGAGCTCGTCTCTTCAGTTCTGGAAAGAAACAAGAGGACATCATCCGCATATAACGGGATCCCACTTCCATCCCCACACTTGTGCGTCGCTGTGTATAAGTCGTGCAAGGGGCTCAATGACGAGGGCAAAAAGAAGAGGGGACAGGGGATGTTTGCACTTTTAGTTATTTTCTCTATGATGGTCCAATGTAAGTTTGTCTCAAAGTGTCCTTTTTCAAGATAATGCTCAGTCAGCCGGGTTGAATTGAACTGGCATTGAATGCTTCTTTGATGATCACTGATCCTTATCTTTCCTAGTTGTCCTCATAATATATCGTAATTTGGAAGGACGCTCAATCATGAACACTATGTTATTTGAGGTACAGTTGGTGTGAGTCCTCTGCTCCCAAGGTGTGTTCGAACTTAGGTCTTGAGTCATACTTTGTGTAGTTAGAGGGCATACCAAGCACTGTCCATGTGGAAAGTGCTCAGTAACTCTGGGAAGGCCCCATAGGGTTCTTTGCTCCTGAGGAGCTGTTTGTTTAGGTCAAGTGTGGACGAAGAGGTCTCTCAAGCTAGTGTTTATTTTAAATGAATGAATGAATTGTATACTTATAGAGCTCAACTGTCACTCGAAATGGAGTATCCTGGTGCTAAGCTGAGGGCCCACATACCCAAATGTGATGGCACTGGAAGACAGATGAACTTGGAAAGGAAGGGTTAAATTAACAAGTAACAGAGTCAGGTGATCGAAAAAGCCAAGTCTTCAGATTCTATTTGAATTTGGCTTCAGTGTCTATAAAGCATAAAGAGCTTGGAAGTTGGTTCAAGGCTTTGCTGCCTAGCATCGTAAAAGACTTTCCGCCTCATTTAGTCTGCAGGGCAGGTGCTTCAAAAGATTGGTGCAGGATGATCTCAGCAACCTCTGGGTCTTGTAATGGCTGAAATGGGCCATCAGGTATTTGAGTCCTGTGGAAATAAAAGATCTGAAAACCAGTAAGAGGATCTTAAATAGGAGCCTCTTGTGGATGGGTAGCCAGTGTAGTTTTTCCAGGGCTGAGGAGGCTGAGCTCCGTTTGGGGAGGTTAAGCACCAGTCTAGCACAGACATGCTGCTAGCTTATGGACTAGCTGCTTGGAGCATCCTGCATTCAGACTATTGCAGTAGTCTAGTCTTGAGGTGACTAGAACGAAGGCAACTGTTTTCCTGGCGGCCAGTGGCAGAAAATAAAAACATTTTAAGAGTTTTGATGAGATTGAAGCACAATTCAGCTACTACCAGAGCTTGTTGGTGGAAGGCTAGTGCGGTGTCGAATTTGACGCCTAGATTTTTTGCCACTTCAACTGTGGGCGGGGAACCGAGTTGGGCCACCACTGGATCGGGGAGAACAGGTTTGACTTGTTGAATAGCAGGATTTCGATTTTATCCATGCTGCATTTGAGGTGATTATTTTGCATCCAAAGGATGACATTGGAGAAGCAGTTTAGGAAATTGTGTTTGAAACCAAAAGAGCCTTTGTCTAGGGATAGAATCAACTGAGTGTCTTCGGCAGAGGAGGTGGTGGAGAGTTCAAATGAGGCTATCAGGGAAATGAGGGGGGCCATATAGATTTTAAATAGTGCGGGCTGAGGATGAGCCCTGCGGAACCCCCAATGTCACTGGTCTTTCTGCTGATGAAAATAGACCTAAGGCTACCGTTTGTCTCCTGTCAGTCAGGAAAGATTTGATCCAGGACAGTGCCTTATGGGAGGTGTCACATTCTTGGATCCGTTGCAGGAGTATGGTGTGGGAGATAGTATCAAAGCTGCAGAGAGATCAAGCAATATCAGTACTGCATTGTAACTAGTGTCTAGGGTCATTTTAATCGTTTCAGAGACTTCTAGTAGGGCTTATTCCGTGGAGTGTTTGGGTCTGAAACCGGATTGTTGTGGATGTAGTGAATTGGAATTATCTAGGAACGAGCTGAGTTGACCATTTACAATTCTTTCTAACATTTTGGTCAATGAAGGCAGTAGGGAGATAGACCTGAAGTTCAACAGAGTGGTGGGGTCTATAAGGGTTTATTTTGTTTTTTAAGAGGTTTCACCTCAAACAAAGGTTTTTTCAAATGTGAGTTTAGCATTTAGTATCATCGTTTACTCGAAGATGGAATGGGTGCTGTATTCCGTTTTAGGGGTCCGTATATAGGTTTTTTCAAATGTGAGTTTAGCATTTAGTATCATCGTTTACTCGAAGATGGAATGGGTGCTGTATTCCGTTTTAGGGGTCCGTATATAGGTTTTCCTGAATCATGTCCTTATATAGGCACAATTCACCTTGCCCTTATATAGGCATAGAATCCCTGTCCTTATTTAGGCATTAACCGTGCACTCCAAATACAGGCATGGTCACTGACATCCGTCCACCCTAACGTCAAGTCAAGATTCGTCAGCATTTTGTCATTTTTTTCCTAACCTGGCTGGATGCATTACTATAAGTACTGACAAAGATCAGTTCCTTTTTTTTCTTCTCTTGTTTTGTCCTCTATAAAAGCCTCTCTGTGTTTATTTCTGGCTCTATGATTGGACCTGTCAATTAACCTTCTTGGATACTGTCACTCAATGAGTTTGTTCATTACGTTGTTTGACTCAGTTTTATAATCTTGTGTGCCACTGCAATTCTTTTTTAGAAGGAGAAACTGGTCCACTGTGAGGTTTTCCTTCAAGGTGCAGGGAGGTGCTCCCTCAAAATGTAAGAGGCTATTTTTCTCTATTGGTTTTGTGTATATTTTAGTTGTGAGTTTTCCTGCTTCTTCTATGTTTGTAGCAACTAAAAATGAAACCTCAACATTGTTCACAGTCATAGTGAACTTCGAATACTGGTTACAGGTGTTCAGCCACTTCACAAACTGTACTGCGGTCTCTATGCTACCATGCCAGACGATCAGGATATTGTAAATATAGTGACACCAAAATTGAACTTGTTCAAAAAGGTTATTAGCCCATTCAACTTGATATGACAACTTCATAAAGGCAGGCTAGGGCCAAATGTGCTCCCCATTCATGTGCATGTTGCAAGAAGATAGTGTCCTCAAATTCAGAGTTGTTCCCAGTGCTGGTCTGGCTAAATTCATTTTCCAATAAAGGAGTGCTTTAAAGGGCCATGGTCCCCCGATGCCTAAGACTATACGGCATCCTGGAGGAGGGGTTTCAAGTTTGTGGATTTGGGGTAGTGCGTAAAAATACAGAGTCCTTGGGGTTTCAGTTATCAAGAACTCTACCTCCTTTTTTGTAATCCAATTTCCAACCCTTGCCTCATCCTCATCCACTAGGGTCTTGATCTCCATTTGCAACTACCTGGTGGGGTCTGTATGTAACATATTGTAGTTTCTATCATCTGTAAGCAAGGGCATGATGCCTCATGCTAGTCCTTTTGGCATTGGATCACAATTGCTCTGCCTTCGTCTTTTAATGCGCATATTGCTTCCTTTTCTTTCCTAGTCAGATTCTGGTATGCTGTTTTTCTATTGTTAATACCTTCAATATCCTTCACCACCGCCTTCCAGAGAGCCAGAACCCCAGGGGGAATTGTGTAGGAGTGTAAATTGAAAAAGGAGTTTTTCTTCAGTCCATTATAGGTTTGGTCAGTTACTGGTTCCGGGAATTGGGAGAAAAAGCTTTCACTCTGATCTAATTCTGCTGGTTCATACCATAGTTTGAATTTGTCCGCAAATTTGTCTGGGGCAAACCCAAATCCCATGTTGAGGACCTGGTTCTCTTCTTGTGTAAGTACTTCTGTTATCAGGTTAACTACTAGTCCCATAGACCCCTCGTCCCTGGTTGTACTTTCTTGGTTTTGCTCTGTGTTCTCATCCTTTCCTGCTCTTGTTCTTCCCAATGTAGTTTGCCACCTCCGTCTCTGCCCCTCTAGCCTCATCACCCTAAATAAGCATTATTGCCTTGAACGAAGGGGACTGGAGGCAGGCCCATTGGTAGTGGTGGACCATAGGAATTAGGCCAGTAGTATAAATGTTGGGTTGGTAGGATTCGCTTGTGTATCTCCTACCCCTGTGGTAACACGCCTTCACTTGTTGTGTTTATATGCCTATGTTGTGTACACTGGGAAAGCATGCATGTCGCAATTGGAACATCAGATGAGCTTTTATTTATAACCTATTATGTGCTGAGAACTGCATACGGCTGCATCCACATTTGGGTTAATCAGGAATAACAGAAGTCTTAACTGCCTCTGGTTGATATTTGTTCTCTCCCTAGGAACAAGGACAAGAGGTTGCACTATAAGAGTGAGTACACCTCTTGTATGCATGTTATATGTCACAGGGCGTGGCTTGGAGCCCGGCAGATATGGCGGCGTTGCAGTGAAGCTCCCGGACCGGAGCGAGGGAACCGCGCTTACGGACCCGAGGTGGAGACGCTTCCTAGAGGTCTTCGCGGGTGAAGGGATGCTCGTGGCGATGAAGTCACTACCGCCGCTGCTATTTCGGTAATTCTCATGAATTTAGGGGGAATTGCCCGCTCTCTCATGAGGACGCGTTTTGACGGCCGCCATTTTGTGTTTTTTTTCTTCTGAGGAAGTGCGTGCGCTCTGTTCAACACAGGAATGATGACTTAATTCCTCTAACTTCATGCTCTTTATCATCCCTGCATTCCAGTAATATCATCCTCCCTAACAGCAGAGACGCAGGGCAGCGCAACAGCTTGGTTCATACTGCTTCTCCACAGATAATGAGGCAGTGGAGGTATAGCCGCCATTTTGTCTGCTTGTTTTGTCTGCTTGTTTCTCGCATCTCTAATTCCACCATGTTACCTTCTCAGCATTACTCAGAGGCATACTAGCTGTCTTCTTACAAAATATGAAGCTCTGAAAAAGGTACTCTTTTCAAATATGGCATTTCTTATGGATAAGATTGAGAAGAGCCACAGTGACTGTTAGGTAACCTAGCTCCTCATTCTGAGGTGGTGATTCAACGAACTTTTGCTCTACGCAGGCTCTTAGAAACTCTGTGGAAGGTTAATTTTTCCAGCATTTATTTTGCAAGACGTCGCTCTGCTAAACTGTTCACTGCCCGAATCAGACTCTTTTCCTCTTGGCTAATTTCCTTATTCTTGGAATCTCTGTCTGCTCTCTGGATTCTGGATATTACATTTTGATGGGCAGAACAAAAGGTATCCTTTCTGCAATACCGAAACCAAAACGCATTTTTATTAAAAACTCAAGAATTTTTTCAGAATTCTCCAAGTTAGACAGTTTGAGGCTCGATGGTTTAGACAAGTGCACCACAGACATGGAGTCTACGTCATCAACAACGGGAAAGTCGAACGTGAAACGCTTAAAAAAAGATCCCCCCTCACCACCCAAACCAGCTTCTCCAGTCTCAATGGAATTACTACTTCAGGAAATAAGAGCCCTCAGACCTTTCATGGAGGAAACAAATACTAAATTACAAGTCCTATCTGACAACTGGTTGCAGCTGGATGCTAGACTCACAACAGTGGAGCAGAATGTTTCCTCAATCCAAGAGACCACTACATGCGTTACCTCCCTGAGTTCTCAAGTATCAACACTACAAAAACAGGTCGAAGACATTGAAAATCGAAATAGGAGAAACAACATGCGCATTTATAATTTGGCAGAGGGGTTGAAGGTGCGGATCCTATTTCCTTCTTCAAATCCTTTCTTCCCAAGATTCTTCATTTGCCAGAAGACGCCACTCTGAACATTCAACGAGCCCACAGATTAGGCCGAGTTGCGACTAATACTTCATCTTCACAGAGGCCGAGAGGAGTCATCTTGTACTTTCTAGAGTACACGGATCTAATGAAGGTTTTGGCTGCTGCTAGGGCTCTTCAAAAAATTACTTGGTCTGGAGCTACTTTATTTTTCGCACAAGATTATTCCAAAGCAACTGCGTCACGACGTAAAGCTTTTCTGGATATGAGACCAGCCCTGCGTTCCATGGGTGCCAGATATGGTTTATTCCACCCATGCTTATTCAAAGTCACTTATAACAACAAAACCACTTCTTATGAAGATCCATTACGTCTGCAAAGCTTCATTAATGTTCACGCTACAGGGTTCATGGATTCTTCAAGACCATCCTCCTCAAACGGAACCTGACTTGCTTGCGCCTCTTTTTCGAGTTGTCACTTTCTCGTTGTTGACAGGACTTTTGCTGTTTTATATTTTTATTAACCCTATATTTCAGTCTTATCTTTGATGCTGTCAACTAATCTTACTGGATTTTGCTTCCTCTATGTTTTATTTTAAGTATACAAGTTAGAACTATTTTCATTAATGCATTTTTTCTCCTGGCCTCCACAGAAATGTTCTTGTCATGGCGTGTTCCCTTCCTGGTCCGGTCTGGTCTTTGCTGGATGTCTCGTCTGTTCCGTGTGGCTCCACCTACCCCCACATTCTTGTTCCCTTGTGTAGGTATGTCGTTAGTTTTGTCTTTTGTCTTTTGTTTCGTCTTACATTTTTTCTCGCCTTTTGATTCTGGTGTCTTTCATACTCAAATTCAGTCTTACTCTCGTTTTTGTACTATACCGCTTGATATTCTACCACTCATTCTTCTTAATTCTCTATCCCTTCTACACCTAATCATAAACTCTACCTTTCCCTTTTTTGCTCATTTGATTTTTCATTCATGGTTTATGCACTCTACATATTTTGCCGCTTTCTCTTCTGAGTCCTCACCATTTCTTCACTCTTCCATACTTTCTTTTACTAATATGCGAAGTTGTTATAAAGAGTTGGACTTGCGTCCCATAGATAGGAACAATTTCAGTTTCAATTACTTATGTCATTAAAACTCATTTCGTGGAACGTTAGGGGTCTGAACTCTCCTATCAAAAGACAAAGAGTCATCACCCACTTAGCCAAACTGAATGCAGATATAGTGTTTTTACAAGAGACTCACCTCACAGAGGCTGAATCATTAAAACTAAAAAGAGGTTGGGTGGGGGCTGCTTTCTCGTCTCCAGGGGATGGGAAACGTAACGGAGTGACAATACTTTGTCGGAAGTCACTTCCTATATCATTTGTGTCGCAGGAATCTGATAAAGAAGGCAGGTGGCTGAATGTTATATTGCTGTTAAAGGATGTTCCAGTTTCTCTTCTCAATGTTTATGCCCCCACATGTGGGGAACCCTCTTTTTGGTCCGCATTGGCCAAGCAAATTTCACTTTCCATGTCAGATAATTTTATATTAGCCGGTGACTGTAACCAGGTTTTTGACCCATTTGTTGACAGAAACTCTAGGTCTCCCTTTGTTCCTAATAAACCACACAAATCCTTCACTCACACGATTACTCAACATAAACTCCTTGATGCCTGGCGACTGTGTAATCCGACGACCAGAGAATATACTTTCTATTCCCCCTCCCACCATACTCAATCAAGAATAGATTACATTTTTGTTTCTCATAATATCTCGCAAACACTTACTTATGCAGAAATTGGTCCTATTTTGCTTTCGGATCATGCTCCTGTGTCAGTTGGCATTGACATTTTACCTAAAATTCTGACCCCCAGACGATGGCGTTTTAACAATACCCTCCTGTTAAACCCAGAGTTCACTGCCTCCTTCACTACTTTTTTAATGAATTTTTTGAACTCAATCAAACCGAGCACATGCCGTTCTCAACTATATGGGATGCATATAAAGCCTCAGCGAGAGACTTCATCATCGGTTTTGTTGCCAAGAAACGTAGAATTGCACGTATACAAACTAAGAATATTCTTCATGACATCAAGAAGTTAGAACATTCTTACTATACATCCCAATCGAAAGATTGTCTAGCAGCCCTTATAAATGCTAAATTGAAGTTTAATAAGAAATCGACAGATGATGCCTCACTATACCTGCTGAAGTCCAGTGCAAAGTTTTATGGAGGGAAAAATAAAGCGGGCAAAATACTGGCCAATTATTTAAAAGTCAGGCAGAACAAATTAAATATAGAATCGATACATGACACAAATTCAAACTTGAAATTTAAGGATGCGGAAATTTTAAACGAATTCTCCCTATTTTACAAATCTCTATACTCATCTGAAACGCAACCCACTGATCAATCCCTTTCACATTATTTTTCTAACATATTAAAGCCCCAATTTTCCTCCTTAGACTTATCCTCCCTAGAACTAGACATTACACAGCAAGAGCTCCTTAATGCACTTCAGCATCTTAAAAAAGATAAGGCACCGGGTCCGGATGGCTTTACCGTTGAATTTTATCTCCACTTTTCCAAACTCCTCTTACCCAAAGTACACTCCTTAATGAACTTTTTTCATTCCTCTAACAACTCCTCTGGATCGTTTTCAGAAGCTCATATATGTCTCATCCCCAAGGACGGCAAAGATCCCAGCTTTTGTAAGAACTATAGGCCCATATCCCTGGTTAACATCGATTATAAAATATTCTCTAAAGCATTAGCCATTAGATTAGATTCCTATTTACCAAATTTGTTGGGAAAGGAGCAGTCCGGCTTTGTCAAGGGACGATTCATCACAGACAATACTCGACTTCTTTTTAACGTCTTGTCCAAATCCTCCCGTCTACAAAAATCTTTAGCTGCAATCGCATTAGATGCGGAGAAAGCGTTCGATAGAGTTGAGTGGACTTATTTGTTTTACACCCTTAAATGGTTTGGCTTTGGTCCTAAATTCACATCCTTGGTTTCGCTTCTCTATTCAAATCCTCGTGCTGCAGTTTGCGCTAATGGTTTGATCTCCCCATTCTTCGATTTGGGCAGGGGAGTTCGCCAAGGATGTCCCTTGTCTCCCTTTTTGTTTAATTTGGCTCTAGAACCTTTTCTCTCTAAATTACGCCAAAATCCAAATTTACACGGTCTCCAATTATCAAGTTATCACATTAAACTTGCAGCTTATGCTGACGATATCTTGCTTTTTATGTCCAATCCTAGTGAATCAATTCCTACATTTCTATCCGAAGTCCAAGCATACTCTCGTATTTCGGGATATAAACTAAATAATGATAAATGCGAAATCTTGCCCTTAACCAAATACACTTTTAAACCAGAATTTAGTGCCTCCAACTTTACATGGAGTCCCAATCATATTAAGTACCTGGGGCTACACATCACACCTTATATTTCAGATACAGTAGCATTATGCATGAACAAATGTATTCAAAAGCTTTCCGAGTTAACAGCTAAGTGGCACCCCCTCTACTTATCTTGGTGGGGACGCTTAGACACCATAAAGATGATGCTGACGCCCATAGTCCTATACACTATCTCCAACATACCAGTCCCAATTCCTGTTAAATCATTTAAGAAGATCAATTCCATCTTATCGTCCTTCTTATGGATCAATAAAAAAACCAGAATGTCTTTTACAAGACTATCTTGTTCCAAAACAGAAGGTGGAGTCAATTTTCCTGATTTCCGGGCGTATCAGAAGGCATTCCATCTACGCCAGGCATCTCTGTGGCTACTCGAACTCACGGATGACCGCCCTCTATGGACCTCAATTGAGTGTCTTTTTTTGTCTCCCTTTTCCTTTCAGGAATATCTTTCTTTCTCACGCAAACCACAGGCCCTTTCTACTCCCATAATTAAACGGACCTCTAAACTTCTCCAATCATTATTTCCCCCCATATATAACACTACAGACTCCTTCCTCAACTCAACTATCTGGCATAATAAGAGCTTACTTATACATAATAAACCCTTTTATTGGAAAATTTGGAGGCAGAAAGGACTACTATGGGTTCATCAGCTATTCTCCCAATCAGTTTTTTTATCTTTTCCCTCGCTTAGCCAGCTGTTTAACTTACCTGCCTCATACATCAACAAATACAATCTTCTAAGGGACGCTGTGATGACTACTTATACATAAATATCCAACATGCCTACCACTTCTAGCAAGTCGGACTCCTTCTCACAGTTGCATACTTTGTTAAAAAATGCACCTAAAGCTTCCACTATATACAGCTATTTACAGTGTAACGATATTATGAGGCAGAAATCCAAAATAGAAGAGGCATGGGAACAGGATTTTCAAGCTTCTTGGTCAATTTCTTTATGGAAGAATTTATGGATTAAGTTACGTAAATCCTCTAGAGCAGCAAACACAACGCAAACATTATTTTTTGTATATAACAGGCTTTTATTATCACCGCATGTTCTAAGTAAAAGCTTTTCAAATGTATCAGATGTTTGCTGGACATGCTCATCTCCAAATGCTGATTTATTTCATATGTTGTTCTCATGCATATATGTGTGCAGCTTCTGGAAACAAGTTTGGGCTCAAATTAACCTAATTTTTGGCACAGAGTTTCCCTTTTCCTTCGTGAATGTTTTTTTAGGCAGCCTTTCACCTGTTTGGGATGATATGACGCTCAATGTTAAAATTATTGATTTATTACTAGCAGTTGCTTTTCAACAAATTACTGTTAATTGGAAAGACTCCACAAAAATTTCTTATAGAGCTTGGTGGTACTCTGTTTGTCACAACCACAGATTAGATACTACTTTTGAATACCCTATAAACTTGGCAATGAAACGTTTAGATATGTGGTCACCTATTACAACATTTCTGGATCTAAGTGCTAAGAGCTTCCCCAAATTACAACCATCACAACAGGAAGTTCTTAAACCCCCCTGATACCCTAACTGTTCCTACTATTTTTCATATCTTATTACTACCCAGATCATATTTGTATTACTGTTTTTCATATGTTGTATTTATAAGTCCGACTTGCTTATCCTTAATACGCATATTCTGAGTGTACAGATGTGAGACTATTAATGTGTTTCCCTCATAGACACCTTTATATTTCTCAATAAATTTTTCTTGAACTTAAAAAAAATGTTATATGTCACACATTGTTTGTCCCGACTAATTAGGCAATTTGACAAACCATCCTTGACATTAACACTAAAGATCCTGGGGCACTCTTTGTAGTCCTGACGAAAGCCATGGACCCGATGAGCCTTTGACAATGGGGCTAAAACATGTCGACTAAATAAAGAGGGAATACAGCCATCAAATCACCTAAATAACCCCTCATGTCCATTTTTTTATCTATACCTGAACATCCACTATTTGATTCCTGGATAATTCAAGGTATTTTTAACCCTTAGAAGTCCCCAGCAGACAAAATAGCCTAGGTGGTCCCTGGTATATGGTTGAGCCAATCCCGGTTTTTAGGGACAAGGGAGATGAAGCATGCAATTAATAGAGTGGGTGAGAGACTAATAATAAATCCTCAGGGTTTCCTGATGCAGTGTCTGCATTCTATTTGAGTTTTGGGTATGGGATACCCTTTTCTGTTGTAGTATTTTGTAGGGAGATTGTACGTCATATCCCTATAAACTTCTCTCTCCCCCTCTCGACAAGTGATATTCTGAGCCACTTACTCAGATTATTGTGTCTGGTAAGCTAAACATCAACAAAACTGAAATTGTGATCTTCGTGAGGAGCACTTCACCCTGGGACTCCACCTGGTGGCCAACAGAGCTAGGACTGACACTCATCCCCACCACCCACGTTAAGCACCTTGAAATCATCATAGACAGCAAACTTGACATGACTGCCCCAGGCAAGGCCATCACCGTCTCTCGCTTCCATCCCCTGAAGATGCTGAGGAATATTTTCAAATGGCTCCCAATCAGCACCTGCAAAACTGTCATGCACACTCTGGTCACAAGCAATCTGGACTACAGGAACGGCCTCTATGCCAGGATCAACGAAAAACTTCCCAGAAGGCTGCAGACCATTCAGAAATCGGCAGCCAGAATCACTCTAAACCTCCCACGCTGCACCTGAAGGAACTCCCCATACACAAACAAGAACAATTCAGCTCCTCTTTTCAAGGCATTACAAAACACTGCCCAGAATACCTCAACAATCTCATCTGCTTTCTCAAACCTTCCAGACTCCTCCGCTCATCCAGACTCCTACTTGTACACATCCCATGCATATGGAAAGCCAGATCCAGCAGTTGAGCCTTCTCCTACATCGCTCCTAAAACATGGAACGACCCACATAAGAGCCTCCTTCCCACTTTTCTTATTCCTCAAGAAGCTAAAGATCTGGCTTTTAAAGTAGTCCCACTAGGCCCTAGGTTTAGCTAGGCTCACACCTTCTCAGTGCCAGGATACCCTCATGGGTGATAGTACGCTCAAAAATTCTGCGTAACATAACAGGCAGTGGGGCAGGTCTGGGGCAGGGAGCAGTATAAACCCAGCTCCTCATAAGAAGCTCTTGTTTGGGGGCCAGCAAGGTCATTTTGCACCTGGTGGCTAGGGCTGTGTACCATGAGCGAATAAAGTCCAAAATCATGAAAATCGGCTATATGGTGCCAGAAAAATGGGCCTGAGAAATCTGGTCCCCTGGGGAAAGATGGAAACACCCCGCATGGCTGGGTGCCACTCCCGCTCTCAAAGCCCTTGACTGGGGGAAGCGGGGAGCACAATGCACCATCACACCACCGTATAGGCATGGGCGGAAGAGAACCCAGCTGCAGGACCGTCATGGTAAAAAGTGAAAGCTGGCAGGGCAGGAGTGGGCTCATTACACTGCCTATTATAAAATAAAAGGCTGTGGGTGCCCCTGGTAGGACAGAGGCACCCAATAAAAAAGTAACGCAGCAAGAAGCCACCTAAAGGAAAGCCTTTTCGAGTGGGGAAAGCCTCTCATTAAATAGACGCAAAGAGCTCCCAATAAGCCAAAGCGAGGGCTAAGGAATTTGCATATTTTCCTCGTTGCCCCCACCCACCCCCCAAGAAAGGCAGGGGTATCACCCACAAAGTTGTGAGTGTGTTGGGGGGTTGCCAGAGGATCAGCAGTCCTCCCCCCTCCCCAAGAGTATTCTTGAAAAGTCACCCTACCTCTCCCAGGGGATTGAATCCCTGGCTCTGGTAGGGGTTTTGCTTACATTCAAGTTTTCCCTAAGCTTGTGCATGTGCACATAGGCTTGGGAGGACAGGGACCTCTAATGGTGAGTCCTAAAGCTGCATTTCTGGCTGCAAAAAGTGAAAGAAAGATTCAGAGACACGTTTTGAATATCAATGCTTTATTGAAAATGTTGATGTTGGCCACGAATCATAAAGAGTGCTTTGACTAGCAGTACTGTCCCTACTGATTGCAATGGAGGTACAATGTAGAATATAACATGTGGCTAATTTTAATGATGTGGTGACATCCTGACAAAGCCAGTGGGTCTGCCTTATTTCTAATGTTGCCCCCTAATATTGTGATGTTGCTTCTAGCATAGGTAGGGTATTGTGGTTACAGGGTTCAGGACCCACTAGGGGTGTAACTTGATATGAGGGCAACACCAAAGCGCGGTTACATCCAACTGAATGTATATATTTGTAATTTAATACATAGTATTTAGTAGCGTGTGTGCTATAAAAGTATTTTTCCTATATTAGAAAGAAAAAGCATGGACTGGACAATGATTTATTGAGTATTATTGCATACCAGCAGACTGGAGCTAATAGCCCACACCATCTCCTCTGAGTAGGCCTTGAACTACTCTGCTTTCCTACCCTGAGGGAGTTCAGTGCTACAATGGGTACTTGATTCCCTGTAAAAAGACTACTGCAGACTTATTAATAATTAAAGAGTCACATCCTTTGTGGCTAGTAACCGAATTTCAGGTTGGTTGCCAGAAATGGAGAGAGATCACCTCAAACTTGTGGAAGAGGAATTCACTCTTCCATCAATCAATCAATCAATCAGGGATTTGTGAAGTGCACTACTCACCCGTGAGGGTCTCAAGGCGCTGGGGGGGGAGGGGGATGTCGGCCAGCTCCGCGTCAACCAAAAAGCCAGGTCTTGAGGCTCTTCCTGAATGCTTCCAGTGTGGGGGTTCGTCTGATGCTGAGGGGTAGTTCGTTCCAGGTCTTGGGTGCAATGTAGGAGAAAGCTCTTCCTCCCGTTCTGGCTTTCCAGATGCGAGGGATTTCGGCCAGGGTTAGGTCGACGGAGCGGAGGTTTTTCTTGGAGGTGTGGAAGGAGGGTTCTTTCATTGAGGTATTGGGGTCTGGTGTTGTGGAGGGATTTGTAGGCATGAGTGAGCAGCCTGAAGGTCACTCTCTTTTCGACAGGGAGTCAGTGGAGGTCTCATAGGTGCTGGGTAATGTGGTCTTTTAGTGGGATGCTGAGGACGAGTCTGGCTGCTGCGTTCTGGACAGTCTGGAGTTTGTGGAGTAGAGATTTGTTAATTTTGGCATAGAGGGCGTTCCCGTAGTCCAGTCTGCAGGTTATGAGTGTGTGGATGACGATCTTCCTGGCTTCGGGAGGATTGACTTGAAGGTCTTGCGGAGTATGCGGAGGGTGCTGAAGCACATGGAATATAGGGCTTTGATCTGTCGGTTCATAGTGAGGGAGGAGTCAAGTATGATGCTGAGGTTGCAGGCGTGGTCCGTGGGAGTGGGAGGGTTGCCGAGGGCGCATGGCCACCAGGTGTCGTCCCACGTGGAGGGCCTGGATCCAAGGACGAGGACTTCTGTCTTCTCTGAGTCGAGCTTCAGGTAGCTGCTGCTCATCCAGGATGCAACGTCCTTCATTCTTTCCTGGAAGCCGAGTCTGGTGGTGTCGGGTTACTTGGTGAGGGAGAGGATGAGCTGGGGGTCGTCAACGTAGGATACTATGCTGAGTTCGTATTTTCTGACGATGGTTGCGAGTGGGGCCATATAGATGTTTAAGAGCGTGGGGCTGAGTGAGGAGCCTTGGGGTCCTCCACATCTGATCTCTGTGGGTTTGGAGAGGAAGGACGGGAGTCTGATTCTTTGAGTTTGGTCGGCGAGGAAGGAGCGGATCCAGTCTAGGACAGCTCCCTGTATGCTGGCGTCATGGAGTCTGGAGGCTAGTGTGCGGTGGAAGACGGTGTTGAAGGCTGCTGAGAGGTCCAGTAGGATGAGTGCTGCCATGTGGGCTTGGTCGAGGAGAGTGTGGATTTCGTCCCTGGCAGCTAGGAGGGTGGTCTCGGTGCTGTGGTTGCTGCGGAATTCGAATTGGGAAGTTTCGAGAATCGAGTTGGATTCTATGAAGTTCATGAGCTGGGTGTTAACAATCTTCTCTGTGACTCTGGCGGCGAAAGGGAGGAGGGAGATAGGTCTTTAGATCTTGAGGTCCGTCGGGTCTGCGGAGGGCTTCTTGAGGAGGGGTTTGACTTCTGCGCATTTCCATTCATCTGGGAAGGTGCCTGTTTCGAGGGAGCAGTTGATAGTACGTCGTAATTCAGGTGCTATGGCGGAGGTGGCTCTGTGGAAGATGTGCAGTGGGCAGAGGTCGCTGGGGGCTCCTGAGTGAATGCTCCTAATGCGGTGTCTTCTGTGGTGACAGAGGTCCAGACGGTGATGGTCGGCTGGGAGACGTTGCTGGTGGCTGGTGTTGTGTCTGAGCCTTGGTTCTTTTCGTCAAAGTTGTCGTAGAGAGTCTTGATCTGGTGGTGGAAGAAGGAGCAGAGTTTGTTGCAGAGATCCTGGGAGGGAGGGACGTCCAAGGTTTCGCTGGGGGGTTTGGTGAATTCTTGTATGATGCTGAAGAGTTCCTTAGAGTTGCGGGAGTTGGTGAGGATTCTGTCCTGGATGAAGTTCTTCTTCGTGGACCTGATGAGTTGGTGGTGTTCTGTCATGGCGGTCTTGTAGGCGGTGCGTGCTTCCGAGGTTTTGCTGTTCCTCCAAGCTTTCTCAAATTGCCGGCACGTGCGCTTGGATTCTCGGTCAGTGGTGAACCAGGTGGCTTTCAAGGTGCGTTGTCTGTCGGAGTTCTATAGGGGGTGAGCGTGTTTGCGCAGTTGGTGAGCCATCTGTGGAGTTCGTTGGCTGCAGAGTTGGCATCGGTTGTGGTGGAAGGAGGAGTGCATGAAGACAAAGCCGCAACATGATCCCCCTAAACGTTCTCACCTCCCCTCCAACCACACAAGCATCTTGATGAAAGAAGTTCTGACATAATGGGCTGTAGAGCTGGTTCAAAATCAGAGAGCAGAAAAGGTCTTTGTCTGAGATGTTTCATTATCCCCATGAAAGATGGGGCATGGGGCCTACTCTTCACTTATGCTTCCACAAAAGGTTTCAGATTGAAAGATAAACTCAGTGTTTTTTGCAGCAGGTGCTTCATGCTTTCCAGAAGCAGAATTGGAAAGTGCCTTTAGATTTATAAAACATGCACTTCTACATACCAATGGGAAAGTGTCCGATGCAATACCTGAGGTTTGTGGTGCAAAAGGAACATTACTAGTTTACATTTATCCTTTTAGGCATGTCGTCAGCTGCCACAGTTGCGGTAGTGGTAGCCCAGCTTGATCATCACTTGATCATCAAGAAATGCATTTGTATCCTTATTTGAATGCTTGGCTGGTAAAGACAATTAACCCATCTGTGCTGATTTAACTCCTTTTAAAGAGATGAAGAACATAGGCGAGGTATTCATCCCTAAAAAAGTTTTATCTTTCCCTTCTCCTGAAAGAGAGGAGAATATTCCGGAGAGGGTTCAGCTGTGTCCTCAGACGCTGTTTCAGAATGAGAATTTGTCCGTGTGCTTACTGGGGCTGATAGTAGATTGCATTTTTCTTTGGTACATGAGGCTCATCTGAGAATGGTTTCTGCAATGGACTCAGAGACCAAAGTAATTGGCTCCACAGCTGTTTGCAGGATCTGATTGTTCTTTCTCCGGCTGTCAAATCCGATCTCAAATAGTAGGCATGCACACTCAGCTTACTTTTTTGTAACCACCATAAACTGCCCTCAAAAGAGAGAAATTATGGATATTCCAAATTTAGACTGCTGAGCTCATCTCAAGTAAGAATGAAAATATCTCGTCAGTAGTGACACGTCCACACAAATCTATTAGACTTTAGAGAAGGCCAGTTAGCACTCAAGGTTTTCCTTCCAATCGCTCAAGGAAAGCAGGTAGTAACAAACACTAAGGCCTTATCCTCAGCCTTCGATACAGTCAAACACGACAACCTACTGGACCTCTTGAAGCAAAGAATGGGACTATCTGGAACGGTGTTAAACTGGTTCACCTCCTTCCTTCAAAACAGAACACAAAGATTCAAGATTAACCAATCCTTATCTAACCCCACCCCAGTCACTTTGGGAGTACCCCAGGGATCCTCCCTCTCCCCAACACTCTTCAATTTGTTTATGGAACCACTCACTGAGCTTCTCAACTCCGCAAACATCCATTATCACATGTACGCCGACGACACACAGCTCTACATTAAGGTCCACTCTCTTGAAGACATCAAGTCCCTTAACTCAACGCTCCAAAAGACACAGACCTGGCTGGCTAGGAACCATTTAAAACTAAACACACTAAAGACAGAATTCCTCCTAATCGCTCCCCCCAACCAAACATCCATCATCCACGAGTGGATGAAGCAGCTAACTGCACTCGACGGTCAACCTCTCATCATCGATTCCGCTAAATCCCTAGGACTAACTCTGGATAATAAACTAAATATGCAGAAGCACATCAGCGCTGCAACTAAAGGAGCAAATTTTCAGATAAACACCCTGAGAAAATTGAAACCCTTCATACCCGCAAATGACTTTAAACAGGCAGTACAAACTCTAGTAATTCCCAGAGTTGACTATGGGAGTGTCGCTCTTTGTGGCCTTCCTAAATCAACGACCGCTCCGCTAAGAGCCGCAATCAATACAGCCGCTAGACTCGTCACTGGCAACAAAAGAAACTGCCACATTTCCCCTGACCTGCAGGCCCTCAACTGGTTACCTTTTGAGGCCAGAATCCATTTAAAAATCGCTTGTATGACACATAAGGCATTGCATCACAAAACCCCGAGGTACCTAGCGGAGAAACTAGTACTATCGGGTGGTAACAGATCTACCAGGAGTTCTGATAATCTTCTACTTAAACCACAACGTTTCTCCAAGAAGAAAACATATAATCGTACCTTCTCAGGAATGGCTCCCAGGATTTGGAACGCCTTACCCCCAGAAACGAGACTTAATCCGTCCACTGCTTTTTTTAAAAAGAAGTGAAATCGATATTCATGCCTAAATTCCCTTGAACTTTTTCTTATACAGTCCTGTAGATATATGCTAACCGCTAATAGTTACCAATACTGTATTCGCATAATTCTGTGTTTTCTATATGTATATGTCATCCACCTATATTTGCCTTGTAAAGCGCTCTCATACCCGCAAGGGTCTTGTTCGCGATATACAAAACTGTCAAAATAAAAATAAATAAAATATATTTATCATTTTTTTCACACAGCAAATCACCTTGCTGCGGTGTATGAAAGGGAACGGTCAGGAATGCGTCGTATTTAACACTATATATGGCACATTCCTGTTTTTTCCTAGTGCTGGCACACTTTTGGCTGCCTAGTGCCAACGCAGGCACCCTTGCGTCATGGTGCAAGGGAGCCTGAGTTGTAAGCAGGATTGTTTTGGTGCAGGAAGGGACACCTTACTGTACCAAAACAATCCTGAGAGGCATTTTCCTCTTTCTACGTGTGCTGCACAATGCAAAAGAGGAATAAACGTGCACAAATAAAGATATTTCTCCTTGTTACGCCTCACCTGGGGACGCATAGCATTTTGACGCATTCCCATGTCTACCATTAATGGTAAATATGGGATTGCGCCAAGATCCATGGGTCACCCATGGAGCGCCTCTCTGGGGCAGAATAATGCAAGGCAGCGATTTGCGCTGGCTTGCATTACTCTAGATTTATCAAGTAATGCAGGGCCACGCAAGGTGGCTTTGCATGGCTTGATAAATCTCACTTAAGTTTTCCATCGCCCTAGCACCCGCCAAAATCTTGATAAATCTGGCCCTAAGTGTGCAATGTTCCATCTCAACAAAGCAGAAAGCATGGGTTCCCATCCACTCTACAGAGAGTCAAAGGAATTGTGTCCTTGTAGCACTGACAGAGGAATGGGAGAGTCAGCAATTCATCTTGCGGGTCACCTGAATATGAAGGCAGACTTCCTCAGCAGACAAACGTTGATAAATCACAAATCAGAGCCTCTGTCGGAACAGGCTTAATTAATTTTTTTGTAGTTGAAGTATTCCTCAAGTAGACCTTATTGCCATTCAGGTTAGCAGCAAATATCTACAACCCCTAGGTCCCCCTTGTCTTCGTCCCATTAATCACTAATGAGTTCATTCCACCTCGCAAGACAGAATAAGAACAAGAAGAATGCTAAGTATATGCCCCTCCAATAATGCTGGTGCTATAAAAGGCTATACTTACCCAGCATTCCTCTTGTTCTTTTTCTGTCTTGCGGGACGGACAGGGACGAGGAGGAGGCGGACCCTGCTGGGCTCAGTTCGCAGCTGTGCTTTGAGGATATGTCTTCTGGGTCAAGGAGGTGGGGCTGGAATGAAGTCGGGCGCCTTTCTTGATCTGTGGGACTTGTCAGGAGAGGCGCATAAGGTGTAAACGTGATTCGGGGGAGCTGGGCATCCTCCATGTCTTCTTTTCTCAATGCATCATGAGTTTCTTCTGCGTTATTGGATCGTGCATGCATGATTGTGGGATGTTCATGCATGCGGGGAAGGCTGACCATCTTTCTCTTGCTATCGAAAGAGGAGTTTTACGGAGGTAAAAGCAGGTAGGTCCACATAGCAGTATCCTCATCTATTTTAAAGTGTCTTTCCCTGTTGAATTTGGCGAAAGTATGGGCAAGCATTCGCACAAGAGGAGGCCTGAGGTTTCCTCTTCATCTGACTTCTCTTCTTCCTCCCCTCATATAAAACGCGGTTTGGGGGGTTCAGAGGATCATCTGAAGTGCCTGATTAGAGAGAGACTTTGTTGGTATTGACTCCTGTGAAGAAAGTGCAACAGGACTGTTTGAGAGCTCAGTCTCCTATTTCCTCTGGGTCTAAGGAGGAGGTTCAGGGGTCGGAAGAGCAAAGGTACAAGTACATTGGAAAATAAATTTTGCCTGAGTGGTTGGGGCATGTTAAAGATAATATGGGTTTCGAGGAAGAGGTAGTGACAGAAACCTCTTCTTATGGATTATTGCGCCAAATTCCAGAGTGATTCAGAGTTGGGTTTTCCGGTCCATCCCTTCATTTTAGATGTACTTAGGAGGGAATGGAAGGACCTGAATAAAATCATTTAGCCCCACTTCATGGCAAAATTAAATCTTCTTAAAGACATGCACATGAAATTACCAGATTCCATTCCTATTGACTCCTTTGCTGCGAGTCTGGTGGGTAGGACCTCTCAGAATGAGGATATTAATATCAAGGACATGACTGATAAGAAGGTGGACTCTGCCCTCATTTGGCTTTAAGAGCTGTGATTTATGGCTCCTATGTTTCCCAGTCTTTGCTCTCAGAAACGGTTTAGTGTGGTTGAGGACACCTCTGAATGTTCCTCTTTGCTGGATCAAATTGAAAAACAAGTGCAGTTCATGTCCGACATTGTTTTTGATGAGGTTCAGGCTTCGGCTTTGACTGGTGGGGCTTATATAGCAGGCGTAATCTGGTCTTGAAAGATTGGAACACTGATGCTGCCCACAATTCCTCTGCTTTTAAGGTTGTCTTTCCAGCGGTCACAGCTGTTTGGCTCAAATTAGAGGAGAGGTTCCACACATTGTTCAAAGAGAAAAAGCACTCTTCATTCTTGAAGCAGTCTGGAGCAGACAAGTGGATATACAAAAGCGGCCCATTTTTCTTTAACATTCTCGACGTCAACAGCAGCAACAACGTACCCCTCAAAGAAAGTTCTATCCTAAGAGGGGGCAAGCAAAAAAAGGCAAAGTCTCCCACTAAGCAATCCTGACTATATGGACACTCCTACAAAGTTTGTGGTTGGAGGCAGACTTCTCCATTTACAGGTGGCATGGGACGAATGTGTTCTGCGCACTATCAAGGAAGGCTACAGGATCGAGTTTGTGACCCCAACCCCCCTCATCCCCCGGGATTCCGAGGTGAGGCCAACTCCATTGCTTCAGCTAAAGAAGAAGCACCTGGTTCTGGTTCAAGTGGTGGAATCTCTTCTGCAGAAGAAAGAGATAGTACAGGCGCCTCTTTCCGAAAGAAGAAAGGGGTACTATTCCATTGACTTACTGGTGGAGAAATCAATGGGCAGCTTTCGGATAATCCTAAATGCTCTGAACAGGTTTGTGAAGACACTACTCTTCAAAATGGAAACTTTGCAGTGGGTAATTCCCCTGGTAATCAAAGACCATTTCACGTGCCAATTCATCCACTCGACCAGACGTTCCTGCATTTTTGTATTCAGAGCAAACATTTTCAGGTACGAGTCCTTCTGTTGGGCCTCAAAACGGCTCCCCGTGTATTGATTGCATGGTTCCACCTGCAGGGGATTCGCATCTACTCAAATCTGGATGACTGGCTCCTCCAAGCTCCATCCCGGTCCTAGATATGTCAGGAGCTCAGGGTAGTTTGTCATCGTACGATTTGACCTTCGTTGGGGCCAGGTTCCGGACCCATCCCAACAGGGTCTTTCTTCCAGAGTCCAAGGTGATGTCATTGCGGTCCCTGGCTCTCCAGATAGGTCTCTTCCAGTACGGCGTTGGTTAAGGCTTCTGGGACACATGGCAGTGGCTGTATTCACAGTCCTTTGGGGCATGTTCTATCTTCGACCCTTTTGGAATAATCTGCATGCCTGGTGGCGCCCAGCTTCAGACGGCTTCAATGCTCATGTCCCAGCAACTTGAGACATTCAGCAGGAGCTTCTGTGGTGGATGGATCCTTCATGTCTTCCAAAAGGAGTATTTCTTCAACCAGACCCCCCGATACTGACAACGGGTGCCAGCTCATTTGGTTGGCGACTACTCTGGAGGGGCAGTCTCTTCAAGCCAGGTTGTCCCTTTCCGACAGCAGACGCTCCTCCAACTGGAGGGAATTCATGGCTGTGTTCAAAGCACTCTTGGGTTTTCAACCGATTTTGGAGGGTTGCAATCTTGTGGTCCAGACAGAAAATATGGTGGCATTGGCGTACCTCAATAACCATGGGGGTTCCAGGTCAAAGACCTTGAACTTGGTTGCAGCTCAGTTGTTCCTTTGGGCAGAATGTCACCTGGTGTCTTTTTGGGAAGTGCACATCCAGGGGGGGTGGACAATGTGGTGGCAGATTTCCTCAGCAGGGTGTTTCCTTCCTGCGAGATGTCCCTAACCAAGAATGTTCTTCTCCAAATACGTGCTTGGTTTTGGAAGACGGCTCTGGATCTATTTGTTTTCCGCCACAACGCTCAGGTCCCCTGATATTGGAACAGGGTTTCTCAGGAGGTGGCCTGGTGGTTGATGCCTTATTAATCCCCTTGTCAAGGTTTCTTCTATATGTTTTTCCCCCCTGATACTATTAATTCCCAAACTCCTGGCCAGGATGTTGGAGAGCACAGGGAGTTAATCATGGTGGTCTCGTTTTGGCCATGTCAGTCATGGTTTCCTCTATTGAAGTCCCTTGCTGTTCAGGGTCCATGGTATCTACCTCTCTTTCCTTCTCCTCTGAGGGTGTCTCATGTTCTCTCACTACAGAGACTTTGTGTCTCAGTATAGAGGTTGAGAGGAGGGGGTTACAGAACAAGGGATTACCAAGACATTTAACTATTGCAATCCAGCAGTCTAGGACACTTTCCATCTTGAAAACTTATGGTCGTCACTGGGGCAGTTTTGTTAGGTGAACATTTGCCCTTTAGACTGTTCTTTAAACTATAGTCTTCAGTTCTTTTTGGATGGTTTTAAGAAGAAATTATTAGTTTCTACTTTGTGGGCTCAATGGGCTGCCATTCGGACTCTCTGAGCTCCTTGGGGTAATCTTGCTGATTCTGATGATTTGGTTGCTCATTGGTTTAAGAGTTTCTCTATCTCCAGGCCTTTTGTCTGGCCCTTGTACTCTTTATGGGACTTGCCATTGCTCTTAAAGGCTCTGGTTTCCCAACCTTTTGAGCCTTTAGGAACTGTAGATGTTACGTTTCTGACTATGAAGGTTGTTCTTCTTGTAGCTATCACTTTGGCTAGGGGTCTTGGGGAGTTGGGTGCTTTGTTGGTGAAGGAGCCTTTTCTATCCTTCTGTGATGACGATGTTGTGCCCTGCCTGGACCTCTATTTTATGCCTAAAATCTCTTCCCAGTTTCACAGAAATCAAGAGATATTACCTGCCTTGACCTTGGAAAATGATTTTGTTGGGGATTTTCAGTGGCAGTTGTTGGATGTGAAGAGGACACTTTGTGTTTATGTGAATAAATCTAAAACCTTTTGTTGTTCCAATTCTTTATTTGCGCCCGTCCTCCAACAAAGGGGAGAAGGCTTCCTTGTTGTCCCTTAGTCACTGGATTAAGCAGATGATTTCCTTGGCTTATTCTTTGTCAGAATCTCCTCCTCCTCCCGTGGGGGAAAAAGGGCATTCCATCAGAGCAGTGTCTGCCTCCTGGGCATAGATTCATGGTGTGTCCAGTGCTACGATTTGTCGTGCAACCACCTGGGCTATACTAAACACTTTTGTGCGCCATTATCGTTTGTATAATGTGTTGTCTGACAGTACCAATTTTGGTATGGTAGTTCTGCAGCCTGCTATATTTTGATTTTTGCAAACTATTTGAAATAAAGCACTGTTGGGTGTTGTAAGCAATAGTGGTCTATATCATCTTGTAAGGGGGTTTGCTGTACTTAAAGGCCAGCTTGAGGCTGCTTTGGTATTCATTATTAGTGAGGAATGGGACAAGGCCAAGGCCTGTTATCCTCACCCCATTCATTATGCCCCTCCCTCCCTCCTGTCCACCCGGCCTTCGGTTCTGGAGACTTGGGATTTCAGGACTAATGCTGGGTAAATATAGCCTTTATAGGCAGCAGCCCTACGGGAGGGGCGGTTCAGCTATGAAAATATTCCCATAGCAAAATTTTGTGACCAAAATATCTATGTCAAAGATATCGTCATCCTATACTTATAATTGTAAGTACATAAAGATAATTGTCATTAATATCGTTGTAATAAATATCTTTTGAAAAGATATATTAATTTAAATAATAAATATATTAAATAGTTACATTAATTTAATAAAAATAAAATAGATTTAATATATATTTCAACAAATATAACAAATACACTTTTAAAAAAATGTTAAAGGCACATATATGTATTTACATATATCTAGTTTAAAACTATTAAACTAATAATGTTAATTTATATTATAATTTCAGAATTTTTTAAATAATAGTTATTTGTTATATTACATATTATTAAATTAACAAATAAATATATATATATATACATACATATACCAATAACAAAATATAAGAAAAAAACTATTTTAAATAAAATAAACATACATTTCTTACAATTTTATAATATTTTACACATTAAAAACAATAATTATAAATATTATAATTTTAACATAATATAATGTGTAACAATATAAAATAAATTATATAATCTTACATTTAATACCTTTACTATTCCCACTACAATTTGTACAAAAGTAAGCAAATTCTTTTACTAAAGATTTATAAACTTTACTACTACCGCTTCATGCAACACAACAGTAGGAAAACTGTTACAACACAAAGGGTTAACATTTACTATTCCCACTCCAGTCAAAACAGCAGTAGGCAAAATGTTGGACTGCGTAGAGGTCAAATGTTCTATACCCACTCCAATGAGTGCAACAGTAGGGAAAGTGTTGGATTGCGGAGGGGTAAAATTTACTATTCACTCTCCAGCCAGTGGAACAGTAGGGAAAGTGTTGGATTGCGGAGGGGTAAAATTTACTATTCCCTCTCCCCAGTCAGTGGAACAGTAGGGAAAGTGTTGGATTGCGGGGGTAAAATGTACTATTCCCACTCCATTGAGTGCAAGAGTAGGAAACGTGTTGGATTGTGGATGGGCAAAATTTAATATCGCCACTCCAGTCAGTGCAACAGTAGGGAAAGTGTTGGATTGCGGAGGGGTAAAATTTACTATTCCCACCCCACTCTGTGCAACAGTAGGGAACGTGTTGGATTGTGGAGGGGTAAAATGTATTATTCCAACTCCAATGAGTGCAACATTAGCGAAAGTGTTGGATTGCAGAGGGGTAAAATGTACTATTCCCATTCCAATGAGTGCAACAGTAGGGAAAGTGTTGGATTGCGAGGGGTAAAATGTACTATTCCCACTCCAGTCAGTGCAACATTAGAAACAAACAAATTCTCTTCAACACAATAAAATAATTGCAAGAACATAGTAAACAAAAATATAAATATGTAATAAAAATACAAATATATTTTATATTAAAAATATAATAAAATAAATACATATGACAATGTTAAATACATATAAATAACTACAAATATAATTAAAATTAAAAAAAATAATTCGAATAAATTATTTTATTTAAAAATTATTTATTAACAAAAAATATTTCTTACAATTTTATTTTAGTTACTTCCCGCCCTATACCCCTACAAAACTCACAACATGCACCAAAAACTTAACTTTAAAAAAACGAATTATTTACACTAACATAAATATTTATCAATAAACGAATTATAATTAATTACAAATTAATTATGACTTAATTATAATTAATTTACTTCCCACAATATACCCCTACAAAACACACTCTTAAAATTTAACGTAACAAATGAATTACACCATTAACAATTATCAATTTATTAATTATCAATTAAAAAATTAATAATAACTTCAATAAAATTTTCTTCCCACTCTATACCCCTACAAAACCCGAAACTCACACCTAAAATTTTAATTTAAAAAATGTAATTGCAGAATTAACATAATTATCAATTAAATAATTATTAATTAAAAATTAAATATTAATTACTTATAATTAATTTATTTCCCACCCTGTACCTCTATAAAACCCACAACCTGCTCCTAAAATTAAGAATTTTAAAAAAGTATTTACACAATTAACAACTAATTATCAATTACATAATTAATATTAATCAACAACTTAGGGACAGATTATGATGTCGTTAGGAAAGCCTTCCCACCAAATCGGGTTAGGAATGCTTTCCTAACGAATCGTATTCTGGGAGTCCTACCGACCGATTATGATGTGTCTGCATGCTTACGGACTCGGTTCGGTCACACTCCCATTGACTTCAATGGGAGCCTGTGTCCCAAACGAGAACACAGGCTCACATTGATAAAAGGGGTGGTTGGGGAAAACCTTGCACCCTGTGGCGGGCACCCCATGTTGCCTGCCACATTGTGCATGGTTGGGAAGAGGGGTCCCTTGGGTACCACCACGGGCGACATTCGGATGCCTCCAGGTGAAGGGGGCCAGCAACGGGCCCCCAAAGACCGATTCCCAAAGCTGCTTCGTCTCGGTCAAACCGATTCGGAACAGCTGTCAGAAACCGTCTCCATTGGGCTGTACGAGACAGATCCGAATGACGCGGGCTGCCTGAATCCCATTCGGACAGCCCGGACGGCTTCCTTGCATCGTACTCGGTCATCCGGAAGGGTGACCGATTCGGTTGGATACAAGGGTTCCGAATCGGATTCGACAATACTGAATCCCACCCGGAGCCCTTCCTAACGACATCGTAATCGCCCCATATTATTAACTATTTAGAATTAATTTACTTCCCACCCTGTACCCCTATTAACCTCACCACCCGCACCTAAAATTAAAAAAAAACAACATTTCCACAATTAATATAATTATCAATTAAATAAACATTAATTAACTAATTAATGAATTAAATTTGAATTACATCCCACCCTTTACCCCTATAAACCCCACAAACCGCGCATAAAATTTAAATTAAAAAAAATAAATTGCACAATTAACAATTATTTACCAATTAATTAAAAACGAATTGATAATTTATGATAAATAAATTACTTCCCACCCTGTACCCCTATAAACCTGCTAAGGTACTAAAAATAACAAAAAATAATTTAACTAAATTTCATAACTACTAAAAATTTAACTATATTAAAAAAAAACAATTAAACAAAAAATTCACATCATACACATTTAAAATATATACTAAAATACATTGCAATAATAAAAAACGATATTATAAAAAAACTATATTTTTGTAAACGATATTAATGACTTCGATATTTTAAATATTGTTATTACTTACCTTAAAATCGATATTCTTGACAACGATATTCTTGCAGACGATACTTCCATATCATGATATTTTGGTGACGATATTTTGGTATGACGATATTTTAACTTCAATATTTTGTCTGAATACCGGCAGGGGCACATACTCCGCATTGTTCTTATTCTGTCTTGCGAGGTGGAATCACCTCATTAGTGATAAATGGGATGCTTGACAACAGGAGTAACGAAGATTACCGGTAAGTAATATGACATGACACAGCTCAACAGAATTCCTAAAATAAAAGGATTTTCAGCGGGTTGCACTATTGAAGCTGTGGGAATCTGGTCTCTATTGTGCATTCCCTCCAATTCAATTGATATCGAAAGGCATATAGAAATGAGGTAACACAAAACTTGCCATTCCGATAGCACCAGATTGTGTGTGGCGCTCTGGTTATCCAGATCAGCTGGGGTACAGTGGCACAGCGCAGTGGCACTCCCGTTGCGAAAAAGCCTCTGCAAGGGGCATAAATTCGTCATCCAATCCTGGTTTCACTAAAGATTCATACATGCAACCTGGAAGGTAAGCAATGTATCCTTTTTGCCTTTCTCGTCCAATTGGGCTATTACTTGTTTTTGTTGGCTGCTAGAAGGTCAATGGGTAAAAGTTTAAAATTCTATCAAGGGTTTGGGCTTGGTTAGGTTGAAAATGCAGCACCTGACAACACTGTACGGCCACGGCGTGCGTTCACTGCAGCGGCGGTTTTCTCTTTACTTTTTTAATCGAAGTTTGTTAAATATCGCTCAAATATATCTGACCCGTCACTGGGATGAACTGGGGGGCTGCCTTTTGATTTTTCAGAAGAAATCATAGATGTTTATTTGTGGAGAATTTTATTTGCACAGCTAACACTTTTTTTCGGAGTATATCATATTTTAGATGCGATCTGTTTATTGTTTTATTACTAATTGTTAAGCATATGGAAAAGCTAACCCAGAGCCTTTTGGATGCTAGAGGCTGGTGAACACCGACACCTCATGTTGATTCTGTGGCCTCTCTGGCTGCTACTGTAACACTGACACTGACAGAGGGCAGACCATGCAAAAGCCGGTGCTGTTGTAAATCTTACATCTATCTTTTTATGTAAAAAGATGACTTGTAAGTGACCACAGGGAGGGCTCGATGACATCTTGTCTAACATTAAGAGCATCGTCAAACTGAATAGAATGAAACGTTGCCAGAAAAATATTAACACAGATTTAAGGTTTGGCGCCTCTATTAAAATTTGCCGATAAATTCCATCCTCTAAAACTTCCAGAAGAATGCAAATTCATCAGGGTTTCAGGGGCCCGGGTTTTCCGCAGTTATATCCCGCGGAAGCAGCGCCAGCCCCTCGCCTAACTTTCCAAGGCTCCATACAGAGCTGTGCGAGTCTGGCTTTACTCAGAGGATTGTCTATAAAAGCCTAAATCTCTGACGAAGAAAATCACTTGCATGCAGGGAGCAGGTTTCTCCACAGTTGAAATCTAACGGGGAATACAGACGTAAGAGACGTTGTCAGACTGTGACAACAGCCGCTGCTTCCTTTGCTCTAGTAAAGGGGGTGTCAGACCATTGGTTTTTTACAATGTGCCTCGGCCGGCTTTAGCATTTCCCGTCCAGTGTCCCTTGATTGAGACATACCAAGTCTGAAGATGATGAGATGGATCGGGGTGGAGCTGTCTGGTCCCTCCCCCATTATCGACCTCGCACTATAGGCATAACGTGTGTAATAATACTTTCCAGTGCTTAATTCGTATAACAATCATTGCAGAGGCGCAAAGTTTTACTCGGAAGCCTGTTGCCGGCGCAACCAAACTTTGGGGTTGATTCCATCTCATGCCTTTTTTTTCCGCCGTCCTGCGCAGGGACATCTTAAGGATTTTGGAGGCCCTGGCAACCGTATTAAGGGGGCCCCTATTCGGAACAGCTTAGAATTTATGATCCAATTTGAACTTTCATACCCCCTTTGCAAGGTCACTGACACAAGCGCACTAATCCAAATTGTAAATGAGTTTACATCTAATATTCAGGGATAATATGTGTTTTCAATATTGTAACACAGCAGCAACTCATTAATTTTGCAAATAATCTCAGTGACACCCTCCCATTTCTCATATGTGAGGTCCTGTTTTGATCCTTTTTTGATGGATGTTGCCTGAAACTTAAACACAACATTTCTCTGTAAAATGTATGTAATAGACTCCACATCACCCACATTAAAAATAAATTAAAGCAAAACAGTATTTAAAACAATCTGTTTAAGAATTATTCAAGGTCATCAGGGCAAGGGTCTGCAGAACAGAGCTTGCTCTTTGAGGAGGCCCCCTGAAAGGCTGGGGCACTGGGCCACAGCCCACTTTGCCCATGCCTTAAAACGTCTCTGCATTTGGGATGCTGTGCAGTGTGGCTAAAGTTTAAAAAAAAAAAAAAGCTTTTGACGGAAGCGCCACATATTTTTTGTAGGTGCATGCACCACACGTGTGCGTCTACAAAATTACGCAGGTGCTTCACAACTACACGCTACTAACTTCAGTGAGAGGATGAAGGAGGCGAAGGCGGAAAGAAATGTGGGAGCAGAGTCAGTGTTTTGGCATTTTGGCGTTCGGGGCTCATGGCAAGTATTGCTTGGTCTCGAAACCTGCCCAGCCATCAAAACCCTCCAACAAAGAAGAATCCAGGGCACCGGTGCTCTGGTTTCGGTGCTCCAAGCGGGGGGGGCAGACACCCGTGCTCTTCAGCACCCGGCGCTCATCCAGGTAGACGGCTGCAGTCTACGGCCAGAGCGGGTAAGCAGCAGTAATCCTCAGGTCAGCGCCAGCAGTTAGGTTCCCTGACTTCCTGACGAAGCACAGAGCCACAGCCCTGAGTCTCAGCCACAGCTACTGCCACAGCTGCAACCATAGTTCTCCATCTGCTCAACTCCAGTGCCTCTTTCAGTTTTTTCTAGCTTTTCCTCATCTCCCCTTCAACTCTTCCTCCAGACTGAGGAAAGCCAGGCCAGCGTGAGTAACTGGGACTATTAGAGCCCCAATCTAAGCAAGATCCCTGCGGCAGCAGAAGCGGCCCGGCTAGGTTCGGGTGTGGCTTGAGGCCATTGTGGGGTGGGGGTGACCCTGGCTCCCGCTACGCCATCTAAATTTTGTGCTCCTCTGGACACCCAATGGCTGGGGACAGCTACAGCCATTCTCTGGCTGATTCCGGAAACCGACGACGATACCCGCGGCCCCGTGAGGCCCTGGAGAGGCTCTTTTGAGAGGTTCTGCCGGGTTAGGAGCTTCAAGCTTTTGAAATTGCAGCAGGCTAAACGGACTGCAAGCAGCGTTTACCCGCTTTTTACGAAACCGTTGGTGGCATTCTAAGTTTTCTTACCAGCTACTGCCACCATTTACCACTTGCCTATGTGAAATGGCATTAACAGTGCGGTTGGGAGGGGCGTGGCTTGCCCGCAAGCCAAAATGGCTGCAGTGTAGCGGAGCCAAGCCTGTCATGTATCACACATTAGGTGTGACTCTAACGCATTTCAGTGTGGTCTTCCGCATCATAGCACTGAAATGCTTTGTCACGCATTTTAATTCCACTGAGACTCTGCTGTAGCAGCGCTGTAGTAAGGCCATGCCAGGCTGCTAGCGCGCATGCCTGTGACCTGCGCCGGCTGTGCTGATCCTGAGACGTGCCGGCCGGGGCGCTGCCACCCGCACAGGCTTAGTAACTATTGTGCTATATTTTCACAAACACAAGGGAAATCAAAGGTAGATAAGGACCTTGGGTAACAGTTTAGTATTAGAACAGTGGTCCTTAAACAGAACAGTGTGGTCATCAGGATAAATATAGACTCCAATCAGTGCTATACTACGAGTGTCCAGCCGGACATTCAATTTAATAATTCAAAAATGTCAAAAACCAAAAATAAACACATCAATACAGTGGGACACAATCCTGCATCCTACATAGAAACATGACAAGTACACTTAGGACAGGAACATATCAGGCAAGACAGGGTAGCTTGTGGAATATTGAACACAATTTCTAACAAGCTTGACGAAACAGTAAATACACTTTTTTTTTATCAGATTTGATTAATGTGCAAACTGTTTACATTGGTCGACGACGTTTCGATCCTCTTTAAGAAATAGTAGGATCATCATCAGGACAGTTAAAAATACAAGCCTGAATAATTAGAGATTGCCTCAAGCCTTGGATCACACAGCATAACGTGCATCGCCACTTGCTGCCTTGGAACTGATCATTTACAGTTTAAATCGCCAGGTTTTTCATTCTTAGAACATCCTATTTAATCGGCCTCCACCACTGAGTGTAATTGTGGCTTAACCTTCTACAGGCCCCTTGAGGCAATCTCTAATTATTAACTGTCCTGATGATGATCCTACTATTTCTTAAAGAGGATCGAAACGTCGTCGACCAATGTAAACAGTTTGCAAATTAATCAAATCTGATAAAAAAAAGTGTATTTACTGTTTCTTCAAGCTTGTTAGAAATTGAGTTCAATATTCCACAAGCTAACCTGTCTTGCCTGATATGTTCCTGTCCTAAGTGTACTTGTCATGTTTCTATGTAGGATGCAGGATTGTGTCCCACTGTATTGATGTGTTTATTTTTGGTTTTTACATTTTTGAATTATTAAATTGAATGTCCGGCTGGACACTCGTAATATAGCACTGATTGGAGTCTATATTTATCCTGATGACCACACTGTTCTGTTTAAGGACCACTGTTCTAATACTAAATAGTAACTATTGTGCAGCTGCACTGCTGCGACAATGTATCTTAATAGCCTGCAGGTTTGAATTCCCGCCTGCGGCGCCGCGGCTGAGTCACTCACGTCTAGAGAAAAGAAAGTGCTTACTGGCTGTGGCGCGGCTGGCGCCGCGGGCGGGGGGAATGTGACCTCACGTTCTGGTCCTGGGAGGAAGTGGGGTCGGGGATTCAGGAAGCGGGGACTGGAGGCGTGCCGCGTGCTGGCGGGCAGTCTCACTGTGTCCTGTCCGTGTCCTGGCATCCGCATAAACACACTGGCAATGGCAGCTCTGCTCCTTGCACACCGCATTCATTCTGTTAAAATAATCCAGCATGCAACGTGAACGAAGGGAGCCGTCCGAGGCGCTGGTGTCCGAGTGAGCCGGTTTCAAAGCACAAGTTCACACCGCAGTGCAAGCAGAGTTGCCGAGCCAGGCCCAGAATCGTGGCCGAGCCGACGCTTGCCACTGATCCAGTTGCCGCGGCCACACTGAGGCTGCAAAACCAAGTAAGTTAGTGATTCACTTAACATTTACCTAACCATAGCGCCAGCGCGCAGCTTTCATAACGCCGATAACTCACCGCACGGCCCGTTGCGGAGACAGCTAAGAGCCCGGTGTTCAGCTTAGAACGACCTTGTGAGTGTGACCTGCAGCCCGCCAGCGCGATCGGTCACCGCGGGGCTGGGCAGCAGGCAGTGATGCACTCCCCATCTAGGCCATCACATCCTGCCAGGCAAAAAAACCTCTTGGCACAATCTCCCGAGCCACTGTGGGCAGCACATAGATTCCTAGAGAATTGGCCTGAGCTATCTCCTCCCAGGACCAAGATGGCACCGGAGGCCAAGGCAACCCTAATCAGTGCAGACAGCGCCAGCGTGCAGTGACCACACTGGTGCCTGTCAACTTTCAGCACGGCCGGCGTCACTTAGTTTAAGTCAAGAGCCTGGTGTATATTAGTAGCTCTGGGACTGCCGCACTCACAGCCTACTAGTAGAGCTGCGGGGCTGGGCAGCAGGCAGTGTGCTCCAAATGGGGCGGACATCGCTCAGCAGTGCTGGTAATCACTTTTATTAGGGTTGAACAATCAGTAGTATAGTCAAGGCTAATACAGTGTCCTGGTTGGCTGTAATGTGTGCCTTATTTCTGGTGCTTTCCAGCAGTTTTAAGATCTTAGAGTTTCTCGTTGCTCAAATGGGTGTATTTTCTGATTTTTATGTTTCCCTCATCACTTGATTTTGCTTGCGACAAAGTGTCACTCATAGACATTGAAATGTCACTCATAATTACAGTAAGATTATGAAAATGTCACACATAGCAATCTGAAACCTTGGCAGCTATGCGGAGCTCCGGTCCGAGCCCGTAAGTTCCGGCACAAAATGCTTTGAAGGTTGAGGGAAGAGTCGGGAGGAAGGCTGTTGGTGCCTCTCCCCCAAAATCCGATCCTACAGTGTGCCGGAACATCGTAGCCCAGTGTGGACCGGCGGAGGAGGCGTCACGCCTCGTGGGCCCTGCTCAGTCGGAGCCTGGGCGCGGCCTGCCCAGCTGGTGACCCGAAGAGTGGAGCGGGCAGGGTATTAAGCAGCGGCAGCTCCCGGGGTCTGTGGTCGACCCCCTGGAGCAGGAGATCAGGAGACTGGCCTGCAGGAGAGGTGACCGCGGCCGAAGAACAACGCCGCTTGAGCGGGTCAGCAGGAGAGCTACCCCAGAAGGCCGGCTAGCTTAGAGATCGGAGGGTTTGGGTGAGTCGAAGGTAGAGCCGCAGGATTGCTGATTGGGGCCGAGGTCCAGCCTGGGCCGGTAGGCGAGACGACTGCAGCGGCTTGTCGTGTGGGCCCAGCATCCCCGGTGTGCGATGGCGGCCTGGCCGGCCGAAAACGAAAGTGTGGAGCAGAGGGGGCGCTGGAATGCAGCGGTGATTGTGACCTTTAGCTGGCCTCCCTGGAGGATTTGTGACACTGGAGCAAGTGATCTGCTCCACCTAGGCTTGCGGGATGAGGCGGAGGCCCAGGGCCCGGGCCGAGGAGCCGAGTAAGCAGAGCGGCGAGACCGCGGCCGAAGAGGGGCCTGCCGGCGCAAAGATCCTGGAGGCTGGGTGAAGCAGCAGAACAGCCGCAGAACAGTCAGCAGGCTGGAAATCTGCCTGTTGGGGAAGGAGATACCCCCAGCCACCAGACCACATTGGTAACAAGCCGATCCAATCCGAGGAGACACCCCAGGTCTTGGGAACACTCCGGACCAGGCCTCAGAGACTGTGCAGGGGTGATGAGGTGGCCCTGAGCGAGTATCCACCTGACAATACTAAGGTATGGGAACCAAGAGCAACCTGGGTTTTGCGCGGCCAACAGGGAGTCCAGGGGCAAGGCAACATAAATACCAATATTAAGTAGTGAGGGGGAGAAGAGCTGAAGCCCCAGTGTCGTGACGGACGTCAGATTCCCCCTGCTGTGACGGCTTGGTGGTCCCAAGACCTGGTCAGGTGAACAGAGTGAGAGTTAAGTCTGGAAGGGTCAGGCGGGAAGATGGTGAAACCTAAGGACGCGGGCCCCACACAAGCTAACAAGACGGACAACTACGCCATCCAAAAACACGCTAAGCCTAATGAGGAAGGAGGGGCTGAAGAGCCCTCATTGGCGGCGATAATGGCCACAATCAGAGACGTCAAGGGCTCCTCAGAGCCGAAAATAGACTCAGTCTCGACTGAAGTCACGCTGATCAGAGCTGACCTTTCCAAATTAAGCAAGAAAGTTTTCACTGCTGAGACCCAAATTGCCCAGCTTCAATCCACGTCCAAACGCCTTGAGGCCCAGGTGCGTACGCTAAAACAGCAGGCCACACATATGGCTGCAAGGCTGGAAGACCAAGAAGGGAGGGCCCGCAGGAACAATATAAGGGTGGTTGGTGTCCCGGAGAGGGCCGAGTGCCCCAGCGTCGAGCTGTTCCTGGAAGACATCCTGGTTAAGAAACTGCAGCCCTTAAGAGTCTCAAAGTTCTTCTCCATCGGGAGAGCCCACAGAGCTCCGGGGCCGCCTCCAAAACCGAGAGCCCCCCCCCGCACGATTATTGCGAGAATCTTCAATTATCGAGACAGGGCTGCCATCCTCAAGGCAGCCAGGGCGAAGGGGGGCATTCACTACGAAAACACTTTGATCAGAATTTTTCCGGATTTCACCCTGCAGGTGCAACGACAAAGAAGTAGTTTTGACCCAGTGAAAAAAAAACTTAGGGCCAGAGACTTGAAATACATAATGCTCTTTCCGGCGTGTCTCCGAGTTGTGGCAGACGGGAAAACTTGGCACTTTACATCTCCTGAGGATTGGGATTAGCTTGAGGGCTGGCGCACTGTCGGCCGGGACAAAGGCAAAGGTCCGAAGCGTGGGCGAGGAGAGAGCATGGGGGGTAAGGAGATTGACGCAAGGGGAAGCCAGTCCCCGGAAGTCGAGAGCTCACCCACAAAGGGGCAAGATCACTGCTGAGGTAAGACTGAGTGGGTCCGGGGGTAATCATATAAGCAGTGCTGGTAAAAAGTGACGTAACCAAGCCAAAGGGATGGACTCTATTTGAGACTATGGGTCGGGGGCTCACCTTTCTCTCAATCCCCTCCCACTCCCCCCACCATACGGACACACAGAGACTATAACTCACTGTTGGGCTCGGACGGGAGGGCGAGAAATTGAGTTTGTTTTTATTGCCTGTCTTGGCGGGACGAGCTCCTCCCCAGTTGAAGTTCTGAAATGTTAGATGAAGGGCGACAGGTGCTCTGCAAGCTGGGCAGTTGGGGTATTAATATCCAGGTTTGCAGGGTGGGGGGAGGTGGGGATAGATGGGGTTGTTGTATTTCATTTTTTAAGCAGTCAATACAGTGAGCAGTCAGCCTGTAACAATAGGGACTGGGTTAGAATGGGAAGGGGTGGGGAGTATGACTCACGCCACCGCACAGCCAAAGAGACCCACCAGTACGGAAGTTCAGAACAACAATGCCAATGACTAGCACATTAACTAACTCTATGACGATATGGTCTTGGAACGTAAATGGTTTAAATAGCAGGTTGAAACGCATGATCACCCTACAATTCATTAAGCGCCATGCTCCTGATATTGTCCTACTCCAGGAAACGCATCTTAAAGGAAACCAATGTAAAGCACTGGATAGATTTGGTTATCCTCTGCTGGCGCATGCGGGGTACACTTCAGGCTCCAAGGGTGTGGGGGTGCTATGCAGGAACGCATTCCCTTTCATTCCTCAGAATACTTGGGCAGACCCCCTGGGCAGGTATGTGGTGCTAAGTGGACAATGGAAAGGCCAAACCGTTAACTTATACTCGGTATATGCCCTGCCGAAACTCCAATCTGCCATGCTGGATGCGCTAGGATCACTCCTATTAAAGCTCCCACAAAGTATACTAGCCCTGGGGGGGGGGGGATATAAACGACATACTCTCAGCTAAGCTGGATGTCTTGGGAGGTTTGTCCTCTGGGAGGAGGGTCAGGGCTCTGGGGGATTTCCTTAAGACTATGGGGCTGGGCGACGTCTGGCAACATCACCACCCAGAGCTGCGACAATACACTCGCCAGTCCGCGGCACACTGCAGTTTTGCACAACTAGACTATCTTATAACACACACATATGCAATGGGCCCGTTCAAAGACGGCAACCATGTGGCCCGGGGGATATCCGATCACTCTCCGGTGGTGGCTCTACTGGAGGGCTCCAGCTGAGAGAATGCCGTGGACCCACAGATTGACCTGTGGCACCTCCGGGACCCACACTTTAAGGACAGTGTTAGGGAATACGCTGACCGTTTTTTTATAGAGAACCAGGGTTCAGTTGACTCCAAGGTGACAATGTGGGAAGCATTCAAACAATGCTCAGAGGGCACGCGCAGGCGCAAATTTGGGCATCCATGAAGGAAAAGAAATTGAAAAGCACACAGCTTGAAAAGGAGATCCTGGACTTGGAGACCCCGGTGATAGAGCAGGAGGGGATTTTGAGTGAATTGAAGCACCGCCTCTCCCTTAGACAAAAAGAGCTGAGAGACTTGTTGGAAGGGGAAGCTAGGGCCCAGACGAGAGCCTCGAGATTCAGGGTCTACGAAATAGGAGATAAGGCCAGCAAGTTGTTGGCCTGGCTTGAACAGTGTGAGACTGCAGCGAGGTGGGTTTCAGAAATCCTGAGAGATGGGGGGAGATAGATTTGTGACGGGACAGGAAATTGCAGAGGCTTTTGCCTCATACTATGAAGGTATATATGCTTACACAGCGCAACACACCGAGGCGGACTGCTTGGACTTCCTTACGGATATCAGACTGTCGGGACTATCAATGGGGGAAAGGGATAGCTTAGAAGAAACTCTGACGGTGGACGAGATAACGCTGGCCGCCCGTGCACTATGTTCAGGGAAGGCCTCTGGCCCAAACGGTCTTCCAGTAGAATTATACAAATGCATGCTAGATAAGACGGTGCCTCACCTTCAATCGATGTTTCAAGAAGCCGAACAGATAGGGAGGTTGCCCCATGATCAACGGATAGCAATGATTGTTGTCATACCCAAAGAGGGTAAGCCCCCAACGTGCTGTGGGTCATACCGACTGATTTTGCTGCTTAACTTTGAAGCAAAGGTACTGGCAAAGGTTCTGGCAACGCGGCTGAACACGGTTCTGGCAACTCTGGTGCACCAGGACCAGTCGGGCTTTATGCCACATAGGGGTACTAGACTAAATCTCTGCAGACTATTTGGAATCCTTCATGTAACGGACCTGACCCCTTCGGTGCCAGCTGCACTCCTGTCCCTGGATGCCAGAATAGCATTCGATAGTGTGAAGTGGAACTACCTTTGGGCGGTGCTGGAGCGCATGTGATCCGGACCCAAGTTTATGGGTTGGATAAGACTGCTATACCAACAGCCGCTAGCCAGGGTGAGGGTTAAGGCAACAGTCTCAAGGAAATTCCCCCTGCAGAAAGGGACTAGGCAGGGATGTCCTCTATCCCCAATTTTATTTGCTCTGGTGCTTGAGCCGTTGGCGGCGTGGATCCGCCAAGACCCCCTAACATGGGGTATCCCAGTAGACGATGAGTGGGAAGACCGTATATCCCTGTATGCAGATGATATCCTGCTGTATGTACAGTGACCAAGGCAATCAATAGACCGAATTCTGCAAATATTCAGCATTTTTGGTGATTTCTCTGGCTATCGCATTAATTGGGATAAGTCCTTACTGTTCCCGTTGGCATGGGGATTCTCTAAATTAACCTCCAGATGCGAAGTCCCGGTGGAGTTAGTGGGGTTCAAGTACCTGGGGATACATATAACGAGAAATCCGCAAAGTTTTTATGACGGGAACCTGTTGCCCCAGTTGACCAGATTTCAGCAGGATGCCCAGAGATGGAAGGTACTGCCGCTGACCTTGATGGACCAAGCGGCACTATTCAAAATAATGACACTCCCAAGGCTGCTATATGTCCTGCAGAATGCCCCCTATTGGATTCCGACGCAATTCTTCCGCTTAATAGAGGCGGAACTACGCTCCCTGCTATGGAATGGAGGGGCATCACGAATAGCGCTCCGTAAGCTGCAAAGGGGCGTCTACAACGGGGGGTTGGCGATCCCAGATGTGAAATTATACTATTGGGCTTCTCAGCTGGTCGTGGTGAATGGCTGGGTGTTTGGTGATCGGATGGAGCCAGCATATGGCGTAGATAGATTATATATGGGAAACAGGGGATATAGCTCCCTGCTTTATGGCAAAGGGAACCAAGGACCTGCCAACATATACAAAAAACGTGGCCAAAATATGGTGGGAAGGTGCGAAATACCTGGGCTGGAGAGACAGACTGACAGAGATGACCCCCCTGTGGTCGGGGGACCAATTACCGGAGGTGACCAAGTTAAGGGGCTTCACCAAATGGGAACTACTGGGGCTGGGAAAACTGGGAGATATCTGGAGAGGCCGGGCCTTCGTGGCCTTTCAGGTCCTCCAACAAGAGTATGAGATGGGCCCAGGAGAGTGGCTGCGCTACCTGCAGCTAGGCCACGCGTTACGGAGACACATCAGGGAAGGGGAGGAACTGGCAGAAGCATCCCTCTAGAGGACAGATTGTTGACAGATCTCCTAGTAAAGCAGGCTATCTCATTAATATATAAAAAAAACTGGTGAATAATGCACCAGACCCCATGGGATTGTTGCGATCAGGGTGGGAGTGGGACATCGGCACACTGGAGGATTCAGATTGGGTGGAGGCCCTTCAGAGCCCCAGGGAAGTGGCAATAAGCTCTCGTTTCCGCCTAATTCAATTGAAGATCCTACATAGAGTATACTGTTCCAGGGGACTATTGCACCGACTTGGCAAGGCAGACTCAGCCCTATGCCACAGGGGGTGCAGTCAGGAGGGCACATTCTATCATCTCATCTGGGAGTGTCAAGAAACTCAGAAATAATGGGGCAGAGTCAGAGACATTATGCCACAGGTAACTGGGCTGAAGATCTCTATGGTGCCACAATGGTTCTTACTGAAGATATCCGGGGAAGAGGGCTGGCCTAGATGCACCAAATATGGCTGGTGCTGGCGGGCGTGGTGGCTAAGAATAACCTGGCCAGGTGCTGGGGGGCAGGGGCACTCCCACAAGTAAGGGACTGGCAAACAGACATGGACTGGTGCTGGCTAGCAGAGCGTACAATACACGAAAGTAGAGGATGTCCTAAAAAATGTGAAAAAATGTGGGGTCAATGGCGGGGCTTCAGGGGGCTGTGATGGGGTGCTGAACCTGTGAGCTGAGTACGGTATCCGTAAGGTAATACCCTCTCAGACAACAAAAAGATAATAATGTAAACAACTGGTCAAAAAATCACCTTTGTAATCTGTATCACTGATGTACAGCTATTTTTTTTTTGTGTTGTTGCAATAAAAAGATTATTTTTTTTTAAACAAAAAACAATGCGGTTGGAACCACACATGCCGTAAGAACGCAAGCGTTACCACACTTGCCTTTACCAGGCATATGCCTTTACCACGCAAGCCTTTACAACGATTTCCGTTGGAAATGGGGTAAAGGCATATGCGTGGTAAAGGGAGTCAGTGCTCTTGACATGGGGAAATGGGAGGTGGTGGGAGGTGTTGCAGACTTCCTGCCTGGATTTCCTGCTTCCTTCCTTCCTTCCTGCCTGCGGCTTGGTGAGTAGTTTCTTGGCTGGGGTCTGGGTTTTACGGCTCAGGACGCAGTGTCGGGGTAGTTTTTAGGGCTCAGGACGCGGGGTCGGGGTACTTTTTAGGGCTGGGGCCTGCTTTCACGGCTCAGGGCGGGGGGCTGGATTGTTTTTAGGTCTGGGGTCGGGGTAGTTTTTAGGGCTGGGGACTGCTTTTAGGGCCCAGGGCGGTGGACTGGGGTGTAACCTTTAACCATTCATTTACCTTTACAATTAATTTTGTTGTAAAGGCATGATTGGTAAAGGCATGCGTGGTAAAGACATGCATGGTAAAGAAGCGGTCGTGGTAAAGACCCCTTTTTTAAAGCATGCGAAGTAATCGCATGCGTCGTTCTGGCATACAACCCTTGCCTATCACCCATGCTCAGAGCTTTTATCGCCCACCAGCTTGCCTATTTGTCTGCTGCCAGCTGCCTGCTTGTATGTCTCCTAGGAACTTTTTCGGTCTGGTGACCCTGATTGTGGTTGTCTTCCTGCTATTCCGATACAATCAGCACCTCCTGGAATACTGTGACAGTGAGGTGGGGAGGAGGTTCAGTGGGTTGGCTTATCGCCCTGGCCTTTTAGCTTCTGGGTTTTTGCCCAGACTTAATTTTTTGTCAACTGCAGACAGGGTACTGTGATGTGTTGTACCTGAGCTAAAGTCACTCTGTGGTGACCGCAGTGGTGTTAGCTGACCATTGAGGGAAAAAAAGTGAGCCTGGCTCCCACGGAAGCGGCCCCATTAGATATGGGTGCGGTTTCTGGTCTGGCTCCTACTTTGTCTCTCTCTCCCCAGCTATGAAGGTCCTGCACCTTGCCCTGTTCCACGCTCAGTCTTTTCAGCCAGGAGATTTAGATCCATTACAATGGGCCCAGTGGGTGCAGTTGAAGCAGCACTTTTCTATGGCAGTACTGTTTGAGCGTTCTGCAATCAGTAATCAGTGTATAATAAATGCATAATCTGTACGTGAGGAAACTTCTGTCCAGCAATAGTAATCCTAGAACAACTGAGTTTCAAGGGGCTTTCGAGAAATGATGACATTTAAGAAACTATGCTCTGGGTGTGTAATTCCTTCTACACTGAATCAAAAACCGAAAATAAAGAAATCCACCTGTGGTAACAGAAGCTCTCTGCAGCATCTTTACAAATCCCAATCTTCTATTTCTTACTTTTTTACGGAAAATGCCTGTTGGAAAATGGCCCTCTCTTAAGGGTCACCCCAAACGTATTGCCTTCCTCCTCCTGTTTTTGCCGAATCCTTTTGTTAGCCTTAGGACTCTGAGAACTGTACCACTGTTAATCTGTGCTAAAGTGCATGTGCTTCTTCCCTAAACATGTGTGCAATTTGGTGTATACCGAATTGACCTATTTAATTTACTTGTAAGTTCCTTGTAAGGTGGAATACCATATATCCAGGGTCTGTAAGTTACATGCTACTAGTGGGCTAAAGCACTGATTGTGCCACCCACAGAAGCAGCCTTTCAAACCTCTCTTAGGTGTGCCACTGCAGTGCCTTTGTGTGCAGTTTACTGCCACTTCGACTTGTCATTTAAAACTACTTTCCAGGCCTTAAACTTCCCTTTTATTACATATAAGTCACCCCTAAGGTAGGCTCTAGGTAGCCTGATCAGGGAGCAGTAGCCTTTTGATGTTTCATGTTTGGAATAGTAATGATACATTCTCCTTCCCGGTGAAGTTGGATTTAATATTACTATTTTAGAAATGCCACTTTTGGAAAGTGGATATTTCTCTGCACTTACTGCTCTGTGTGCCTGACAGCCTGTCTCCAATACACGTCTGGGGTGGGTGACAGCTACACTTTGTGCATTCCCTCTAGACAGCCACAACAGAGGAAGGAAATGTGTGTCTGAGTACCCATCAACATACATCTGCATTCTGATGGCCTTGCCTGGGTGGGATGTAAGGGAGGCACTAACACTTCACTTGAATAAGCTGTGTCCTATTCCCCACACAAAGGACTGATTACCCCCAACAGATAGCATGGCAAACAGGACTGGGTTGAAAGGGATACTTGTGCACTTCAGAAAGTTGCTCTGAAGTCACCCCCGCAACAAAGACACTTTTGGGTATAAGTACTTGGTCTCTGACCCCCTAAAATCAGACACTTCTGGATCTTGAACTGAACCTCAATCAGAAGGACTGCTGTACTGCTTAAATGACTCAACCGGACTGCTGATCTGGAAGGCCTGCTTTTCTGTTTATTGCCCTTCTTTCTATTGCTCTCTGACTCTGCTGAAGGAGAGCTGGACTCTGCCTTCCCTCCAAGTGATCTTCAAGGGCATGTTGGCTTGCCTCCTCTTGCTTGAGACTCAGGGATATCAAAGTCTCTACCCCTGCTCCTGAGCCTGGCTCACTGGCAGTGGGCCAGGTACTTGCAACAAGGATTTCAACGCATCTCCTATCTGTGTGTAACAGAATCGGCGCATTGACCCGGTGGCGGGAGTAAAATCGGCGCATCGCTTCGGAACGACCGCTTTGCCTCCAGAAATTGATGCATCGGACAGTGTATCGCGACCACAGCAGCTTGATAAGATCGACGCATCCCCTCAACTGCGTGGCAGAAACTGGCACATCACTCGACTTCTCTCGACTCCGGCACCAGTCTTCAAAACTCATACATCGCCTTCACTGCATGGAGAAGATCGACGCATCGCATTGCTAGCAACCAGGAAAGGTACTTTGTTCACCAGGGCCTGCTTGGGTCCTCTAGCCAGCCTGCATTTCCATGAGGCCGGTCCAAACTTTGACTTTGCCCCGGGCCAGCGGGACCTAAAGTAACCTTTTAGTGCTACTTGGATCTAAGCGCTTTACTGCATTTATTCTTTGAAAATTCAATATCCCAACTTCTATTCATTGTATTTGTGTCGTTTTGGTCTTGTTTTGTTAATAATATAATCATAAATTTTGATAAACCTGTGTAGAGTCTTTTTATGGAGTATTCATTGCGTCACTGTGTGTGTGTTGCACAAATACTTTACACATTGACTCTTTAGATAAGCCTGATTGCTCCGTGCCAAGCTACCAGAGGGTGAGAACAGGTTATCTTTTAGTGTGTATTGAGCTTACCCTGACTAGGATTGTGGCATCTGCTTGGACAGGGTGCATAACTTTGCCAACTGGAACCCCAGTTTCTAACAATGCCTAAGACTGTTTCTTGGGAAGTGGCAGAAACTTCTAGTTCTTGCATCCCTAGGACTCCACTTTTGGTTATGCCTTCCTCGCCCCCACCTCATATATATTTAAAGGGGGTTAATCTGGGTCTTTGTTGGGAGGGTGGGGTACAAGAGCGCTTGGACAATATGCCCTGCAATTGTCCTCTGAAGAGACTTCTGCAGTTGACCTTCTAGCTCCTAATCTCGTTTCCATTCCTTCTAACACCCTCGGTAATGATATCAAAGATTGTACTCAAGATTGTATTTTATTTCTGCCCCAGGAGAGCCATTGTGGGGGGTTAGGTGAAATTTCAGACGTTTCCCCGTAAAGTGTTACAGTTGTCGATAGGGAGGCTATGTTTGGTGAAGATTTTACTCTGCCTGACATTGACCCTGATTTGAAAATGGAAGAAAGGGCAGTTTCATCCATCTGTGCGCCCCTTCCCCCAAAAGCGCTGGAAGAAGGGGGCCAAGCTAATGTAAATCCCTCCTTTTGGTTGTTGCATCAATCTTTACTTCCACTGTACTGTAGTTCATCTCCCCTGGGGGATGGGTCCCTCTCTGACTTAGATCATGATGTTTTTCTTCTGAGTACACAATTGAATAAAGACAATGGAGGAGACGGTTTTTCATCCTATATTTTATTCTGTATTGAAACATTTTTAGTTTCTTTTCTGTCTTTATCAGACAAAAAAATGTGTCATGCTCTGATGGTGTACTGAAATTATGTCCGCAATTTTATTTGAGAGGCAGAATGTAAATATGTGGGGCCTCTCTAACTCAAGACTCACTGTGAGTTCTAAGAAGCATATGAAGCGAAAGTCAGCAATGGCTGTACCTTCTGGAGGCGTAAAGTATGTATCTGTTCAAGTTGGCATTCCACTGCGACATGTGATGTCCCCAAAAAATGACTGTATTTTTGAAAATAAAGAGCTGTGTTTAGGTACGTTATCTGGGGATAATAATCAGAGCTTTTCCTTGGATGCAGCTAAGATAGAGATCTTGCCAATGCTTACAAAGTAGTTAAAAAAAGGCACTAAGAAATTGGGAAAGTTAAATGGATTAGTTCCTCAGGAGTAGGGTCAGAAGTGGGGCCTACCATTGCTAGTGCATCTGCTGGATTGCATAACTTTGAGTCGGTGTCTAATAGTGTACCAAGTAGTGTAATGATGAAGTGTAAGGTTGAGCCTACCCTAATAAGACAGAAGGGTGCTTTAATAAAAAGGAAAAACAAAAAGATAAGAAGAATCCCTAAGTGGAAAACGAATAAATTGCATTTCCCCAATAACTGTGATAGAACAAGTTTGAAGCAGGGGGTGTCAACGACATTGCTGTTGGAAGGTAGTGTTTTGACTGTTCTATCAAAGCAGATCCTCCCAAATGACAACTTCTCTGGAGTGGTGGTGAGAGCGGGGGTAGCTTTGGCTGGTTCCACTCTCTCTCTCCTCACCCCCCTCAGGGTGCTTCAATTTTTGCACTGAGTGCCTCACCTGCTCCTTCTGGAGTGGGAGTGGGATTAGGAAGTAAGGCTTCTTTATTCTTGCCGTAGGCAGAGGGGATGAAGTACTCCGGGGTTGTTAAAAACTCAGTTGGGCTGCTTAAAGAGGAAGGTTCCCTCTTAGGAGGGGTAAATAAGGGTTATCATGTGTCTTATCCATTAAGTATGAGAAATGATGAGCCTGGCACTTCAATAGCTCCTGCCATTAACCATCATCCTTTGCTTGAACATGGGGCAAAAACCTTTGTTCCGAGGGTTAGGGAAGCTGATTGGAACCTCCATCATGCCACTCACAATGGATTGTGGAGCAGAGCTCTTTGTCAATCGTTCTGGACTTCATCCTGGTATTTGATAACAAGTCTACTCCAGTGAATAGAAGCTCCATCCTGAATTCCTTCCTGGAGATAGAAGCTTTAAAGTTGGTGAAAAGTGGTAGACCCCTCTGTCTGCGTTGGCTCCTTTCAGGCGGCGCCGGGAAACCTTAGGGTAGCTGTGCGCCTTATAAAATTAAAATAACAATAACAATCATAAATGTGGCTATTCACTCACCTGCTTCGACTCCTTTTTCTAGAGTTCCCTTTGCTTCATTGGCTATTGCAAATCTGGTCGTGCAAAACTGTGATTTCTTCCTAAAGAGAAAGATTGATGTTGTCCCTGTTGTTGAGCATTTGGAACCCCTGGTCAACTACCGAATTTTCGAAAAGTATCTAAGTCAATGGTGGTTGATGCAGTGGTCCATATTATGACTGTATACAGGGGAATCCTAAAAGATATCGTCATTTCATTGGGGCAACATGACGAGTAATTAACTTTTTGCAGGGTTCTGTAGCTGATCTCCGTGCTTCTGAGTTTAAGGAGGATCTTCAGTGGAGTTGGGTGGCGGGTGTTTTGAATAACGCCTGCCCTTCATCTATGAATAATGAGCCCTCGAGGTAGCTCGGGTAGGCTACTACTGTCATGGAATATGGCCGGGTTGCGACATGATAACACAAAATGTAACTTTCTAAAGTTTCTTAATCCTTTAATTATATGCTTACAAGAAACCTGGCCATGTATAGAGTTTACTAGTAGTGGTTATTTTGTATTCTCTTGTAATGCAAGACATTATGAAAGGAGTCATGCTGGGGGGGGGGTGCGGGTGGCAATTCTACTTAAGAATATGGTTAACTGGAACCATACACACATCCATCGAATTTATGTCTGCTTGAAATTTGGTTTTCAAGAAGTGAGTATATGTCCATCTTTTTTCCTATTAACGAATGTGTATATTTCACCCGGAAAACCATTTGATTTGCTGGTGAGTTCACTATTTTCCTTTGTTCATGATAACACTATTATTGAAGATTATCCCCTGGTTATTATGATGGGCGACTTAAATGCAAAGGTGTCTAATTCTGCCTCTCTACTTTTGCTAATGTTGAAAAAGAAGACGTTTGGTCTATTCCGGAGATTTTGCTCCCAGATAAAATCAGAATGGACAAACGTGGATTTCTATTACTCAAACCTCTTGGAAAATGTGACTTGATTATATTAAATAAAAGATCTACCACGTGTGAAGTTGCCTCATATACTTTTCATTCAACTTCTACTTGATTATGCAATAGTTTCTTTTTAAATGTTGGGGCTTCTGAGAAATTTACTGTATTCCCAACTGATATTAGTGATCACAGTTTAGTTGGTACATCTATGGCCTTTGATCTTCAGGAACTAGTTCCAGGGAACCCTCGTTTGGGTAAGATTGGCTTCAATAAGTTGAATGGCCGTACCTTCTGGATAGCCATGAATATTGCAGCCTCAAGTGGTAAGATTGATGGAATTTGTGCTGGCCCTAAGGGACCCACATGGGATGATCCTACTTCCTCTTATGAGTCACGTATGGATGAGTTTCATAAACTGAGCTCTAAGGTCTTCAGTTGCTGAAAAGATGCAATTCTTCATTAAAGGTATTAAATCAGGAAATACGTTTCCTGAAAACAAACAGTACTTGTGATTCTCCTTGGTTAGACAGCAGGAAACTGGCCGTCTTAAGCAGATAAGATGTCATTGTAAACTCCAAGAGTGTAAGAGGGAACAAGATGTACTATGGCTCGATTTAAGAGTGGCCGCAAGCTCTGGGGATACTAGAAAGTACTGGTGTTTGATTGCTGAATAATATGACATGAGGGTGAAGGCACAGGCATTTTCTATCCCAGAAAATGTTTGGGCGGAATATATCTCTCAGCTGCAGCCAAGTAATACTGAGGTAGATGTTCCTGTGGAGCTTTGTGTGGATGAAGAGAAGTGTGCCTTATATGGTGCTCCCTCAGTAGACGAAATTTTGGGGTTTATAAAGAATGCTGGATCATCTGGAACTTTGGGCCTGATGAGGTTCCCATTGCAGTTATTAAAAATGAGGTTGCAGCATGGTGATCCTCTCTCGGCCAGCTATTCAATCACTGTTATTCTTTGGGAAAATCCCCTCTTCTTGGAAGGGTAGCATTGTTGTACCATTGTACAAGAAGGGTACAAAATCTTCCTGGCAAGTTTTAGGCAGATAGCATTGTTGGATGCTTCTGGCAAACCTTTTGCCAGGAGTTTACTTTGTCATTTGCAACAATGGGCCCATGATCATAATATTCCTCAGGAACAAGCTGGGTTGTTGCAGGGATTCTGTGGAGTCACGGAACTATGCTTGGGACATAGAACCTTAGTAGGCAGGGACTGAGTCATCCTACCACCTTAGTACCCATGAGTCCGGGACCGACTAGCTATAGTGTCTCACTTGCCCCCTACTCACTCACAGAGGAACAAGTGATTAGACACCTCAGAACACAGCACTCCCGACTCTCTCACGAATCACGGTTATGAGACACCATTTCACTCTCACACTCGTACTTGTCCACAATAAGATCTGACAGAGACACGAGAAAAGTTTAAAATATTTATTTTAACTAGTGTGCTCTAGTATGCAGTATACGTGCCACAATAAGTAAGAAGATGCCTAACACACATACGGTAAGCACAGTAAGTAATCCATCAAACATAAAAGGAGCTGTAATGATATTAGACAGGGTAGACTAACCCCCCTCCCTTTCTACAGAAGCAAAGTGATTATGTATCAAAAGATCTCTGGGTGTTTGCAGCGGACCCCGTACTTTAGCATGCACAGATGAACATTCTATATCTCAGGTGTAGTCGCGATCTCTTCTCTGAAAAGTCTCTCTCCAAGTGTGTATTTGCGTGTCTGTGCATACCTATATGACAAAGAGTATGCGTTCCCAAACAACAGCTGCATTCATGTGTTTTGTCTAGGTGCTAGAGCCTGACCAAAACAGAATAACAAGGGGCATTGTTGTTTGACCTTGTCTACAGTGTTTAGACTAAATCCCAGAAAAGAACAGAACACAAAAACAACGGCAAGTTCAGTGTGAATGTACAGGGTGGCACAAAGCAAAATACATGTGTATAGTAACGTGTGCAAAGCAGAGTGCAGAATGCAACGTGCTCATGCCAAATATGGGGAAAATTACAATGGGCCTGCACGGGACATATGACACCCTCCCCTTGGTCAGGATGGTAGCATCAAAGTGTCGACAGAAATCAGGAGATAAGCAAAACCAAAGCTTTTGAATAATAGGGCAGTTATTGTCTCATAGGCAGAGGCCATATCAATAAAAATGTAGAATAGGGGAAAAAGAAAAAATATATATATTTTTGCATCATTGTAATTAATTAAAGCATGTCGCCAGGGCCCACAATGTGGGATGCTAAGTGAAAAGCTAATGATTCCAATAAGAAATCTGAACCTTCAGAGGTAAAAATATCAGCCATCCAATTGAGCAAGTCAAAGGAACAAACATGCTCTTCGGTGCCAGTTGTCGATAAGACCATCATGGGATGCTGTGCTGTTGCACAGGGATCATCTCCAGCCAATGGCCAGAATGCCGGGTTATGAACGAGTCGCATGCCCAAGGAACATTCCTGGTAATGGGCCAGTAAGGGACTCATCAACAGTTCGAAATCCAGGGCAGCTTGTGGTGGCGTAGCCAGGAAGACGTCCAGAGCCTATTGAAAGGAGCACCGGATGCAATGAAACACCGGTTGCACCAGGAGAAGTAAGCACAGCGGAAGGTTAAACAGAACTCGGCATCCAGAGCGTCGAGGGGCAATACTCGAGAGAGCTGTAGCATGCACTCACGGTACAGCAGCAGCGATGTCTGCCTGGGAAGGACCACAAAGGAAGCATCCATTACGGAATAGCAGAAACAGCACTACGACGCCCAAAATCAAGACGAGCAGCAGCGGGAACACACCGAACATGCTGGAAAAATAGAATGTATAAAAGCTGGTATTACTCAAAAAAGAGTTTGAAAAGACATCAGGAGACCGGGGCCCACAAGTTAAAAAAGGGTGCCAGGCTCGCGGTATCAGAAGCATTAAATATTTGATTAATCAGTTCACCAAAATGTAGGGGGAGATTTGTGTTTAACAATGACTGTAGTTCACTGGAAGTTCTCGCCACCTGCAATTCGAAGGTCTCACGAGCTGAAGTGAGAGCCACTTCTTGTTGACACAATAATGCTCTGAGTATGCTTAGCTTATAAAAATCTGTTATCAAAGTCAGAATGGAACGCCATAATGAACTACCTACACTCCAGTGTAGAGGAGGAAACAGGACGTTGTTGCAGCAGGTGACTAACTGGGAAACGGATACCACATACGGGATTCCTGCCCGCAGATCGCAACAGTCCTGATTAATAAGTACAAGATATTTTCCATTTGAAAGCAATGTGATAGTGGGAATAATTACGGGAACAGGAGTTTCTTTTAAATAACAAGCCAAATTAGGGGCAGCCACATTACAGGCGCCACAAATTTTTACATGCTGACAAATAAGGGAATGGCCGGTAGTGGAGTTGCATTCCTCCCCTGTAAGGAAAATGTCTCTCTCCTCCCGTTGTCAAGGATACGTAAAGGGCAGGTACCGTAACTCATGTATGTAGTTGCTCCCAAGGGGGTTCGTATTTACCTGCTGGGAAATGTTTCATGCAGGCAGTAAACTGAAATGTTGAGATGGGCAACGAAATAACCCCATGTATTAACCAGACTGCTGAAGGTGTTTGTGCTATAGTAAAGGGAAGTTGTTCAAGTTTCTCTATGTGTAACTAGCATCCTTCAGAGCCATTGATTGCTGTTTATTTGTTAAACTAAAGGGTAAGAACAAAGCAGTAGAATTGAGGTAAAGCCAAGGAATGCATCAGTTTTTAAGTGTTTGGAGTGTCCAACTAAATGGCATAATTGATCTGAGTTGAGTCTGACCATGATACTATGTAGACACATCACTTTGCATAATATCAATGACAGATGATAAATACTAGATGACAAAGTAGTAATACTGTTATCTACTACAGCAAGAACTTTATCCAAATTATCTTGATCAATTTGGCGTAAACGTACTGCAGCTTCCATTTGCGACAATTTCCACAATTCATTATAAGCAGCATAAACAAATTGTTTAGAACGGGGGGATTTTGGACCCAAAAAGAAGTCAGACAGATTCTTGTCTTCAGATAGGAGAGAAAGATGTTGTTTCACTGCAGAAAATGTGGAATGTTCTAGCATTGTTGGCATAATTTACCCACGGAGTAAGTAGTAACAGTGTTAGGGTGCGTGGATTGTGAATATCGGGGATCAGGTCTATTTGATTTGAACCCAGATGTGGAGTTTGAAAAACGAGCATGACAAAAATTAGTGTCTACCGGCCATTCTAACCACCTACCCAGAGCCATAAGTGAGGAATTAAATGTACTGTTTTGTATCATACTATTTAGTGGGTCTTCAGTATAATTTGTATAAGATTGCCAATCATCAAAAGGGGCAAGGGATGGAATAATTTGAGTATTCAATTCTTTTATTTTTGCTAATCCTAGACAAGTAATCTGTTGGATCGTGTCATTTAGAAAAATTATTTGTGTAGGTATGATACATGCACGAACTAGAGATTCTGGACCTCGGACTTGGCAGGACTTATTGCCCCAAATAGATTTCAAGTCAATATTGTCCTTCCAATAATCATAGCCTTTCAGGGCTAGTTCCTCCATGAAGGACGATGTATAGATTAGCTTGGTTTGAGTAAGCATATATGTTTTTGAAGTAGTAGGAACCAATTTAAAATAGGATGATTTTGGGTCTGAAGCATTATAACCGGTGAAATAGGTGTACCTCCTCTTTTGTGTTTTTGAGCTACCCTGAGGTGAAGTAGGGCATTGCTCCCATTGAGTATAGTTATATTGGGGGCGCTGTCCATTTGTTCTATGCAAAAAATTATGTCTATAATGTTGATAACAGAACAATTTGGCATAGTTAGCGGAATTTCAATATAAATCCTCAGATTCAAACACAGTATATTATTGCAGCTCAGAAAAGATCGAATTCATAGTATCAACATCCCAATTATCCGAATGCAACCCAGGCACTATTAAATCACCCATGGAAACTCGGTACACATATGGTATCTGCAGGGTCTCCGTAGGACCAAATATATCGAATGGTACTTTATCCCATACAATTCCATCAGTGACTGGGGCCGCTGAAATGTTTATTAAGGGACTGGTCTCTTCATCGTATGGGAGGAAGAATGTGGGGCCAACACCCCGTCAACCAGTTCTGCAGCAGAACGTTCTGGGAGGTAATGGCCGTTGATCAAAAGGGAAAACTGTCAGGAATCCAATCAACATGAACAAAAATACCATTGAAAACACAATCCAGGTATATATACACAGTGAAACCAGATAAGTGCATTTTAACCAGGAGATGAACACAAATCCACGCTGGTAATGGATGCAAAACAGAAGACAATGAAGAACTGTCCGAAGAAAAATCATCTTGATCGATATAGTAACCAGAAGAACTCAGCTGGAACAGAGGAGGCTGCGATTCTTGATGGATACTTGGTTCTTATACTGCAGAAGGGACCTCAACTGGAGGATCAGAATAAACAATTTCCATTATGGAGTGTGAAGTAGGCGTAACAGGTACCAGGTCAACTGAAGACTCGATATCCCCCTCCTGCAGCTGGAGAGAATCAGCAAGGAAGGTGCTCACTGGCTGTAAAGCAACATTCTGTGTTGGGACACCTCTAGGCATACTACTTAGGATTGGCCATATGGTATAACTTAACATGATCATTGGAAACGAAGTGATTTTCTTTGTATCTGGGAAGTGGAGGTAAAATCACAGTTCTGGTACCCTGAAGACCATGCACTGGAACAAGAGCATGATAGGAAGGACCAAATTTTTTCTTGATCGCCACCTTTTCACGAACCAGATCACCAACTTTAGGAAGCCAGCTAGAAACAGGAATCTGAACATATGCATCCAATGGGAGAGTCTAAGGTAAATGATTGTTAGCCAGAGCATCAAAACCTCTTTGTAGACCCTGTGAGACAGCACAGTGGTTATCTATGTCAAAGGTTGCGGCAGCCCCCACAACATCTAGACCATCAAGGTCTGGAACATTGTGAGAGGGATGGGCGGAAAGTAAAGCGAGGAGGTCTTATGTGAGGCTGAATGATGGCGTCATTTATTGGAAATAAACAAAGGGAAAAAAAACAATCCAACAGAAAAGTCCGATATGGTGGGGGTACGGGCGTCTTCCGCTTCTCTGGCGTTGATGGTGGATCTTCCTTTCCTTGTAGGGCGACGATGAGGCACAACCTCCAGGGTATGAAGCAAAAACAGAGAAAAGGAGAGAAGGCGGTCAACGCAGCTGTCCTTTAAATGATCGACAACGTGAGGTGTCTCACGTTCCACCACCGTAGTGCAAAAGGAAATAGGAGGGGAGTGAGGGGAAAACAAAAGAAAGAACGTGGAGAAAACAGGTGAGGTTAAAGAAACAAATAGGCGGAGTAATGTTGCAACCGCAACAGAGCAAAGCGATCGCAACAGAGCAAAGCGACCTCTTTTCTTCTGGCCTGATTTAAGACTTTGGCTCCTTAGTAAATCAGGAGTATCTGCAAGTCCCGTGAACACGCGTGCGTGTCTGACTATTAACCAACCATGTGGTTCTCACAGACGTGTGGAAGTGCTTATGCGAATCTTTCCGGACGTGCGGGAGAGTGACAAGGGGGTGACGGAGCTAGTGAGGTGTCAGGAAAGAAACATGCCCGCTATACTACCCTGTGTCCCTGGAGTCCCGTAGACTCGCCTCCACCCTCCCCTCGTTGTACGATCCCCTGCCCTGTCCCACGTACCGCTGTGGCCGCAGCTCTCTGGAGCTGCGGCGGCGTTGAAGCGACCTCCGGAGGTGTCCACCACTCTTCGGACCACTCCTCCCGATCGGCGCTGCCTCCTTCCTCGTCTGGCGGGGAGTCCCCGTCTGCTTCTCGTCCTGGCTTGCGGTGTCCTTCCGTCATCTCCGTCCTCACTCCCTCCTTCGGCGTTCTCGTCCCGGTCTCTCCCTCGCTGGCGTCTTCCAGGTTTCCAGCAGGAGCCTCCGCCTCTTGAGTCCATGAGACCTCTTGTGATTGGCGGCCGTCTAGAAGGGGGCATTCCTGGTCCTGTGTGAGAGAGGGGCCGAATGCGTTTAACCCTTTCCAAGCTGTGCCATGGCCGGCGAAAGGCATCCTCGTTATTTTAAGGGGTTTAAAGTGGGGCACAGGCGGGGTGATATCCTGGTCTTCCTCAGAAACATATATCTTGATGTCAAAAAGCATTTCGTACGGTCTGAACGGAAAGCGCCACAGGCATAAGTCCCGACAAAGACCTGCAAATCTTTAATAACAGTTCGAGTGACATATGACAGGGTTTAAGAGGAATCATAGCACACTTGACAATATACCTGTCCTTCAAGCAATAGTCGAAAAATATTCTCTCTCTCGGGGTATGCCTGTGTACACAGCGTTTACCGATTTCTCCACAGCATTCAAGAGAGTTGATCATTGGACACTGCAGAGGAAGCTTATTCATCTGGGTGTACTGCACCATCTTTTGGGTCTTATTATGAAATTGCACTCAGACACCTGGGGCCAAACCTTTATGGGTGGGATGCAGGGCCTATCCAGAAGGGTTAAAACACAAAATGATCTTAAGCAGGGATGCTTGTTGGCTTTCTCTGCTGTTCTCCCTGTACTTCCATGACCTTCCAGGCACTTTAAATAAAGTGAAGGTTGGTCCTTCAAGAATTGGGGCAATGTCCATTAGCTCCTTAAGGTATACCGACGATGTAGCCATAATGGATTTACCTCCTAATGGCTTGCAGCGTTGTCTTGTACTGTTGTCGAAGTATGCAAAAGCTCACTTGTTGAAGATTAACATTTCTAAAAGTAAAATCTTGATTTTTCGTAAGGATGGGTTAAGAATGAAGTGGAAGTTTAATTGGTACTTAGGTATGGACAAAAAAAAATGGATTTGTATCTTTATCTTGGTAAGGTTTTTTTCTAAGAATGGGTGGGATGTTGATCATATGAAGCTTTGTTCAACCAGGGCCCTTTCTCAGGCAAATGCTTTGAACAGATTATGCAAAATGTGTGGGAGATGTCATTTTGGGCATTTGTCAGTTTATAGGGTAAACATCCCCCCATCATTATCTTATGCATGTGAAGTGCTGGATAAGAGTCTCTGGCATTCCTTTGAGGGGACTGAGGGTCAGATCTTTCACCAGAAGTGGAATTGGAACACACTTGAAGCACCTCATGCTCTGCGTTTGGAGTTTGGTTTACTGTCTTCCTACTCCTTTTCCTTGGCGGCTGTTTTGAGGTGGGGGAACTTGCTCCTCTGCAGAGAAGAGGGAACACTACCGGCAGCCTTAAAGCTTAACATTTTTTCTTTTCAGATAGAAAGGTGTGTTTTTAGGTTCTTTGAGCGGCCCAAAGACATTTTTTGGCATGACTTGAACGTAGATTTTCCTATGCCCAAGTACGCTCTGAAGTGTTTTATAAAGGACTCTTTGTTTAAAATAAGTCTGGCTAGAGACATTGTCTTACGCCAGTCAAATTCACGCAATCAAGAAGTTTAAGAGAATAATCTGGGGAATAAACCTAAGCCTTATTTAATCTGGAACTTGCCCCATGGGATCAGAAGATTGATCATTTTACTGAGAATTGATCTGCTCCCCTTACATGTCATCACTATTATCTGGGATAAAATCCCCAAAAAGGATAGAAGTTGTGAGTGATGCCAGTTACATATCCAATATCTCAATAATGTACTTTTCGTTTGTCCCATGTTACAGAACGTTCATCGTCATATCTTTAGGCCCTTGTTTTTCAAATATAACATGCATTCTGCTATGGAGGCTTGCAAATATCTAATGTTTCCACTGAATGAAATGTCCTGTACTAAGATTTATCCTTTTTAAACATTTATTAGTGTTTTGGGATATCTCTGGTGGATTATTGTAATATAATGTATGTCGCCCTTAATTAAATGTCTGTTTCTTGAATCTGCATGGATGCATCTTGCTGCATCTAGAGGCATTTTTACACCTTCCATGTTGCTCGACACATTGCTCAAGGTTAGTGTTATATAGCGGACAACTTATTTTTACACGTGGTTTTTAAAGGTTCGCGAAATTTGCATACTTTATGTTGCCTTATGCACGATGCTTCTTCTTTAAGGTTGCATCTACAAAATTCTAGTATGCAACAATTGAATTATGCATGATGTCACTTTTTATGATTGCACTTTAAAAAAATATATATTTTTATTGAGCCGAAAAAAGCAAATACATTTAGTTTAAAAAAAAAAAAATAAGACCGAGAGAAAGGAGAACCTTTTCCAATTCATTTCAATCCAGTCCAAGTCAATTCGCCATGATGTATATAAGAATTCTCATTATTGGCTTGGGACAGTACAAGGTGCAGTCAATATTTAAAGTGCAGAGTGCAGTATTATCGGCACGGCCTAGTCTATAACATCTGTTCAACTCCAGAAACAATCACTATCACAATCTTTGGAAAAACATGTGTAATTGGCAATTAAGGAAACAAAAGCAACACTCAGAAATATCAATTACTAAACATGTTCACTCAAAGTGCTATATTTACGGTAAAACCAGGTTAAAAACATCTGTTCTAATCCATGAACCTTGATTATTAACCAGTGTAAATAGTAATTATGGTGTAAACATGTTACTACATAATATCGATTACTAAACAAGCAATATTTTGTTCGAGGCAAATATATCTCCTGGGAAGAATTAATAATGAGGAGCGATCATCAATGTGTACCACATTTTTTGTAGTTTTCACCAGATTAAACATTTTTTGCAGGTCAAAATAAAAAGTAAAAGCTACGACTTCCATACAATCGAAGAGCTCTGGTGAAGAGCAGGTTGCTCGGAATAAGGAATTGGTATAGACTGCTCCTAGATCTCTCTAAACCGTTTGATTGAACTAATTTTCTTCCCAGGGTAGGAGAGAGAACACAATGCTACCTATCAGAGAGAGACTGGAATGCTATTGCTGAGATAGGACATAAATCTCTCCGGGCAACACATTTCAAAAGAATGTCATTCCTGTCTAGATGGATGACATATAACCCAGAAATGTTGCATAAAATGTATCCAGTGGTCTCGAATGATTGTTTTCGTTGCAAACCACAAGAAGGAGGTTGGCTTCACACGTTTTTTTCTTGTCCTCATCTTGTTGATTTTTGGCAGAAGTTGTTTGAAGCAATCAGTCAGGCTATTAAGACAACAATAGTCTCAGAGGCCACCCTCGCAATATTTGGCGTCTCAAAAAAGAGCTGTCAATTATCAAAAGGTCAACAATATTTTATTTCAATAGCTATGACGATTGCACGTTCTTTTATCCTCCAGTACTGGAGGACCGTTAAGGTCCCGACAGTCCAGGGCTGGAAGGTGAAAATGTGTTGCACCATAAAATTTGGGAAAGCATATGCAAAGCGCGTGGGGGTGGGGAGGAGGGGCTTCAAAGATTTAATACTATTTGTCAATATCTCAGAGATGGTTGCGATCTGGATTAAAGTGCTATATGGTTTCCCTCATCAATATGGCACATTAGGCTTTTAGCTGGTGCTATCTTAACTCTGCATTCCATTGCACAGATTTTGTATGCTAATGCACTTTATTCATAAAGCACTTATCTAGAAGCAATACATTTTATGAAGTAAAAATATTGCTAATTCAAAATAAGTTGAGTAGTATGACGAGAAGGGGATGAGGAGTAAAGATAAGGACAAAGAAGGCAAAAGGGAGGAAGGACAGAAAGGGCAGAAAGAGAAGGAAAATCAATACAAGATGTACATGATTAGTAATCAGTATTTTGTTGAAGCACGTTGGCACTTTAATTGTTATTACACATGTTTTTCTAAAGATTTAATAGTATATGTGCATGGAACAGAACAAAGTTTTTAAACCTGGTGTTTCCGTCAATATCGCAATTTGAAGAAACATGTTTAGTAATTGATATTTCTGAGTGGTACATTTGCATTTTTAATTGCCAATTGCACATGTGTCTCCAACAATTGTAATAGTGTCTCTTTCTGGAGTAGAACTGATGTTATAAACTAGGCCAAGCCGATAAATATTGCACCTTGCACCTTTAATATTGCTTGTTTAGTAATTGATATTTATGCACTTATAAGATTTTGTTTGCAATTTTTGTATATCTTTTGCGACACTATGCACGCTGTCACGCTATAAAGGTCAGAAAAAAATGCATTGTTGGAAGTCCGTTTGTTGAGCCTTATACATTTTTTATGCAATGGGTTGGGGAGCTCATATTTTTTATTGTGACTTTACATGGTATTATTGTTCTTATCACATCACGTTATGTGGATCTTCGTTGGAGTTCTACATGTTAAATAAACCTGAACTTGACATAGTTGCCTTCTTTTATTTATTTTTTTAGTTACTGATCCAAGAAACCGACACAGAGGGTGTGGGGTGTGGGGAAGCAACGGGGAGAAGCACTCAGGTGATGAGAGTTTGTGCACTCTCATGGAGTGCTTCACGGAAAAGAAAAAAAGTATTGCTTAAAAAGCAAGCAATGGAAGCTTCCATACCAGTCAATGCCTCTCTGCACAGACAACACAGATTGCCAAGCTGGGGCACTAATAAAAAGCATGCAAAAGAGAGTGACAAGGAAATCCAACCAGTGGTAAGCAATGGGTGGGCTCAGAAACCCTCCAAGTACTTGGTAAGCCACACCAGTACCACCACCAATACCAGTACCACCACCACCAATACCAATATCACCTCCAATACTAATATCACCACCAATACCAGCACCACTACCAATACCACCACCACTTCCACCACCACCAATACCACCACCACCAATTACACCACCACCAATACCAATACCTACACCACCAATACCAGCAATGCCACAACCACCAATACCAGCACCACCAATACCAGCACCACCAATACCACCACAACCACCTCAGTGCCTCTTGCTCACTAGTAATAGCAGGGGCACTTTACGAGGCCGGAGCTGCAGCCGAGGCCATCACTCCCTCCCTCCCTCCATGCCTGCCATAAAGCACAGCCCATCCTGCACCAGGAGGTGAAGCCAGGGACCTACTACAGCTGGAGTGTTTTTTATTAGGCCAAAGATAGCAATGACATTACGCAATGCCACACTGCACACTCAAATCACGGAGAGAGCAGGAAATAGCCCCCCCCCGCTCTTCCTCCTGAGCCGGGACATTGTTATCACAGAGCGAAAGGTGTTGGAGCGCTTTGTAAGTGTTTATTGCTCGGATCATATGTAACTCTCACTTCACACTTTGTGTCTGTGTAATTTACAACACTTACACATCTTCTTCACTGCACTATTTATCACTTATTTGAAGACGTCGCAGGCCGGTCTCTTCCTCTGATATTTACAATCTAACAAGCAGTCGAGAAGGCCCTTTATTGCAATGCAATAGGTCTCGCATTTGCAGAGTTTAAGCTATTAGTATTGTAAATGACAATGCCTTTTATTTATATTTTAAAACCCAAAACATAAATGAAAGGCATTGTCATTTACAATGCCAATAGCTCAAACTCGCGTGAATACGAGACCTATTGCATTGCAAATGCTTGTTATGTACTATCATCAGTTTGCTACATCGTGTCTTTCTGGAGGGAGTGGTGAAACACTGAGTGTTGACCAACTTTACCAAATCAAACAGTACTAAAACACAATCCTCACCACTAAACATCCAGCGGACGTTTGAAGTTCCAATTTCTGAATTAGGCAGTTGGTCTTTTCCCTGTCTTTGTCATTGGGAACTTTGCCATCCCTATTTAAGTCACATGGGATCCCAGTCATATTATTTCAGGGTTTCCATTTTCTAACATCAATAGTGTTGTCAATTGTTTCTTTCTGTCTTGATTATGGTAGGAGCCTTTACTTCCCTTTGCGAAACAAGTCAGTTGCAGGATGTCGAAGAGCCCAAATTGCTGCTCCAAGATTCCTTTTCCAGCTGAGTAAATATGACCCTGTTTTATCAGCCTTCCTTTTTTCACTGGGTGCTTGCGGCCAACTGCATCAAGTTCAGGGCTCAGTGCCTGAGGCAGTTTTCAAAGCTAGGATCTCTCTCTCTCTCTGCTCTCAGTCAAGTTGTCACTATTTTCCAGGTTCATTCAACAACTGCCTTCTAAAGATCTTACTTATGAAACAACTGCGGGCTGGATTATGTAACAGAGACCCCAATGGGTATTGTGAGGGGCAACCCTGCAAAGAGGGACCAATCACCTGGTTGGATAAATGAGTTTATTTACAGGAAAGGAACACTAACAGTGCCTAATGTGTTTAGGTATTGGGTAACAGCACTTACCAGTTCAAGCCTCTAGACAGTTCATGCGCTGTCTGTTGCAAGGCATATTGGTGGTGGTGGTGGTATTGGTGGTGGTGGTGGTATTGGTGGTGGTGGTATTGGTGGTGGGGTATTGGTGGTGGTGGTATTGGTGGTGGGGTATTGGTGGTGGGGTATTGGTTGTGGTGGTATTGGTGGTGGTATTGGTTGTGGTGGTGGTATCAGTGGTGGTATAGGTATTGGTGGTGGTACTGGTATTGGTACTGGTGGTGGTATTGGGGGTATTGATGGTGGAGGTGGTATTAGTGGTGGTGGAATTAGTGGTGGTATTGGTGGTGGTGATGGTGGTATTGGTGGTATTGGTGCTGGTAATATTTGTGGTGGTGGTGGTATTGGTGGTATTAGCGTTTGTATTGGTATTGGCGTTTGTATTGGTGGTGGTGGTGGTATTGGATTGGTGGTGGTGGTATTGGTATTGGTGGTGGTGGTGGTATTGGTGGTGGTGGTATTGGTGGTGGTATTGGTGGTGGTGGTATTGTTGGTGGTGGTGGTGGTATTGTTGGTGGTGGTATTGGTGTTGGTGGTGGTATTGGTGGTGGTGGTGGTATTGGTGGTGGTATTGGAGGTGGTGGTATTGGTGGTGGTATTAGTGGTGGTATTGGTGGTGTTATTGGTGGTGGTATTGGTGGTGGTGGTATTGGAGGTGGTATTGGAGGTGGTATTGGAGGTGGTATTGGAGGTGGTGGTTTTGGTCGTGGTGGTATTGGTGGTGGAGGTCTTGGTGGTGGTGGTATTGGTATTGGTGGTAGTATTGGTGGTGGTCTTGGTGGTGGTAGTATTGGTGGTGGTGCTGGTAGTGGTATTGGTGTTGTTGATGGTGGTGGTGTTGTTGATGGTGGTGGTGTTGTTGGTGGTGGTATTGGTGGTGGTGGGGGTATTGGCGGTGGTGGTATTGGCGGTGGTGGTGGTATTGGTAGTGGTATTGTCGGTGGTGGTGGTGGTGGTGGTGGTAGTGGTAGTGGTATTGGTGGTATTGATGGTGGTGGTGGTATTGGTGGTGGTGGTGTTAATAAAATAGGTTTTTGAAAACAACCCGTCAGGTGGCTTTAGTACAGATGACATGTAACATAGATGTGCTGTTGTCCGCTCCAGCCCATTAGCACAGGATTATTTGCCACTTGGAATTCCCATGACTTAATTCGCTAATCATTTCTAAATCCATTTTAGTTGGGGGGTTGAAACAGAAACGAGATAATGCTGGGTTAAAGTGAATGAAAGCAGGCGCCCGTGTTACTAGGCGTCCATGCTGCTTAAAAAACCACAAGAGGTTTCAGCTGAAGCAGCGCATGTCCGGCCTGCAGTATGAGAAACTCAATAAAGTAAATAGTGCTTACAGACTAAATAACAGGTCCTTTGTAACAACCAAAGTAAAGGGGCCAGTCGCCATGGGAGGGAACAAATTAAGACAAGGCCATACTAAGGAGGGACTAACAAGCCTATTAACGAATTAGAAGGCAGCATTTACGAAAGACAATGACTCAAGCCAATGACAAATATGGGAGGAGACTGGGCCCTGCTTCTCTCCCCTACTCTACTACAGCAGTCTTGCAGAGCGAGCAGCGCATGCGCCTTGCCGCTAGGCTCGACCTAAAAATGAATGGTGGAAGCTGCATATAAACATCAATCTTCTGGATGCCCTCATGAGTTCGTAATTACATGAGCTGTCAACAATTACATCAGTTGCGTATGAACGAAACAGACAGAAAGTTAACATTATAGCTTAGGCATCCTGAACAACAAGGAGCCCTAACTGATAACTCAAAATGACTTCTTATTACTGGGGAGTAAAAATGGATATACATGCAGTGAGGGAGAGCTAAGGCACAGAAGGAAGAGATAACTTTAGCAAAGTGGTGCAAGAGCTCGGAGGCAAAGAGCAGAGGAAGAGTAAACAGGTAAATGGGAGGAAGATTAAAGACATAGGCTGGTCAAAGGCACATATTTGAGAGGAACCGAGTTAAGAGCAGGAGTTCAAATGAGAAAGAGACACATGCACAAAGTGGCGGCTAGCTTGTACGGAGGGCGGTGCGGCAAGGGGGCACAAAAAAAATACATTCACTTACCTTCACAGCATGACATGATTCCTCTCTCTGGTGTCTTCCACAAAGCTTCTGATGCAGGAAACTGCACTACCCAATGCTGGCGCTGCTCTCACAGCATGAAAGCAGTGCCAGATTGGCTAGAGCAGACTCTCCCAGCGCTCCTAAGAGCACTGGAGGCCTGTGCTTTCTCTAGGTTACAGAACTTTAAAATGCGCATGTCTGGCCCAAGATGGCCGGCCAAAGAGACATGCACATTTTAAAGCGCACAGCTCCCTGCTGCTGCCACTCGGCAGCGCTGGCCAGGCACAGTCATGATGCCTAGTTCAGGACGGGTTGCTGAAAAATAAAATGGTAATAAATAAACTTTATTACTATTTCATTTTTCAGCTCTGGGGCTTGTGGGACTACGCTCCTCCGCTGAAATGGAGGAGCCGCCCCTGCATGCACACAGAAATATTTCAAAAGACCAATGAAGATGGATATCAGGGGTGAGGACATTGGGAAGGATCACAGCTATGGCTGGGGGAGAACATACACCCAAGTTAGAGAGAATACAAACACAACTGATAAACCACACAGAACGCACGCCTATGTCTGTTGATGATCTGTATAGCTGTACCACAGACCCATCAAATCCTGCAAATTGTATTATATATAGCATGGGGAGTTGATTGGCGTCTGTCTGTAAGAACAGCTTACCAATCACTTCCTTGCATAACATTTTTAAACATGTTGACTACCACACACATTCTCCAAAAACGCAATCCTAACATCCAAGGCACCAATTGGAAGCATTTAACAAAGATATATATAATGATACATAACTAACAAATCTAATGAAAGGATTTTTGGGGTGATGCATTGCTTGTAAGGGTACAGACCAGAACCTCTTTGCACATCTATACAGGTGTCTTATACCGGCATTCAGATCTGGGTACCACCAGCAAGTTCCATTGAAAAAAATAGTAATAAAATTGGTCAGTGGCCACAACCAGAATTACTTAGACTTCTAGGATTGTTTCCTAAAGCATGGGTCAATAATTTACGTAATTTGATAATTTTTCTAACTGCATATGGCATTTTTCGTCATTTCGAACCTTCCAGTGTCCAAACCAGCCCCTTTCCAGTACAATCTCAAGCATATATTGCTCATGAGACTCTTTTGCCAAAGAGCAGGATATGCAAATAAAAGGTCACACAAATCTCACGTATACAGCAGCGCCATCACTAAGGTTATACAGACTTTAGGGATTCAAGCATCTGAGGTACCTAAAATGTTAAAAAGATCCTACAGCTTCAGACAGCAGACCTACCCCTTAAGTAACCCAGACCTTACATTCCACAGGCAGCATTTGCATACATTAATAACCTTTTGGCCACTTGGAATTTATCTCACCTATCCAACTTTCCCAGGTTTCCAGGTGCTGTAGGTGGGGAGTGAGTTTAAGGGGATGTAGGATGTGAGATTGGGGGAAGAATAGTCATAAGTGAAACTGTTTAAGTGAAAAGCCCTGATGGGGAGGAGATGCCCCAGCAGACGTGCAACGTTTTACATGATTGTTATCGAGCTAGGCCGTGGAAGCAAGCCCTGTAGGGCAATGTGCCTCTTTTCAAGCCCTTTGTGAGGTGGCAGGCCCCTGCAGAACATATTTGTTTTTTTAAAAGTTTTATTGAGGGGATAGGATGTGGCGTATCGACCAGAGCTGCCGACTCAGGAGCTGGGGATCCAGGTTGAAGTCTCGGCATCGGCGCAATATCCTATGATTCTGAGCAAACCACCTAATCTCCATGTGCCCATGGACAGCGTCTGGATACCCTCACGAGTGATAAGCCACACTTTATAAATCTACAAACTTTAAACTTACCAGCCTGCTTTGTCCTTCTAGTATGGCAATCCCAGAATTGTTGGCCTACTACATCTATAGTAATGTTGGACTATATCCATAATGAACAGACTACAGTCATCTACTATATACTGTCATCTGTAGACATAGTAAATGGACTACTGTCTGCTACTAAATCTATTTAGTAGTAAACAATGATCTAGTTACTATAAACCGAGTTAACAAACACTTTGCTAAAGCCCACAGCTGACAGGAGATCACAGGCATTCTAGTAAAAAATAGTTTCAAAAATCTGTTTTGCTCTGAAGGAGCCTGATCTATCTTGTATGTCTTGAAAAAACATACTGTCCTTTAGTGAGTTGCTCTCAACATAATGCTCTGCCTCCCCACCAGGAGTTGGAAACAAGCATTAGCAAAAGCAATAGGTCAGGCCTTGGAATGTGGTGTGGTGGTTATTCTATTCTTGTAGTTTTGATTGAAAGCATATGCCATAAAATTAAAATGAAGAAAAAAACATGCTGCCGTCTAACTGTGGTGACCATATGCTTGCAATAAAAATGTAAATTGAAAAAAATGAACTGTGGTATGCGATTTTAAGATAACAATACAGATGCTTCCAGGCAGGCAGGTGTACTTAGAACATTTATAATGAATATCACAGGAATATATGATTCTCATTGGGGCAAAGAAAAAGAGATGCAGCAGACTTCCCTGCGATTTATAATTTTGAGTTTGTCTGTGAGAAAAATTCTTAATTTGATTAAGCAAAGAAAATAAGTGTGCTCTACGTTTACAGGGCTGTGGCTGCATAAATGCTGAAAGTTTGATACTTCAGGTATCAGCTATTGAATTACTGTACTAAAAAACACAATCCTCTAACTTAGGCCCAGATTTACAAAGAGTGCAAGCAACGCAGCAAGTAAAGTTGCTGTGCTCTGTTGCATTAACTGGAAAGACCAGAACTGCGTCATATCTACAAAGATATAGTGCAGTTCTAGTCTCTCAATGCGCTGGTGCACTGTGAGCAGCCTAGTGCCAATGCAGGCACCCTTACGCCATAGTGAAAGGGTGTCTATTGTTGAGTATAAAGCACAAGTTACTAAATTGTGTAACGATATATCTGTAAGAGACAGTAGTTAGTGACAGATTCCTTACCTTAGAATATCCCCAGGCGTCAGGCTGGATCCGGAAAGTTTTTGCGTAGCAGTACCCTTGCGCGTCGGTAGGTGGCGTCGTGCGGCTCCGCGTCCGTCGTCGGCGTCGTGATCGCCGGGATGACGTCGCGGGCAGTACTTAGACGCCGCCCCTGCGCGCTGACGTCAGTTCTGTACACGACTTTCCGCGCCAGGAACGCAGAGCCATGCAAGAAGCTGACATAGGTGTCTGAAAAATACTAGGGCCCTGAAAGGGATGAACTTAACCCTAGAAATCAGTTCGCAGAACGGGGAGGATGGATGGGCGGTAGGAATCTGTCACTAACTACTGTCTTTTACAGATATATCGTTACACAAGTTAGTAACTTGTGCATCTGAAAGAGACACGTTAGTGACAGATTCCTTACCTTAGAATAGATACCCCAGCAATACCAACCCCGGTGGTGGGTCTGCGAACAAAGATCAGACAAGGAAGTCCCGGAGGACAGAACGGCCAAAGAAGCCGTCCCTCCGGACCTGACTGTCAAGGCAGTAATGCTTGGTAAATCTGTGCAGCGAGGCCCACGTAGCTGCCTGACAGATATCCTGCAGCGGAACACCACGGCCTAAGGCCGTGGTAGCAGCCGTTGCCCTGGTGGAATGGGCACGCAGCCCAACAGGAGGCTCCTTCTTAGCCAAAGAATAGCAGGCTTTGATACACAAGGTTACCCAGCGGGAAATGGTTCTCTTGTGCACCGCCCGACCTTTTTGGCGCCCACGTAGCCAACAAAGAGCTGGTCATCCACCCGGAAGTGTTGTGTGCGGTTAATATAGAAGGAAAGCGCACGTTTTGGGTCCAGACGGTGGAGCCTCTCTTCCTCTCTGGAAGGATGCGGAGGCGGAAAGAAGGTGGGCAAAGTGATGGTCTGCCCAATGTGGAAGGCAGTAACCACCTTTGGCAAGAAGGACGGACGCGTCCGAAGAACAACCTTGTCTGGATGGACAGACAGAAAGGGAGGTTTGCATGATAGAGCCTGGAGCTCACTCACCCGCCGAGCGGAGGTGATGGCGACCAGAAAGGCTGTCTTCAGAGTCAGAAGACGAAGAGGACAGTTATGTAGAGGCTCAAAGGGAGCGCACATAGGAAAGGTAAGAACCAAGTTCAAGTCCCACTGAGGCATCACAAACGGAACAGGAGGGAAGAGGTGTGTAATGCCTTTTAGAAACCTGTTAACAACAGGGGACTTGAAAAGGGAGGGCTGATCAGGAAGCCTGAGGAAGGCCGAGATGGCACAAAGATAGCCCTTGATGGTACCCAGGGCAGAACCCTGTTGGGCCAGGGAAAGAAGGAACAGAAGAACCTCCGAAAGAGGGGCAGAAAGGGGATTCACAGCCTTTGCTGTGCACCATGCCACAAACTTGTTCCACCTGCAGGCGTATACCACCTTAGTGGAGGGACGCCTGGCTGCCAGAATCACATCACAAACTTCGGGAGGCAAGTCGAAAGGAATCAACTGCCGCCGCTCAATCTCCACGCAAGCAGGTGGAGGCTGGACAGGTTCGGGTGGAGGACCGTCCCCTGCTGCTGCGACATACGATTCTCCCGAAGAGGCAGACGGATCGGGGGATCTACGCTCATACTGAGTAGCTCGGGATACCAAACTCTTCGAGCCCAGTCCGGAGCCACAAGAATGACTTGGGCCCAGTCGTGCCGAATCTTCTTCAACACTCTGGGTAGAAGTGGTATAGGCGGAAAGGCGTATAACAGACCGCAACTCCACTCGCGACGAAAAGCGTCGCCGAGCGAGTGCCGCCTTGGAAATTCCAACGCGCAGAACTGATGACATTGCGCGTTCTCTTCGGTGGCGAATAGATCTAACCAAGGCTCTCCCCACTGTAGAAAGAGTCCTTGCGCCACTTCTGAGTGAAGACGCCATTCGTGATCCATCATGCACCTGCGGCTGAGTTCGTCCGCCCTGGCGTTCAGGGAACCTGCCAGGTGTTGAACCATCAGGAACATGCCCTGATGTTCCAGCCATGTCCAGAGGCGCAGAGCCTCCTGACAAAGGGTCCATGACCCCACCCCGCCTTGTTTGTTGCAATACCACATGGCGGTGGTGTTGTCTGTGAACACCTGCACTACCTTCCCTTTGACAGAGGGAAGGAATGCCTTGAGTGCAAGTCGGATCGCCCGGAGCTCCAGAAGGTTGATATGGAGCCGGGACTCCGCCGGAGACAAGAGGCCTCTGATCTCCGCCTCTCCCATGTGACCGCCCCATCCCAGAAGGGACACGTCCGTCACAACTGTGTGCTGTGGCTGGGGAAGGGAGAGGGATCTGCCCATGACCCATTGCCGGTTCGAGAGCCACCACTGCAACTGTTTTGCAGTCCCCTCCGAGATCTGGACGTGATCGGACAGGTTGCCCTGGTGCTGCGCCCACTGGAACTTTAGGTCCCACTGCAGAGCCCGCATATGCCATCTGGCATGAGTGACCAGCAGGATGCAGGAGGCCATGAGGCCCAGCAGCCTCAGGGTCATCCGTACCGAAACCCAGGATAAAGGCTGAAAGATCGGAATCATAGCTTGAATATCCCGGACTCGCCGTTCGGGAGGATAGGCCCGAAACTGCGTCGTGTCCAGAACTGCTCCGATGAAAAGGAGCTGTGGAGAAGGAATCAGATGCGACTTCGGCACATTGATGGAGAACCCCAGCGAGTGCAGGAGTTCGGCCATAGTCTGGAGGTGGGAGACGACTGCCTGGGACGAGCCCGCCTTCAGCAGCCAGTCGTCGAGGTAGGGGAAGACTGGAACCCCTGCCCGGCGCAGAGGAGCTGCGATCACCGCCATCACTTTCGTGAACACCCGAGGGGCACTTGTAAGGCCAAAGGGGAGCACGGTGAACTGAAAATGCTCGAGGCCTACCGTGAACCGCAGGTAACGCCGGTGGGCCGGCAGGACGGGGATGTGAAAATAAGCGTCCTGCAAGTCCAACGCTACCAACCAGTCTCCAGGGTCGAGGGCAGTCAAGACCTGAGCTAGGGTGAGCATCTTGAACTTCTCCTTCCGGAGGAAGCGATTGACGTTCCGGAGGTCCAAGATAGGACGCATGTCCTCCTTGTCCTTTTTGGGCACCAGGAAGTAGTGGGAGTAGCAACCACGTCCTACTTCTGGGGTCGGAACATGCTCGATGGCCCTCTTGGCCAAGAGGGCCGTGACTTCCTTCTGCAGAAGTACCAAGTGATCCCCTGACATGCGGTGGAATTGAGGTGGCATGGCTGGGGGGTGGTCTCGAAGGGGAGGGAGTAGCCCCTTCGGACAATGTCCAAGACCCACCTGTCCGAGGTGATGGGACGCCAGTGGTGAAGGTGATGGCGGACCCTGCCCCCTACTGGCGTGCTGTGCACCGGAAAGGAGGGACTAGGAGGGCTTGGAGGCCGTGGACGGGTTGGAGGTGGTGGCCTGACCCGCACGCTGGTTGCCCGAACCGCCACGGCGGTATCCACGTCCTCGGCCACGCGAAGATGCTTGCTGCGCGGGCCGGTGGCTGGGCAGCTGACGTGACTGGGCGCCCCTTCCGTGGCCACGAAAGGGGCGAAAAGCAGAGGTGAGCGGAGGGCGTACAACAGAAAGGCCCAGGGACTTGGCAGTAGCCCGTGAGTCCTTAAACCGCTCCAGCGCATGGTCTGCCTTTGAACCAAAAAGACCGACTCCATCAAAGGGCATGTCCATGAGTGTATTCTGGACATCACCCGAGAAACCAGTAGTTCTCAGCCAGGCGTGGCGACGTAGCGCCACCGTCGTCGCAAGCGATCTGCCCAGCGAGTCGGCGGTATCAAGGCCACAACGTATGGTGTATTTAGCCGCATCTCGCCCTTCCGCAATGGCGCGGGTAAGCAGTGTCTGGACCTCCTCAGAACACTGCGGTAAAACAGCCGCCACCGAATCCCACAGGGAGTGGGTATATCGGCCCAAAAGGCAAGCAGTGTTGACGGACCGCAAGCCAGCACTGGAGGAAGAAAAGCCTTCTTCCCAAATTGGTCCAGGCGTTTGGATTCCCTATCCGGAGGGGCGGTAGGGAAGGCGGTTTGGGAGGCAGAGGCTTGGACAACCAAGCTCTCAGGGGTGGGATGTTGGGAGAGAAACAATGGGTCGCCCGGAGCAGGGCGATGGCGTCGGGCCACGTTCCTATCCACAGGAGCCCCTGTGGTGGGTTTGAACCAGGCACCCAAAAGAACGTCAGTGAGTGGATCATTAAACGGCAGCACAGTCTCCGAGGAGGAAGCCGCCGGCTGAAGCACTTCTGTCAGGAGGTTAGTCCTGACGGCCACAGTAGGCAACTGGAGATGTAAGGCTCCAGCTGCTCTACGCAACACCGTTGCAAAATTAGCTCCCTCCTCCGTAGCCACGGGAGGAGACAGCATGCCAGTGTCAGGGGAGGTGTCTAGACCACTGGCATCCCCAAGTTCCTCAGCCCAGTCCGGATCATACTCACACTGTTGTGCGAGAGGGTCCTCAGACCCCTCCCAGCTCTCCTGGTCTTCCTCTTGTTCAAAATATGGAGGAGGAGGGACATTTGGGACCCAAGGTCTCATAGGCGCCGGAGCCGGCGTCGAGCGACGCCGCTCCGGCTCCATGTCCGGAGCCGGAGAGAGCCGGGACCGACGCCGTCCGGAGCCCCGGACGGCGCCAGGAACGGCACCGGGGACATCGGCGGAGGCGTGGTTAGGTCAACCGGCGCCGATGGGGGTTGCGGCACCACCGGAGCCGGGATCGAGGCCGGGGCCGGAGCCGAGGCCGGGATGAAGGCTGGTGGGACAGGCGGCGCCGGGACCGGAGTCGACGGCGGCGCCGGGGCAACCCCATCAGGGCCCGCGGGCCCGAAGGCGCACCGGAGGGGCCTGAAGGCCCGAAGAGGCGGGCCATGGCCGACAGGAATTCCTGTAGTTCGGCCGGAGTCGCCCCGAACCCGGAAAGGACGGGTAATGCGGGGGCGGCTCTACAGGCATGTCCGGGGCCGCGGGGACGGTGCCGACTGGGGCCTCAGCCGAGTCGCGAGACCGGGCGAGGCAAAGTCTTAGAGCGATGACGCCTCTTAGACTTCTTGTGCTTCGACTTACCCGAGGAGCGCGAAGACTTGGACTCCGACGACCGGCGGGGACTCCGCGACCGGCCCTCGACCTCTCCCGGGACCGGGGCTTGGTGCGGCGCGGAGCCGACTGCCGGACCTCGAGTAGCTTTCGAGACCGCTCTCGCAAAGCCTTCGGATGAAGTTTCCGGCAGTCAGGGCATGACTTCGTGTCGTGGTCTCGGCCGAGACAGAAGAGACACTCGAGATGCGGGTCCGTGATCGACATCATGCGACCACAGGCCTCACATGGCTTGAAGCCGGGCATCCCTACGACACCTAGGAGTCGTGAAGACTCGATGAAGAAACAGTGAAAAAATTCACAAAAAAGGTTAGTCAAAAATTGACTAGGGCACTGCTCTTCCCGGATCTGCGCTTACTGGCGCGGAAAAAGAAGAACTGACGTCAGCGCGCAGGGGCGGCATCTAAGTACTGCCCGCGACGTCATCCCAGCGATCACGACGCCGACGACGGACGCGGAGCCGCACGACGCCGCCTACCGACGCGCAAGGGTACTGCTACGCAAAAACTTTCCGGATCCAGCCTGACGCCTGGGGATATTCTAAGGTAAGGAATCTGTCACTAACGTGTCTCTTTCAGATAAGAATTTCTCTTGGGTAAGAAATTATGGACATTAAGTCACGTTACAGACAACCATACAAAAACCTGTCTATTGTTGAGGTCAGGATAGTTTTTGTGCAGAACGGGCTACCTTTGAGGCTTTTTCCTCTTTAATGTGTGCTGCCGAATGCAGCACACGTGCAAAGAGGAAATTAACAAAGAGAAATAAAATACTTCTTGTTACGCCAGCCTCAGGTAAGCACACCATTTTTACACAAACCCAGACTTTAGTAAATGAATCAAAAACATGGGTGGTCGTAAGGGAATGCCCATGCACCACCCATGGAACACCTACCTGGCGCAAAGTAAAGCAAGGTAGCGCTATGCGCTGCCTTGCATAACCTTTTCTTACAAAGCCACACAAATTGACATTTGCATGGCTTTTTAAACATCAAAAAGGATTTTCTATTGGGCTGCATCATAAAAATGACACAACCCTGATGCAAAGTTTTTGTAAATGTGTTTGTTGTAAACAGCTAAGCACAGCTCAAACGGTTGCATGGTATTACAATGCATGCCTTTACCACGCATCTACCTTTACTACTCATGCCTTTACAACGCAAGGCAAGTATATATATGGTAAAATAAAAAAAAGGCCAGTATGGCCTCCCCCGCAGCCCCGGGGACCACCACATCCCCGGGGCTAATGCAATGGGGGGGTCTCGTGGACCTCCCACGGCCCACCACTTCCCCGGGGCCAAACTCCTTTTTAATTTTAGAAATGGGGGGAGGGGGTCTGCGTGGGGTCCCTCCGGGGCCATATATGGCCCTGGTGACTGCCACCCCCCAGGACCAGCTCCTGCTATGTACCGGTGTGCCCACCCCCGGGAAATAGCTGTTTGCAATGGCTTGGAAGGAGCTTTACTGTTCCCGCCAGGCCATAGCAAACTGTACTCTGCTTTGAGCAAGCAAGAGCATCTTGCTCTCGCTTGCTCAAAGCGCAGCACAAATGCTTTTAGAGAGAGGGAGCTGCATGTTAGCAGCTCCCTCTCTGTAAAAGCAATGCCGGTTCCCTCAAGAGGCAGGAAGCGGTCAAGGACCGTGGGGGCCTTGAGGTTGCCCCCGCAGTTTCCAACCATCCTAAGTGGGTGCCCTGGGTGGGACCAGGGCACCCACACTAGAGGTTGGGCCCCAAGCGATGGGGTCTCAGGGGCCAAAATTGGCCCAGGAGGGGACCGTATGGCCCTTCCTCCCCTTATTATTATTATTATTATTTTGTTTTAAATGCGAAGGCCGGGCCCCGGGTGATGGTGTCTCCCAGGCCGAAATCGGCCTGGGGAAGGGAGCCACGCGTCTCCCCTGCCCTATTCAAAATAGGCCTAGCAATGGGGGATGGGCTCCCTGGGGCAAAAATTGGCCCAGGGAAGGGGGGGCCAAGCGGCCCCCCTCCCCGAAAAAAAAGAAAATCTAAAAAAAAAAAAGACAGCCAAGTCACCAGAGGCCTCGCTCCCTTGCTTGAGCACTCTGCAATCGCACCTCCTGGCGCTCTGCTGGTGAAGGGATGAAGTCCCCTTGGATGCTGAGTGTTCTTGGAGGCCAGCAAGCTCTCCTGTTACGTGAAGTAAGTCCCACAGAGCGCGGTCGGTGTGAGGACTTCGAAGGCCACGCCTCCTTTCTCCACCACTCTGCAAACGTGCCTCCTGTCGCAATACTGGTTGGGGGGTGAAGTCCTCTTGGATGCTGAGGGACCTGGGGGCCAAGAAGCCCTCTTGTTACCTCCAGTAAGTCCCTTACAGCGGGATTCCTGAGAGCTGGTAGGAGGCCCTGCCCCTTGCTCCAACGCTCTAAAAACCAGACTACCAGTTAAAAAAACCATAGAAATTCAATTAAAAAATAAAGGTTACAGGGACGTCATAGTTAGGAAACAGATTTTGAAAAACCTTAGAAATTCACTGAAAAAACCAAAGGTTACAGGGACGTTAGAGTCTGGCTCGGATATCCCTCGTACAAAACTAGTGAAATTCAGCAGTTACCCGAGCTAACTTTAACTTACGCCCCCGCAATGCACTGCTTATGACCTCACATATTACTCATGAAATGGTCAATGACATCACTGATGACATCATCCACAGAACCAATCACACACCCACTCACACTGCACTCGCACCCCACACAACCTCTTGTATGCCCACTCACACACCCATACCACTCACATACCCATTCACAGACTCATACCAGTACTCAAATACCCACTCACTCCTTCACAGAGGCACTCACACACCCACTCACTCACCCATACAGCCACTCACATAGCCACACACTCACCCATTAAGCTACTCGCACACTCACTTATTTACCTACAGTCACTCACACAGCCACTCACTCACCCATAAAAGCACTCACACACTAACTCAAACACCCACACAACCCTTACATACCAATTCCCACATCCATACAAACACACACACACACACCAGCTCACTCACCCATTCAGCCATTCACAAAGACATTTACTCTCCAATACAGCCACTCATGCACCAACTCACTTAACCAAGCACCAACTCACTTAACCAAACACCCACTCAAACTGCGACTCACTCACCCATACAGCCACTTACACACCAAGTCACTCACTCATACAACCATTCAGATACCCACTCACTCACCTATGCAGCCACTTACACACCAAGTCACTCACTCATACAACCATTCAGACACCCACACACTCACCCATACAGCCACTGACACACCCACCAATGCAGCCACTCACTCTGCGTCTTACTCACCCACACAGCTACTCACACATCCACTTATATACCCATACAGCCACTTACACACCCATACACACAAGGATACAGTCAATCAGCCACTCACATAATATGTTAGCAGTATTATCACTCAGTAGTAGTACACCCATAAACTGAAACACACTTACACTCACCTGATGATGTCATCAGTGATGTCGTTTGGGATGTCATCAGTGATGTCATGAGTGATGTCCCTGACCATGTTATGAGTGATGTAATATGTGAGGTCATAAGCAGTGCATTGCGGGGGCGTACATTACAGTTAGCTCAGGTAACTATAACGGCTGAATTTCACTGGTTTTGTACAGGTGAAAACTGGCCTAACTATAACGTCCCTGTAACCTTTGGATTTTCAGTATATATATATATATATATATATATATATATATATATAGAGATATATATATATATAGAGAGATATATATAGAGATATATATGTGTGTGTGTGTGTATATATATATATATATATATATATATATATATATATATATGTATATATATGTGTGTGCGTGTATATATATATATGTATGTCATCTTATGTATTGTACCAGGTTTAAGAGTCTATGCCCACTTGGGCCTGATGTGTAGGCACATATGTGTCATTTTCATTCACCTGGTTTCTAATGGTACTAACCAGTCTCTATGTGACCTTTCGAAACAGCATTTGTTGTATACATTGCAAAATGCTTTGGTACATTTGATCGCTATGGCCATTGTATAGCTCTGAAGCCTTGTGGCATTTTATGATTTACATGTGATTAGTACATTATCTGAATCCTTTCAGGAAATGCGCAGCCCGGATTGCATACATCATTTCCAACGCTGAGTTTATGTTTAATTTATTTTATTTTTAAAATGACACTCTTATTTTTTGTATATATTACTTGACAAGCATTGTGATGTCAACATGCCTGCCTCAACTGAGTGTGCATATTTCTTCTATGTCCATGACATCAGCATGGTCCCCATGGCAACAGTTTAAATGTATTCACTTTAGTGGCGCTGACCTGTGTGATCAAGGTGGTCCGTCCACCGAAACGTGTCTCAGAGCCTTCTGTCCCAGTAAATTACTGTGATTCTTGACTTCAGCGTGTCGGTGCCTGTTTCTTTGTGGGAGTACAGGATTGCTGTGTGTATATATATATATCTCCTACTGGAGGTCGGCAGTAGGTAGTTATAGTTAGAACTATGTTTCCATAGGAAAAGCGTTTTTTGACGTGCTTATATCTTTAGCACCAGTTGACAAATCTTCACGAAATTTTCAAAAAAAAGTACCCCAGTGATTCTTGCTGTCCATGGAAAGTTTTGGGGCTATCCGTCAAGCGAGAACTGAGAAAAAGAGGGAGCCGAAAATGTGTTTTTCCAACATTAATTGCAATAGAGATTTTAGTTGTGACTACAGCCAGAACAGCTGGACGGAATTACAAAACTTTAGCAGATAGATGGCTCTTGGTCCAGAAAGAACACATTGTTATTTGGTGTAAATTCATTCAGTATTGTATATATAGGGATGCGGATCCTCAGAGGATCCAACAGTCCTCGTGCTGAAATCTGATTGGCTGCCAACACTTCAACTGGGAAGTGTTGGCTACTATCTTGGGACTCCACTTCTGCCAAGTCCCACAAAAAAAACGTTTTTAAAAAGGAAAAGGGGCCAGGGTAGGAATACCCCGACTCCTTAGCTCTGGTCATGGGGACCAAAGGGACCCCAACAGTCCAAGAAGCACTTTTAAAAAAAAAAAAATTTAATTGAAGCGAAAACACAACAAAGCCATGAAGGTGTGACAAAAATGTTTAAAAAAAAACAAGTGACAGGGGCGTGGCCAACAGCAGATGGAAATGGCCGCTCGGTAGCTCTGCTCCGCCTCGCCACTCCCGAGAAATCCTGAAAAACATTGTGTGCCCCAAGCGGAATTAGCTGCAACAGCGCTCATCTGGCCCTGACAGTGTGCCCAACGGACTGACCGAAAATCGCCCTGATCGGGGGCACCTGAACGGCCGAGAGTGACCACGATCGAGCGGTGGGGCCGCGGGCATGACGCGAGCTGCATAGCTCTCCGGCGGCGCGCCCCTAATCTACACCGCAGCTGCAGAGAGTGATCTCGGCCTGTGCCTGCGCCGAAGTGGCCGTGTGGAGCCGCTACCTCGGCTGTGCTGCCGGTGAGTGCATCGCTCCCCAAGGCGACCCCCGCCACGTTTGAGCTGCTTGCAGGTGTGTCTAACGGTCCAGCGGCGGCCCAACCATACTGCCGGTGTACGCACGGCGGGCCTGGAAGTGGCGGAGCAGACGCCGCAGCTCCGAATACACCAATCCGGTATTGAAGATTGCTCCGGACTTGCTCTCTCTTCTGCTCGCATCCTGGGGCCCACAAGCCCTGTGCAACGGCGACACGCTCTGCCTCCGTAACCGCCCAGGGCCCTGCACCATGTGGCGCTGTGCATCGCGGCCGCGGTGCACCTGAAGGTGCCGCTAGCACATTATCAGTGCCTCTGTTTGCGACTGGGCCCCGGGGGCGGACACAGATGCCTTTTTGGTGCACACACAGCGCATGAGAGCGGAATTAAAGGACACCGGTGCGGTCTGGAGCATGCAATAACCAGAGGGCCTTGAACTGGACGCAGCCCCAGGGGCCCTACTTATTTAATCTTTCAGGCGGTGGGGGTGTGATCCGCGTTTGGACTTCAATGGCTGCGGGCGCAGCTGTCGTGCGGGCAGTGGCCACAGAAACTGGCTCTACAGGGGGATATATAGTGCTGTGCATTGTACTGTGGCCGTTGCTGCTTTCAAGGTCTCCGCTCTCTCTTCCCCCTTCCTCCAGCGGTGTGGGACTCCTCTACGTTGGTGGTAGTTTTGGGTCGGGTCTTTGCTGGCGGAAGCCGACAGGCCGATGTGGGTTGATCTCACAGCAGGCGGCGGTGAGTAGCTGGTACGGCCCGGTCTTCTATCCACTCTAACACACCCTCGAACTCCATCAAGGAGAGTGGCCGCACCGGTCGGGGCACGGTGCAAGCAAAGCTTGATAAATTTGCATGGCAGAAGGACCAAGATGAGCCGCAATCTAACCCCAAATCCAAAGGGGGTCAACCGGACTCCACGCTGCAAGATATTTTGACTGCTATCACGACGCTGCGCACCTCACTGGAAGCACGCATTGACGCCGTCGTCACTGAGGTATCTCTGATCCGAGCTGACATGAGGAAAATGTCTGAACGCATTAGCACAGTCGAGGTCACCACCAAGGAACTGGCGTCTGATTCGGACCTTCTTAAAAGACAGGTGACTGATCTCCAAACCGCCCAGGAGGCATTGGCGCTATGAAGGCCGCATGAGACGGAGCAATGTATGTATTTTGGGGGTGCCGGAACGGGCCGAGGGGCAGGCGGCGGATCTCTTTGTTGAGGAACTCATACTTCAGCAGCTCCAGCCACGAGGTCTATCCAAATGCTTTTCGATAGAACGTGCACACCGAGTACCCGGGGGTCAGCCTAAGCCGGATGCGCCTCCCCGAGCTCTCCTGGCAAGAGTGTTTAACTTTCGAGACCGTGATGCCATACTACAGACGGCGAGAGCGGCCCCGCCATTGGTGATTGATAACAGCAAAGTCACTTTCTTTCCAGACTTCTCTCAGCGGTTCCAGAAACAGCGTCGCAGCTTCCTGGACGTGAAGCGTGCACTGCGGGACCGAGAAATCAAATATGCCATGCTGTTCCCCGCCAAGCTGCGAGTTGAGTCCGACGGAAAAGTATGGTTTTTCACTAGACCAGAGGATGCATGGGACTGGCTCAACGGCTGGCGAACTGTTGGTAAACGGCCATTTAAACCTGTTGGAGAACATGGTAACAACGGTAGGCCGAGTCAGCGACTGGGGTCTCCACCAGGTGAAGCCTCTGAAATGCAGAGATCAGGCGATTAGTGACCGATGGTTTGGTAAGGCACTAGCCTACTCATGGTTACCCTGACTTGCTGTGTGAGAATTACATAGGGACTGGCTCGACGGCTGGCGGACTGTTGGTAAACGGCCATTTAATCCTGTTGGAGAACATGGTAACAACGGTAGGCCGAGTCTGCGACTGGGGTCTCCACCAGGTGAAGCCTCTGAAATGCAGAGATCAGGCGATTAGTGACCGATGGTTTGGTAAGGCACTAGCCTACTCATGGTTACCCTGACTTGCTGTGTGAGAATTACATAGGCGCCGATAGTTTTGGCGTCATCTGACTTCCATCTGGCCTTCAATGAGATGTAATTCCCTCATGTCTGGCTCTACACTGTTGTTTGCTTTCAAGGGTGCTGAAGTCGTTATCTGTTGTTTGACTTTTTTGATAAATATCGCTCACTGTGATTAATCCGTATACTATGGGGTCGAATGCAGGGGTTGCAAGTATTGTCATGAATCACTAACCCAGGCAGTGGGGTTGGATCACGTTCCCAATACTGTTTAGGGTGGGCGACATGCACTCTGCAAGTTTGGGGTGGTGGGTGGTTTTGTGCCCGTCGTGCAGGGAGGCAGGGTGAGGGGTGGGTGTTGGGTGTTCGGGGATGGGGGGATTGTGTTTTGACTATCTTAGCTTTTGTTCTGTCATGATGATAACGCTTGCTTTTCTTTTCATTGTTGAGTCATGTTATTTTTGGCAGCAATTTTTCTCTTTATCACTTTAAATGTCAATGGTCATGTTTGTAACGCATCACCAATGGGAACATGGGAAGTCCGTAGAGCCACACTTACCAGATTACCCACATTTACGTATATGTAGTCCACCATATTGTCATGTTGTAGACCCCCGCACATTTTCCACTCTTGCTCCGTGTACAATGCTGTATCCTTTGATTATTGGCTCTACACTGTACCCCTATCTACTCACACATGGGACCGCTCTTAACACTTAAGTTCCTCACATGGAACCTTAATGGCTTGGGGGATAAGATCAAGCGGGGAATTGTGCTCCAATATTTGAAGCGGCAGGCGCCAGACATTGTCCTTATCCAGGAGACACATTTAACTGGCAACTCCTGCGGCGCATTAAACAGATGGGGTTATCGCCTGGCCGCTCACTCAGGATTTACATCGAGTTCTCGTGGTGCGGGGGTGCTCATACGTAGAGGATGTCCATATATGATAAATAGGGTCTGGTCGGATGCACAGGGCAGGTACGTAGTGCTCTCTGGCACCTGGGAGGGACAGGCTCTCAATGTAGTCTCCATATACGTTCCCCCTGGGCTGCAGCGTCCTACGCTGCAAGAACTTGGCAAACTCCTGCTTGATTTACCTCTGGGGCTGCTAGTGCTGGGGGAGGACTTTAATCTAGCTTTAGATGGGGCCAGGGACCGCCTTCCGCCCCGTGGGGACCCCCTCGGGGGATCTCAATTGGCGGAATTCTTGTCCTCTACGGGCCTAGTAGATATTTGGAGACGGCTTAACCCAACTACCATGCAATTCACATTTTATTCTGGGGCCCACAATAGCCAATCACGCATTGACCACGTGCTCACTCACGCTCAGGATATACAAGTCTTTACTGAATCCAGGTGCCTTGCGCGTGGGATCTCCGACCACTCCCTCGTCCTCACGACCCTTGCGCTCGATTTACCCAAACGGCGCACTACCCCCACTATAAATCCTTGGGCGCTTAAGATACCCCACATTAAAGAAGCGTTGCTTAAGGAAGTTGACTTTTATTTCAAAGAAAACGTGGGGTCCGTTGCTTCAGCTTGTACTTTATGGGGAGCATTCGGCGCCGTTATGAAAGATAGAGCCTTATCGTTGATGGTCGGTCACAAGAGGTAACTCACTAAACACATCATAGAACTTGAGGACGAAATGTTAGTTAAGGAAAAAGACCTGGCGCTTACCCCTGACCCGGAGATGCAACACTCCCTTACGATGGTCCGTCTCGACTATCAGCAGCTTCTTACGGAAGCAGCCAGGGCACGGTACGCCTCCACCCGCCATAGGATATATGAGCATGGTGAACGGACGGGTAAACTCCTGGCCTGGTTGGAGAAAAATGAACACCTGTCCAGATGGGTTTACTCAGTGAGCGGGGCCAATAATACTGTAATCACTGATCCCCAGCAGATCGCCGACGCGTTCACCTCTCATTTCTCGTCGGTGTATACGTCCTCTACGACGGTCCAGCCATCTGTGGCTGCAGACCTTCTTTCGACCATCAAGGTTGCATGTCTGTCCACCCATGACCGAGATTCCCTAGAGGGCGCGATCACAGAGGCTGAAATTCAGAAAGCTATCCAAGACGTCCGCTCGGGAAAAGCCATGGGACCCAATGGGGTCCCGATCGAATTCTTGAAGCCAATGGCTACTAAGCTCTCTCCCCACTTGCTACAAATGTATACTGAGAGCCTTGATAAAGGGGAACTACCAGCTGAGGTTAGGACGGCATCCATCGTGGTCATCCACAAACAAGGCAAGCCGCCTAACGATCGTAGGTCATATCGACCAATTTCGCTCCTCACAGTTGAGGCGAAAATATTGGCGAAATTGTTTGCCAATAGGCTCATCCCCTGTATTACTGAACTAGTACACCCTGATCAAACCGGGCTCATGCCGGGGAGGAATACAGCCCTCAACCTACGACGGTTGCATGGGGTTCTGCGCAGGCGTGACACCATCAGAGAAGATGCCGCGTTACTGTCGTTGGATGCATCAATGGCATTCGACACCATAGAGTGGGATTATCTATTTGCAGTGCTGGATAGGATGGGATTTGGTCTGAACTTCACAAAGTGGATCCGATTGCTTTATGCCCGCCCAACCGCACATGTGACAGTCAACAACCATGTCTCTAGACAATTCGCGCTAGGGAGGGGCACGAGACAGGGGTGTCCTCTGTCTCCCTTACTGTTTGCCTTAGTACTAGAGCCGCTGGCAGTTTAGGTCAGGGGAGACCCGTGGATTAGCAGTTTGAAGTGGATCGAGGATCATGAAGACCGTATTTCCCTATATGCGGACAATATCCTTCTGTACATGGCCTCGCCTTCCCACTCTCTCCGCCGTGTTCTCCATATCTTCCACATCTTCGGCGCCCACTCGGGGTATACTATCAACTGGACTAAGTCTCAGCTTTACGTGTTGTGGGGTGCACCACCATACGAGCCTAGAGGGTACGACATACTGGTAGCAGCAGAGGGCTTCAAGTATCTCGGAGTCCATATAACGACAGACCCGACCTTGTTCTATGAATTGAACCTACTTGCCCCCCCTCACACGTCTTCGATCCGACGTCAAATACTGGCGGTCCCTCCCCCTTACTCTCTTGGGACGTGCAGCCCTCTTTAAGATGTTGGCACTACCATGCTTTCTCTACGTATTGCAAAACACCCCTAATGTTATCCCCGACACCTACTTCGCCAGTATTGACAGCGTAGTGCGGGGGCTGCTGTGGGACGGTCGGGACCCACGCATTGCTATGAAAAAGTTGACGATGGGGTGGTATGATGGGGGCATCGCATTACCCAACATCAGGCTTTATTATCAGGCGTCCCAGTTGGTGGCTGTCAACAGGTGGGTGCATGGGGAATATGATGATCCGATATTCCGGACGCACCGGTGGCTTCTGGGTAGGGGGGCTACAGTAGGGCACTTTACACGCACCCTCGCAAGCTCAATCTCACGGGACCCACGGCTCGCACAGTGGAGGTCTGGCATGGGGTGAATAGGAAATGGGGCTGGCATAACAAGCTAACAAAAGCCACACCACTCTGGGAACCGGACCTGTTGGGACAGCACAGCAACTGTCCTGGATTTGACAGGTGGGATATGATCGGTATCTCGACGGTGGGAGACATATGGGTGGGGGGACACTTAGCAACATTTGCAGACCTACAGTCTAAATACCAATTAGCACAGACCGAGGTGTTCCGATATTTACAAATCAGCCACGCGATTAAAGCATCCTTACCTAAGGATGCCCCACTACCTGAGGCCTCTCCATTGGAGGATCGATTGATTCTTGACCCCATGCCCAAAAAGGCCATATCCCTCACATAAACAAAACTAATAAATAATCGTCCTGACCCTTTACTGCGCCTAAGACAGAGTTGGGAGGCAGACCTGGGGGACCTAGAGGATGATGACTGGCGTGATGCCCTGGCTTCCCCAGAGAAGTGGCTATCCCGATGAGATTGCGCCTGGTCCAACTGAAGATCCTTCATCGGATATACTTAGACGCGGGGACCCTGGTTAAGATAGGTAGAAGGGATGACCCCCTTTGCCTCCGGCAATGCCAGCAGCCGGGAACCTTTTTCCATATCCTTTGGGATTGCCCATCAGTACAGTCCTATTGGAGCAAGGTCACAAACCAGATGGCGAGAGCAGGTGGCAGGGCGCTGAAGGCTTCCCCCCAGCTATGTCTCCTAAATATTTGGGAGGCTACTGATCTAACACAAACTGAGCAAACGTGGGCCTCACTGGGGTGGGTCATTGCAAAACACAATATCGCTCAGAAATGGGGAGTGGGAGTGGTCCCGACTCTGCGCGACTGGGCAGCTGACATGGACAGATCAATGATCGCTGAGAAAGATATTTTTAAAAATAGGGATTGCCCTAGGAAATGGGATTATAAATGGGGGAATTGGAATAGATACAGGGGTAGCATCTGCTTGTCCCCTACTGTGGAACTACAACGTGAGCGACAGAGGCTGCTGGATATCTCGGACAATGATGATGTGCCCTTACCCGGCATTGACTAGGGGGATCACTTCCGTATCAAACATGAATGGCGCAGATATTGTTTTTCGAATCTACCCCACTATGTGTGCATTATTCGATGGGTATACCTGCTAACAATGATATGGCTAAATGGAGGGGTTTGAACGATGTTTCCCAGATTTCAACTGTGTTGAACAATGTACTTATGTGCTGCGGAATTTATTATCATGGCATTGCTGCTTTGTGTTTTTCTTTTTCTTTTTCCTTTTCAATAAAAATGTTTATTAAAAAAAAAAAAAAGTGACTACAGCCCCCGGTGGGCCAGGTCCCAGAGGCATTTTTCAAAAAGGCCCCCCTCCTGAGGCTCATGGAGCCCCGGGGACCACCACATGCCCGGGGCTTTATTGGTTAAAAAGGAGGGGGCGCGTGGAGCCCACCTCCATGGGCTCTCTTAGCCTCAGGGACCACCGCCTCCCCGGGGCTAATAAAACAGCGATGGGTGACTGTGGGGGGCTGTGCGGGGCTATGCTGGATTCCCTTCCCCCCTCCAATTCTCCTCCCCAAATCAGCAAAGAGCAGAGAGAGGCAAGATAAAGGTGAGTAACAGGCAGAATAGAGGTCAGACAATAGCAGAAACAAGCAGAATAAAAGACAGCAACGAGCAGAAAGAAGCAAACTAAAGGTCAGCAACGAGCAGACCAGGTCATGAGTGATGTAATATGTGAGGTCATAAGCAGTGCATTGCGGGCCGTAAGTTATAGTTAGCTCAGCCAACTGTAACTGCTGAAATTCACTGGGTTTGAAGGAGTGACATCTGAGCCTAACTATAATGTCCCTGTAACCTTTGTATTTTTCAGTGAATATATATATATATACATATATATACATACATACATACACACACACCTTAAATAGATTAACCTTTCGTTCACTGTAAAGCTAGGCATTGTAATGGATGAGTGGTAAAGGCATTTAGTTGTAAAAACAGAGTTGTAAAGGCGGTCTCCCAGGTCAATTGGCCATCAGGAAGAAGCATCTACTGAGCGAGTATGATACATACATTTTCATCCAAAATATATCCTTTTCAAATACAAAATTAGAAGAGGATGGTAATACCACGCTGATGTTAATGTAATCGCAAGGCCCACTTTGAACTGAATTCAGGAAATGCAGTCTACAAGAAGTAAACTAGCGCTAAGCAGCTCTGTGCATGCATGATCCCACCTTTAACATTGCAGCATGTGTTTAGAACACTGATCTATTCCGCAGCAGCTCTGCTGCTTACGAAGTTTTATAAAGGTTGAAATAGAAATAGGAAAACAGCAGACAAATCTGTAGTGAAATGAGTCCCTCTGAATCCGTATCTAGAGCTGAAAGATATATGCAAACATTAAATCGCATCGCAAATTCAAGCCTCTCTGTCAGCTAAATGTGTACTCAGTGCTAACACTGCTCATGCCGTGGCACTATGCATTCTTTACGTGTTCTTTAAGTACCAGCATTCCTGTCACTGAAAGGAACTATTTTTATGATGGATATGTATAACGTCCAAAACTGCCATCACTCACAGAGAAAAGCCAATAGCTGAAGTGAGCTCTGGCTGAAGTGAGCTGACCCATTGCCCCATGCCGTATACTGTGGTGAGCGGAAGCAAATTCAGAATGACAATTTAATAAACCAGTGGTTGAAGACCATTTATCAAAAGGTCTTTTATATAAGTATATTTCAGTTTATTATTTTTAAAAAGAAAAATATGGCAAGACAGCAAAACCTGTTGCAAAGACCAGACATATAAAATGCTTGATTGCGTTCCCAAGTCCGCCTGCAAGATTTGTGAGGCCAGACCTCCCAGTGAATATTCATATACTACATGAATTTTGCTAGCAGTACCCAAACACCATCTGCTTGTCATTGCTGCTGTCTCCAAATATCCATTTGAACACTCTGTACCCTTTAGCCATTTATGAATGTGAAAAACAACCACAGAACCATAGACAGGGCCACCGGAATTATGCAATTGTGTGGCTGCAGCAGTTTGCTCATTATTATAGATTTGCCACATAACCCATCATATGTTGCATAATCTGCAGATTTTAACAACAAAAGAAAATTTGTAGCCCAAAAGGTTCAAAAGTCAATAAAAATGCACCGACACGTGTTGCTGCGCAGTGGAAGGCCCTTTGCAAAGGTGGACTAGTATCTTAATACGATATTCAGGTATTAAACTGGTACTAATGAGGTGCAACCAATGCCCAGACAGTGTTAGCAAGTTTAAAAATGTCGAAATAAAGAAGTAATGATATTACAAATGTGCCGCATTATGCCACATAATTTGCCTATTCTTGCTGCATAATTTACTCCACCCTGCCAAATATTTTGTCCCTTTCCTGCCGCATAATTCCAGTGGCCCTGAACATAGGGAAACAATGCAAACCAGAAATATTCTAATTCAGCACACCCTAAGGAATCAGTCAGGGTGTGTAGGATGAAGTTGTCCCGGTCAGCTAGGCAGGAGACCAAGGTCTAAAGGCAGGCTCGCTCTACTTATTAGGTTCTACCCAAGTCCTTCCAAAAACAGGAACATTTCATCAGCTGGAACACCAAGAGTACCTGCCGAATTTAGATTATGTATCTTCTGCCACCTTAAAACTGAGTAATTTGCAAACACATTGGAAAAATACTAATTTTATAATAGCTAGAAATGGAAGCTTAAACCATTGTGTGCTGCAGTTTTAAACACTTACATTCAAAAAGTAATAGTAAGAAAAAATATGAATTGCAATAAATGTACTGTGGTGGCACAATTCATCCAGTTCTTTGTTTATTTTATTGTGAAAAGAGTCTATAATTCTTTTTTGCTTTGTCTTTGTGTAAAGTATGAATTTGAAGTAAACATTTAAGTTTATTTGGCTGGTATTACCAAGAGTAAACAATATTAAGTAAGATAAAAAACATCAGAGAATAGATGTCCCAAAAACTTTGCACCTTAAGACTTGGTATATGGAGCTGCGCTAGGGTGACCAACCGTCCATAATTTTCATGGACTGTCCGTAAATTTGCACAAAGTCCGTTATCCGTGACTGATGACTTAAGGGACGGCATATGTCCATAATTGTAGCCTCTCAGCTAAAGTACAAAAGTTAATTTCCACAATTGAAATTCCCCAGCTGAAGTGTAAGGGAAGGAATCTCCTGTCCTGCATTCCAGAGGGAGGGGCAGACGGCTAAAAAGAAATCTTCTTGTCAGGGTGTCTGCTTCCCTGAAGAAATGCAAATGTGTGCAATTGGTTACTTGAGAAATGTAAAGCCTGCTTGGGAGGCGTTAATTGATGGAATCACTTGAAGCTTCCTGATGACAAGATATTTTCTTTTTGCGAGGTACTTAAGGGTGTTCCAAGCTGAGCAGGAATATATGCTTTTAAATGGACAGTTATAAAAAAAAAATTTGCATTAGGTATAGTCTGCATATTACTTTAATCTATGCTGGGGGTCTTCAACCTTTTTGATAATAGGAGCTACTTATGCTCAATCAAAATCATATTGAACTACTAACATTATTAGTGTTGGAATAGTGCCCACGTCAGACAAGATAACATCACAGGCCACCATATACAAGATGTGATCGTCTATGTGCATCAGACAGGGTTGCCAGCAGTAATGATTTATCACTCAAATATCAGATTTTCATACATTTTGGAAATTTGCCACTTTTTCATCAATTATCACTTATGAATTCTGATAAAACACATATTTTCTTTTTAACTACACTAAATTTTGGAATAAATATATTAAATCAACCATGCAAAAGCTTCTAATTTAGTAGGAAGGACTGCACTCAGGAGAGATGCTCACAGGTAGCTGGAGAGCTACCAGTAGCTCACAAGCTACTCGTTGGAGAACCCCATTGCTTTAGAAGCACTTTTAATCTTTGACCTAAATGTATATGTGCGTTCAGTGGCAGCCTATATTATACTGTGTATAATGCACATTTAAGATAATGACTTAAACATTCTTAGTGCTTTCAGGGGCCTCCTACCACTAAAAGTGCACAAGTCGCTTTTCCCTGCTGCACCAAACAGGATTCAATTCTGTGGGCCTCTAGTTGCACACATATACATCTGTAGTGATCACATTAACCAATAGCGGTTTCTTAACATAAAATAGTGCAATTCCCACTGATTAGTTTAACGTTTATTCATTTTTCAATCCATTATTTGACAGTGAGAGATCAACAAAATAGTTACAGAATATTTTGCTCTTTTTAGCCATCCCTTTGATTACGTCTCTGTGCTTACTGACTCCGTCCCCATGGCAATATCCATACTTTTATTAATGCACTTCAACCATTGCATTGAATAGCTTTGAGGTGGGGAGCCAACAAGTTATCAAGGAGTTCAGAGCCATAGGTCTGGCTCGGATCTTAGAGCCCGTGCATGAGCCAAGCCATGAAATGTTTGCTGTGTAAATCACATATCAAACATCATGTAAAATATGATATAATTTAAGAGACGTATATTTCTTTAACATGTGAAGCATTGACATTACTACATCACATTAAAGTCTATTAAATCAAATACAATAGGTTTTTATACAACAGGTATTCGGAACTCACATATTTGAAAGTTCTTTCATATGCATTAACGAAGAAAAAGAGTTTTGGTGAAGTAAAACATTTGCCTAAGATAACACAATTTAAGCAGAGAAGCTAAAATGTATCCTGGTTTTCTAATTTAACTTTGTACAAATCAACCAGGAAAAAGGTATTTGTCTTTCCTTATGTTAAGGGCTTTATTTTTACTTTTTTGTGCATTTTTCTGAAATTTTCATATAACGTGAACTCGACTCAAAGTTACTGGAGCACTTTACACGAGCACCACTTATATTGCCCAAGGTCACATTCATTGTTTATAGGCATGAGGATATTAAGTGGTTTACCCAGAATCACAGGATGTTGAGCCATTGCAGAGACTCAAACCTGGATCCCTAGTTGCAAAGTCAGTGGTTGACAACACCTTGAGAACTCTTTGCCAGAATGAAAAGAACGTGGGGCGAGACCAAAGCATTTGAAACAGATTGGCATCTAATTGCATACAGCAAGGACATGCATCTACAGCTCCAGGGTATATTTTGCTAATGTGGGCCGATGTAAGGTAGGTTCAGTTCAGAATATTAAATTGAATATAAATTGGATATTATATTGAATATACTCGAAACGCCAGTCATGGGATATTTTGGGGGGGTATTTCAATATTTTAGCCCAGTCCACATCATGTAGAGGTTTGGCTATATTAGTCTCCCAGTTAGCACAGAGAGAAGCCCTATAGTGGTCCCCATGTTGCAAGAAAGCTCTGTACATCAATCCTATCAGTTTGCTGCCAGTCCTCTGGTGTACAGCATCTGGTACACTTCATGTGGGGTTGGTGATAGGTGGTGAACATGAAATAGGGCACCAAATGATTAATGTGTTCTTTATAAAGTAATTGACCCAGGTGAAGACTCTAGTCTGCCATAAGGGTTTGGAAATCTAGTAGCTCGGTGTCAACAAATAAATACCCAATTTTGAGAGGCCTTCAACATGCCCCTGATGGACTTTCCCTGAGCAAAACCATCCTGTGCAAGTGGGTAGGCCTAGCAAAGGTATTGCAGGATGTAGAGTTTCGTCATGTTAGTGAGTTTACAGGTTCTAGTAGGGTAAGAGAAAGCCAAACGGAATAACCTTGGGTGGCGTTAGGTAGAAACAATGAGTAGTGCAGTAAGCCCTCAAAGTCTTTAAGGGTAAACCAAGTCTTATGCAGGGGTCAGCCAGACAGCCAGCCAGAGAAACACCCATTGGAGCTGTGCAGCTAAATAATGGCATTCTAAGTCCAGACAGGCTAATCCATCCACTGTAATAGGTGGCTTTAGAGTGAAAACAGCTACCCGGCAGTGCCCATCCCCCAAATCAGACGTGAGACGTGGCGAGGTGTCTGAGGAAGAAACAATGGATAAGCAGGTGAGGTTTGGCAAAATAATACAGTCACTGGGGTAGCACCATCATCTACACTAGTGCTACGAAGCCCATTACTGAAAGCGGAAGAAAAAAAACGAAAAGGAACCTGGGCTCTGAGGGACCGTGTTGCTCTGCCCAGATTTAGATCCTGCAACTCAGTGGGGAAATGGTAGATCTTAATCCCTTAGAATCGAAAGGTAACTGATTTCCAGTTCAATCTGGGGTCTAATGGTATACAAAGGGAACACAACACCATATGGTTAAAGCAATACTTCGTACATTATAAAATCTTCATCATATTCTTACATTTTGCTTGGGCAATTTACATCCCAAATATTTTGAAGATTTAGCATGTACTTTGGCACTTAGGAATGAGCCAGATCACTGGTTTGGCCTTGGTTTGACTGCAGAACAATTTCAAGACATGGACAGAGTGGGCAATTGCCCAGCACAACCATCCAAAGGCAAGGCCCCTGTTCACCCTTCACAAGCACGACCAGCGGACCATTGTATCAGCGGAGTTTGCCAGGCCGGGTGGGTGCTACTTGTTCACCCACTTGACAGTGCCTCTTCTGTTTCTCTCCTCCATGCTGAGACAAATCCCCAGGTACACAATACTTTCCTATACTCATGGCAAACCCATCTTGTCTGATTTTAGGGATTGTCCCACCTTGTTCTTCTCTTCCTTATTTGTCTGGTTCTTAGCAACAAACCTTTGAATTAGTTGTTGTGGATCTCCCATCTGATCTCGATTTCATCCTACTCTTTAATTCTATTTGTTTACTATTCTGGGATCTCAGTTCTGAGCTAAATGTAGAGTCCTGGAAGCACAGTACAGTGCTGTGAGACTACAGAGAAGTTGTGGGTACCTCACATCCTGATGTGAGACTTTCGCCCATGCCATCTGCTCTGCCTCATACATTTGTTTTAGATTTAATGTTGACTGGAGGTTGAGGTAAGCCAGATGTTTCTGTTCAGCTTGTCTAAGCTAGTATATGGTCACTTTCCTTAATGTTTACCATAGGTTTTAAAAGGTTTAGAAACATAATCAAAAATTCGCTGTTGCTTTCTCTCCAAGAAAATTTCAGTAAATCTGGATAGGGTGATGCCCTTGACACTGTGCTCAAGGGCATAAATAGAAGATTGAACAAGGACATAATATGCCACCTGAATGTAGCATACCTAAAGGCAATCACATACTCAAATTACTTTCATATTTCACTATACTAATTCAACACTAATCCTTCTCGGGTTTCGGAGTAGCGTTCTACTCGCCGAAAAAGCGCTTCGACGCCTCGTCAGGGGTAGTAAGCGCTATATAAATGCAAATACAATACAATACATAAAGACCGTAGTGAAAAAATAGTGCTGTGCAGAAAATAGTAAATAAATGCACTCAAACTAGGGGGTATGGCCTCTCTTTGGATGCGTCCGTAAAACTGACCTTTTGTCCTACGTTTTTGTCCTGAAAGTTGACCCTTTGTCCTGAATTTTGACCCTTTGTCCTGAATTTTTTACAGTCCTGTCCAGAATTTGCCATGTCAGGTGGTCACCCTAAGCTGCGCAGCTGGTTTATGGCACACAATTGTCGCTTTCCCGCATATTCCCTTAAACAGTCAGATTATTTAAACATCTTGTAAAGCGATGGCTTTGCAGCCAATGTTGTAGGGGCAGTATTTTCAAAATTGAGGGGGCTGACAGAGAGTTCTCTCATGCTCGCTTTGTATTTATGCCCGCCCCCACCAGTCTGAATGGTAAGCAGCCCCCTCTGACTCAGCTGGTACAAAAATTGGACCAGGTGTAACAATGCGCAAACCATTAAAAGAAGATTTCTGTGCCCGAATAATTAAAAAAAAAAAAAGAAGATTCCAATAATGCGAATTAGAATGTTTCATCATTATTTCTTTTTTTTAATCGCACTTTTGCTCTGCTGCAACCATATTACCCTGTAGCAGTATGGGTTAGCTACTGAAGCTGCCGGGTAGGGTCTTAATTCACTGAGCTGTCTGTCAGGCCTGGGCCATAAGTGCCGGAGAATCGCTGGTATCCCTTACACCTATATACATCTATTCCCGCGCCCATAGATACTCAGCACAACCGATCTGACTGTCCTGGTAAACAATGCCTTCTACATTTATGTCACTCAGAAGGATACGCGTTGCTCACGGTGTCCCTCTTCGTTAACATACTGTTAGTTTGTTTTACTGGCAAATATTACAGCACAAAGATCGCTGCATTTGTTCGGGTTCCGCAGTTCGGTCGCACCTATGGAAAGCACGTAGGGTTGTTTCACTGCCTCTATGCGGGGGTCACAGATGCAGTGATCTGCCTGCGATGGGCAAGTCAGAGGTCTCTGCACATCTGGTGGAGTCCTGTCTAGTGAAAACAATCAGCAGTGGACAATGGGTGCTCCCACCACAGAGTTTCCAAGCCATTGTTTGACAGGGCAGGACAAAGTGACTCCACCATGTCTGTCACCAGACGGAGGCAGCCAGGTTAATAAACACTGGTCACGGTTTCCATTAGATCGGTGCACTTCAGGACAGTAAATAGATCTAGTGTTTCATAAAAGCACACAATAAATGCCTCCGTGTGTAGGCCACGACTAATAACTTGTTTACATACAGCAATACATTGTTTTTTGTACAACACTTCCTTATGCACTTCAGCGGTTACTAATCGCTATAAGGGGGAGGGTGTTACCAATAGCCAGTTTGTGAATCTTACTTGCAAAGCTGAACCTGCTCGGCCTAGCTGCAACTTCCTGACCTTCAGAACACCGCATTTGTCGGAGGTAAATGTACACATCACTTCAAGTTCAGACCGCAGAAAATCATAACATTTTACAAGAACTGTAGGTCTAGTGACTTGAATAATGTACTCACCTGAACTGTAATGCGCCGGACCGGTAAAATGGTCTCAAATTGTGTGATGCTAAGCAGATATTTTATTTCACAGAGTTGTCTTTTCTTTATTATCACATATTAGAGCACCTTCAAATATATGAATTCAGCATTTCTGCTGTACCAAAAACTTGCTTTTTGATTTAATAGACTAAACTTTTTCTCTATGTATAATGAGAATCTAGCCCACATAGAGGGCACAGGTGACCCCTGATTTGCCTCGTAGTTCTCTAATAACCAAGTGGAGGCAGGAATGTTTCTTAATCCAGGTTTAAAACTCTCACTTTAAATAAATATCTTACTAGAGCATGATGTGGTAACGTACTGTCTTTTTCAGACCGCATATTTTCAATTGAAATCGCCACAAACGCTCCCACTAATATGCAGTTTTATTGATAAAACTAAAAGTGTTAAAACAATCCTGTGTGGAGATTGGGTTTCAACAAAAATATTCATCATTTGCATATCACTAAGTAAAGTGTTCCATTCCCTCACACAGAATTACAAAAAATGTGCTTTCTTAACTATTTAAGTATATTTTAAAATATTAGTATGGTTCATTTACAAGTTATTTAAATGTTGTGTGCTAGAAAAAAACATGCTACAGCCTTTTATTCCAGACTGTTGTACAGCAAGATAGTCCAACAGTTCACTTTAGGGAGTCCTCTAACTTTGCAGTCAGAGAAAGAACAACAAACACCAACCTCCAGGATAAAATGAGCAGCAAATTATAAGAAGACATAAGCTGACATTTGGCCACTGTGTCTGAATGCACAGCAAATGTGACAAACTAAAAACAAGATTTAAAGGCATATTTGTATTGCTCGTTCACTTTCTGAGTGAACTGAACGCTTGTTCTGTGTCAATTCACCAGAACGGATCAGTAGATCCTAAAAAAAATAGCTCGCCCTGATCAAATGTAACTTGCTATAGCAAGTGTGCGAGTTGATGTATACAGGCCTCAAGTTCACAGGTTTGGAAGCCCCAGGAGGCTTGTAGTTCGTGAGCATCATGTAAAGAACAATTTCCCAGCAATCCAAACAAAATAAGGTTCACCTTCCCCTGCCTTTTCGGTGCTAAATCTTTCGTCTGGTTTTCGGGAAAAACTGCAATGCGGGGTCTTTGGCTCTACAGATCACTACATCTGTAAAGAGTGAATTCCAGACTGGAAAGTGAAATTCAATCACGTAAGTTATATTTCACTGTTCTACGTATAGAAGAATTTTATATATATACATATATATATATATATAAAATCCATAAAATTATTCTGTTGATAATTTAAAAAACAGATTTCAATAAATATATATATATATATCCACTACAAAGTTAGGTAGGCGCACTCTCAGGATACAGCAAAAGTAATCAGTGTTGCAGGAAGCTGTTTATTCACACAACGTGTTTTGACTGCCCAGCAGCCATGGTCACATGTGCTTACATCACCACTAGGGTGTCCTTAAAAATGCATAGTAGAAATAAAGAAAGGGAAACATGGGAATCTAATGTGTCGGCCATATTGGAAAGTGGTCATTCAGGGTCAGTGAAAGTTGTACATGCCATGGAGAGTGTATATCATGCCTAATAGCAAATTAACAAAAGTAAAAACGACTATTCGGGCAGTTAGTCAGGTAGTTAAATGAATCGTAAATTGGCTCCCACTTGGTGAAGGCTAACTGTCAAGGGCAAAGTGCTCCAAAAGGTTACAATGCTTATGCAAACCTCGACCTGAGAACAACATCACAGTAGGCCAGTAGACGTGTAGGCATAGTGCAACACTTGCGCCGTGTTCATCGATGAATTCCCATGTAATATGGGTAGGTCTAGTATGTTTGGCAGTGTTACGAATGTCAAATTAATTATTCAAAATGAGTGTGTCATGGGTACTGGACAAGCGTCCCGACTCAAGTTGACCGTAACTGCATAATGCATCATGTTCCACTAAAATTACAACTGAAATAAATCATGCATGAATCTTATCTGTGATGGAATCCCAGAAGTGAAGACGAAGAAAAGGGTAGGGAGACCCGTGCAGGTGAGTTTGTAGAGTTGGGTCCCTTCCTTTCCTCCTACAAAGAAGAAAACAAAGACAAAAGAAAACAGTTAGCAGCAAAGTGCAAAGTTAAAAACACTTAATGTATGTCTGTACACACAAACTGTACAAGTTTCATTCTCATTGCAGATGAAGGAAAATTAAGATCAGGTATAGAGGCGAAGAGTTCATTCCTCTTTGAGGGGAACTGTAAGTTCCTCATCCTGATTCAGTCCATCCGGGATTTTCGTCTGGAAGTCAACTATGTATTTGGACTCCCTTTTCCTAAGCTTCAGGACCCTGTCCCCACCCCTGTGATCATTGGTTATCTGCTCAATGGCACAGTATGTAATTTGGGATGAGTCTGAAAAATGTTTGTCTTGGAAGTGCCAGGCTACCGGATACTTGGGATCCCTGTTGTTGACGGCCCTCATGTGTTCTAAGATCCTCTTCTTGGCCATCAGGGTGGTACTGCCGATGTACCAAAGCTTACAAGGACACTCAATAATGTAGATGACAAAGTTGGTACTACATGTGAGAAATTGTGAGATAACTTTCTTGGTAGGCCCCCGTCTCATTTCCTTGCGCATCAGACTGTTCTTGCACGCCTTGCAATGGCCACAGGGAAAGAAACCTTGCAGATTATGCATGTTGCCACCACTGATCATTGTAATGTCACTGTGGACTAACATGTCCCTGAGGCTGCGCCCTTTCCTGTAGGTAATACGGGGTCTATCCTCCATGCTGTTTCCTATGGTCGTGTCGCTCTTTAGAATGTCCCAGTTTTTTTACAAGAATCCGCCTGATATCGCTGGCATCGCCATCATATGTCAGGATGATTCTTGTGCCATCGTCAGAACGTTCAGTCTCAGTGTTGATCTTGTCAGCTAGCGTCTCCTGCATGGTAATACCATCAGCTCTCTCACTGGCCCTCATGAGGACCCAGTTCGGGTAGCCTCTTTCCCTGAATCTTTTCAACATGATCTCACGTTCATGTTGATAAGCTGTCTCAGTGTTGCAGTTTCGTTGGGCTCTTAATAACGCCCTGTAGGGGATGCTCCACTTGAGAGTCTCTGGATGGCTGCTCAGTGCATGCAATAAGCTGTTACCAGCTGTGCTTTTGCGGAAAAGCTCAGTGTGGATAGTTTTCTGCCTGATGTCAATCTTGATGTCAAGATACTCTACTGTGGTGCTGCTGATCTTGCCTGTGAGTTGTATGTTGCGATTGTTGTTATTCAGCTTTTTAATGACGTCATTGGCCAGTTTCTCAGTGCCTCTCCAAATGATGAAGAGGTCATCTATGTATCTGAGCCATACTACAACACGCCCAAAGTCTTGTGCCAGTTCTGGGGTCTGGTACAGTTCCTCCTGCCACAGGCCCATGAACAGGTTAGCAAAGCTCGGTGCGAAGCACAAGCCCATGGCAGTCCCTGTAGTCTGCCTATAGAAAGCACCATTTAATAGGAATATGTTGTTCCTGAGACAATGTGCTATCATCTCCAGGATCATGATGGTATGTTCCCTGGACCTTATTTGTCTCCTGCGTAAGAAATGGCGACATGCTTCAAGTCCTTGTTCATGGTCTATGATGGTATATAGCGAATTGACATCGAGGGTGATCAGCAAGTAATCATCCTCCCATTCGATGTTCTGTAATTTGCACAAAAAGTCCTTCGTGTCCCTAATGTAGGAGTTCAATTTGAATATGTGATCCCTCAGGAAGTGGTCAACGTATTTGGACACATGTTCAAGAGCGCTGCCGCTAGACAAAACAATGGGACGTCCTGGTAGGACAAGAGGGTCCTTGTGTACCATTGGAAGATATAGAACTGGGAGCTTGGGGTGGTCTCTTTTGAGAAAACAATATTCCTCCCATTCAAGGATCCCCCTGTCCCTCAATTCAATCAACTTGTCCCATATGGTGGTGATGCTATTGGTATAATCCTCTCTAGAGATGGGAACGTAAAATCTGCTGTCACTAAGTTGTCTCATGGCCTCAGTAATGTACATGTCTTTGTCAAGTAAAACAACATTACCCCCCTTGTCCGCTCGACGTATTACAATCTCACTATCCCCAGCTAGGGAGACCAGTGCCTGTATCTGCGTAAAGGTAAGATTGTTGGGTGCTCTGTTCCTGTGATCAGATTTGTGGCGTAGCTCTATAAGAGACTTGGTGACTACCTCGTGGAAGGTGTCGATGTTGTCATATGGGAGTGTAGGATAGAAAGTGGACCGTGGCTTGAAACTAGTGATGATCACAGGGGTGTGGACAGGGTCCTGAAGCTTAGGAAAAAGGAGTCCAAATACATAGTTGACTTCCAGACGAAAATCCAGACGGGTGGGTGGAATCAGGATGAGGAACTTGCAGTTCACCTCAAAGAGGAATGATCACTTCACCTCTATACCTGATCTTAATTTTCCTTCATCTGTAATGAGAATGAAACTTGTACAGTTTGTGTGTACAGACATACATTAAGTGTTTTTAACTTTGCACTTTGATGCTAACTATTTTCTTTTGTCTTTGTTTTCTTCTTTGTAGGAGGAAAGGAAGGGACCCAACACTACAAACTCACCTGCACGGGCCTCCCTACCCTTTTCTTCGTCTTCACTTCTGGGATTCCATCACAGATAAAGATTCATGCATGATTTATTTCAGTTGTAATTTTAGTGGAACGTGATGCATTATGCAGTTACGGTCAACTTGAGTCGGGACGCTTGTCCAGTACCCATGACACACTCATTTTGAGTAATTAATTTGACATTCGTAACACTGCCAAACATACTAAACCTACCCATATTACATGGGAATTCATCGATGAACACGGCGCAAGTGTTGCACTATGCCTACACGTCTACTGGCCTACCGTGATGTTGTTCTCAGGTCAAGGTTTGCATCAGCATTGTAACCTTTTGGAGCACTTTGCCCGATAGTTAGCCTTCACCAATTGGGAACCAATTTACGATTCATTTAACTACTTGACTAACTGCCCGAATAGTCGGTTTTACTTTTGTTAATTTGCTATTAGGCATGATATACACTCTCCATGGCATGCACAACTCTCACTGACCCTGAATAACCATGTTCCAATATGGCCAACACATTAGATTCTCATGTGTCTCTTTCTTTATGTCTACCATGCATTTTTAACGACACCCTAGTGGTGACGGAATACCACCAACGCATCAGATCCACCAAAAGGACCTTCATCCAAAACAAGATCCTCGCCAATGCCGGCAACTCCAAGCAACTCTTCAGCGTCATCCAGGAATTCACCAAGCCCCCCAGCGAAACCATGGACATCACCCCTTCCCAGGACCTTTGCGACAAGCTTGGATCCTACTTCCATCTAAAAATCAAGGCACTCTACGACAACTTCAACGACCAGACACCCAACTCCGAATCCACTTCCTGCTCCAGCAACGCCGTCCAGCCCACCATATCCTCCTGGACCCCAGTCACCACCGAAGACACCACTTCGACCATGAAAGGCACCCACTCAGGGGCCCCCATGGACCCCTGCCACTGCACATTTTCCACAGAGCCACCACTGCCATGGCTCCCGAACTACGACACACCATCAGCACCACCTTCAAGACCGGCATCTTTCCCAACGACTGGAAACGCGCAGAAGTCAGACCCCTGCTCAAGAAGCCCTCAGCAGACCCCACCGACCTCAAGAACTACCGACCCATCTCCCTCCTCCCCTTCGCGGCCAAAGTCACAGAAAAGACCGTAAATGCACAACTAACCAAATTCATCGAAGAAAACTCCATCCTCGACCCCTCCCAATCCGGATTCCGCAGCAACCACAGCACCGAAACCGCCCTACTCGCCGCCACAGACGACATCCGCACCCTCCTCGACCAAGGACACACCGCGGCCCTGATCCTACTCGACCTCCCTGCAGCGTTCGACACTGTCCCCACCGCACACTCACCGCCAGACTCCACGACACCGGCAGACAAGGAACCATCCTCGACTGGATCCGCTCGTTCCTCACCGGCAGAACCCAAAGAATCAGACTACCACCCTTCCTCTCCGAACCCACGGAAATCAACTGCGGAGTGCCCCAAGGATCATCGCTCAGCCCCACACTCTTCAACATCTACATGGCCCCCCTCGCCGCCATCGTCAGACAGCACGGACTCAGCATAGTATCCTACGCCGACGAAACCCAGCTCATCCTCTCCCTCACCAAGGACGCAATCACCACCAGACTCAACTTCCAAGAAGGAATGAAGGACATCGCATCCTGGATGAGCAGAAACTGCCTGAAGCTCAACTCGGAGAAGACAAAAGTCCTCGTCCTCAGACCCTCCCCCTCTGCATGGGACAACACCTGGTAGCCTACCGCCCTCGACAGCCCCCCCACACCCACGAACCACGCCTGAAACCTCGGCATCGTACTCGACTCCTCCCTCTCCATGACCTGACAGGTCAACGCCGTCGCCTCCAGCTGCTTCAACACCCTCCGAATCCTCCGAAAGACCTTCAAGTGGATCCCCCATGCATCAAGGAAGGCCGTCACCCACGCACTCATCACCAGCAGAGTCGACTACGGAACGCCCTCTACGCCAGGATCAACAAGTCTCCGATCCGCAAGCTCCAGACCATACAGAACACCGCAGCTAGACTCGTCCTCGACATTCCTCGACACGAGCACACCACCCAACACCTACGGAACCTCCACTGGCTCCCCGTTGAGAAGAGAATCACTTTCAAGATACTCACCCACGCCTACAAATGCTTCCACAACACCAGATCCCAATACCTCAACATGACAATCTCCCTCCACATATCAAAGAGAAACCTCCGATCCGCCGACCTCGCCGAAATCCAACGCATCCGCAGAGCCAGAACAGGTGGAAGAACCTTCTCCTACATCGCAGCCAAGACCTGGAACGAGCTCCCGCTCAACATCAGACGCCCCCCCTCCCTGAACATCTTCAGGAAGACGCTCAAGACCTGGCTCTTCGACTGAAAGGAGCTGCTTACCACCCCCCAGCGCCCCTCACGGGTGAGTAGCGCGCTTACAATTCCCCTGATTGATGTATGCACATGTGGCCAAGGCTGCTGGCCAGTCGAAATGCGTTGTGTGAATAAACAGCTTCCTGCAACACCGTGATTACTTATGCTGTATCCTGAGAGTGCGCCTATCTAACTTTGCAGTGGATTTCTAGCCGGTATGCTCTGCCGGCATGCGCACCACCTCCCATGGGTCCCTCAGTTCCCGAAGAGGCAAAAAGGAAAAAAAATATATATATATATATATATATATATATACATACAACTAAGGGATCCCCGCCACACTGCATCACAGGACACCGGGACACAGACTCCACTTGATGCTGTTAGATTTCTTTATTTATTTAGAGATTGGATGGCAGGATGACGCGTTTCGCCCACCTCGCTGGGCTTGTTCACATAACGAAGCACACTCCAGATCTAACATTTAAAGTGCAGTAAACACCACGTGATGAAAACCAGGCATGGTCATGGACAAATGACTGTCGTAGTCGATAGAGAGGACATTACATGTAAGTATAAAACTTTCCTTAATTAATGTTATATAAAGTGCATGTATAAATAAAGCATAGCAATGCTGTAAATAGGTTTCAATGTTTTTGGCATAAATTCATTGTAAAAAACATTGTAAAAAACACAGATCTTCAGGTATCAAAGAAATTGGTACTTTTAAAATTAAAAAATGTATAGTTATACTTTCAATTTCATGAAAATTAAATACTTGCTTAAATGCATTCTCTGGCTGATTCGGCCTTATTACAGGTTTACATGCTATAACGCTGGCTACTCTTATTGTGGTATTTAACATTTCATTGGACCCTATAACCTCATATAGTTCCAAAGTGAAAATGTTACCTATCTCTAAATAGAGAATTATTAAAGTGCTACATGGATGTAGACTGTATCCGAAAACTAGATACCAATTGGTTCTGAGTGCAATGTCAAATCTAAACCTATGTGATAAGCTATGAACAATGCCTTTCCTGATAGAACCCGTCTAATACAGTGACATTGACTTTCAAGTCCTTGACCCATATTGCCTAAACTAAGTGCCTAAGTGCTCCTGAAAGTGCTGAAGTGCTAACACTGAAAACCCATATTTACCATGGGCATGGGAAAGCTAGCAGCTGTGTAATTATATTTAAAACATATCTTGTTTCAATGCATAACTCCCTGTGGATTCTACCAGACTAGTATGATTCCAGGTAACTGTATTGTTGAAGGCGTCTATACTAAGGCAATTTTATAGTGTATGATACTCTAAAATTCATAAAAAGTTGTGCAGTTCTTCCCCATTGTTAAGTCCATTGGGTGTACGAGTGTCCAGCTCCAAAATGAATTTGGACTCCAACCTCCTCAAGAGTTTTTCTCTGTTCCCTCCTCTTTTAAGTGGGGGGAACTGCCCCTATGACAAAATACTTGAGGCTACTTAGGTCCTTGTTGTGGACTGTTTTAAAGTGCATGGCCACTGGGTAGGACATGTCAGAATTGAAAATGGCTCTGAAGTGTTGCAGAATCCGCACGTGTACCTGCAATTTAGTACTGCCTACGTATTGTAGGCTACAGGCACAGGTTAAAACATATACCGCGAATTCCATGCGGCAGTTGTATATTCCTTTGAGTTGGTTGGTAGTAGGCCCAAAAACGGAGGAATACTGGGTTGTGTTAATGCCGAACTTACACGGTCGACAGGAACTGCACTTATAAAACCCATTTTTCAGAGCTAGCCAGTTTTTCTTTGATTTACAGTCCATGGCTGGTAGTTCCGGACTGCTCCCAACAAGTGAGTTGTGCATGGATCTGGCTCTCCTAAACGTGAAAGAAGGCTCAAACGGGATAAGATCTCTTAAAATTGCATCAGTTTTAATAATGGGCCAGTTGGAGTTAATGATGGCTCTAATGCGTTTGTGTTGACTGCTGTAAGTTATTAGTCTGGTTCCCCGACTACATGACAAGGCAATTTGCTCAGTGTTGTTCTGCCTGTTGGGTCTATGCTCACTGGTACAGATTAGGTTGTTTGGTGGGACGTTGTTGACTTTTTCTAATGCTGTTCGTATAGTCTGTTTGCTGTAACCTCTCTTAGTGAATCTATTTGTTGCATCCCTTACACAGTCTTCAAAGTCCTGGTTTGTGCTGCAGATTCTCCTGAGTCTGAGGAATTCTCCATATGGGATGCTCTTAATCATATGGTGAGGGTGGAAGCTGGAAGCATGGGGAGTGTAGTTACCTGCAGTGCTTTTGCTATGTAATGTTGTTTCCAGTTTGTTATCTATAACCTGGACCTGTACATCAAGAAAAGTGATGGCTGTATTACTAATCTCTGCAGTAAATTGCAAATTCAAAACATTGTGATTAATGTTGTCAATGAATGCAATAGCTTGTTCTTTTGATCCACTCCATACCATAAAGACGTCGTCTATAAATCTCATCCAGCAAATTATGTGGTTATCCCACACCTCTTTATGTGTAGCCCTGAGTGCCTGCTCCTCCCACCAACCTACGTGTAAACATGCATACCTGGGGGAGAAGCAGGCTCCCATGGCAACACCTCTCGTCTGTTGGTAGACTTCATTGTTGAGCAGAAAGAAGTTATTATGCAAACAGAAATCTATCATCTCCAAAATAATTTTTCCATGTTTGTACCTTTCAATAGCTGCATTCTCTAAAAAGAAACCTGCTGCTTTAACCCCATCGACATGATTAATGCTTGTATATAAGGCACAAATGTAAAGTGTTACCAGATGGTATTGGTCTGACCAGGAAATAACTTTAATTTTTTCCAAAAAGTCATTTGTGTTCTTTATATAAGACGGTAATGCCTTAACAAAATCCTGCAGGTAGAAATCCACATATTGAGACACCTTTTCCAATAGTCCTCCTCTGGCTGATATAATAGGCCTTCCGGGCACTGGCGAGATCTTTTTATGAATTTTGGGAATGAAATAAAGTATTGGAGTGATGGGGAAATCTGTCTTTAGGAAAAGGTATTCATCATTTGTCAACAAGCCTTCCCTCTTCCATCTGTTGAGGTGTTGTTTGATTTGTTCCTGTACTTCTTTAAGTTTGCGGTGGTGTGATTTGGTATAGCATGATTGATCGTCCAGATGTTTATGAGCTTCTACTAGGTAATCGTCTGTTGCCCCCTTTATCTGATTTATTGATGATGATATCATTTTGGCCCTGTAATATTTTGATGAGATCATGGTACTTTTTTTGTTTGAATCCCATTTTCTTCTTTTTCTGTTGGACCTTAGACTGTAGCTTCTTTAATTCATCCACAACTACATCCTGAAAGATGTCAATGGTATCACAGGGTATAATGGGCATAAAAGACGACGGTGGTTTGAATGGACTAGGTTCCAATTTTCTTAAACCAATGCCCGCATTTTGTAAGATTCTTGTGTGCTGGGCGTATAAACTCTTTCATTGCTTTCTGATGCTAGAGTTTCCAGTGTTTGCAGGACTGGGATATCTGATATTGATAGTGAGGATAGATGCCTTGTTCCTTCTGGTTCCTTATTCGCAGTAGGACCTGAATTATTCTTGGATTGTTTGATGGCAAAATACTTTGTAAGTTTCATCTTACGAATAAATTTGAAAATGTCCACACGAGTTTACACATAGTTAAAATTGCTCTCGGGACAGAAGGACAGACCTAATGATGATAATTGTAGTTCCGCTTTGTCTAGTTGAGTCTGGGACAGATTGATGATGGTATTGGTGTTGGTGTTTATTGTTGCTTCCTTCTGTTGTTCTGCTGTTTTCTGTTTCTTATATTTCCTGCATTTCCTTCTAGCCCTCCTCCTTTGGTTCCGTCTCTGCCTTGTGTTGATATTGGTTTCCGCGGTCTGAGTGTTTGTCGTCTCGCTCTCTGTAAAAAAAATCCAGCTCCTCTGCAGGGGTCAGGGTGCCGAAGTCCTCGCTTTCATGTGCTCTTCCTTGTAAACTATCATCGGATTCCGTTTTACTAGGTAAGGAACTCACGTCCGATTCTGATGGTGTTTGGGTCCCTCTGGTGGCTGATACTTGACCACTGGTATCTTTACTTGAAATGTTCTGTGAAAAGTGCTTGCGCTTGATTTTTTTTTTAAAACAGATTTTTATTAATTTTCTGAGAAAGCAAACAAAAAGCTTCGGTGACAGCATACATTAAGGATTCGGGGAGCAATATATTACAAGTGCTATTAGTGCCATAGCTGTAGCCTCCCTTAGGGTGCCGCTCAACGATTCCCCTTGGCCCTCATGCCCCACTACTGAGTCCTCCCTCAGCCCCGCTGTATGGAATTATACAGTCCCCAGCAACCCCATGTATATTATCGCTCAGAGTGCAGGAGCATCATAGGCATAAAGAAAAAACAACAACAAAAAAATACAAAAAAATAAAGCACCCAGCCCCAACAACCCCCCCTCCCCAACTACCCCTCTAAGCACCTCTAGCCCCCCTCCCCACCCCACCCACCCTCCCAAGCATGCCGCTAGCCACTAATTAAAAGGTTCCAGGTATTTCCAGGTCGCCCTCATGGACCGCCCGGCACCCCATCCCTCAAATCCGCCGCCTTGATAGGGCAGAAACACTGGAGGCGATCCCCCGCAGCCCCGCCAGCGGCCGCAACATCCCTCCCTGTCAGTTAGAGCTCACAATATCAGGTGTCTTGAGTGCCCCCCATCTCAGTCAACCCACTTTCCTCAGCACCAGGCGGATGCTTAGTCAATTCCACAAGCGCCACCCATGCCCTGGCCAGTTCCATTGAGTGCTCGTTCCCCGTGCGTCTAGCCATGCCCATCCTGCAATTACCCTCACTCTCCGCCCACTTTATAAGCTCCCATCTCCACCGCTCAAGGGAAGGTCCCTGCCTCGCCTTCCACCGGCTAGTAAGCTCCCTTTTCGCGAGCACTAATCCCAGGTCAATGAACTTACTGGTGACCTTGGTTTTCGCAGTGTGGGGATACTCATGAAGTAAACAAACCCCTGGTGTCAGTGCCAACTCTCTCTCCGTCACAGTCGTTAAGACAGCCATTGTTTCCCGCCAGTAGTCCTCCAACTGCGGGCAGCTCCAGAACATATGCAGGAACCCCGCCCCCACTAGAGCACAACGAGGGCAGGCAGACGACCCCCCAAAATAGTCGTTCAGTTTGTTGGGCGTTAAGTAAGCCCTATGTAAGACATAAAATTGAATGAGCTGGAAGTGCGCGTTTCGGGAACTCTTCCATGGCCTCTCAACTACCGCCCCCCATGCTCCATCCGAGAAGGGCTCCCCCAGGTCCGTCTCCCATTTAAGCCGCAGCGCTGCCAGGGGCTGACGCAGGTCCTGAGTAATCCGGCGATAAAGACAGGTCACCGCTTTAAAAGTACCCGCAGCCATCACCACGTATTGACACGCAAGGGACGTAGCCGGTTCCAATAGCCCCCCCCGCCAATGCTTCCTCATTGCCGCAGCCAGGGCCGCATGGAAAAGGAAATCCCCACGCGGGAGATCATGACGCTCCAGAAGCTCATTAAACGGTAAGAGGTTGCCCTCCTCATATAGATCCCCCAAAGTGAGTATGCCCAGCTCCGCCCAGGACTGCAGTTTGCTCCAGTCACCCCCATGAGGCAATACCTCACACATTGTCAGCGGAATTTCGGGCGCATACAGGGTCCTGACCCGTAGCTTCCTGGTCATACGCATCCAGCACCGCTGCACCACGGCCAAGTCCGACGGCAGCGCCTCACCTCCCGGATGCACCCGCAGCAGAACACAGGACAGCAGGCGCCAGCTAGGATCCAATACTCCCATAGCCTCCGGATGTCTAATGTGGCCCGCCACCCACTGCGTAAACCATTGGAATTGCGCAGCGTGATAATAGACCTCCAGATCTGGCAGCGCAAGGCCCCCTCCATCCTGGGCCGTTTCATAGTAAGCAGCGCGACCCTCCGTCTCCCCGTGCCCCACAGGAACCCCGTGATTAAAGAATTGAGCTGTGTAAAGAACCTAGTTGGTATCCAAACGGGAGCGTCCCAAAATAATAAAGGAACCGTGGTAAGGTGACCATCTTCACCAAGGCAACCCTACCCGCGACAGAGAGCGGGAGGGATCCCCAGAACTCAAAATTAGTTTTGGCACTACGCAGCGCTTGCCCCACATTACCCTCCATCAAGTCAGCACTGTCATGATAAATCCGGGTTCCCAAGTAGGCGAGGCAACAAGGCTCCCACGGTATCGCCCCCACAGTCTGCCTATCGCGCCCGCCTGCTTTGGTAGGAAACAAGCACGACTTGGCCCAATTCACACGAAGTCCCGACACTCTCCCCAAAGTCTCCAATAGCTGTTTCGCCCCTTGGAGCGCAACCCGAAGGTCAGGCAGGAACATGAGCAAGTCGTCCGCATATAGCGCAATATGGTGTTCCTGTTCCGCCACCAAAAGCCCTGCATAATAACTGCCCGACCTGGCATGTGCAGCCATTGGTTCCATTGCCAGAGCAAACAGCAACGGGGACAGCGGACATCCCTGCCTCGTGCCACCGCACAGGCAGCAGAGATTAAGCCCCCCGTCCTGACCCTGGCGGTAGATTCACTGTACAGCAGCGCTGTCCATCGGACGAACCGCTCCCCGAGCCCAAACTCCCGCAGTGCACCAGTAAGATAGGACCATTCGAGGCTATCAAAGGCCTTCTCCATATCGACCGCGAAAATGCAGGCCTCCTCCTTATCATACGTGTCAGCCCCCAGGATGCGCACGAGCCGACGAACATTCATGGCGGTGTTCCGGGTCGGAATAAAGCCCACCTGATCTCCGTGCACCAGCGTCGTCATGTGGGGCATTAGCCTACTTGCCAGCACCCGACTCAATACCTTATAGTCCATATTGAGGATCGCGAGAGGCCTATACGAGGAGCGGTCCCACGCAGGCTTGCCCGGTTTGAGAAGAGGAACTATGATGGCCTCACGGGTGGACACAGGGAGAACACCCTCATGATACGCTCTATTATACAGCTCCACCAGGCAGGGCACCAGAGTGTCTGCGTAGGTCGCATAAAATTCCACCGGCAGCCCATCAGTTCCCGGGGTTTTGTTCCTGGCCATATGCTTTATGGCGCTGCGTATTTCACCCGCCTCAATGTCCCTACCAAGTGCAATCGCCTTGTCAGAGCTAACCTTAGGGAGAGCCGCATCCGAGAGGAACCTCTCGTCACCAGGGAGGCCAGGGCCCAGCTTGGTGCGATACAACTCGGAGTAGAATTGCAAAAATTGGTCGTTTATTCCTCTCTGAGTATAAACCACCTCGCCCCCCTGTCCCCGCAGTTCCGTTATCGCTGTCCCTCTACGCGCCGGATTGGCTAACCAGGCCAGCAGGGCACCAGATTTATCCCGCTCCGCGTGCATCTTGTCTGTGTATGCCTTAAAATCAAAGCAACGCAAGCGCTCGAGCTGAAGCGCGAACTCCTCCCTGGCCACAAGCAGCGTAGCATGTGTATCTGGGCGCTCTCGCTCCGACACACGCAAGTGTTGCTACGCAGCTGCCACATCTTGCAGCAGTACCTTGCGGACTCCCACCATCTCCCCTATACAGCGCCCTCGGATCACCGCCTTAAAGGCGTCCCATTCCACAAGCAGAGTGGATGCCGTATTTGCATTGGTCCTAAAGTAATCCTCAATGGCCGACCCTATAGTGTCTTTAAACACTGGGTCGTCCAGCATGTCTGGCCGCAGCCGCCATGTGGGAATGGCCGGGCGATCCCGTGACCAGTGCAACTGCACCAACAAGGGGTTATGGTCCGAGGACGTTCTGGCCAAATACTCGCTATGCATCATTCCCCCATGGACATCCGGAGAGCAAAGGACGGAGTCCAGGCGAACATGCAGGTCATGTAATGAGGAGAAGTAAGAGTAATCCCTGTCAGTTGGGTGATGGGCCCTCCATGTGTCCGTTAACCCCCAACGCTGCTGCCAGATCCTTCGTGCCGCCGCCAGTCTGTGTACCGGAGCATCCACTAAGGGGGGGTGTGACCGATCTAAATGGACATCAGTAATGCAATTGAAGTCGCCCCCCAAGAGCACGGATCCCACCAGCAGAGAGGCCAATTTCGCAGAGAGATGCGCAAAAAATGATACCTGGTCAGTGTTAGGTGCATAAATACTCCCCAGCACTATGTCTCTACCATCTAAGCGCCCCGACACTACTACAAATCTACCCTCAGGGTCCACCAGTTGGCCAGTACTTTGAAACTGGACTCCAGCCCTGACCCAGATCAGAGCACCTCGTGCGTAAGCCGAGTATGTCGTACAGAACACCTGCCCTCGCCATCTGCGCTGTAAAGCTAAACCCTCCTGCTTGGTCAAATGTGTCTCTTGCAACAACGCAATCTGTACCCCTCTCCTCTTAAGATAGGCATGGACCTTATGGCGACGTGTCATATTATGCATCCCCCTTATGTTCCAGGACAAACAACGGATACCTACGGCGGTTCCCATAAGGTGGCAGTTCGTAGTCCATTTTCCCTACTTCCTACAGCGGCATGCTTGGCCCCGAATTCTCCCTCCCCCCCCCCCCAATACCCATCTAAACCCCCAACTCCCCTTCCCCAGGACAGGTTCCCTGAAACTAGTTCCCATCCAAACTAAGACAACCGTTAACTGTGCACACAGCAACAGCGAGACGTGCGCCGAACCCTCAGGACCCAAAGCCCCGCCAGGTCGTCCCCCCCCCCTACAGCACCAATAGGGGGCCCCCAATCAATACTAAGCAATAGACATCGCCCCTCTCTCACCGCAGGCCCAAAAATACACAATAAGCAAACCCAAACCAGGCCATTAGCTCAGTTCATGCAAGCAGCCGTCGCCCGCTCAGCCAAACAGGTCCGCCGTCTGCGGAGTGACCACAGGTAGTTCAGTGTCAGAACTCGCTGTCGGGCTACAGGAGATAGAAGTCTCGGAGCCACCCAGGAGACGGGCAGAGGCAGCAGCACTCGGGCTCACCGCACCCTGACTGATCACTGCAACCGCCTGTACCGCTCTGTCCCGTTCAAGGCGGAGAGTCGGCATCAAAGGTGCCCTCACCGGACTCGAGTGTGCAGGGGATCCACGCTCCACGGGGCTCGCAGCAGATCTTCGCCTGGATCGCGTCCGTCGTGTTTCAAGCCAGTGCCAGGCCTCCTGCGGCGCAGTGAAAAAGTGTGTGCCAGTGGTGTCTACCACCCGCAGCCGGGCCGGGAAGAGCATGGCATATTGTAGACCAAGCTGGCGGAGTTTCCGTTTAAGCGCAATGAAGGAGGCGCGCTGCTTCTGAACCTCCCTAGTGAAATCCGGAAATATCATTACCCTGGAATTGTCAATCTGGAGCTGTTGCTTTTCTCTAGCACGCTGCAAGAGGTGATCCCTGTCCCGATAGTGCAACAGTTTCACCACCATCGGCCGCGGGGGAGCACCCGGTTTAGGAGGTCGCGCCGGCACCCTGTGGGCTCGTTCAAGAGCAAAGAATGGGGACAGCCCTTCTGGGGCCACTTCAGATCTCAGCCACTCCTCCAGAAACCGGACAGCGTCATCCCCTTCTGCCCGTTCCGGGACCCCCACGTCAGGGATCTCTGCAGGATTGTCACAGCGTCCGGCACTCCCTCCATTGTTTTCTCCGCCGCCGATACTCTGTCTTTCAGCTTCCTGTGGTCATCTTTAAGCAGGGAGAGATCCACCCCAATGGTGTCGATTTTTGCCTCAAGGGTTTCCCTGGACGAGGTAATAGCCTGCAGGATATCGGTCAGCGTAGGTCCCCCGGTGCGACAGCTCCCGAGCGCCCGGCACCTCTTCCTCCTCTTCAGATTGTTGACTTGCCCCGTCCATCTGGAGGGCCGCAAATCCCTTCTTCCTGGACACCCGCCCCATCTCAGCAGGACACTGCACCACTCGTTTTCCCAGTAGGAGGAGGGCTGACGTCCCGATCCCCGAAGGCTCGGCAGTGTCCCAAGCGGCCGTCAAGTGCTGCTCGCTCCCCGCCCAGCCTCCCTGTCCCCGCACTTAGATCCACTCACAGGCCCCTGAGCAGGTCCCGCCTGCAGTGCGTCTGCTCCAGCGCCTCCTCTGTTCTGCCGTGCATGCAGCCACTCCAGACCCAGAGCGTGCGATGAAATGTGCTCCTTGGTAGTGGTCCCCAACACAACGCTGGGTTCCCCACCAGCACAGTCGCTCACCAGGGCTCTCCTCCAGCCCTCTGTGCCGCCATTTTAAGACCGCTTCTCAGCGCGGGGTCCCAGCGCTCCGCCGCCCCAGCGCCCTCACCTCGGTGATATGGCTGTCAGGTGCTGAGATCAGCCGCACCCCCAGCACCGCCGCCCTCAGAGGCCCCCGCCGATGCTAGGCTGCCCGCGCAGACCCAGGCTCCCAGTAATGGCCAGTCTCAACGCCGCAGGTGTCTTCTCTGCACCTCCGTCTGCGACTCCACAGCAGCCTCAGGAAGTCCCATGGGCACGCTATGTCACCCGCTCAGAGGCAGCAAGCCCCAGTTCAGCTCCGCAATCTCCGGCCGCTCGTGCGCTCACCAGGCCTCTCTCCCAGTCCGCATAGCCGCCATCTTTGGGTCACCTCTCAGCGCCGGGTCGTAATGCACCGCCACCGCAGCATGTCCTGCCCCCGCCTGTATCGTCCTCAATCTCCGGCTCATGAGCAGGTCCGGAGCTCGTCACCACTGTCCAGTAGCAGTCCGCCGCATCCGCAGTGTCACAGCCCGCAGAGGTCGTCTCGTCACCTCGCGGCCGCCATCTTAGGTCGCCAGCCAAGCAGGACTGAACAAATTACTCTGCGCCGCAGGCACCCCACTCATCGGCAGTCGCCCCACAGCGGCACCAAGTATTCCGCCACCGATTGTGCGGTAGGGGGCCCCCACAGCTGGCCAGGATCAGTTACAGTGGAGGGAGGCCACGGAGGAGCTCCGAGGTCCGCTTCCCTCTACATCGGCGTCAAGCCACGCCCCCTAAAGTGCTTGCGCTTGATGACATCATATTTTCGAGCAAATGTAAATATCTGTCCTGACTCATAAACTTGTCTATCGCGGGAAAATTTTGTACGCTTTTCTGGACTTAATTGTATCCTCATGTTTTTTCAATCTGTTAGTTATTTCACTCCTGATTTTAGAGACTAATTCCTTGTATTCAGATTTATCCAGCTCTGAATTGTTTTTTTCTATTTCCTTAAGGACTTTCTCCCGATCAATGCAGGCATATTTTATCAAGATGTGAACCAGGCGCATGGATGCCTTTAGATTGCTGTTGGCCCACTCTCTAAGCATTTTTTATTTATTGATTTTTTTACACATTTTTATTGATTTTTTTACACAAATAAAACATCTGGCATTTGTCTTACATCATTATTAATGGGCACATTTCCTGAGTCATGTACATTATTTCGATTTAACCATCAGGACAAGTCTATACACCTGAATACTCATTGCCTTTTCACTCTTACGCTTACTTCTAATGGATAACGTCCTCAATATACATGTTTGGCTTCACAATCCTTTCCTCTCCAACCCATGTGCCATTAGTTCAATCAAGCAATGCGCCTACCCAGTTATAGATCAATCCCTCCCCTTTTGCCCCCCCTAACCCATGCCACCGGTGTGTTCTTCATTAACATAGTTGGAAAAACTAACAATAATACATAACTATTTAGGGGTGTGTACCTCTCCTCCTCTTCCGAACTGGTTAGCCTGGCCTAGTTCATTCTTAATTCCGCATCAATGTCCCCTGGAATTGTTAGGAGCCCCACTACAGCCCTTCTGCTCGGGGTGTTCCTATCGGTGTATCCAATGAATCTCCATCTGACTCCGGTTCAGGTAACAGCAGCAGCGCAACCAGAGCCTCCCACGCTTTTGCAGTTTTTAGTGCCTTATCGTTGCGAGATCTACTAGCTTGTTGGAACCAAACCGTACTCTCACTGGCTGCCCACTTGGTGAACTCTGCCTTCCAGCGCTCAATGTTGGGTCCCTGCCTGGATTTCCAATGCTTCGTTAACTCCCTTTTGGCTAGCAACAACCCCAGGTCCAAGAACTTACTCGTAACTTTCGTCCTAGCCGTATGAGGAAACCAGTGCAAAATACATGCACCCATGTCTGGGTCTATCTGCCTGTCCGTCACCCCACATAATATATCAACCACTTCCTCCCAATACGTTCCCAACTGCGGGCAACTCCACATCATATGAATAAATTCCGCCTCTTCTGAGTTGCAGCGGGGGCACCGGGCTGTGTCCACATTAAAATACTTATTTATCCGCGCCGGGGTTAAATACGCCCTATGTAACACATAAATGGATAAGCTGGAACCTAGCATTACGCGTGCTCTTCCACGCTCTCTCCACTATCTTAGACCACGTGGTTTCAGGAATTTTCCTACCCAGGTCTGCCTCCCATTTCCTTTGCAATTGACTCAATGGCTGCATCCCCTCATCCACCATTCGCCTGTATAAGCACGTTATGTCTTTGAAAGTCCCCGCTGCCATCACGACATACTGACATGTTAAAGATGTCTGCGGCTCCGACAACCCTCCTCCCCAATGGCGTTGCATTGCCGATACAAGGGCTGAGTGAAGTAAGAAATCGCCCCTGGGAAGGCCATATCTATCTTGCAGTGTCTGATAAGGCAAGAGGACACCCTCCTCATATAGGTCCCCCATCACTTGCAACCCCTGCTCCTCCCACGCAGCCAGCGCAGACCAGTCTCCCCCATGTGGTAGGGCTGTGCACATGCCTAAAGGAATCTCCGGAGCGTACGGCCGGGCAGCCCCACCCCTACGGTGGATTCGGATCCAACACAATCTCAGCGTCCGCTCCTCGTGAGTTAAAGATCCAAGCTGCAGCCGCTGACAAAGTACAACAAATGATAGCACGTGGCGAGGAATCCACCGGCCCATCGGGCCATCTGGGCCCCTAAACTCCCTCGCCACTGCCTGGGTAAGCCACTGCAGCTGAGTTGCTAGATAATACAGTTCGAAGTCTGGGACCGCCCATCCTCCCTCAGCTCGGGGTCGCATCATCGTGGCCAAAGCCACCCGCCGTCTACCGCTCCCCCATACAAACCCCCACATCAAGGAATGGAGCGTTTTGAATAACGAGCCTGGTATCCAAAGCGTCCTGAAATAATACAGCAACCGAGGCAGTGCCACCATCTTCAAGAGTGCCACTCGGCCCGCCACCGATAGCGGCAATGTACCCCAGAACGCCATGTTCCCTTTAATCCCTCGTAGTGCTCTGCCCACATTACCCTCCAACAGGTCCTCTTGCGTGTGATAGATGTTAGTCCCAAGGTAAGGTAAACAGTGAGGCTCCCATCGTATGCCTCCCACTTGATCAGGGCTCACCATCGTCTGGCTCACAGGGAACAGGCAAGTCTTTGCCCAGTTCACCCGAAGCCCTGAAATCGCGCCGAACGTATGCAGTAACGTCGTCGCCCCCGTCAAAGCCTCTCCGGTAGTAGCCAGGAACATGAGTAGATCATCTGCGTAAAGCGAGATATACTGCATGTCACCGCGTAGCTCTAGACCAGCATAATGCTTCCCCGACCTGGCATTTGCAGCCCGCGGCTCAATTGCAAGAGCAAACAGCAGTGGAGACAGTGAACACCCCTGTCGCGTTCCCCGCCCCACTGAACAGGTTAATGAAACCGTTGCCCCCGTCCGCACTCGGGCCGTCGCTGAGCTGTAAAGGATCCGAGTCCACCCCACAAAATCCTCTCCCAAGCCCATCACTCGCATAACCTGAAATAGAAACGGCCATTCCAGGCTATCAAATCTTTTCAATATCAACCGAAAGGACCGTTGCGGTAGGTGCCGAACTGTGGTCCCCCTCCAGAATACGAAGTAGTCGCCGCACGTTAACAGATGTGTTCCGTGTGGGGATGAAGCCCGCCTGGTCCGGATGGACCAGCTGTGTCATGTACGGGAGGAGCCGAGTGGCAAGGATCCTACTCAAAATTTTGTAGTCAGTGGTCAACATTGAAAGTGGGCGATATGCCGTCATATCAGACGGTTCTCTCCTAGGCTTCAGCAACGGAATAATAATGGCCTCCCGAGTGGTTACCGGTAACTTCCCCACCTTCCGTGCCTCCTGTTACACCGCCAGTAGTCGTGGAGCGAAGCGATCAACATACGCGGAATAGAATTCTATTGGTAGGCCATCCACCCCAGGCGTTTTGTTACGCGCCATATGCTTAATTGCGCTCCGAATTTCTCCGAGCATGATCTCCTGCCCTAATAGGTCTTCTTGCTTCTTCTCCAGTCTAGGCAGGGTCAATTCAGAGAAGAATTCCCCCATGGCATCCCCATCCGGTCGTAATTTGCTGCGGTAGAGTTCAGTATAATAATCCAGAAACAAGCCATTTATCCCCTGCTGCGTGTACACCAATTCACCAGTCGGGGCCGTCAGTCCCAATATTAGTGTTCCCCGGGGGTTCGGGTTAGCCAACCATGCCAACAACGCACTCGTCTTATCTCCTTCTGCGTGCATCCTCACCCGGTATGACCTGTGGTCAAAGGATCGCAGCCTCTCCACTTGCACTGCCACTGCCTCACTAGCCTCCAAGACCTCCCCCTGTGCCCCCAAGTCCTCAGGGCGGGCTCTCTCAGCCCTACGCAGCCAGTGCTCTGCTGCCTCTATGTCATTTAATAGCGTTTTCCTCACCCCCACCATTTTGGCAATACATAAGCCCCGAACTACCACCTTAAAAGCATCCCACTCAACTGCCACTGATGTCGCTGTGCCCTCATTCTCAGCAAAATATTGACTTATACCCGTTCCAAGGTCCTCGCAGAAGGCTGGATCTTCCAGCACCTCCGGTCGCAGCCGCCAGGTCGGTATCACAGCTCTCTCCCGGACCCATCGTATCTGCACTAGTAGCGGGTTATGATCCGATACCGTCCTAGTTAGATATTCGCTATGGATTACTTTGGCATGGATATCAGGGGTACATAATATCGCATCAAGCCGCACATGTAGTTCATGGAGGCCGGAGTAGTAAGAGTAGTCCCGCTCCTCTAAATGATGCGCACGCCATGTATCTACTAGCCCCCAATTATTCTGCCATGCGCATCTCGCCTTGGAGAGTCTATGTATTGGGGCGTCGGGGAGCGGGGGTGGGATCTATCCATCTCTACATCCGCAATTGAATTAAAGTCCCCTCCCATCAATATCGAACTAGTCAGATATGGTGCCAAACTCCCTGATAGATGACCAAAGTAGGAGACCTGATCCACATTAGGGGCGTATATGCTGCATAGTGTCACATCTACGCCATTTAGGCGACCCGTCACCACCACAAACCTCCCCTCCGGATCCACCAACTGTTGCGTCGGCTGGAATGGGACTCCCGCTCTGACCCATATCAGAGCTCCCCTGGCAAAAGCCGAATAGGTCGTATAAAATAATTGCCCCCTCCATCTACGTTTCAGTGCCAGCCCCTCAGATCGATTAATATGTGTTTCCTGAAGAAAGGCTATGTGAGTCCCCCGTCGTACCAAATAAGCATGCACCTTATGGCGTCGCAGCATTGTGTGGAGCCCCCGTACATTCCAGGTAATACATTTCAAGTCAAGTAACGTTCCCATGTTGAGGCCAATTCCTCCTAAACAACTGCCCCCCACATTGGAACACACCGGTGAATCTAACTACCCCAACCAAACCCCAGAACCGTCCCCAACTTCCCCACCCCAGAACAGGCGCTACATCGCTAGTACCCATCCAAACTACTGTTCAAACTGCTCCTTTAGTAAAAAACCAAGGAACCACACCCACACAAAATTAGGGGAGTGGGCCCAGAGCCTCAGAGGTTCGACCTCCTATTCCTCCATCGGCCTGCGCTGTACCCCCCAAGAGAGCTAGTCAGCCCCACCCGAGGCTACAATATAGCGGAACCACAATAGTACATACTCATCTGACCTTACTAACCCCTCCAACCACCAGTGTTCAACCACTAGCCGAATCAAGGGGAAATGCTCAAGGACCGGAGCCAATTCCCCTCCCACTCTCGCATCCATGCAAGTCAAGCCATGGTGTTATGCATCTACGATCTCATCTGCCGTCCCAGCCGTCACATGTGGCAAGCGAACACTTCCTGTTTCCGATTCTTCAGTGTCCGATCCCAATGAGCCCTTTTCCGAGTCTGACGCCACCAGTGACGCTGTTCTTTTCTCTTGCGAAATGGCCGTGACGGCCTGTAAAGCAGCAGAGCGTTCTTTCTCCGTCTGTGTCTCCGTAGGCTTTTGAGCTGCAGGACGGTGTCTTCGGATGCGCCGCGATCGGCGCGGACGTGGCCCCTCCGCTAGCGTGCTCGTGTCACGCCCCGCTTCCCCAGTGCCCGCTTTGTACAACTCCAGCCAGGTCCAGGCTTCCTCAGGGCTGTCGTGGAAGAACGTCTTACCATCCATGGCTATCTTCAGGCGTGCCGGGAACATCAGGGAATACTGGAGGCCCTCGTCTCGAAGCGCTCTCTTGACTTCTAAGAACGAAGCTCGGCGGCGCTGTACTTAGAGTGTGTAGTCCGGGAACAGCGTCACTTTACCATTGCCCACCTTGTACGGGCCCGCGGTTCGGGCCTTGTGTAACAGGAGGTCCCTGTCTTTGTAGTGGAGCAGCCTAGCCACCACCAGTCTGGGCGGTCACCCGGGAGCCAGCGGCCGAGCCGGAACTCTATGTGCTCTTTCCAGGGTATAGAACGATGTCAGGCCTTCAGGTGCAACCTCCTTTCTCAGCCAGGCTTCCAGGTAATCCACCATGTTAGTCCCCTCCACTCCTTCCGGCAGCCCCACCACTCGGACATTGTTTCTTCGATTCCTCCCTTCGGCGTCTTCTGCCCTCCGCTCCAGGGTTTGCAATCGGTGCTGGACGTTCGTCATCTGAGCTTCCAGCGCCTTTTGGGCAGGTGCCAAGGTCTCTAGGGTGACTTCCGTTTGCTTCACCCTGTCAGCAAGTTTAGTATGATCAGCTCGGAGCAATCCTAGTCCCTGTGCCACATGCGCAATGTCCAGCTGTAGAGCCTCCCTGGTGTCGTTAATAGCTTTAAGTATTTGATCCACTTGTTGCTGCAACATCCCTTCTGGATGTTGTGGGAGCCCTTCCTGCTTGTCTGGCGCTCCCGCATCTTCTTCCAGCTCAGGGGGTGCACCCGCCTGCTTCCCTCTGGGCTTCCCCATTAGTGCTTGTGGCGTAAGTCCCAGCCCTCAGGCAGGCTCCCCTTCGATAGCCAGCGCTATGCGTGTCGAACGCCGGTGGTGTTCTCGTGCCTCTAACAGTAGGGGCTGTCCCCACCACCTCAGCACTCTCCTCTCACCTTGTAGCCTGCCACCCGCTGGTTCACCCCTCCGAGCACCCCCAGCGGCAGTCTGCTCAATGCACCGACTCTCCACACAGTTTTCACCCACTGCCGCAGGCCAGATACAGAGCAGTGCCCCAGCGGGGACCCAAGCCTCTCCTGGTCACAGTGCGTTCGTCCTCATGGACTGAGGAGTTGTTCCAAGGGACCCATACAGCCGTCACAGTCCAGTCCAAGGTCTACCCTACCATGCACTCGCCGCCGCTCCGTCCCTTTCTCTGCAGCGCGGCTGCTCGCCGTTCACTTCCACATGTAGCATCCCAGGACTCAAAAGCACCTCTCGCTTCCCTACTCGTCCGGTCTCCGCCTCATTGCACGCAACACTGCAGCACGAGGAGGTCCTCTATGCACTAGGGGCCGTGACACCAGTCTCCTTAGCAGCGCCGTTACTGCACCATCCACTGCTTAGCACATCGTCCACAACAGCTGGGGAGCACGCCAGACGCTGAGCTCCTCCAGTCTGGCCGTGCCCAGCCGCACTATTCAGCCTGTCTCGCAGTGCCGGCGTGCCCATGTACGCAGGAGCCCAAGATGGCGGACCACATCTCCCGGCAGTCCAACCGCTGCCCAACTCCCTTAGCGGCGCTGCGACGTCTCAGTCAATGGGTCAGGGCCCCGTTCAATCAATCTAAGCCCCGTGCTCTCCTATGGCGCTGCTTCGGTGACTTCCGCCGGTCCGCAATATATACCGGTGCTGCCTCACCTCCTGTTGTCCACCAGCCTCCATGCACACCTCCAGCTCCCGATCGTTACCGTCCAAAAGAGCCCTCCGGGGCCCCCTCCGCAACGCGCCTCTGCCCAATGTCATGCAATCGGCAAGCCCTTCAAAGCGGCTGCATGCGGTAATGCTCACCGCTGCCTGCCGCCTAGGCTGCTCCTCCGTCACATCAGGCGCCCAAGATGGCGGTCCGCCCCTCCGGTCAGCCGGTCTTGCGGAAGTCGATCTTTCCAGCAGGCACCCTAGTAACTTGTCCGGCACCTTAAATCCTCGTTAGCGTTTTGCAGGAACACCTCCCCATATGACGACCGCGTCCTGTGCTTCTTTCGTCCTTCCAGCCGCAACGATCCGCGGCGGCAGCAAGCCCCTCTGCGCTGCGTCGGCAATGAGTGGCCCCGATCCCTCAGAGCCCCCCAAATGTTACTGTGGTGGTAGCGCCAGAGTGAGCGCAGACGAACGAGTCTTGGCAACCCCCGCAGCTCCCACGTCAATTTTCGAGGCCGTCCCTCAGCGCCTCCACCAAGTCCGGAACACCGCCATTGCCGCCATCTTGATCACCCTTCAGGCGACCGGAGTGCCTCATCGATTCCTCGGTCAGAGGGGTGTTAAATCTCCCTGTTAATGCTGCGGAAGCCCCTAGCCCCCCGCCGCCGCCTCTCCAAGCGCTCGGGGCCTCTTTGTAATGTCCCGATTCAGGGTAACTATCGGGGTCAGCGCGGAGCTCCAAGCTCACATGTCTTCCCTCATCCGCTCCGTGGCCACGCCCCCTGCCCACTCTCTAAGCATGTCTGGATTTGGGTTATCAAAACTGGGGGCGATCATGATCCGCAATCCTCGTGGGATCCGACCCGCCTCTACATACTTCTCCAAAGATCTTTGTTCCCACCATTTTGTTATTTCTGATTTCCTCTATATATATCTATATTATCTACTGGCGGTCGCCAGTAGATAGTTATAGTTACAACCTATTATCCATAGGAAATCCGCGACATTCTATTTGAAATAACTCTCTTGCCGGTTGACGTATCTTCGCAAAATTTTCAAACTTTGTGGCCCGCTCCGGTCCGCTCCTACCCTGAAAGTCTCGGGGGGGATTCGTCAAGCAGGGGCCGAGAAAAAAGGGGGGTCCCAAAACGCGTTTTCCCCATGCAATTTTCCATAGGAAACTTTAGACACGGCTACAGCCCGAACTGCTGAACGGAATTACACCAAATTTGGCAAAGAGGTAGTTCTTGGTTCAGAAAGAACCCTTTTTGTTAAATGGTGTAAATCCGTTCAGTAGTTGCTGAGAAAATCAAAAGTAAAAAGATAGTGAGATCTATGGCCGAGTAGGGTCCGCGTACCCTCCCGATCACGAGCTGCATGTTAATTGGCTGTCAGCTGGCTGTCAACATTCCGATTCAGGAAATGTTGGCAGCCATTTTGTCCCTCGGTAGAACCGAGGGACAGAAACAAGTGCGCAAAGCGCACAAAGGGAGCAGGGTAGAAACACCCTGACCCCTAGGTTTGCTCAGGGTTCCCACAAGGACCCCTGGGCAAAAAAAAAAAACAATTTTTAAAAAAATCGGCAGGATGCGCTCAGGGTGCGCGAATCCTGCCGAAAAAATCGAAGCGCGGTCTCCAGCGCTTCGATTGTATTTGCCCCGGGTGGCCCAAGTCCCGGGGGCATGGTGGGGGGTTAATTTTATGTGTGGGGGGCCTCAAAGGGCCCCCAAGCCCCGGGACCGCCACCCCCCGGGTTTTTTTTAAATGGTGCGGGAGGGCTCTGAGCCCTCCCGCAGCCCCGGGACCACCACCTCCCGGGGCTTTTTTTTAAAATTGAAAAACCTGTGTGGGGGGCTCCAGCCCCCACACGCCCGGGACCGCCACCTCCCCGGGGCACTAAACATTTAAATATGGGGGTCCGTTACGGACCCCAGAGCCCAGGGACCACCACCTCCCCGGGGCTGTGCAGTTAAGGGAGGGGGCCGCGCGGCCCCCTCCTGGAGCCCTTGATGGCCCTGGGGACCGCCACCCCCAGGGCCGGCTCCTGCAGTGTCCCGGGGTGCCTACCCCCGGGACACTGTAGTTTGCTATGGCAGGACGGGAGCCTCGCGGCTCCCGTCCTGCCATAGCAAACTGCTTGGATATTGGAAGAGAGAGCAGGGAAACCTGCTCTCTCTTCCAATATCCAAAGCCGATGCTTTCCACATGGGGAGCTGCATCTTAGCAGCTCCCCATGTGTAAAAGCAATGCCGGCTCCCAAGGGACGCGGGAGCCGGCGGGACTGTGGGGGCTTGGGGACCCCCCACAGTCCCCAACGGAGAAGGGCCAGCCCCGGGGGATGGGGTCCCGGGGCAAGTAGTGGCCCGGGAGGGGGCCACGCGGCCCCCTCCCCAAAGTTTAAAAAATGTAAAAAAAAAAAAAAAGGGTATGGCCGGCCCCGGGGATGGGGTCCCCGGGGCCTTAAATGGCCAGAGGAGGGGGCCACGCAGCCCCCTCCAAAGAATAAAAATAAAAATAGAGGCCATGCCCCGGGGATGGGGTCCCCGGGGCCAATACAGGCCCAGGGAAGGGGGCCACGCGGCCCCCTTCCCGTTTAAAAAAAAAAATTAATTTAAAAAAGGGGTAAGGCCCTGGGGGATGGGGTCCCCAGGGCCCAAAAACAGGAAAAAGTAAGGGGGGCCACACAGCCCCCTTCAGAGGACAAAAAAACAAACAAAAAAAAAACGATCGGGCCCGCAGGCCCCGCCCCTTCCTTCACCACTCTGCAAACGCGCCCCCTGGCGCGTTTGCAGAGAGGACGAATTCCCCTTGAATACTGGGGGTCCCTGAGGCCAACTAGCCCACCAGGAACCTCCAGTATGCGCCAGGGGCTGCGTTGCAGAGAGGTGTACAGAGGCCACGCCCCTTTTACACCTCTCTGCAACGCAGCTCTGTGGCGCTTTTGGATATACCTGTTGGGCTAGTTGGCCCCCAGGGACCCTCAGGATTCAAGGGGAGTTAATCCCCGACTTAAAACGCGCCACGGGCGCGTTTGCACAGTGGTGAAGGGAGGGGCGGGGCTTCAGGTGACATCTGTGCAAACGCGCCCCGTGGCGCGTTTTAAGTTGGGGGATTAAATCTCCTTCAATCCTGAGGGTCCCTGGGGGCCAACTAGCCCAACAGGTACATCCAGAAAGCGCCACAGAGCTGCGTTGCAGAGAGGTGTAAAAGGGGTGTGGCCTCTCTACACGTCTCTGCAACGCAGCCCCTGGTGCATATTGGAGGTTCCTGGTGGGCTAGTTGGCCCCTAGGGACCCTCAGGATTCAAGGGACTTAATCCCCCAACTTAAAACGCGCCACGGGCGCGTTTGCACAGATGTCACCTCAGGCCCCGCCCCTCCCTTCACCATTGTGCAAATATTCTTCTAAAATCATCCGAAATACGAATTCCGATTTACTCACCTGTTATCAGGAGAGACCTCAGTGCTGCATCTTTCAGCCCAGTACTAATCCTGAAAAGTAATTTTAACCGTACTTACCAGTAACTTGAATTTCCTTCCATAGGATATCATTGCCTGCTTTTTGCTGAAAAAGTTTCTAAGTGTTGATTTTTGAAACATACAAATATTCCTCTAAAATCAGCCGAAATCCGAATTCTGATTTACTCAGCTGTTATCAGGAGAGACCTCAGTGCTGCATCTTTCAGCCCAGTACTGGTCCTGAAAAGTAATTTTAACCGTACTTACCGGTAACTTGAATTTCCTTCATAGGCTAACATTGACTGGTTTCACTTGGAAATTCTTCTAAGTGTAGAGTTTTGGAACTTTAAAATATTCCTCTAAAATCAGCCGAAATACGAATTCCGATTTACTCACCTGTTATCAGGAGAGACCTCAGTGCTGCATCTTTCAGCCCAGTACTGATCCTCAAAAGTAATTTTAACCGTACTTACCAGTAACTTGAATTTCCTTCCATAGGATATCATTGCCTGCTTTTTGCTGAAAAAGTTTCTAAGTGTTGATTTTTGAAACATACAAATATTCCTCTAAAATCAGCCGAAATCCGAATTCTGATTTACTCACCTGTTATCAGGAGAGACCTCAGTGCTGCATCTTTCAGCCCAGTACTGGTCCTGAAAAGTAATTTTAACCGTACTTACCAGTAACTTGAATTTCCTTCCATAGGCTAACATTGACTGGTTTCACTTGGAAATTCTTCTAAGTGTGGAGTTTTGGAACTTTATAATATCCCTCTAAAATCAACCAAAGTACGAATTCCAATTTACTCACCTGTTATCAGGAGAGAACCCAGTGCTGCATCTTTTAGCCCAGCACTGACCCTGAAAAGTAATTTTAACCGTACTTACCAGTAACTTATATTTTCTTCCATAGGAATCCATTGTCTGGTTTTTAGCAGAAAAGTTTCAAAGTGTCGATTTTCACAAACTACAAATATTCCTAAAAAATCGCCTGTATGACTTAAACGCATTCTTTCAACTGTTTACAGGAGATGCACCAGTGCTGGATCCAGGATCCAACACTGAGTAAGAAAAAGTAACGATAACAGTTTTTACCTTCTAAGTGAATTTCCTTCCATAGGATAACATTGGTGATTCTATGAGAAAAAGTTTCTAAGTGTCAACTTTTAAAGTACAATAATATTCCTTAAAAATCACGACTGTAACCAAAACGCTTTTACTCAACTGTTTACAGGAGATGTCCCAGGACTGAATCTAGGATCCAGTCCTGTGGTTAGAAAAAGTAATCCATAAAGTAACTAATTGCATTTAACTAGAAATTCACATTGAGCTGAATGTTGCATTGTGTTTGAAAATGTGTTGCCCATTGCAACAACTGTAACTACTGTACTTAAAAGTCTATTGCCTATGTGCAAAGTATTTAAACTAAAGTAATTCATTCTGAGAAAGTATTTTTTGTAATGTAATGTATAATGTAATTACAATGTAATTTAAAAAATAAAATATGTAAAAAAAATTGTTTCTAAAAATGTAGTAAATCAGTATGAAAAAAATGTATATAACAATTAATACATTTAAAAATTGTCATTTACAAAACCTTTGAAATTCACTGAAAAAACCGTAGGTTTCAGACATGTTATAGTTACAAATTAGCATTTAAAAAACCTTTGAAATTCACTGAAAAAACCATAGGTTTCAGGGACGTTATAGTTACAAATTAGCATTTAAAAAACCTTTGAAATTCACTGAAAAAACCATAGGTTTTAGGGACAGTTATAGTTAGTTGGACATTGCACTCGTACAAAACCCGTGAAATTCCCCCGTTATAGTTAGTCCAGCTAACTATAACTCGCGCCCGCAATGCACTGCTGATGACGTCACATATTACATCACTCATGACATGGTCAGTGACATCACTGATGACATCTCAAATGACATCACTGATGACATCACTGATGACATCATCCATGTGATAATTTCATGCATCTTCTCACACCCTAATATAACCTTTGATACACCCACTCTAAATTACAGACTGCCATTCGCAAAACCATAGACACTCCAACACCAATAACTACATACCCACTCACTGATTCTTAGGTCTACACACACACATCCACTCACTCACCCGTACAGTCACTCATACTTATGGTCACTCAGTACAGGACTATCATATGCACTCATACTCCTATATAGACACTCAAACACCGCCACTCATCCATAGAGGTACTCACACACCTAGTCAGTCATGCAAATAATTAAACACACTACCATTTACTCACCTATACAGTTATACACACACCAGCTCACTTACTCATACAAATACTAGCACATTCTTACGCTCTTATACAATCACTGATACAAGCACACACTCATCCATACAGCCACTATCACAATCACTCACTCTCGACTTATAGCTATTTATATACTCCAACACACATATATACTGCCTTTCACATATGTAGTTACTCACACATGTACCACTGGGACATACATTCACTCACTAACACACTCTTACACACACTTACCCACCCATACAGTCTATCACAGATGCACTCTTGAAACCATCCACCCAGTGAATCACCCACTCACACATCTATGCACAGAGTCGCACACACCCCTCCCACACAAACACTCAGGCACCCATACAGATACTCACACAAGCATTCAATAACTCATATTGACACTCATGTAGCTATTCACAAACACATGCAGCCACTTACACAGCAACAGACAGACGGATACAGACATTCACCCAGTTTAGTCACTAACCCATGCATTCAGTAAGATACGTTAAATCACTCACTTATACAGTCAGTCATGCACCTACTAAATCATCCATACAGACACTTACACACCCACTCATTCTTCAATACGTCTTTTCCTATATATATTAAAAATATTTAAACTTTACAGAAACACACAGTCACTGGATGATGTCATCAGTGATGTCATTTGAGATGTCATCAGTGATGTCATCAGTGATGTCACTGACCATGTCATGAGTGATGTAATATGTGACGTCATCAGCAGTGCATTGCGGGGCGCGAGTTATAGTTAGCTGGACTAACTATAACGGGGGAATTTCACGGGTTTTGTACGAGTGCAATGTCCAACTAACTATAACTGTCCCTAAAACCTATGGTTTTTTCAGTGAATATATATATATATATATATATATTTATTGAAATCTGTTTATTAAATTGTTATTGTTACAGTTTTTTTTCTTCTGACTGTTGATGAGGCCCACAGTCACAATGCCATATCCCTCCGTCCCCCACATTACCAAAGCACATAGCTGAAGATAGACCCATCTGTTTTCCCCTGTAGATTTGTACGTGTCTGGCTGGCAACTCAATACTAGTGATTACTTCACCGGCAGTGTTGCCGATGACCCAGGTGGGCCTCCAATCCTTTCTCGCTCTAAGTCCCCTTCTATGTTTCTCCAGGGGCCTCACACTTTTTTGAATGTGCATGGGCAACCGCGAACCGGGTATGCCAGCTCCTCGACTCTCATGCACTAGTTTAAGTTCGACTCCCATTGGGCCACTGTTGGAACCAAGGCTGCCCCCCAGGATCAAACTAAGTCTCACCTTGCCACCATCAGCGCATGCTGCAAAATACCAACTCCCCAGCATTACCAAATGAGGGGTCAAGTCCAGAGTATTCTAAGACCAGGGACATTTTACCACTGATCTGCTCCAAGTATCAGAAGGCAACCCCACAGAATGTGAAGCAGATTACCCCTTTGTCGACACCCCCTGAGGCACTGGTCATTGTTGATTCTGCCTATTTTTAATTGCTGGGTCCTTGTGAAGTAGGCCATGTGAAGTATTTTCAGAGGGACCAACTAGAACACTGTGCATATGGCCACCTCTAGGATACCGGTAGATCTCACTCCATGCTCCGTCCTCGAGGCTCCCCAGGTCCTGCTCCCATTTGCTCCTTAGTGTGTCAAGGGATGGTAGGCTATTGGCAAGCAGTGTGGTGGAGATTTGTGAGACCGAGTGTTTTTGTAGTGGGGCTCCCAGAAGTCTGAATTCCAGCAGCGTCTCCTCTGCAATATCACACAGCTGGCCCCATAGCCCTGTAATATGTGGTTCACTTGCAGATAATGGAGAAATTCACTACTTGTTATGTTAAACTGTTCCCACAGCTAATGAAACTATCATCTCACCTTCTCACCAAACATCCCCCAGCTTAGAGAGGCCTATTAGGTCCACTTCCCATGATTTTTGACTGTGTAGCTCCTTTAATGCCTCAGTCTTCCAGAACGATGTCTCTAGCATTACTTTCCTCCTCCATCTTTCCATCCTAACATGCTCGTTGCCCTCCGCTGTCGGGTCTGCACTTTAATGTTCCAGCCCTTTCCATAGGGGTGACTCAGGTAGCATCTCGGGTCCAAAGCCCTTCTGTCTGCTGGTAGGGAGGGCTTCTGATGTGTTGCGAAGGACCAGTTGTTGACTACCAGCAACTGGGCTGCCCAGTTGTATAGTCGTAGGATTGGAATGGCCAATGTCAAAGGGGCTTTCCTGTCAGGGCAGAGAGGGCTATTCTTGGTATGCACATGTCTCACTACAGTAGTCTCGTTACCGCTTCCACCTCTCAGAAGAACTGATCTGAAATCTTAAATATGGTGTTTTGAATGATGTAGAGAAACTTGCGTAGATATATCATTTTATATAAGGCAGCTCTACCCAGCATTGACAATGGAAGTTTTCTCCATTGCCCCACTTCTCTTCTATACCCATCCAGTTTCCCCTCTAAATTCTCCCAGGGGAGTAGATCTTGATTTGTGGTTATATAGATGCCCAAAAAGTAAAGCCACTCATCTTCCATTTCAAGGGGCAACTCCAGTCTCTCAGTGGTGACCAGACGGTCACCGGGAAAGCAGTGAATTTGCTCCAGTTAATATGGATCATAGCATACGTACTGTACACCTCAAAAATTCGCAGAACTCAGTGGAATAATCTCTCTGACTTCGCCAGATAGAGAAGGATTTCATTCACATATAGTGAAATCACTTCCTCCCATTCGGGGTCCCATTTCAGGTCATGGATCACTGCATCCACCCGTATCCAAATCACCATGGCGAATAATAAGGGGGAAAAGGGATACCCCCGTCACATGCCCCTTCCCAATCCAAATTCCCTTGAAATCATGCAACTGACCCTGACTCTGGCCAGTGGGTCCCTGTACAGTAGTTCAACCCAGGCCCGAAAGGACATGCAGAAGCCCATCTTCCACAAGATTGCCATCTGATACGGCCACTTCACAGAGTCAAATGTTTTTTCAACATCCAAGGCAAGCAGTATCGCCGGCTCTACCAGCCAGTCTCTCCGGTCAAACACACAAACAGGATTGGTCAGAGGCGACAATAGTGTCTCTACCACCAGGATCAGTCTATTTGTCAGCACCTGACCTAGCACTTTGGTCTCTACGTTGAGGAGTGAGATCGGCCCATAGGAGGCACACTCCTTGGGAGGTGGGGGGTTCCCTTCCTAATGGATAAGGACAACACTGGCTTGTCGCAGATCTCTGCAAGTATACCTCACTCCTTGGCCTCGAGGTACATGGCTCTGAGGGGACCTACTATTTGGGATATAACAAAAATAAAGAATTCAGGTGGTGGGGAGATAGGAGGGAATTCATTCAGTCCTGGGGATTTGCTACCTTTTAGCTGAATCAGAGCCCCAGAAATTTCCACCTATGAGAACTCCACCTACTAATTGTCGGGCCTCCTCCCCAAGCCTTGGGACTGGGATGTTGCTGATGAAACTTTTCAGATTCCCCAGGTCTCCTGCAATCCTTGATTGATATACCTGACTTAGGTAGCCTACAAAGACCTGTGCTATATCGCCCGATGTGTCAGCCGGGGTTGCACCCTTTCCGGACAGCCTGTGGATTCACCTCTGCCCTCCCTCCCGGCTAGCCAGGCCAGCATCTTCTCAGTCTTGCTGCCTGCTGCTTCATTGAGTCCTCTTTGTGTGTTTCTGTCGTGCGAACTTGCTACTTGTAGGCCCAGGGATCTATACTCTTCCATTTAGTTTCTATGCGTAGTGAGACTTCCACTGTGGGAGTTGCTACATATTCATCCTGCACCAGCTCGTACTTCAGGTCCCTGCAGTCTTTCTCCCTCTCACTCTTTTTTTGCACCACATGGGTAATCAAGTGCCCTCTCATTACTGTTTTAAAGGCTTCCCACAGGTCGGTGTAGTTCATCGTCGCAGTATTTTCCTGTAAGTATAGGTCCGTGGCTTGCACCACCAAGCATTGCACATTCCAGTGTCAGTTCCCAGGGGTCTAGTCTCCATCTCACCTGCGCCTAGGCCATTTGCAAAACACACACAGATGATGGACGGAATGCAGAGCAAATCAAACATTCACCCCGTCAATAGATCTGGCTTAAATCCATTGTTCTTTTGCTCACCATGCCACCCCAGTTTAGACCCAGCCATATGCAAATCAGTCTTGACCCTGTGCCTCATGGAAACAGTCCAGTCCGAACTGCCAAGCCAGGTCCTCCCTGGACCAGAAACAAGCATCCTGGGACTGGTTTCGGGGCATCACCCCTCATCAGCCAGGCGATCTTGAATCCAGTGACACAGTGAGCCCGGGACTTTAGAAGTGAGCTAAAGAACGATGATGGATTCAACCCAGATCTGTGACTGGGCGTTAGTGTCTGATAAGTTTCAGCGCTCCGTCCATCATCTCCTTGTGTTTGCTTAGGCTGTTTGCTGGTTCATAATTAAGGGGGAGTGGTCTGAAATGCACCTAGGTAAGTACTCTGTATTTCAAAAGTCACTAACTCTATGACGTGGTACCAGTAAATAGTCCAGTGGGGCTAGGGAACTCATTGAGTTGGAGGCATAAGAATACTGCAGTCTCTGGGGATGTTCCTCCCTCCAAAGATAGACCATTACCACTGCGCCCAAAAATTCTTGGAGACCCGTATCAGGCATGGCTTCCTTTCCATCTTAGTCACCCTGTCAAGATCCCCCTGAAGCATGAAGTTTAGGTACCCCCACTATCAATAAGCCTGCGGAAACTTCTGATATCCATTCTCCAAGCTTCACCAGTCCATTCGTTTCGAAACCTGGGGAAGGTACTAGGATGCCACTGCCAGATGCTTGCCATTCAAACAGCCAATTACCACTACATAGCAACCCAGTGCGTCCACCAAAGTGTTTGTAACCTGTAACAGTAGGGATTTGCAAGCTAATATCCCCACCACTGTGAACCTGCGGAAAACCCAGCATGTGCCACCAACCAGTAGCGGTCCCGATTGAGGAACCCACACTTATTGTCTACCAAATGTGGCTCCTGCAAAAGGACCAAGTTAGAGTCATGTTTATTTAAGTATTTGGCCACGATCCCCCTGCCCCAGCCTATTGCCCAGGCCGTTGATGTTCTAGGAGAGTATACTAATTACCAATCTCTCTATAAACTGTTGTGTTAAAGTACATGCCATGTGGATCTTGGTAGTGTTCACCTATGTAGCTTTTGCTGTGGTAATGATTGTGACCATGAGTGACTGCAGATCTCGAACTCCCCTCCTCACCCCAACTCTCTCTTCTATCGTGATGCAGCCCTAGAACTGCCCACCTCCCCAATGCTCATGGTGTCTGTCACCCCGTTACATCCAACATTTGATTTGTGAACAATACACAAAAAGAAGGCTCAGACAGAACTGTTGACAGGACATGGCCCGCAGAGGAATACTCAGTCATCTGTACAGGTATGTTCGGCAGGGGGAATCCCAGAGTGCCATAGCTGATCCTTTTCAGATGACGCTGTCTGACATCATCTGTGTAACAACAGACAGTGACGATTCTTCGGCATTGCCCCCCTGATCACTGATTCCCCCCTCTTCAGACTCTTCAGTAACCCCTTCCAGGGCTGCTCTTCTGTTGTTGTCAGTCAGGGTCAATCTTTGTTGTATGTCAGCCATCACTCTCACCCTCTCAGGCTCTGCCTAGTCTTTTGTGGGGGTGGTCTTCAGGCACCATTGTGTCGCATGGCATGGCTTGCCTTCTCGCCATCCCAGGGATTGGGGACATTTCTGCATCTCAGGCAGAGGATGCCCCCGGGCTCTAGCTACTCCCATGCCATGGCTACTGAAGTAGTGTGGTCCATCGTTGTCAATTATCCTGAGCTTCGCTGGAAAGAACAGAGCATATTTGAAGTGTAGTTTGAATGTCTCTTTGTCTCCGTACTGAGGTGGTGTAGTCGGAATAGATGTTTACGATCCCCCCTCTATTGTCCAACGACTCTACACCTGTAGATATTGACCCTATCTCTTAAATTGAGTAATCTGGCCACTATAACTCATGCTGGAGTCCCAGGTGCAGGTGGTAGTCTGGGGACTCTGAGCCCGTTCCACCATGAACCACTTCACAGTCCCCCCCCACCCCAAGAACCTCTGTTGACAACCATTACTTGAGAAACAGTTCTGTGCTTGGGCCTTCAGACCTCTCTGGGACGCTGACCCATCGAATGTTGTTACGGCGGAAGTGTCCTTCAGCGTCATCCAGCTTTTTAGCAAGGGCGTCCACGTTCAGGTCCAGTGCCCACAGGCTGGTATTGGCTTCTGTCACCGTGGGTCTGATCTGTGCAAAGGCGGATTACGTCTCAGTCGTCCTTTCTTCCAATTTCCTATGGTCGGCCTGGAAGAGGCCCACGTCTTAGGCCACAGTGTCTATCTTATGTTCTGAAGCCATCTTAGTGTCTTTTTTGGCCACCAGTATTACAACCATATGGGCCTCCAGGCCTCAATCGTTGAACTCTCCTGCATTGGGTCATCTTTGTCCCCCCTTCTCTGGGTGGTATCCTCAGGAAAGGGATTTCGACTGAACCACTGCTGGGCCTCGCTCTAGACGCAGTATCAACCTTGCCCCTTCTGTTATTGCAGTGGAAGTACCCAGTCTTGTGGGTCTCTATTCCCCCGGATCTGTTGGTGCAGCCCAGGGTCGGTTGGGGCCGCAATCTATGAGCACAGCCACCATCCCCCCAGGGCCCAGCACCCCCGCAAGTCTGTGCCGTCCCCTGAGGAGCCTGCTACCCAGACACCCAATGAGCACGACCCAGGCCGAAAGACACCTCAGACTCAGGTGGGCCTAGCAGCCATGCCCCCCCAGTATGAGCACCACGGTCCCCACCCCACTGCCCTCTTACCTTGTGCCACGAGTGTCTGCTCTGCTCCTCGCTGTATTGGCTGGCTGCTGACTCTCTAAGCTTCCTGTGCTAAGTCCGGCTAGCAGGCTCTGCGGTGCGCTCTTGGCTCTCCCACTGCCCCTCCTGTAGATGCACCACAGCAGTTCCCCGGTCATCTGTTAGTTTTTTCAGACCATGGGGGAGAGGGTGGAGTGACAGCCCTCCTTGCTGATCTGTCACTGCTATGCCATCTGGTCGTCCGGGCCAGGTGGTGCTGATCTGCTGTGTCCTCTTCTCCTCCCGCTAGGGGTTCAGGCAGGGGCCACAGAAGGCAGGGGGGTCTCCGGCCAGCTCCCTGGCCTCCAGTGTGCACTACTTCTATGCCCCTCACTCCCCGACCCTAGATCATGCTCCCTAGGCCATTTTCGGCATGGCCGGAGCCATTTTGCTCTACCGCTGTCTGGGAACTGCAGGGTCAGAATAATCCTAATGCCAGTGATGTCTTTCATCTGACAGATGCTCTCTATGCCCCCCGGACTGCAGCTACTGTTTTTGGGCCAGTGTGGGCCCCAGGGAACATGGATAACGGTCTCTGTGTGCCATGGGTGCAGGAGCTTAGTTGCTACGAGTCCGACTCAATGCGTTTCAGCACACGCCCCCCACTGATTTAACTTTTTGTACATCATTAACTATGTGCAATATGCACTTTCACAAACAATTTTATATCTACAGGCTAAATTAACATAATTGCTGTTGAAATAAATGTCTTATGAGGTGTAGAAGAGTATTTATTAAAGTGGTTTATTTAGGCCACATTTCTGCATAAAACACCGTCTTGAACAATATGAAAGTCATCTCTGTCACTCACTTGTGCCCTCCCCCCCCCCCCACCGCAGGCTCTGCAGCACACAGTCAAGCTGAAGACATAGTAGTTTATTTTCACTGTTGTTATTGTAGTATCCATGTTGTACCTTCCAAAGTTTAGATGTAAAACTGTTACATTTAACTACATCTTTCGTTTCTTCACTGGATCTACTTATTTGAAGAGAGTTTTTATGTTTTTTGTTTGTTCGAACATCTCCAGATAACATTAGCATAGAGGGTGTTGAATAATTAGTCAATAAAAAAATTGGATAGTGCTCTGTGGTAAGATAATGACGTTTATTTTTCTTGTGCTCTGATTTGCTGAACAAATTATACATTTGCTCACACCATGATTTCCTGACTGTTCCATTACTCTGAACTGCATCTTTTTTAATTTTGTTATAAGCTGTTTAACTTTTCATTGTCTAGAACTCCGTTATTGATTGGGTTCATTTAATTGAATAATTTTAATGAATTGCATTTTGAATAATTTTGGTGCTTAGGGAGTTGCATTAACACAGGGACACATTGCCTCATGAAACTGCGAATTAACACGGTCTCCAATCCAGTAACTGTGGGAGCTTTGATTAAAATATATTTTGGTGTGTTTAAATTTTGGGATACCCTTTTACAACAACACGGACAACAGGGGGGTGAGAGGAAAAAAAGCAACATGTACAACAGCAGGTGACGGAAAAGAAGCAACATGTACAACAGCGGGTGACGAGAAGAAGCAACATGAACAAGAGGAGAGTGGATGGTGGGATGACTAGCTAGAAAGAAAGATAGCACCTCAATCACAGCACCAGCAGCGGAAGGAACCTAATCAAGAGGAAGCAATCAGTACTTGGTCCATACTCCAGATGAAAGAAGAGGAAGTGAAGCAGACACATGCTGCTCAAGGGAGCAAATGAGAACGACAATGAAGCCCACGAATGGTAAGCAATGCGCAGACTCCAAGCCCCATCTCTTAAAACAATATTTCTCACAAGCGAGAGCGCATGCGCAATTCACTGTCGAGACCTAGAAATGAAAAAAAGATAACTTTCTGTTTTGAATATATGTATGAGATAAAGGATTGAATGTGACAAAAAGACTGTTTATTGTTCTTTTCAAATGTAAAATAGTCCCTTATGCATTGTAATGGAGGCACTTCCCAAGAAGCTAAATGACACACCCAACAGCATAAGTGAGAGCTGGAACAGGGTTATTTATCACATTCTGAGGCACCATGAACGCCCACCTGTGACATGAGAACAAGCAAAACTTTACAGACCAGTGCCAATAAATTACACATAATCTATCACTATAAATTAAGTTCAGCTATACTGTTCGGGATCAGCCTTAAAATACATGGGATCCAAGTATGAGACTAATATTTATGCTTTGTAACATCTGCTTCATTTTAGTTTTTCTATAAAAGTATAAGTGTGAATACATGACTGTTAGTAAGCCAAAATACCAGAGGCAGCAAAATTCGCATTACACTGTTTTATTATGACATCAATTGAAACCTTCTGCCACACTTAGGGCCTCCATAGTCTTCTCTCCAGCTAACTTTCTTTCTCATTCATAACTAAATGCTAAAACTTACATCGGATTACCCCTAATGATAAATATGTCGTCTGTTGAACAGTTTAAGGTCAACTATAACAGAGTAGAGAAGTATTCACGCCTAATGTCGTCCTACTTCACTCACTAAGAATACCATTTCTATCTGTGCCATGCTTGTACTTCCTTCCTATTTTTGTTGAGGTAGAGGAGAGATACTATGAGACTTTCGAAACTGAGCTTCTTGTGACTCATGGCCAGTTCTCACACCCATTAGTGATAAAAATGTTATTTTACACTTAGAGGAATAAATACTTTTCATGATTCAAGTCATGACCGTGAAAATATATTTGGCCCAATAACAAACGATATTTAGAGCAAAAGTACTAATAAACATTAACCCCTTCGCTGCTAGGCCTTTTCCCCTCCTGTGCTAAGCCTTTTTTTGGCTATTTGGGGTTGTTCGCGCTTAGGCCCCTGTAACGTTTTGACCACATAAGGTATCCACGCCAAATTTTCATCCTTTTTTTCCAACATCATGGGGATTCTAAAGGTACCCAGGGTTTGTGGATTCCCCTGGAGGGGACCCAGAAATTAGCCAAAATATAGCTAAATTTAGTTTTTTGGGGGAAAAATGCAAAAAAAGTGCTACAGATGAAAGCGTCTGGTTTTTTCCCTGCAAATGGCATCAAAAAAGGGGTTGTGGTGCTGAAATCACCATCTTCCCAGCTTTCAGGGACAAGCAGACTTTTGTCAGAAAACCAAAATTTTGTACACAGTTTTGGCATTTTTCTGGGACATAGCCTATTTTTGCTATTTTTTGTGCTTTCAACCTCCTTCCAGTTAATGGTAGAAATGGGTATGAAAGCAATAATGGATCCTGGAAAGCCATACATTTCTGAAAAGTAGACAAAATTCTGAATTCAGCAAGGGGTCATTTGTGTAGATCCTTCAAGTTTTCTTTATAGAAACAAACAGTTAAATATAGGAAAAATTGAAAATTAATTGAAAAAAACAGCCATTTGTGTCAACATTTTCACCTGTAACTTCTTCCAATTATGACAGCTATTTGAAAGCAGTATACCATTACATCCGCTAGACCTTTCTGGTTGTGCTGATATATAGGACTTGTAGGTTCACCAAGAACCCGACGAACCCAGAGCCAATAACTGAGCAGCGTCTTGCAATGGATTTTTATTATGTACCGGGTATATAGCAATTATTCTGGGAAAATTTATACATGGAAAAATCGGTATGAAAGACACCTATGTATTTCTGAAATGGGAACAAAATATAGAGTTTAGAAACAGTTTGATATTTGCACATTTCCGAAATTGGGAGTACCCATACTAGCATGAGAATTATAGGTCATTTTTCAAAATGACTTCTTTTACACATTGTCTTTCATTTGGAAGGCAGAAATGCATCGAAAGTCAATAGATAATAACAGTTGCTCTACAATTTTGTGTTACCCTAAGTCTCCCGATAAAAATGGTACCTCACTTGTGTGGGTAGGCCTAGTGCCCGCGACAGGAAACGGCCCAAAAAGCACCGTGGACACACCACATTTTCACAGTGAAAAATGACCCTTTTTTTGCAAAGTGCCTAGCTGTAGTTTTTGAACCTTAGCTCTGCTGGCACCTAGGGAAACCTAGCAAACCTATACATTTTTGAAAACTAGACACCCAGGGGAATCCAGGATGGGGTGACTTGACTGGCTCTCACCTGGTTCTGTTACCCAGAATCCCTTGCAAACCTACAAAATTGTCAAAAAAAATACATTTTCCTCACTTTTCTGTGGTGGAAAGTTCTGCAATCTGCGTGGATCCATAAAATTCCACCCACCCCGCGTTCCCCAAAGTCTTCCGAGAAAAATGATACCTCACTTGTGTGGGTAGGCCTAGTGCCCGCGACAGGAAACAGCGCAAAACGCAACGTGGACACACCACATTTTCACAGTGAAAAATGACCCTTTTTTTGCAAAGTGCCTAGCTGTAGTTTTTGAACCCTTGCTCTGCCGGCACCTAGGGAAACCTAGCAAACCTATACATTTTTGAAAACTAGACACCCAGAGGAATCCAGGATGGGGTGACTTGACTGGCTCTCACCAGGTTCTGTTACCCAGAATCCCTTGCAAACTTAAAAAATTGTCAAAAAACCCACATTTTCCTCACTTTTCTGTGGTGGAAATTTCTGGAATTTGCGTGGATCCACAAAATTCCACCCACCCCGCGTTCCCCAAAGTCTTCCGAGAAAAATGGTACCTCACTTGTGTGGGTAGGCCTAGTGCCCGCAACAGGAAACAGCGCAAAACGCAACGTGGACACACCACATTTTCACAGTGAAAAATGACCCTTTTTTTGCAAAGTGCCTAGCTGTAGTTTTTTAACCCTAGCTCTGCCGGCACCTAGGAAAACCTAGCAAACCTATACATTCTTGAAGACTAGACACCCAGGGGAATCCAGGATGGGGTGACTTGACTGGCTCTCACCAGGTTCTGGTACCCAGAATCCCTTGCAAACCTAAAAAATTGTCCAAAAAAAACACATTTTCCTGACTTTTCTGTGGTGGAAAGTTCTGGAATCTGCGTGGATGCACAAAATTAACACCCACCCCGCGTTCCCCAAAGTCTTCCGAGAAAAATGGTACCTCACTTGTGTGGGTAGGCCTAGTGCCCGCGACAGGAAACAGCGCAAAACGCAACTTATACACACCACATTTTCACAGTGAAAAATGACCCTTTTTTTGCAAAGTGCCTAGCTGTAGTTTTTGAACCCTAGCTCTGCCGGCACCTAGGCAACCTACTAAAGCCACACATTTCTGAAAAGTAGACACCCGGGGGATTCCAGGGAGGTATGGCTTGCGTGGATCCCCCAACGTTTTCTTACCCAGAATCCCCTGCAAACCTGAAATTTAGCTGAAAAAAAAATCACTTTTTTCACACATTTTTGTGTGGGAAAGTTGTGGCATCACCGGGCTGACACAAATTTCCTACCTTTTACACAAAAAGGAGCTCAAGAGGGAAAGCTCAAATCAGGTCGCCCTCCACTCAAAATCAAAATAACAACCAAAAGACCTGATCAGCTCGGGCCAACAAATCCTATTTACTTCATGAGTGGGAGTGGAAGTTTATTTTCTTCCTTGACAGCAACCCTTCATATTTTATAGGAATTGTCCCAACTCATACTCGCCCTGTATTTAAAAAACTGAAGAACCGACCCATGAGTCAACAGTCACTGTGTTCAAAAAACATACCCTACACTTTAACAGGTATATATAACACACAAATGTGCATCAAAGTGAAAAAATTGTGAAAACACGAGGTAGCACCTCACGTGCACACCACCAGAGGAGCTTACTGGTTAATTATCACCAGTTATGCCCACGTTTCTCATCACTGGTCGCTACCTCGTAAACAAAAATAAATGAAATCGGTGTCCAGAAACCCAGTGAAAACAGTGAACATGTGTATACAGTAACACAGATAAACCCCGTGTAATGAAAATTGAGATAAGCCAACCAGTCACCAGGGAGCCACTTTTATTCTCAACTCGGGGTCTTACTCAAAATAAAAACATACTGCATATTTGCAGACCATGTAATGTTGGGCCGACATGTTTCATTGCCTGTAAATTGTAGTGGCAATTTCTTCAAGGCACGAGGACGTTGTCCACCTTTTCTGGACCCTTATTGTGAACACGCAGTGACCGGTAGCAGCCAAGGCCTCTCGTACCAGCTTACCACCTCGTCACACAGGGACTATATACTGTTAATAGCCCTGTTTCATAAAAGAGGACACCTATGTTGTCCGTGTTCGCGTCTGCCAACCGACGAGCATCGTCTCGTTCCCCCAGGTCTCCCGATAAAAATGGTGCCTCACTCGGGTGGGAGGCCCAAGTACCCGCGACAGGCAAGGGCCCAAAACGTATTGAGGCGACATCAAAATTGCCTATCACAAAACGTTTTGGGCCCTTGACTGTCGCGGGTACTTAGGCCTCCCACCCGAGTGAGGCACCATTTTTATCGGGAGACGTAGCGGAACGCTAGGTGGTAGGAAATTTGTGTCAGCCCGGTGATGCCACAACTTTCCCACACAAAAATGAGTGAAAAAAGTGATTTTTTCAGCTAAATTTCAGGTTTGCTGGGGATTCTGGGTAAGAAAACGTTGAGGGATCCACGCAAGCCATACCTCCCTGGAATCCCCCAGGTGTCTAGTTTTGAGAGATGTGTGGGTTTGCTAGGTTTCCCTAGGTGGCCGCCGAGCCCCGGGCCAAAAAGTCATGGGTCCCCCCTTGCAAAACCAGGTCGTTTTGTGATAGGCAATTTTGATGTCGCCTCAATATGTTTTGGGCCCTTGCCTGTCGCGGGTACTTGGGCCTCCCACACGAGTGAGGCACCATTTTTATCGGGAGACCTGGGGGAACGCTGGGTGGTATGAAATTTGTGTCAGCCCGGTGATGCCACAACTTTCCCACACAAAAATGTGTGAAAAAAGTGATTTTTTTCAGCTAAATTTCAGGTTTGCAGGGGATTCTGGGTAAGAAAACGTTGAGGGATCCACGCAAGCCATACCTCCCTGGAATCCCCCAGGTTTCTAGTTTTCAGAGATGTGTGGGTTTGGTAGGTTTCCCTAGGTGGCCGCCGAGCCACAGGCCAAAAATTCATGGGACCACCCTTGCAAAACCAGGTCGTTTTGTGATAGGCAATTTTGATGTCGCCTCAATATGTTTTGGGCCCTTGCCTGTCACGGGTCCTTGGGCCTCGAGTGAGGCACCATTTTTATCATGAGACCTGGGGGAACGCTGGGTGGTAGGAAATTTGTGTCAGCCCAGTGATGCCACAACTTTCCCACAGAAAAATGTGTGGAAAAAGTGATTTTTTTCAGCTAAATTTGAGGTTTGCAGGGGATTCTGGGTAAGAAAACGTTGGGGGATCCACGCAAGCCATACCTCCCTGGAATTCCCCGGGTGTCTAGTTTTCAGAAATGTGTGGGTTTGGTACGTTTCCCTAGATGGCCGCCGACCCCGGGGCCAAAAACCCCGTGCAAAACCAGGTTGGTTTGTGATAGGTAATTTTGATATGGCCTCACTAGGTTTTGGGCCCTTGCCTGTTGCGGGTACTTGACCCACCCACACAAGTGAGGTACCATTTTTCTCGGAAGACTTTGGGGAATGCGGGGTGAGTGGAATTTTGTGGATCCACACAGATTTCAGAACTTTCCACCACAGAAATGTGAGGAAAATGTGTTTTTTTTATACACATTTTGAGATTTGCAAGGGATTCTGGGTAACAGAACCTGGTGAGAGCCAGTCAAGTCACCCCATCCTGGATTCCCCTGGGTGTCTAGTTTTCAAAAATGTACAGGTTTGCTAGGTTTCCCTATGTGCCAGCTGCGCTAGGGCCCAAAATCCACAGGTAGGCATATTGCTAAAAACAAATCTGTGCCGAGTCGGCTTTCTGCCGCCCTGGGGGGGATATCGGGGGGTGGGGTTGCCCCGATATGCCCCCAAGGGGGGCAGAAACACTGTGGCTATTTTTTGGGCGGGTGGGGGCATTGGTATGCCCATTCTGGGCAGACCCCACCACCACGCATAAAAAAAGCCAGCGTAATCGTTGGCGTCTAGTGGGCTTTTTGCCCCCCCGGGGGGGGGCAGATTGGGGGCTACTGCCCCATCTGCCCCCCAGGGGGGGCAGGAAGGCTGTAATTTTTGCGGGGGTGGGGGCATGGGCATGCCCGGTTTGGGCAGCCCCCACCCTAATTCAAATTTGTTAAAAAAAAATCCCTGGCGACTAGTGGGCTTTTTGCCCCCCCCCCCGGGTGCAGATTGGGGGCTAATGCCCCCATCTGCCCCTCGGGGGGGCAGAAAGCCTACTAGACGCCAGGGATTCTTTGGGGCAAATTTTAATTAGGGTAGGGGCTGCCTAAAACGGGCATGCCAATGCCCCCACCCTAATTAAAATTTGCCCAAAAAAATCCCTGGCGTCTAGTGGGCTTCTTGCCCCCCCGGGGGGGCAGGTTGGGGGCTACTGCCCCATCTGCCCCCCCGGGGGGTAGAAAGGCTGTAAATTTTGTGGGGGAGTGGTGGGGGCATTGGCATGCCCATTTTGGGCAGCCCCCACCCTAATTCAGATTTGCCCCCAAAAAATTCCTGGTGTCTAGTGGGCTTTTCCCCCCCCCGGGGGGGGCAGAAAGGCTGTCATTTTTGCGGGGGGTGGGGGCATGGGGATGCCCATATTGGGCAGCCCCCACCACTAGGTATAATTTTTAAAAAAATCCCTGGTATCTAGTGGGCTTTCTGCCCCCCCCGGGGGGGCAGATTGGGGGCTACTGCCCCATCTGCCCCCCAGGTGGGGAGAAAGACTAATTTTTGTGGCCGGGGGATGGGGGCATCGGCATGCCCGTTTTGGGCAGCCCTCACCCTAATTTAATTTGGCAATAAAAAATCCCTGGCGTATAGTGGGCTTTTTGCCCCCCCGGGGGATCAGATTGGGGGCTACTGCCCCCATCTGCCCCCCAGGAGGGGCAGAAAGGCTGTAAATTTTGTGGGGGTGGGGGCATGGACATGCCCTTTATGGGCAGCCCCCACCCTAATAATAAATGCGCCCAAAAAATAAATCCCTGGCGTCTAGTGGGCTTTTTGCCCCCCCCGGTGGGGCAGATTGGGGGCTACTGCCCCCATCTGCCTCCCAGGGGGGCAAAAAGACTAAATTATGCCAAATTTATTTTGGGGGAGCAAAGGCCCTTGACCAAGGGGCCGCTCCCCCCTCCCTGGTGTCTAGTGGGTGGATCCCTGCTTGGGGATCGCCCTCCTGGGGCGATCCCCAAGCAGGAGATCCACTGGGAGGGTACCATTGGAAAGGGAGATTCTCCCTTTCCAATGATACCTCTCCCGTCTTTCTACGTGCTCAGGGGCTGCGATAACCCCCTGAGCACGTAGAAAGTGAAACTGAAATGAGCCTAAAGGCTCATTTCAGTTTCGGTTTCAGTGAAATGACATCAGCGCGACGTGCGCGCTGATAGTCATTTCACTGAAACGGGGAGCTTCCCCAGCTCCCGAGGCTTTGGGGAAGATAAAGAAATCCCTCTGCTGTCTGCAGCAGAGGGATTTCGTGCCCCTGTGCTCATGACGGAATGGTTCCGTCATGAGCACAGGAGCACCGATTCTCATGACGGAACCATTCCGTCATGAGCATCGAAGGGGTTAATTCACACGTTTTCTACTATATTTTTCAAAACTGATATCTATTTACTGATCACAGATTGCATGTTAAAAGTACTTTACATAGGGAAGCAGCACCCCTAGGAGCCATGAGAGGTCTACATTTACCTTCCTGCACACAATTAATCACTTGTACCCTGATTTTGGTTGAATACTTTAAGTACATAACTAAATGCCTCTGGTGATTCATTGCCCCTCCCCACCATTCTCAGCAACGGTATGAAATAGCACATTACACTATGCACATATGTATGTGTGAGTGTGTATATTATGCCTCTCAAGAACATTAAGGGACATCAATCAGTCCAAAGGCAAAGAGGCATGCCCCTTTAGGAAAGCCCAGCCAGCACCCCTTTCTAAAGCAAAGCATTTGAAATTCAGGAAAAAAATGCTGAACATATGTATGATTATCTATACATACATACAAATACCATAATCCTGAAAATAAATGTGTCGAAGCAAAATATATATCAGTTTTGGTTTTCTTGACTTGTGTATTATTGGTCCACATTTATATCCACTGCCAGGCGTTGTGCGTGTGTGTATATCTAACTGTGTGCTTCAAATTCAATGTTAATTGAGGCACAGTATTACGACGCGTTTCACTTCACCCCAAACCTTTCTCCTTTGTCATGACCCAAATTATATGTGAAGGATCTTGGTATCCAACCTTAGTAAGTGCATACTTGTTCATTACACTAAATATAGAGTACATCAGTATTAAACCCCAGTGGGAACATGGAGGAAACCATATTATTAAAATGATCATAACTATAGGGGCATGCCATCTTAAAAATCCAACAAAATGAAAGGAGAAAGGAACACAGTTGGGATGGTCAATCGTTACATTCCTAATCAAGGCATATATGTGTACATTTAATTAGATCTAACAACTCATCTCTAATGAAATGTACACATATACGCCCTAATTAGGGATGTAATGATTTCCGGGATGCCGGACTTCTTCCGCAAACATCTGTCCCAGGAATAATTCTCTGGTGTTCTCAGGTGGAGCCAAGCCAACCCCGCTGTGACTCCATCTCTGACTCCGCACGGTTTGAGAAGCAGGACCGTTTCCTCAAGAAAGGAGCAGATTTCTCTTATGATGCTTTTTGGTGGAAGATCTCTTAGGAGAATGTTCACTGCCTGGAGTATCCATGCAGATCGCCCCCCAGCACCGAGCTGGTTTTAGGATGAATTAAGGAATTGAAGTGGCAAGACAAGTATTTGTGATGGGATTTAAGACAGTACATAGAGATATCATGTGGGTTCAACAAGGACATTTCACCTAGTCGCTGATAAAAGGCAGAGTTTCATCAGTGAAGCCCCGAGAAGCATTTCAAACCTGCATTGATGATGAATAGAAAGGCAGAAACCAGTGGCGTAGCAAGGCGGGGGGGGGGCGGCCTCCCCCTGCTCTTACTGCCGTCTCGGGGGCGGCAATACCCCTCTACCCCCAATCTATATTGCGGCCTGATGTGTGTGGCATGCCCTGATAGTGAAATACGGCCAATTTTGTTTTTCACTATTGAAAGGATATCTGTCCCAGAGGGTAGATTGGGAGTTTATTTATAACATCTTATGAATATAACTTTCCATGGGGACAAGATAGGAAGGTTAAGTTTAGTATGCCTGAATTCAGAATCTTTTAGTAAGGATGATTTTTACATTCTGTGTTTGAAAATACCACTTTTAGAAAGTGGGTATTTTCTTGCTTAGCCATCCAGTGTGCCTCTGCTAGGTTTGTGTATTGTCACATGGCCCATGGGGACATTGACGTCTTCTCTAAGTTAGCATGAGCACGCTTCAGATTGTCGGCTGCTTTGCACATGTTACTACACGAGTTTATTTTGAAAATGTCTTTTGCCATTTTCACATGAGAACCTATCGCTGTGTTCACACTTTGCAGGTTCGTGGGATTTAGTCTGAACATTGTGAGCAAGGTCGAACAACAATGCCCCTTGTTATTTTTCCATTCTGGTCAGGCCCTAGCACCTAGACAAAACATACCGATGCAGCTGTTGTTTGGGAATACGTACTTTGGTCTTATTGAAATACACAAATAGGTAGCAAACACTTGGAGAGGGACCTTTCCAGGGAGAAGAGCAAGACAGCACCTATGATGTAGATCTACCATCTATAGACTGAGGTACGGGGTCTGCAGATAACACCCAGAGATCTTCTAATATATAATCATTTTGCTTCTATACACGGGGAGGGAGATTAGGCTATACTGTCTTTTCATAATGACAACTCCTTTCATGATTTATGGACTAACTGCTATGCTGACCATAATTGTGTTATGCATTTTCTTGATTATTGTGGCACGTATACTGCATATTAGAGCACGTTAGTTAAAATAAATATTTTAAACTTGTTCGTGTCTCGGTCAGATCTTACTGTGGACAAGTACAAGAGTGCGAGCGAAAGGCTGTGTCTTGCAACCGCGATTCCTGAGAGAGTCTGGAGTGTTGTGTTCTGGGGTGTCTAATCACTTGTTTCTCTGCGAGAGTGAGTAGGAGAGCAAGTGAGACACTATAGCTAGTCGGTCCTGGGCTCATGGGTACTAAGGTGGTAGGATGACTCAGTCCCTACGCACTAAGGTCCTATAATCCTACGCATAGTTCTGTGTGTGTGCAGAATCCATGCAACAGTATTGACTGTCTGGCTTTGGAGTGACAGGGCTGGGGATGTGCATTCTGTTCAGACAGCCACTTGGGGGTGTGAGGTGTGTACTGCCTTTCCAGGGTGAGTCAGGGCTGGGATGAATAGACCTGGGGTGCATTCAGAGTAGGGGGAGGAGATTTATTTCACACCTGAATGGGCCTGGTCTGCCTTGGACAATGCTGTCTACACCTCCTGCCAGGCATCTGCACCAGAGGACAGAATTGATTTTGGCTGGGCAAGGAGCTTCTCTGCCACCAGATAACAAAAGAATTTGTGCTAAAAAAAAGTGGGGCCCAGACCCCAGACTTTTAGATTACTTCTGGAATTCAAGAGGAACCTTTGCCAAGGAGAAGAGCTGGAGAAACTGAAGGAGAAGTGCTGCCCCTTTGCTGTGTGCTGTTGGCCTGCAGTAGCTGTTTCTACCAAGGAGAGGATAAAGACTTTGCTGTGTGCTGTGTCTCGTGCTTGAGGAAGATCTCCAAGGGTTCGAAGTAGAGCTTGCCTCCTGTTTTGAAGTCTCAGGGATACAAAGACTTCAACCCAGCTCCCCTGAACTTCCTTGCTGGGAGTTCTGACCTGCCAAGAGGCGCCATGCGGAAAGAATTTCCACGCATCGTCATCGTGCCGCTGATGAAACCGACGCATCGCCTGCCCGCGGCTGGAGAAATTGCTGCACGCCACATCGAGTGTAACGATCAACGGAGTCCGAGATCACCGCACCGATTATGACGCAGGCCCTGCTGTGCGGCTGCAAGAACCAACGCATCATGGGACCGCAGCTAAAGAAACCAACGCAGCGCTGTTGACGCCGCCACACCACAAACCGTCGCATCCCTGATTCCCACACATTGCACCGGGATTGCCAAGTCTACAAGGAAATCGGGGCCGCAGTAAGAAACCAACGCATCACCTCCCCTGGAGTAAGGAACCAACGCATCACCTTCCCTGCGCGTAAGGACCTGACGCATCACCTTCCCTGCGGCTGTTCTTGTTTATAATTTTGACGCATCCAAGGTACTTTGTGTTGAAAGTGTCGCATCTATAGTTTGTTATGGACAGAACAGTTTTTACCTTCTAAGAAGTTCATTTTGATTACTGTATTGTGGATTTTTGTCATTTTGGTCGTTTGGTTTAAATAAAGATTACTTATTTTTCTAAACTGGTGTGGTGTCCACTTGTAGTGTTTTCACTGTATCACTGTATGTGTGCACAAATGCTTTACACACTGCCTCTGAAATAAGCCTGTCTGCTCGTGCGAATCTACCAAGGGGGTGAGAAGGGGTTATTTTAGAAGTGTATCCCCCTTACCCTGACTAGGAAGAAGGGTCCCTACTTGGACAACAGTGCAAACCATTGGCAACTAGAGGCCCCCATTTCTAACAGACGGTAATTACGACACCGATCTAATAACACACCCCAGGAACGCTATTCACTGAGTACAGTAATAACCACCCATTCACCCTTACAGGAAAAGGAAAATAGTATCTCTGCTATGTTGATTAGGAACCAGGTTCTTCCTTAAACCATCAGAGGCTGCAGGCGCCTGCCTTTCCCAGTGGTGAAGGGTAAGAGAACTACACAAAAGCACTCACCAGCAGGCTTAAAAAAAGGCACAGGTCAAACAAAATCACAGCCATTTGCATGTCTGTTTACGTTGTAAAAGTTTACAACTTCAAACAAAGCACTGAAAACATCTAAGTGTGATGATGTTAGTGAAACCAGTCCAGCAAAAGTGTACGATATCCATATAAAAACAACTGTGAAATCTCAAGATACAAAGTTGATTGGAGTCAGTTTATGATATAGAGGCCATCACCAATGACTTCTTCACACACTGAGGGCATGTTTATATGAGTTATTGCGGAACCTGCTCTATCTATCATGTTTCTCGCAAACTTCACCGAGATTACTTCTCCCAAATATTCAAAGCATATATATCAAAGCATCCCAAAGATTAATGTTCGTGTTCTGCAAACTGCAGGATTACTTTACTCAAAACGCGTATCCTTCACTATTCTCTCAGTTCCCTACAGCTGCAAGAGTTGGGTGACTAGCGGGTGTATAAACCAAGGGAGCGACATGAGAAGAGCGGGGTTTCATAATTGCACAATGTTGCCCGAAACATACATTCGGTGACCATGGCAACCAAAAGAATGTGCGGTAGGGCAAGGTGTACCATAGCCATGGAGAGGGCTCATGGGTGCTATAAATGTCTGGCGGGAATATGGGTTAAAGGAGCAATAGAGGGCACATGGAATACAGATATTTATATGCAAAGAAGAGGCGCAGCTGGAGCATAAACTATGGGGTATGTACGTATATTAGGACTGATTTAAAACCTATGTTGTAGCATGGGCCGGGGAAGCAAAGCTGGACCAATCAGGGCCCAGGGAGGAACCCTCATGGCGATGGGAGCGTGACTAATGTTACGAGGTGAAAAGCCTGTGAAAATCCTGGGCTGCAATTTGGCGCATTATTCGAAAGAGGGAACCGCCCAATGGGTGACCAGGGGGCGGACAATGGAGGAAGGTAAAAGGGGGCATAGGGCACCCCCGAAACAACGAACTGGGCAACTAACCTTGCCAGTGATGGGCAGGCCTGTAACCTTGCCAGCAACAGAATTTGCCGGAACGGGACAAAGCACCGGGACGGACGTGCAACTCCAGGTAGGCCAGCTTTGGAATTCAGCATACCATCCAGGGGAGCGACGCATTGTGCACGCCCTCAGCACTGCTGTCTTCCCTCATCGAAGGACCAGGGAAACAGCGAAGAGTCGTCGGCGACACGCACGCCGAGAGGAAATTGGCAAAGTGAGCGGGGAGAGAGAGAGTGCTTCCCCCTCCCTGCGGCGGTGGATTTTGACAGCCAAGCACGGAGCAGCGGGCACGCACGCCAAAAAGGTGAGCGGGGGGGAGAGAGAGTGCCTCCCTCCCTGCGGCGAGCGGTGCGGCTGTGTAGCCGATCAAGGAGCAGCTGATATTTGGCAGCCGGAGGCTCCGGGGCCGACAGGATTGTGCGGGGCGTGGCCTCCGAATCAAAGGGAGCGGTCAGAGTGTTCTAAAAGGGGCAGGGGCCACAAACGAAGCGGTGTCGCGAGTGTGGCAGGCCCCGAAACGCAAAGGGCAACGACCGGACCTCACAGAGGAGCGGGGGCGTGGCCTTCACCTTCAGGGAGCGGAGTGCGATTCCGGAAGTGTTAAAGGAAAGCTACGAGACCTAAGGTAGCTCATTTTGGCCTCAGGACAGGCTCGGGGGGCTTAATATTAAAGGGGAGTAAACGACCGGTCGGATGGCAGGAAGAGAGAGACGGCGGCCGGCGCGTTTCCAGGACAGCGTGGCACAACCAAAGTCAGGGCACAGAGCAAGGGCAAGAGACTCTGGGCCTGCATTGGACGACGGCCTAGAGGCAATGCTGGAAACCACTAGGGCTTTAATTGCAAAGAAGGGAAAAAGATGGGTAGAGCAGCAAATGAACACTTGAGCAAACGGAAGACCAGCCAAAAAGCCCAAGCTGAACACCAAGGGGTAGAACCACGAGAGCAGGGGCATGCAGGCAAAACGACAGCCCCCTCCAGAAGAAAGGTCTTGCAGCCAAAAGAAAAAGCCCAGCAGCTACAAGGAAAAGAGGCCGGGCTATGTCAGCCAAGGGGAAACAGGCGGGGCGAAGCAAGGCGACTACCAGAGGACGACGGTAGCGAACCAGAAGAAATTGACAGCGGCGACTCGGACGGGGGGACTGTAGCCACAACGGCGGCCCCCAGGCGGGAAGAGAACGCATGGGACACAACAAAAACTGGTGAGCAAGATGCGCTGCACAAGGGGGCGGGGTGGCGAACACAAGGGGGCCCGGATAGTATTGCCAACTATGGGACACAGCTGGGGATTACTGACGCCACAGTGCAGGTGCCGTGGGCGTTCCCATACCAATGGCAGGCCAGCCCAGGGAACGGGCCTGGGGGAGCGGATTCCAGGGGAAGCCTGGGGGCCACCGTCACATCAACACAGCTGGGCAGCCACATTCCACCTTTCATGCCATGGTGGCCATGGCCGGGGCCACAGAACCAGTTTAGCGCAGGCTGCCCCCCGGCAGGCACACCCCAGGGGTGAGCCTTGAGCGTGAAGATAGGGGGATGCCGGACAAGCAGATGGGAGGCCCGCAGACGAAGTAGGGGCGAGCACAAGTAGGAAGGAAGCGGGGAACAGGATCATGTGGGATGCAGGGGGAGTGAGCTCCCAGCAGCCGTATCAGCAGGAGACAATAGGGGCGACCTCAAAAAAGGGGTGCAAGCGAAGGGGCCCGGGTCCAAGCCCGCTAGTGAATACGTTCGCCCCTCCCCGAGAGACCTCCCCCCCATTACTACTAGGTTAACTGGCATGGCCAATCTAATACCGTTAGCGGTAAAAGAGAGTATATGGAAGAATGAATACATCGACATTTTCTCCTTACTGGAAGTGCGCCAGGCAGGGTTAGACCTCACGACACATGACAAAAAGGAGGAGGATAGGACAGAGAGGCGCAAGCCCAGGGTGGAGAGGTCAATAGAAAACTGGCAGCGAGCATTTAGGACCCTAGCATGCGTGTTTGTGAAAAAATTCCCGCAGAGTTCGGCCGCACTTTTCCTGCATGAACAGAAGGTGCATGAGGCGCAGCAAAAGTACCAAGGGAAGGCATGGCTTCATTTTGACGAGGGCTTTTGGGAAAAAATGCAAACATGGCCAGTCATAGAATGGGACCACCAAGACCTAGAAGGCTTCACGAGCCACATGGTGGCCGCCAGGGAAGTGGTTGGAGCACGCGAAAACAATTTTCGGCCCTCAGGGTACAGAGGAAAATATAAGAGCAACACAGGGCACCAGGTACAAGGGTACACCTGGGGGTAAAGCGGGGAAGGGTCGCAACACCACATGCTGGAAGTTTGACAAGGACGAGTGCAAATGGGGGCAGTCCTGCAGGTTTTGACACTGTTGTGGTACATGCGGCGTCACCCACCCAGCCATCCACTGTAAACAGGCCAAAGGGACAGGGGAAAGCAGAGATAACAAAAACAGAAATAGAAAAGAGCAGGAGCAGGCGCCCGGATTGGGGGGGGGGGGGGAGCACACACCGGTGAAGACATTACCTACCCCCATTAGAGTCAGAAAACTGTTGCAATTACTGAACTACCCAAAACTGAGTGACAGACAACTACTGGCGGGGAGTTTCACAGCGGGTTTCTGCGTACCTTACAAGGGCACGGTGGCCCCACGACTTAGCCAGAATTTGAAATCTGTGAGGGACAACCCCGAAGTGGCCAGACAGAAAGTACAGAAGGAGGTCCAGCTGGGGAGAGTAGCGGGTCATTTTAACGAACCTCCATTGGAGGACTTGATGGTATCCCCACTAGGGGTGGTGCCAAAAAAGGAGGTAGGAAAATATCGCCTCATACACCACCTATCCTACCCCCAAGTGGAACTGGTGAAAGGCGGCCTAGAGCTAAACAGCTGCTCAGTGTCCAATGCCTCACTGGACGAAGCAGTAAAGCAGATCAAACCGATGGGTAGAGGGGCGCTGCTAGCGAAGAGAGACATAGAAGCGGCTTTCCGCCTCTTGCCAGTACATCCCAACAGCTACCACATACTGGGCTTTCAGCTGGAAGGGGCCTACTACTATGACAAATGCCTGCCTATGTGTTGTGAAATCTCTTGCGCCTACTTTGAGGCATTCAGCAGTTTCTGGGAATGGGAACTAGGGAGACGCCACCCCGGCGGGGGGACGCTTACACTACCAGGACGACTTCCTGTTTATTGGCCATCCAGGGTCAGGCGACTGCGTAGACTTACTGCACCAATTCAAGGACCTAGCAAAGGAACTGGGGGTGCCACTGGCACCAGACAAGACAGAGGGCCAGACAACGAGGCTATCCTTCCTGGAGATTGAGATAGACACCGTGGAAGGGATATACAGGTTGCCCAGGGAGAAGGTAACGTTGCTGCAACAGTTAATAAGGCAGCTGCGACAAAAGAACAAAGCGACCCTGAGCGAGATACAGCAACTGCTCGGGAAACGTAATTTTGCTAACAGGGTGATCCCAGCGGGGCGGCCTTTTGCTAGGAGGCTGGCCTGGTTGACAAAGGGAAGGTTTAAAAAGCACTACAGGGTACGCCTCACACAAGGTGTGAGGGAGGACCTAGTTCAATGGGACACCTTCCTATCCGGGGTCAATGGGACACTCATGTGGAGAGCGCCGTGGGTAACATCCAAACAATTGGAACTATTCACAGACGCCGCCGGTGGGCATGGCTTTGGGGCAATAATGGGCACAGCGTGGTCAGCGGCACGCTGACTGGACGCCTGGCAAAACGCAGGGCTCACAAAAACATTACGCTCATAGAGCTCTTCCCCATTGTGGTGGCTTTCGCTATCTGGGAGGACAGGCTAGTGATCAGGCAAATCACGCTATGGTCAGATAATCATGCAGTGGTCCAGGCAATAAGCAGGGGACTGCAAAATGCCTGGCAGTGGGCAGGTGCTGCGAAAGCTGGTGGACTACCAGCTGGGGGCGAATATAGCGGTTAGGGCCGACACATTGCAGGGATGCACAACTCAATAGTGGATGCAATCTCTCGTTTCCAGTGGGACAGATTCAGGGAGCTGGCGCCAGAAGCAGAATGAAGCATGACACCAACGCCTGGGCGAATGTGGAGACTCATAGATTTGAGCTGAGAGCGCTGGTGGACAACGCACTGGCCCCAAAAAACTTCAGGCAGATACCGTGCTGGGAGACTTTCCACCAGGTCCGGGGCTCCGGGCTGGGTTACACAAACGGAGGTTTCTGGAAGGGGCATTCAGGGGCGGGAGGTCCAGGTCCTGGGCACAGACGCACCTGAATGCAGTGTCATTCTATGCCAGATTAGCGACCGGGAGAGACCCAGCGGGTTCTTTCTACATTAGGTCAGCGATGAAGGGCTGGGGGAAGTTGCAGCCCAGGAAAAAAGACTGGAGGAGGCCAATTGACTTTAAAATCTTGAAGGCAGTCCTGCGGGCAGTAGAGAGGATATGCACATCTCACCCAGAGAAAAAAACTTTTCAGAGCAGCTTTTGCCCTGGCATTCTTTGGAGCCTACAGAATTAGTGAGCTGGTGGCTCCGGCCAGAGGGACCCCAGGGTCCGCCTGCATACAATCAGGGGACCTAAACATGGGGGATGGGCATATGATAGTTCACTTGGGGAGACAGCGTTTACAACGCTGGCAATACCACGCGGGTTGATAACAACGTGGGCGTTACAACGACCGCGTTGTTACCACACGTGGCATTACATCGCAAGTCGTTTCAACGACTTGCGCTAGGTGGCGTGCAACACCAGGGAATGTGTTGGATTTTAAATCCAACACCTTCCCTGCTGTTGCGCTAACTGGAGTAGGAATAGTAATTTATACTATTCCTAAGTCCAGCGCGCCATCTAGCGCAAGTCGTTGAAACGACTTGCGATGTAATGCCACGCGTGGTAACAACGCAGTCGTTGTAACGACCGCGTTGTTACCTACAGCGTGGTAACACCGCGCGTTGTAACATCATACATTCGTTCACTTGAGGCGGTCAAAGACGGATCAAAAAGAGAAGGGGAAAGACACACGGATCACACAGATCAACTATATTGAGGATGAGGCGTGTTGCCCGGTGTGCCTCATGAGGGAATATGTGGGGCAGGTGGTACATGCCAACGGCCCCCTATTGGTACACCTAGATGGCACATATCTTAGCCAATTCCAATTCACGGCAGTACTGCGGAAAGCCCTAGAGTAGGCGGGTTTCCCTTCCAGGGAATTCGGGCCACACTCATTTCGCATAGGGGCGGCCACCACCGCGGCCCAGTTGGGGCTCAGTGTTGAGTGGATCAAAATGCTGGGTTGGTGGGCGTCAGGAGCTTACAAAGGATACATACGGCTGACAGGCATTTAAAGATTTCCCTACTCTCAGCAGGTCTAACGGAGGGCGGCGCGTGGCATGGATCGTGGGGCATTCATACATCACACAGGCGCAACGATGGGCGGCGGCGCGCAAGGACTTCCAAGGAATAGGTGATCTGGATGGGGCAACCGGGCATGAGGTGGGAGCAGCTGCTCCCAGCAATACAAAGAGAATTACAGAATGGAAGGGGCCCGGATGCGGTCGTCGTACACCTGGGAGGGAACGACCTGGTAAGCATCGGGAGGAGGGAGCTGTTGGGCGCCATGACATCGCGATGGCGGCGTTGGCCAGGATGATACGCCCGGCAGAACTTGTTTGGTCAGAGTTGATAGCACGACGAGTATGGAGGGGGGCCATCGAGCAGGGGGCGGTAGACAGGTCCAGACGGAAGCTGAACATTACAATGGCAAAAATATGTAGGGCAAATGGTTGGGGGTTCGTGAGACACGGGCTGATCAACCTTAGGTCACTAGGTTACCAAGCTGAGGATGGGGCACACTTAACCAGGCTGCGCATGGATATGTTCATATTCAATATTGTCGAGGTTCTGGAGCAACTAGGTTTTGCATGAGCAAGCGTTTCGGGAGGGGGAGCTGCCACCGATCGGGAAACCGCTGGCAGCGTGGCGGAGGCAGCACAGAAAGGTACCCACGGAAAGGAGTAACTTAGATAGAAGCGCTGCTCAAACAGTGTCCTTTGGATGCCTCACGGCAGGGGCACAGGTGAGCAGGCGACAGCACACAAAGACAGCCAGAACAGAAGGGCTGCTCAGACAGTGTCTTTGGGATGCCATACGGCAGGGGCACGGTGGAGCAGGCGAGTAGTCAGCAAGGGTACAGGCCAAGCGGAACGGCACTTGCATCCCGGGCCAGGCCTCACGGCCACCCACGAGGTCAGTAGCAAGGAAAGCCTAGAACCATAAACACTGGGGTACCTGCGGAACTGACCACCGCTCATGATTAGTGCTGTCGGCTAGAGATGGAAACAAAACAAGTGGGGCAATATTACTAAGAGATGTGAATTATGACAAAAGACATGGGTCGCGAATGACCGATGTTGTGAAATGTATGATGCATGCTTTTGTGTTTATGAAATAAACTGCGGCCTTTTTACACCATAAGCTTGTGTCCTCCAAAATGTTGTGAAGGAAAAGGGAGTGTAAAGAACAGGGCCATGGAAAGGAGTGGGAGAGCGAACTCGCAGGCTGGGAGGGGTTCTGTCACAAGCCAAAAAGGGTTTTGCTCCTCAACCCATATCAGATTTTGCACAGGCCTGGAATCCACACAGAGTGCCTGTAGGTCTGCAGAGCTGGGTCAAGGGTCTTCCTCAACATCTGGGGGCTAAGTTATCGGCCAAGGTAAGGCCTGGTTTAACAAGGTGACCGGATTTATACACAGGGATACTGAGCGGCCAGAAATACAATTTCCGGTCAGTTTTCCTGCATACAAATCCGGCTATCATGAGTATTTGTCCCAGGGATGGGGAAAAACATGCAGACCCAGATTTACTGGATTCAGGGACAAATGCTCTTCCATTTACCACCTGCTCCGAGCTGGTTGTAAAGGAAAGCAGGGGCGGGAGGAGGCAGGGCTTTTGTACAGGAGGCAGGGCACAGCCAAGGCTGTGGGCAGGCTGGGGAGGGAGTATTCCAGTTCCCCCTTGCCCTGGAAGAGGGCCGAGCTAGGCTGGATTTCCTTGTCGTAAAATCAGACTGGGTGTTCCTGCACCTGGGTTTGGGAACACCGGGCTGGTGATAATTAGGCAGAAAGGTATCCAACCCCAAAATAACTTTTAATCAAGGTCTTGGTATTAAAAGTGCTTCAGATCTGCCAGATACTCTAGCTGGGGAAAGTATACACATGGGGCACGACACTTCGGTTCTAAGAAGTTAATGACTACAACATCCTTATACTTTAATCTGGAGTAAAATGTGTGACATGCAATTATGCTGCAATGTGATCATAAGCAATAATTAGAAATGTGAACATGAACATAACCTTTAACAATGTAAAATGTGTCATGAGAGGTCTACATTATAGAGGTCTACATTATATTTTCTGAGGATCTCTAGAAGTCTGTCAGCCCCATACACAATGTCTTTCCTCTTGCCTTGCACAAGTCAGTGCACTCTTCTGTGGAAGGTCCAAGTTCAGGGCCGGGCCTTCTCTAGTCACACATACTGTCACCTAGCATCAAATGATATCCTAGAATTGAAATGCCTGGGATTAATATGACCGTTGCACAGGAAAATGAAGGACGCATCTTTGCACCGGGCTACAAGATGGACATGGATTAAAAGGAAAGCAGAGTGTGGATTTATATATCACACTTCCGAAGCTGATCGCCAGATGTACATAAAGTAATGGGAAAACAATATGAATTTTACATGCTTATAGGGAGACTACAAACCTATGCAGATAATTACTAAATGAATAAAAGTGCTGAATAAAAACAATGGAAAACATCAACAATATTCATAACATGCAAATCAGCTATGCAAACATTGCACCAAGTCATGAAGCATAAAAGATTCACACATGAGCATTATTTACATGAACACACATTAGAAAGGGACTATCTATGTCTTATCCGCACCTTGCATAGTACAAAGTGGGTACCTGCCCTTTACGCCTATTCACTGGTTATTTATCATATCCAACAGACCTACATATTAGTTCTCCCATGTTTTGCAACTCTACTAACATTATACCGAAATTTCAATGCATATCATCTCTTTTTTACGCATCCCTTATGTGATGTGTTGAACCCTAGATAGCGACCAATCCCTTTGAGTTCTCTGTGCATAATGTTTATCAGGAATGTATACTTACTTGAATTTAACATAATTAATTGATTTACTTTTACCATACTTTAGTCTGACTTTATGTTTCAGATATTGTCTCTCTTCTTATATTACAGCCTATCCAACAGTTTTGGTCTACATAACATCTCCTACTTACCAGGAGAAGGGCAACATTTTCAACATCCAGGACGTCAGACATTAAGTCTTCCACCGCTCACACTGCCATCCTAATAAGTTTTATTTGCTATACAGTACATATGGGGCATAAACTAAAGCAACATCAGCAACACGCACTAACATCTCATTCCATTCTTGTCCAGTTTCCCCAAAGTTTCCCATTCAGGTCTCTCTCCTTCAACTCGAGTACTGGAATCCCACACAACATCTCTCACGCAACCAGTCAAGTATAGTCTAATTTTTGACTGTCAACAGGTATACTTTGTTCATAATGACACAAAATGTTACCCACACTTTGACAGCATTCTATTCCACTTTATTAACGCACCTATTTCTGGCTCAGAGAGACTAGTAAGGGTTGCACATTGAATAAATATTGGCAGCTAGGAGACTCAGTCACTGCAGCACCTAATGTAATCCCAAGTTTAGTGCTGCATCAATATTGCCCACCTCAAATGACCAGCTACCTAATGGTCATAGATAAAATATTTTAAAGACACAAAGGTTGAGAGGCAAAAAAGAGAAACATGAAGTTGAGTCCACAGTTCCTTCTGAAGTACACAAGTCTGTTTATTCTGTGGCACAAAGTACTAGGTTCGGCAAAGCCATCCAGCCCGCCACGTCAGTGTCCACGCGTTGCAAGTCTCTTGACACATGAAAACGCGTGGACACGGACGCGGCGGGCCAGATGGCTTTGCTGAACACAGTACTTTGTGCCACAGAATAAACAGACTTGTTGTGTACTTTGAGCCACAGAATAACTATATTCAAACTAAAGACTACTCATTTGGAACCATGACTCTCAGGACAACCTAGGTATCTTGATTTTTCGAGCTTCATTTTGCATTTAATTAGTGTGGAACGAATGACGTAGGACTCTGGTAGGACGTTGCCACTTATCGATGGTACTTCCATTTCTATAGTAATACTGCCCTGAAAAAACCCATGCTTGGGCGAAACGCATTGGCTGCGTACGTTTGTTCTGTCCTTAAGATGAAAGAAAAAAAATAAAAGGGCAATCAAGCACAAACAGACTTGTTGTGTACTTCAGAAGGAACTGTGAAGTGTTGCATCTATCAAAACCACCACGGATCATTATGTCACTTTCTGTGAAATAGTTATCGACACACTGGTGGCACCAAACTTTTTTGCTAGCAATTCGAATACTGGGTTCACCTCACAAGTATTTTCATTTTTTTTTTAATCAAGGTCTAGAATACTCCATTTCATCACATTTTAAACTATACATGCAGATGCACAGAATGTCATATACCATTTATTATCATTTTTGAAGGAGTGGAAGGGCATTATGACCCACTCAAGGCTTTGTACCTTGTGAGTCACGACCACTCCCCACACTCAATAATGGTAATAGATAGTCTATTACATTTTGCACATCATTACACACATATGTTATGTATATAATTTATAAAGTGCAACTTACACCCTTGCGTCTCAGGGCACTAAGGCATTATAAGAAAGGTAAACATTTACTGGGGATAAAAAGAACACGTTTTAAGCTTTTTTCTGAATTGAAGATAAAAGGTAATTGCTTTTAGATCAGCGGGGAGATTGTTCCAAGGCCGTGGTGGTAGCACAGAGAATACTTTGCCACCAAAGGAGGACTTTTTGAAGAGTGGAATGACCAAAAGATTCACTCAGATGGACTGTAGTGTACGGGAGGGAAAATGTATATAAATTTGGATCTGAGAAATTGAGAACTGATGCATTTAGAAATTTGTAGTTAAGACACAAAGCTTTAAAATGGATCCTTTTTCGTAGGGGCAATCAACGTAATTTAGGAAGAACAGGCTTAGCTAATGGATCTGTTCTTGCATTATATGTGGTCTGTGCAGCTAATCTTTAAAGAGTCTAAGATTAAGTGGATTACAGTAGTCAAGTCTTTAACCAAGTGAAAGCTATTGCAGTTTTCCCTACCCTCTTTGGAGCGGAGAGGGAGATGATGTCTCACTTTGAGGAGATGGCGTGGATTTACCACATTTGCCATGTACTTCGCAGATTTTAGAAAAATGTTTGTAGCTAATAGTGCCAGACAATGTGCAGCATAATTTGTATTTGTTGTCGCATAATTTAGATAACTTTGCCACATAATTTTCTCCCCTATGCCGGATAATGCTAGTAGGCCTGACAATAATAAAGCTCTGCAGAGTAGTTTGCAGACTGTCATTATGAGGGTGCAATCTTTATTTCACAGGCAACTGTTAAATATTTTACATATTTCACAATTCCCTGAGATGTATCGGTTTTCATACACCTGCTTTTTGTTTTCTGTGCAATAAAAGTACCAAAACATAATTATATATATATATATATATATATGTATATATATATATATATATATATATATATATATATGTGGGTGTGTGTCATGAACGATTGATTGACACCAGTGAATTGATACTTACAAGCAGATGTCCACCAGCTGATCTAACTCTGGACAGCTGCATTCGTACATATTCTTGCAGCTCGCGTGGCTCTGGTTCATCAAAGCTCCTAGAAGCTTGACTGCATCAGCAGGTGCTTCATCGCAAACCTTCTTGAAGTCAAGTACTCGCTGAGCTTCACCATAAACATGCTTGGCACGCTGGTACAGCTTAAAGGAGGCCACTAGATGCAATAAAGCAATTCCATATGTATGAAAAGTCACGAATCAAACATGCATAAAAAGTTAAACCAAACCATACACTTCATGGCAGTAAAAGAACATTAAGTATAAAGATCTTGGCTCTACATTAAAGGTATTCGGCCAAAGTGCAGCTGTATTCTTTCACAAAATAACACACATTATATATATTCTTCCGAAAAATGGAACGAATTGAAACCCTAATTAGAGCAATGAAATAGTTTATTTGCAATATTTCATGAAAGGATTTCGCTTCTTTTCCGGAGAGCTTGTAAATACATTATTTTGTTAGCCCAATTAAGCTATCAATTCGCTACTTTCTTCAGATGAATGATATTCATACTCTCTTTGGCTAACACTATCTCTCTCTTTACATCTCTCTATCTATAATATACATTATATATATATATATATATATGTATATATAGAGATAGATAGATAGATAGCGAGAAAGAGCGCGAGATGGAGGGAGAGACAGAAAAAGATATATATATATATATATAAATAAAACTTAATCCTATATGTTCAACTCTGCAAAAATAAAACACATTTGGAATTATAGCTGTAGGAAACAAATGTATATTTTGTATTTTTCCTGCATATGCTGCTACAATAAAATAGAGGTGGACTAATTAAATTACTACATTAAAAAATAATTTGAACATTGTCATCTTTCTCGAATGGAACTTCTTTTCTCGTGTTTTCCTTAAAACACAATAAGATGGCGAATATCTATCTGTTAAATAACTGAGACTGAAAACCCGTGGCAATTTTCAGGCAGCTAAGAGGCCAGAATAAACTAACCACAGAACAGCACAGACACAGACTGGTCAGGAAAAACTTTAGTAATGATGGAAACTTTTTATAAACTTTTTAACAGATAAGTAGAAACAACGGCAGAATATCAAAATTACAGTATTGCACGGACACGGTTTCCATATTCTATAGATCAAATGTTGATCTGGAAACCATTAACTAATGAGGAGGTGCAGGCAAAATGTTTAATGTATAAAACATAAAAAGTAACAATGTACGTTTCATCTATCCTATTTAATGGACCACATAATCCATGTCAGAATTTGAGAGGTCGTGTTTAGTAGTATTTTCCTGACGATTAAAATTACAGCTACACGAAAGGAAAACATTTGCAGCCATTTTCTAGTATTTCTCAACTGTAAAGATAAAATCCTGCATTCGGCATTACGATGATATACTACACTTGATATTATAGGCATTACATGCCATTCTGGTGATAACTTATAGTCCATAAAGTCACAGCAAACTTCAACATAAATCCAGTGTCCTTGAACATCAGTCATTTATTAATACAGTACTCTAAATTTGTCCTTCACCCAGCTGTTTGACAGTCACCATATTAATTCCGGAACAGCGAAACTGGGCCTTACACAACAAGCAGGGGCGTAGCATCAGGGGGTGCGTTTGGGGTGTTATAATCCCCTAATATATTTTCTGATAAATAGTTGGGTACAAGTGCTTTCAGTCGGGTATGGGGAGGTGACTATTGGATCTCACCAGAGGTTTTTACATATATACAGACAAAAACTCACACACGTTTCTCTATGCCTCTACAAAATCTTGTGAGATCCAAAACACACCTCATCATACCCGACTGAAAGCACTTGTAAACAACTATTTATCAGAAATCAGAAAATATATTTATTAGCGGGGTGTAACTCCAGAAACGCCCCCCCCATGCTATATCCCTGTCCATAGCTAACCGCAGCCCAGTGTCAGCTGTCCTGTGATTGGTAAAGAATCATCTACAAATATTGCTCTTTCTCAAGAGGATTTTAATTGCAAGGTAGCCTCGTAGGGAAGGATTGTTTGCTTTGTCAAAATCCACTAGCTGAACTGGTTTGCTTGTTTCTAGTGAGATGTTTTCTAAACAACTTATAACTTTTGGGCCCCGATCACAAGTCCACAATTGAAGCCAGAGTAATACAAAGATCTCTGCATGGAGAATTTACTGGGCAGCCATGTAATATTTAACAGGTAAATTTTGGTAGACCAAACCTGCCAAAATGAATAGTGTGAAAAGCCCACTAAACACAATAGCAGTACAAGTGGATTTTTTGGGCAGAAAATGCCAAAATCTATATGGTATTGTACATTACCAAGGGAGGCATTTGTGTTGCATAGGACGTATCGCACTCTGTAAATTCAAGAAACCTGAGGTATGCAAATATACCAGGTAAGGTAAATTTAGCATTCCATCCAGGATTCTCAGTGTGCTTTCTAACACTTAGTGACTGACATATACCCCAGCTTGCCGAGAACCACAATTCATGTAATATTATATTATATATATATATATATATATATATATATATATAGTCTTAACACTGGCTGGCGACGGCAGAGCTGCCAACTCAAGTGTGACGTCGAAAGAAGCAGAACCAGCCCATTTTGTAATATCTCAACAATCCGTACTACAGCTTTGATGCTCAGGGAGTGAAAGCGCTACAATTTTATTGCTGATCCACCACAATGTGTTTCGCCCTCGCTATGCGGCCTTGCTCACATAAGACTAGCACCATCTTGGTAATGTTGTTTATAAACAGAATTGTTTGACATGGTGGCAACCAATCAGATATTATCTTTAAAATCTGTCAGGTGACTGGATCCGCTGTGGCCTGAAATATACATACAACTTTCATGGATTTAAACCAAATCACAAAAGCTCACTTTCTGGACCAAGGTCTAGCTTTTACCATATTTAGCGAAAATCTGTTCAGCTGTTTTTGTGGTATATCTGTTCACAACTGCATGAGGAAAATTTGTTTTGGGACCCCCACTTTTTGTTGGTTCCTGCTTGATGGATCACCCCGAAACTTTCCAGGAAGGAGGATAAGACTTTTTGCAGATCGTTTCTTGAAGATTTGTCAAACACTGCAAAAGTTATTAGCAAACCAAAAAATCAATTTCCTATGGAAACATAGTCCTAACTATAACTACCCAGGTGGAGACTCCTACAGATATAAATATATTTAATCTATAAATACATATAGAGAGAAATTGGGTTACCGGTTGAGGGGAGGTAAAACCCTACTCAAGCAGAAACCACAATCCTTGTCAGGGTGAAGTTACAAGCAAACCCTAAATTAACCTGTGCTTACCCCTCTGGTAGCTTGGCACAGAGCAGCCAGGCTGAACTTAGAGGCAATGTGTATTTGTGCAACACTTCAAACAGTACAAGCTCCTGGATACCCTATTGGGTGATTAGCCAGTTTAGAAAACTAGAGTGATCCTTATTAAATAAAACCAGACCAAAACGACAAAAAATCAATTCAGCAGAATTGGAGATATGCAGGTTTAGAGATTTCTGTGAAATAAGTACCAAAAAGTACAATATGCCAACTGTGGATATCTGGTGGCGCCGGACCGAAACAAAGTCACACGGTCAAGTTGACAAGGATGAAGCGCAGGCTGGCTACAGAGACCCAGTTAGGTCCAGTGAACAAAATTACCTTAGGTCCTGGTTGTAAAGCGTTTATTTATACCTCGGCAGGGCCTTCCTTTGAAGAGGAAGAAGCTTCTAGAGGTTTCCCTATGAAGTCCCCAGGCTGTTATACGGTTCCTACAAATTTAGCAGGACTGTGTATCTGGACAACATAGACATCAAAATACAGGAACTCAGTTCACACGTATTTATCAGAAAATGTTGGCTTGGTTCCTAACTAGCTCACAGTGCCCCATCTGAGCCCCTAACATTACCAGTGTAACAGATGATATCAGCAACCTCAAACATGGCCACTCTATTATTCCCCAAGGAATCTACCCTTTTGTTGGCTACTTTTGCATGACCAAGGTAACAGATAAAACTTAGGTTTTAAAACATTCACTAAACAATTGCATTCTTGCACAGAAAGAGTGTGCTGCAATTATTAGGCTGAAGAAACAATCTAACACTACCTATACTATCAAGAGCATAGTGGGAGTACCCTCTGCTAGATCCCCAGGGATAGCCTAACTCCCCATACCCAAGTGTGATGTATCAGGAAGCCGGCCTGTGGAGCACAGGCTACCGTCCATTGCAGGATAAGAGTCAGCAGGACTGCATCTCAGTCACAGCACGTTTAGTCCAGGACAATCCCAGCTGAAGTGCTCCTCGTCAAATGTGGCGAAGAGCTTGTATATATAATAAAAGCACTGTGTCAAAGGTGCAATGCTGATGCTATTGTTAGTCGAAAGCTGAAGAGCTGTCCCCAGCCAGACAAGGGTATTGCGTTCCATGCACTCTTGCCTTGGACAGAGTGTACAAATGACATGATAATAACAGCGAAATGAACAGGGTGTATAATAATTTCTCAATACATTATCGTTTAAGCGCAAAGCATGTTAACAGTCACAATTAGAAAAACAATGTCAAGATAAAAAGTGGAACTAAAACAGACTGGGCACGGGTCCCGTCAGCCTCACTACAAGGCATCCTACCTTCCCTGTTCTTGCTCCACATTAACTACAAGTGGTATGCAACCTGTGTGTGGAGGCAGGACACAACCTATTCAAGTGTAAGTAGGGCTGTTCCCAGCTCGGCCCTCCCCTCCTGTCAGTGATGGCCCATCAAGGCACACCTAAGCTCTCTATTGTGTATGGCTGTCTAGTAGAAAAACCCAAAGCTCAAATGTCAGCTACACCCAGTCATGTGATACAGAGACAGGCTACATACACTAAATGGCTAAGGCAGGAACATGCTAACTTTCTAAAAGTTCAAAAAGAACAAATGATGGGTGGAATGCTGAACAATGTCAAACACTCACCCAGAGTGCATAGATTTCAGCCTAAATCTATTGTTTTTTTGCTCACCACGCCATTTCAGTTTGGACTTAGCCATATGCCATGTGCTCGCCATGCCATTGGATTCAGGCTATCCTAGCTGATGAGGGGTGATGCCCCGAAGCCAGCATTAGAATGCTTGCTTCCTGTCCAGAGAGGACCTGGCCTGGCAGGTCAGGCAGGACTGTTCTCATGAGGAGCAGAGTCAAGATTGATTTGCATATGGCTAGGTCCAAACTGGGGTGGCGTGGTGAGCAATAAACAATGGATTTAGGCCCAGATCTCTGACTGGGTTGAGTGTTTGACATTGTTCAGCATTCCGTCCATCAATTATTCATTTTGCATTTGTCACCCCAAGTGGCACGGGGATTTCCAGACGTGGAACCCCTTGCTTGCTAAGCTACTGGATTCAGGCTATCCTGGCTGATATGGGGTGATACCCCGAAACCGTTCCTAGGATGGTTGTTTCCGGTCCAGAGAGGAGAGGGCCTGGCTGTTCGGGATGGACTGTTCCCATAGGGAGCAGGGTCAAGACTTATTTGCAAATGGCTAGGTCCAAACTGGGGTGGCGTGGTGAGCAAAAGAACGATGGATAAAGGTCAAGATCTCTGACTGGGGGTGAGTGTTTGACAATGTTCAGCATTCTGTCCATCAATTGTTGTTTTTGCAACTTTCTAAAAGTGGCATTTTCAAAATTGTTGTTTAAAATCTGACTTCACCATGAGATTTTTCATTACAATTCCAAAGACACCAAACATAAACTGGTTACATGCTTCCATTTGAAAATGATCACTTATGAGATGTAATAAGGTAATGCTAATGTTATCCTATGGGAGAGGTAGGCCTTGCAGTAGTGAAAAAATAATTTTAGAGCTTTTCACTACCAGGACACATAAAACTTAAAAGTACATGTCTAACTCTTCAAATACAATGTACCCTGTCCTCTAGGCTGTCAAGGGCATACCCCAGGGGCTACATACAAGTAGTAAAAGGGAAGGTTTGGGCCTGGCAAAAGGTTTATTTGTGAGGTCGAAATGGCAGTTTGGAAACTGCACACACATCCTGCAATGGCAGGCCTGAGACATATTTAAAGGGATACTTAAGTGGGCGGCACAATCAGTGCTGCAGGCCCACTAGTAGCATTTAATTTACAGGCCCTGGGCACACGTGGTGACTTTACTAGGTACTTATAAGTACATTAAATATGGCAATTGGGTATAAGCCAATTCTAACATGTTTTAAGGAGAAAGCACTTTAGCACTGGTAATCAGTGGAAAAGTGTGCAGACTCCTAAAGCCAGCAAAAACAAGATCAGCAAAACAGGAGGGTTGAAGACAAAAGCTAAGGAGGAAAACCAATGCCAAGGATGCTAGGTGTAACACATGTCCCCCCAGCTGAAAGTGGGGAGAACTACCCCTTGGGAGTTCTCTTCATGAAGGTAGAAAAATATGCAGGGACCATTAGCATTGGCGTGGTCTGTTCCAGGATGGTGTTTCACCATAAAGTCCATTCCCAGTAGGGAGATTCACTACCTCAACAGTTTGGGATTCTCATTCCTTGTCTGCATTAGACATCTGAGGGGTCTAGGGTCTGTCTGATCCCAGACGTGAGCATCAAACAGGTATGGTCTCAGCTTCTTCGGTACCCAGACCACTGTAAAGGCCTCTCTTTCTATTGCACTTGACTGCTGTTTCCTGGGAGGTAACCTGCTACTGATGAAGGCTACAGGTTGATCCTGGTCCTCTTTGTTTATCTGTGAGTGCATGGCACATATGCTATGCGGCGACTATCTCCACAATGAATTCTCTGGAGAAATCAGTGGCCTTTAGCACAGATTCTGTACAGATGGCTTTCTTCAGGGTGTCAAAAGAGTTCTGGCACGCCTCCGTCCACCCTGCACTAATCCAGACAACCCTTATGGTGATTTTAGTGGTCTTAGTCAAGCTTAGAAATCTCTCTAAGTGGTAGCTATGGAGAGCAGCCTTCAGGATTAGTCCAGAAGGAGTGTAAAGCAGCTTGTTTTACCAGATCTTAATCTTATTGGTATAGGTTTAGTGAAAAAGAACCACACAGTGTATTTATAAAAATAGGTATTTATTATAAGACACTCACTAACACATAACAATATCTCCTACCCAGACATTTAACACAATGCACACAATACTTTGCAATAAAAACAGGTAAGTAGCACGAATACACAGTGGTCGCCAGGGAGAGACCAAACCATATACTAAAATACTGGGATGCGAACCACGGCCTAAGTCGAGACTATACCCAGAAGACGTAGAAGTGTTGGGGACCCAAGGAACCACCCGAGGTAAGTACCCAGGAACCCCGCGGAGGCCGTGTGCAGAGTGGGAATACGACTGCGTGCTCAATTCAAGTCAATGCGTGAGTAGCGGTTGCAATTTTAAAGAAGAAGGACCCTTCCCAGTGGACCCTGAAGAAACCCAGTGGAATACAGAAGGCTGAAGAGCCACCCCACCCATGGATACCCTAGGAACCAGGATACCTACACCAGGGAAGCCGGGTGCATTGGTGTGAAGTGGCGTCGGAAACCGCTCTCGAACTCAATGGAGGATTTCAGGAAGATGTATCTGCTGGAGAAGGTGAAAGTGTCCGGTGGAACCCAAAGGTGGATTCAAGTTGAGAAGTGCCTGTGATCCAGCGGTGTACTAACAACAGATACTCTACTACCATATACTCACCTGGGCCCATAAACACTTACACAAATCCAAGTAGACCGCTGGGTTTTAGTTTATAATTTCCACATTTCAGGTTTAGTTATTACTTATTCCTAACTAACCTTTCACTGATCAAAAAGTTCTTTCCAATGGTCGATGGACCATTAGTTGAACTAGTTGATGGTGATAATTAACGTAACTTATCAACTATTCTTTATTTAATAAAAATAACCACAAACTCGGGAAGTTTTAAAATCTTTATCTAAATTATGAATGTGAACCATCAAAATTACAGCTCAGTCACCCTTGACCTCAAAGAGAGAAATTCAATCGTATTAAACATACAATTCGGACTCATGCAATGACTAATGCTCTGAAAGGGAGAGGATAGAGAGAAAAAAACATCTATAAACAAACAATGAATTATAATTACCCAGATTGGTGTGAAGACCAAACCCCCTGGCCAAAGGGCTGGTAAGGGTCCCCCGGGATAGCTCAGGAGACAAAGACCTCAGAACAGGATTCAGGACAGGATACTTAACCTCTCTAGAATACCACGTCTGCGTCGCACCCCTCTCTGACACTCTCTTCCTCCTCGAGATTCTTCCGCGATCTTCTTCTAACCAAATCAAATCAAGATAATGGTTCAGCATCCGATGTCTTCATCAGCATCAGCACCACCCACAGCACCGACTGCCTCCCGAGCTCCAGCATATACGCCGCTCTCCTATTCAGCAATTCAGGAACTCCGAGCTAACTAACTAACTAAAGTACCTCAATTATACACCCTTTGTTGGCCACGGACCACCCACTAAAGTTTCAATATCGCAAAAATACTAACTCTGATTGGACAAGCAAGGGGGGATGATCATCACACCACGCTTATATGTCATCTTAGTCTATCATCCCATTGTTCATAAATCCAACCTTTATTTTTATTCATAAGTTTTATTCCCACCCGTATTCACATCTTAATAGAAACAATTGTTTTTATTTTTCATAAAAATCCATTCATCCAGAGGTCTTCAGTGCTTGTTCCCAGGGTATGTAACTTTTGTGTCCTTGGATCGCATTCAAGTGCATCATCATGCTTCCGGCTCACTTCTTAACAGACATGCGCGAGGGTCACGTGTTTAGCACACTCTAGTCACACACGAAAGGCCCAAATGCACACTAATAATAAAGTCAAAAGAAGAAATGTTACTTTCACAAATAAATGGTTTCACTGTATACCACCCATCTCTACTCTAACCCAATATACTTATTAATGCCCCTTCTGCATTAGCATTAGTAAAATAGCTTATTTTCTATTTAGCCAAGCAGGTGCCATGCATGTGAGCTTTCAAGTCACCATTTTAGTGCCTTCTGCTCATGCGCGAGAGTTTTCCCTCCAAGCATTAAACGTCATACTACGTAGATGCAGTTGACGCATGTGCAGTAAATATTCCCCAGTTAGAGCGATCTTAGTCCTTTGTTTATATTGTTAGCGTTAGTAAACACATATGCAAGGTTCTCTAACCCGTGTGTCTTCTGTTTTTGCGTGTTATTATTCACAAGTCGTTATTAGTAATTCGTTAGCGGGTTAAATGAGAGGATCGCTTCCGAGCAAGTCTCTTTTACGAGTCCTTGCTCCATCAATCCCCTCTCTGATGGCATTTTAAGCCATCACAAAATTACCCATCCCATCCCAGATGCCAACTTTAGCACATCTCATTCTCTATTTCTTTTCTCATTCTTTCATTTGTTACTTCTTTCCCTTCTAAATCTTTCATCTTCTTATATATTTTTCCTTTCATTTCTTCTAGTTGTATCTCATCATATTCTCTTTTTCGTTTCTTTCCTTTTCCCTCTCTTTCTAAATGTGTTTTCCCTTTCCCTCTGTGTTTACAACATTTATATGTAATCATTATTATTACTACTATTGTCATCATCATAACTATTGGTACTATTATTTGACCTAGAAAACTTTTCGCAAAATTATTAAACCATTTCCCAATTGTTATTATACTCTTTGTTAGTTTTCCCCACACTCTGTCAACCTCCAGTTGGGTCAAGTCCTTATGCATTCTTGTAATATTTTCAATATATCCTTTAATTTCTCTGCTCTTGTCCGGAATAGAAGTGCAGCAATGTTGAATTTTCAACATACCACAGACTCCACCTTCTTTTGCTAATAAAATGTCAAGAGCAAAACGGTTCTGTAAAACCATAGACCTGATTGCAACCATTTCTGTGTTAATCATTAAGAATCCTCCTGCAGTGTCTGTAGAAAGACGATCAACTATGGTTGATAATTTACAAATTTTTTGCGAATTTAGAATGACTCCAACTGAGGGTATCAATGCACTAAATATATCTCCTACTATTTCAGAAAAACTTGCTATTCTTCGTGTTAGTTCTTCTAAATTTTCCACTGATTCCATTGATTCTGTCCACATGATATATTTTTGGAAAAACTATTCCAAAATAACAACTCCCGTACCATCTTGCAGGTAACCTATAATAAGCATTGTTCCCACAAACATAAACTCCTGGAAATACAGGATCAGTTTCCCCTTTTAGTCCCCACCCTCCTAAAATTAGGAAGTTGTGTTCACACTCACTGGAACCAATGTAATTGTTATTATAGTCTGTCTTTAATCTATGGAGGCAGATTTTTCCCCTCTTTACAAAATCCAGGGACATCGCAGCATAAGCCTTGCCCTTTGTATATTTTCCCTCTTTTTCAGCCCATGGAGGTACATAGGACTTCTGTTCAGCAGCTTTCTTTGTTAAATCCGGTCTCCTTTCTTCTACTAAATTTAAAAACTCCTTTTCTTCCTCATGCAATGTACAAGTTAAATTATTTTTGTGTGCTTGAACTATATCTATTGAACTCATTGTTAAAAAGAATTCACCCATACATTGTGCATTTTTACTACTAACTACTGGATTCATTTTCTTTCCAATAGGCAATTCGGAAAATACTACTTCTAGATTTGAATAGTAATACTGAAGTTTCCCTGTAGCATAAAACAAACTTGATAAAATACTACATGACACACCATATGTAAAAGGTATATGATGATATGTCACACCTTCTGATATAGATGACGGTAATTTCATACAGACATAGCATTTACTAACTTCCATTGTATTAACGTACTGAAATAATAATTTGATAAACACATTTGAAGACGTATTATATTCTGACTTATTATGAAAATTTGTCTCATCTTCTACCCCTATTTCTATTTTAGTGCCCTTTACTCTATCTAGTTTTCCATTAGTGATGGTATTATTTTTATCACCTTATCCCATTAATAAAGGTACTCCTACTGTTAGAAACAACCATACTAATAGTACTAATAAACTACTACATAAACAAAATCTAAAACATTTTCTTTTAAAACCTTGTTTCGGTCTTTCTGTGTCTTCAGTTTCTGCCATCTTAAATCTGAGAAAATTTCTTCTCTCTCTTTTCTTTTCTCTGTTATATTTCTTTCTTTTAAGGAGGTCTCAATTTGCTTTCATCAATCTGTGCAACATGAACCCTTTCAGTGTCTTCACTTAAATCTAAGTTTTCAAATTCTTCAAGTATAACGTAGGTTCACTCAGGGGCCTTGTATTTCCTGTTTAAAGTTCTCAGTCTTGGGCTTCTTCGAGTGAGTTTCACTAAAGTGTTCTTGGGTTCTGTTTGACTTGTAACTTTGTTTACTTGTTCTGGTTTCTTTTCTACTTTTCTCAAATAATATCTTAATTTCTTCACTCCTTCTGGCCAATTATCTCCTTTCCTAACTCTTTTGACCTGAACTGCACTTTTACCTTCTTTATCTTCTTCTAGAATCCTTTTATTCTCACTTAATCTAGGCACAATCTGTCCTTGTTCTTTATTTTCTGTTCTTGAACCTTCTTTTACTTGCACCTGTTCAGGTCTTTCTACAATTTCTTCTTCTTCTTCTTCTGCCTGAACCTGTTCTTCTAGATCTACCTTATCCTGTTCAGGTCTTATTTCAGATTTGTTGTCTTCTTCTGCCTGAACTTGTTCTTCTAATTCTGCCTTTCCCTCCTCAGGTTCCTGAATGTCTTTGTTTATTTCAACCTGAGTGTGTTCTTCTTCCCCTGTCCTTCCCTGTCTACTTTCTTGTCTTTTCAGTTTTGTTATTCTTCTCGTTTCGACAGCATCATCAGGTATTTCAATTATTGGTATCCAATCTTTCTGACTCGTACCTGGCTGTTCGTCATTCAGTTGTCTTTCAGAATCTATCACTCTAGACTCTTCAATTTCACAGCTTTCAACTTTTGACGTTTCAGCCTGCTCAGTCAGTGGTTGCTCTTGTTGTTCTGATGGGCTCGGTACTCTTCTGGTATGACTAGCATGAATCCAATTGGGCAAACCTGCACACTTCACTGCTGTGGTAGTGACCAGTATGACCTGACGTGGTTTATCCCACCTCGGTGCTAGACACGACTTCCTTGCGTGTTTCTTCACTAGCACCCAATCTCCAGGATTCAAATCATGTGCTTGGTCTGGCTGTCTTTCAACTGCGTCTTCTCCAAACTGGTGAGAGACAGAACGCACCATTTCAGCCAATCCTTTGCAATAGTCCAATACCAGATCATCAGTTATGCTCATTAATTTATTTCCAGGAATAAATGCTTGCCTCATTGCCCTTCCCATGAGAACCTCATGAGGACTCATTCCTGTCTTTTTGTCAGGAATACTTCTGAGACCCATCAATACAAGAGGTAATGCATCTGGCCATTTCAGCATCGTGGATGCACACACCTACCCTAGTCTTGACTTGATTGTGCCATTTAGCTGTTCAACTATTCCAGAAGCCTCTGGACGATAAGCACAGTGCAGTTTTTGTTCGATGTTAAATGCAGCACAGATTAATCGAATTATTTCATTATTAAAATGAGGTCCTTTATTTTATTTATTTATTTATTTAAACGGTTTTATATAGCGCTGGCTAGACCCAAAGGTATCAGAGCGCTTAACAAGGGTTGGGAGTGGAACAAAATGCAATATAACATTTGTACAAAAAAGAAAAGTGCAAGATAATAAGAACAAAATGCAAAGAACAGTAAATACATGGACAAGAAAATAAGGAGTACAGTTAGTCCATAACCAGGATTGGATAATTGATCTAGCGTGGGTGGTCAGGGATGGGGGGGGGAGGAAAGTAGGGAGGAAGGGGGAAACTGAGGAGGGTGATGTAGAGGAGATAGCATGTAGGAGTAGGCAGAGAATTATAAGAGAACTAGTAAGGGGAGGGTGGAAATATATGTGAGAATGAGAGGAGGGGGGTAGTACGTCAGGTATAATGTGGTGAGAACATAGCACCGTCATGGGCAGGTTGTGAAACCCTGTTAGGTGGCGGGATTAAGGACCCCAGTATTTGTTGAGAAGGTGCCGCTTGAGATCTTTTTTGAAGCTAAGGTAGGAGGGGTTGCAACGTAGGTCTTTGGGGAGTGAGTTCCAGATAGTAGGCGCATTTCCGGAGAAAGAGCGTAACTGGGTAGATTTCTTGTTTACCAAGGAAGGTACTAGCATGAGAGTATTTGTGCTCCTCATTTCTCTAGAGCAGCCCGCTTTGTGGAGTTTGTCTGAGAGATACAATGGGGTATGATGATGCAAGGCTTTATGCGTAATGCAAGCATTCTTGTAGGTGGATCTGCCTTCGATGGGAAGCCATTTGAGATCTTTGAGGATGGGGGAGATGTGATCGGACCGCTTACAATCCGAAATAAGCCTGGCCGCGAGGTTAAGTACTGATTTGATTGGGGCTAGGTGGACTTTCGGTGTTCCAGAGAGAATGGCATTACCATAGTCCAATCTAGAAAGTACTAGTGATTGAACAACTAACTTAAAGTCATCAGCAGGAATGAAGGGTTTAATTTTCTTGAGGTGATGTAGAGAGAAGAGAGCGCCTTTGGCCGCGTTTTTTATGTGGGGAGAAAGGCTGAGGTTCTGGTCAATGCTTATTCCGAGGATTTAACTGAGTTAGAGGTGGACAAAGAGCAGTTGAGAGCTTTAAGGTCGGAGATCCAGTGTTGAATGGGGAGCCGGTTGTTTTTAGGAGCGAAGAGAATGACTTCTGTTTTATTAGGGTTGAGTTTAAGGTGATTGTGATGGAACCATTGTTGAATCTTAGTCAGGGCATCATTGAGGTGCAGGATGTCAGCTTGGGATTTGATTTTATAGTAAAGCTGGGTATCGTCAGCATAGAGGTGGTAGTTGATTCCTGCTTGCTTAAGAATGAGGGTGAGGGGTTCCATGAAGAGGTTAAATATAGAGGGAGAGAGAATAGAACCCTGGGGAACACCCAGGGAGACATGAGTAGGTTTAGAGAGGCAATTGCTGATTTTAATTTGTTGGGTTCTGTGCTGAAAGAAGGAGGTGAACCATTCGAGGACAGGACCATTGAAGCCGAACCGATCTTTGAGGGTGTTGAGTAAGGCGGAGTGGTTAACAGTATCGAAAGCAGCAGATAGGTCAAGAAGAATGAGAAGGAGGCCCCCCTTGTCGAGGGAGTGATGGATGTCATCGACAATGTTGAGCATAGCAGTTTCAGTACTGCAGCCCTTTCTAAAGCCTGACTGTAATGTGTCGAGAAGGCTGAAAGAGTCAATGTGCTTGTCCAGTTGGAGCAAGGCACATTTTTCGAGGGCCTTGGATAGAAGAGGAAGATTAGAGATAGGACGCAGATTGTTAAGGTCGGTGGGGTCAGCAGTAGTATTTTTGAGGATGGGAGTGATTTGGCCAAGCTGGAGGAAACAGGGACACACCCTGTGGCCAAGGAGGAGTTGATGATGGTGGTCCAATAAGGAGCGATGATATGCTTTAAATCTTGAACGAGGTTAGCGGGGAGAGGGTACAAGGTATGAGAGGAGGGTTTAAGCTTAGTGATGATGTTGAGGACTTCACGCTCTGAAACTGGGCTGAAGTTATGCCAAGATGCATTATTTTTTAGCTGTGGACTGGTGAGGAAATGTTCTGGAGGGGCGACGGCGGGAGGGAGATGAACAGAGTCAGGGGGGCGAAGGTGTAAAGGAGACTTGGATGGGAGGTCATAGAGGGTGAAGCGCACTGTGGTGGGAGGGTAACGGCAAAGGATAGATCAATCTTGGTGATTTTTTCCGAAAAGAAGTTCGCAATTTCATCGCATCTTTCGATAGAGGCCATCAATTTGGGGGGGGCAGAAGCAGTTTGATTTTTGATAATGCTGAATAGTTCCCTGGGTCTATTTTTGGCTCGGTCGAGTTGTGCGCGGAAGAAGGAGGCCTTTTCATTTAGGATGTGTTTTTTGTAATTAGCCCTTGCGGTTCTGAGGAGGGCAAGATTTGGGGAGGAGGGGTGTTGTCTCCACGTGCGTTCGGACAGCCTAAGAGAGCGTCTCTCATTGTTGAGATCAGCATTAAACCAGGATTTGGCGGGAATGTTTTTTTGTGGTTTTAATTTGGCTGGGGCAATTTGGTCAAGGACCTCGATGATGGATTTGTTGTAGTGTTCGGTAAGGTCATTAGGATTGTGTGAGGGAGATAAAAGTTGAAGTTTTGCTTTAATCTTAGTCTCCAGTTCGCCTGGGGAATAAGGTGAAGATTTCTGGTTAATTTCCTATTTTTGATGTTTTTAGGGGAAGGGGAGGTACGGCACTATTGATCGTGAAGAGGATAAGGTGATGGTCCGACCAATCAATGGGGACAATGAGGGAAAGGGAAGCCAGATCTTTGCTAGTAATAATAGCGTCAAGAGTGGCCCCTTTGGATCTGATCTCTATCTGATTCCAAAGTGACTGGAAAACCGAAACGAGGAATTAATTCTCTTAACAATAGTTCGGCAACTGTAAGACTGTCATTTCTTCTGGTGGGGTATGCCTCCACCCATCTTGAGAACAGGCCACACTATGACAAGTACATATCTTAATCCATTGTAACCTGGTGAAGGGTCCTTCTGCCTTTCCAATTTTTCCCCAACTAACCACTGTCTTTCTTCCTGGATTTTGCTTCGGACAGGTTAAACATCTTTGGCAAAGGCTTTCTGCGACTACCCTGAACTTTGGATTGTACCAACTTTGTCTAAATAATCTGATCATTGAATCTCTCCCTATGTGTGTTGCTCCATGATACACTCTTACCATTTTAGAGAGCAAACAATCTGGCATGACTGGTCTTCCATCTAAATACACCCATACTTCATCTTCCGATCTTTTTGTACAAGCTGCTTTTATCCAAATTTCTTTTTCCCTTTCCTCAACTTCTTCCTGTAACTGTCTAATCTCATCCCATGTTTCTGGTATTGAGAAGAACATAAGTTGGCAGCTGGTTTCATCTGTTTAAATTTTTCTGTTTATTGCCATTGTGTTCTTTGCACAATGTCGAGCAATTTGGTCTGCATATCTATTGCCTGCTACCACATAGTCATTTCCTGACTGATGTGCAGCGCATTTAACAACTGCTACTTCTTTTGGCAATTGTAATGCTTCAAGCAGATCTTTCACATTTTTACTATTTCTGATAGGAGATCCTGAAGAAGTCAGAAATCCCCTCTGCATCCAGAGTTGGCCAAAATCATGCACAACTCCAAAACCATATTGACTATCCGTAAATATGGTTATTCTCCAATTTTTCCCAATTTTGCATGCCTTTGTTAAGGCCACCAATTCGGCTACTTGTGCAGATTTGACTCCAGGCAAACAGGATGCTTCAACTACCCCTGATACCTTACACACTGCATAGGCAGCACTTAATCCTCCTTCCTCATGTCTCAAACAAGACCCATCCACAAATAGCTCATGATCAGCTTCTTTTAATGGTGTCTCTTTTATATCAGAGCGGGGCTTAGTACACAATTCAGTCACATCCAGACAATCATGATCAATTTCATCTCTTACTTCCTCATTGCATGGATCTGGCAATAATGTGGCAGGATTCATAACCGTACATCTTATTACAGTCACATTTTCTGCTCCCAAAATCACTCTCTCATACTTAGTCAGCCGACTAGGGGTGAGATGTTGGGTTCTGGTTCTTGTCAAAAGAATTTCAAGTGAGTGTGGAACATAGACTTTTACTGAATGTCCCATCACTATTGACTCACTTTGCTCCAGACTCATACAAGTAGCAGCTACTGCTTTTAAGCAGCCGGGTAAGGCTGAAGCCACTGGATCCAATGTGGCAGAAAAATAAGCCACTGGACGTCTGCTCAGGCCGTGTCTCTGTGTTAAGACCGACAGTGCACAATTTTCTCTTTCACAGCAAAACAACGCAAACTCTTTTGAATAGTCTGGCAAGCCCAAGGCACGAGCTTCACACAAACAATTCTGCAATTTCAGAAAGGCTCCCAAACATTCATCATTCCAATCTATTGGATCTTTTGCTCTTTTCCTGGTCATTTGTATCAATGGTTTTGCCAACATAGAAAAACTGTTAATCCATTGCCTACAGTACCCAACCACTCCCAGAAACATTCTCATCTCCTTCTGTGTCTGAGGTAGCTGCATTTCTCTGATTATTTTTATTCTTTCCGGTGTTACTTTTCTTACTCCTTTTTCTATTTTATGCCCTAAATATTTTACTTCTTGTTGACAGAACTGCAATTTTTCTGGAGACACCTTGTCTCCTCCTTCAGCCAAATGGTTCAGTAATGCAATTGTGTCAGTGACACAATCTTCTCGTGTTTTTGATGCCACCAATAGGTCATCAATGTACTGAACCAAAACCGAATTTCCAGGCATAATTAATGATTCTAAACACTTTTTCAAGATTTGATTAAAAATTGAGGTACTTTCTGTGTACCCTTGAGGAACTCGACACCATGCGTAAATACGATCCTCAAACTTAAATGCAAAAAGATACTGGCTGTCTGGGTGTAAAGGAATAGAAAAGAATGCCTGGCATAAGTCAATCACTGTAAACCAACCTGCATTCCAGGGTATCTGCTGGATTTGGCACTATTGGACAACAGGAAACTACAATTTTGTTTATCTTTCGTAAATCTTGCACTATCCTGTATTTCCCACTAGGCTTTTTAAGTCCCATGATCGGTGAGTTACAAGGACTGCTCAATATTTCTTTTAAACTGCCTTGTTTAACCATTCGCTCTATTTCTGGAATAATTCCTGCTTTTACTTCTGGACTCATCTTGTATTGTCGTGTGTTTGGATAAGCTGCACCTTCTTTTACTGTCACCTTCACTGGGTCTATATTTGACATTAACCCAATATCTTTTCCTGTGAAATCCCATACTTCCGGATTGACTGTGGCTCTTAACTCTTCAGGTAGTTCATTCTCAGTTATCAAAGAAAACATCTCATCCACTTCTGTTCCTTGCTTTGCTAACATCATCTGGTATATGATGTCCTCATCAGGGGTCTGGAAAGCGAGACCATCCGGCATACAATAAATCGTGCAATTCATCTTGCACAGTAGATCTCTTCCTAACAGATTTACAGGACTAGTCACATACTACAAATCAATGCATTTCTTTAAAGTTTCCAATATGTACTTCCATTGGTTTTGTGATTGGGGTTCTAATCTGTTTATTCGACACGCCTACTACTTGGATGGATTCTCCCGAGAGGGGTAGGTTTGGGATGTCTGCTGTTCTCACAGTAGACCGGGTAGCACCAGTATCCAATAGAAAAGTGATGTCTTTACCTTCCACTTTCCCATCAACAAATGGACCTGACTGATCTGCCGGCAAGGATGCGCCAAGTACGCACTCCTCTTCCTCCCCCCTCAGGCACCGTCATTGCACAAATTCAGTATTTTCCTCATCATTCTGCAACAAATATTGTGTAACGGTTCTATTATTCTTACCACTTTCTCCTCGAAATCCGGTGTCTGCACTGAACTTTTGATGGTTCACAAAATTTGGCATAGGAGCTGGTGGGACCTGATATTGTGGAGTAACTACCTGCTGCTGCTGATTCATAAGTGCTTCATTCTGCATCTGTGGAATTAAATTTTGATTTGGCCCATTATTACTCTGATTACTCTTACACTCGTTCTTCCAATGCCCAAGCTTTCCGCATGCATGACAAGGAAACTTCTTCTTCGCATCTTCTCTATTCACTCGTCCTCTAAACTTACTACCATTTGCCACTTGATCATTCTGACTCTGCTCTTTCACTTGATTGTCATTCTGTATATTAGTTTTATTCTCCTTCTGTTCTGCCAATTTTACCTGTGCCCACATCATTTGCTCCTTTCATTTTCTACGCCTCGCCTCAATGTCGTCTCCACAATATTTTGCATACTTTAAAATTTCATCCACGGTCTTACTCTGCCAGCACAACATGTGCTGCTGAATCATCTGACTAATTTCCGGTTTCAAACCATATACAAACCGATACACAAAATGTCCCATGTCTTTATCACCGATATTCTCAAAACCACTATACTGTTTAAACACCTGCAACAACCTTTCATAATATGCATGTACAGATTCATTTGGTTCTTGAGTTGTTCTGTCTATCTTTACCCAATCCGTTTCTTTAGGAGGTATTTTCCCTTTCAAATATGTAATCACTTGATGATACTTCTTCATCACTTCCTCTGAGGGTGCTCCTGTCTTCAAGTCTCTAGCATATTCTTCATTTGGCCAATCAACTGTAATCTTACACTCTGTCCATAAATCAGCAGGTACCACAATGTCAAATAAACCATCCAAATCTTTTAATAAAACCTTTGAAACTTTCACAAATCTTTCCACTTGCTTTTACCATTCCACTGGTTTCTCTCTCAGTTTTGGAAAATCATTTGTGAATGACAAAATATCCTGTCTACTCCAAGGAACATGAACGAATCTTCCTCCTGGAACTTCTCTCATTGGACACAATTTCTCAACCTTTTCTGTTTCCCTTACTGGAAATGCAGATGATGCTTCTCTCGCTTGAACTTCCTCTTTCTTTCTTATCCATCTAATTCTTCATTTATCAATGTATCCCCATTTTCGCAAAATATTCATTAATTCCTTTATCTGTAATCTTTTACCAGAAGCATTCACACTTTCTAAATCCTTATCAGTAAAATCCACTCAATATGGTTTCTGCAACAATTTCGATTTCCCTATATCTATTCCAATCTCTGAAGCGACTTCTGTTAGTTTCTCATGAAATACTCTTGCTCTCCTGGTTATGCTCTTACATAAAAATAACAATTCCTCATCATTATAAGCATTCAATCTTTCTAAGCTCACACTTCCCACTATCATCTCTTCTAATTCCACTTTCAATCTACTAATAGCTAACATCTTTGGTGGTGCGTTCCGATTATCTATTTCCTGTGCCCATCTTTCTATATCTTCAGGGGTAACTACTGTTGCACCTCCAGTTCTTATAGGAACCAAAGATCTTTTCTCTCTCAAATTTGTGGGCGTAATTCCTCTCGGAGTTTCAGTTGAAGTTTCTACATTTGGAAGATCCATTAGTGAAATAACTGATTCATTTTGACTGGTTTGGTCATCCGTAATTATTACTTCTCTTCTGGGACTTGTTAACGGAACTGTCATAGTTTATGGTTTCTGACAAGTCTTTTTATCTCCATACAACGGAATTACCGGACCAATGGTCACTGGTACTGTTAAAGCTTCAGCATTTAAATTTAATTGACTTATTTTCTGAACTAATTCTTCTTTTGTTTTATTCAAAACATCTCTTTCATTATCCTGCAGCACCCTATTAAATGACGTTTCATGTAAAATTTGTGGGGTTAAAGGCATTCCTATCACTGGTGCACTTGGGGTAACCCTACTAGTTGCTTCTTGATATGGTGGTGGATTTTTAATTAAAATATCCTCTAACAACTCATCATCTGATTCTCCATATCCTGTGATATTCAAATGTTTCGTTTTCTCCTTACACTTTCCTCCAGGCTGTTCCTCAGCCATTAACACTGGATATAAACCTTCGGACACCATAGCCCTCCTCCACTGTTTAATCTGTCCTTCACGTGATTCTTGCAAATAACTGGGAAAGAACCCTTTATATCTCCCACCTCTATTTTTCTCGCGTTCATATGACTCAGTTTCCCATTCTTCCAAAGCCTCCTACTGAGTTAACCTAGGTCAGGGTTCCAAATCATTCATTCTCATTCTCAAATTCTGAAGAATTCTCCCATTAAACGTACCATTTTCTGGAAATGCTAGTACTCCATCACCTTTCGTATATTCAATCCAATTTTCCAACCATACACAAGTATGATATCCTCTTTCCATCATCATGAAAGATGCTGGTGTCTTTGGGGGCGGAATAGGAATTCCCTCTCTAGTCAACACAGGCTTGTCTTTCTTAAAGAAATGTTTAATTCTCCTTATAAATGACATTTTTCTCTTTTCTCCATATATCCTAGATGAACGATATATAAAATTGTATTCTGCAAACCCTTGAAATCTTCTATTTGCGCCTCTTTCACTGGTGATCAAATCAGAATCTTGCATACAAATCCTCTTTCTACCAATCCTAGCACGACTTCTAACTGATTATCCAATCAAACTCAGGCTCACGCTCGTGGTCTAACCAATGCCAGCACGGCCTTTTGCGACGTCAGTTCTGCTCCTTACTACTGACCCCTCCTTTACAAGACTGCTTCTGTTACACGCCCGCTGTTTCAACCTATCCCAGCGCGGCTCCTTGTGACGTCAGTCCTGCTCCTCACTACTGACCCCTCCTTTACAAGACTGCTTCTGTCACACACCCGCTGCTTCTACCAATCCCAGCGCGGCTTACTGGGACGTCCGTATAACTCCAGCGACTGACCCTCCCTTCACAAGGTAATACGAAAACTTATTTTCTTTATATTTTGTATTACATTTCTTTGTTATTAACTACATAAAAACATTCACTACTTTGTCTGTTCCTCTAAAACAAAAGGATAGATTTTCTTTTCACTGCGAGTAAAACTTTCCGCTTACTCTTCATACACTGCGAGTAAAACCTTCCGCTTACCCTTTATTCAAGCTCCAGAGAACCTGCTACTCCTCCAGTGTCACCCTTTTTGGGAAATGAGACCAAAGTTTCACCAGCGAACCCCTTTTGCTATCATTCACACTCTACTTTTATACGATATAGTCCCTAAATGAACACTGCCAGCCGAGCGTAGCTTCTCAGCGTTATTCCAACAGACGAGTAACCTCACTGCAGTGTGGTTTCTATCGCCACCCGCTATTCATTCCCTGGGAATTCTGGACAACATAGAACATAGACGCTAACTCTTTTGTTAAAACTTAAATCAATAATTTATACTTATCACCAAACTAGTCAATAATAACCATAGCTCTGCTACCAGAAAACTGATCCAGCGGTGTACTAACCACAGATACTCTATTACCATATACTCACCTGGGCCCATAAACACTTACACAAATCCAAGTAGACCGCTGGGTTTTAGTTTATAGTTTCCACATTTCAGGTTTAGTTATTACTTGTTCCTAACTAACCTTTCACTGATCAAAAAGTTCTTTCCAATGGTCGATGGACCATTAGTTGAACTAGTTGATGGTGATAATTAACATAACTTATCAACTATTCTTTATTTAATAAAAAGAACCACAAACTCGGGAAGTTTTAAAATCTTTATCTAAATTATGAATGTGAACCATCAAAATTACAGCTCAGTCACCCTTGACCTCAAAGAGAGAAATTCAATCGTATTAAACATACAATTCGGACTCATGCAATGACTAATGCTCTGAAAGGGAGAGGATAGAGAGAAAAGAACATCTATAAACGAACAATGAATTATAATTACCCAGATTGGTGTGAAAACCAAACCCCCTGGCCAAAGGACTGGTAAGGGTGCCCCGGGATAGATCAGGAGACAAAGACCTCAGAACAGGATTCAGGACAGGATACTTAACCTCTCTAGAATACCACGTCTGCGTTGCACCCCTCTCTGACACTCTCTCCCTCCTCGAGATTCTTCCGCGATCTTCTTCTAACCCAATCAAATCAAGATAGATGGGTCAGCATCCGATGTCTTCATCAGCACCACCCACAGCCTCCCGAGCTCCAGCATATACGCCTCTCTCCTATTCAGCAATTCAGCAACTCCGCGCTAACTAACTAACTAAAGTACCTCAATTATACCCTTCGTTGGCCACGGACCACCCACTAAAGTTTCAATATCGCAAAAATACTAACTCTGATTGGACAAGCAAGGGGGGATGATCATCACACCACGCTTATATGTCAACTTAGTCTATCATCCCATTGTTCATAAATCCAACCCTTTATTTTTATTCATAAGTTTTATTCCCACCCGTATTCACATCTTAATAGAAACAATTGTTTTTATTTTTCATAAAAATCCATTCATCCAGAGGTCTTCAGTGCTTGTTCCCAGGGTATGTAACTTTTGTGTCCTTGGATCGCATTCAAGTGCATCGTCATGATGCCGGCTCACTTCTTAACAGACATGCGCGAGGGTCACGTGTTTAGCACACTCTGGTCACACACGAGAGGCCCAAATGCACACTAATAATAAAGTCAAAAGAAGAAATGTTACTTTCACAAATAAATGGTTTCACTGTATACCACCCATCTCTACTCTAACCCAATATACTTATTAATGCCCTTTCTGCATTAGCATTAGTAAAATAGCTTATTTTCTATTTAGCTAAGCAGGTGCCATGCATGTGAGCTTTCAAGCCACCATTTTAGTGCCTTCTGCTCATGCGCGAGAGTTTTCCCTCCAAGCATTAAACATCATACTACGTAGATACAGTTGACGCATGCGCAGTAAAGATTTCCCAGTTAGTTCTCTAACCCGTGTGTCTTCTGTTTTTGCGTGTTATTATTCACAAGACGTTATTAGTAATTCGTTAGCGGGTTAAATGAGAGGATCGCTTCCGAGCAAGTCTCTTTTACGAGTCCTTGCTCCATCACCTGCAAGCAGAGGGGACAGAGTCTATGCCACTCAGGAGTGGCCAGGAGGCACGGAAGATGAATGCCCAGCGATGTCAATAGATGCAGGAGAGTTGACGATGACCTTGGAGCTGAAGGTGTGTGGACCAGGCAACACTGTGGAAGACCAGGAGCCGTTCACGAGCTGTCCCACGTCAGATGTCGAGAGTTGAGGGGTCAAGCCTTGACAACCGCAAACAACGTGGCAAGCGAAAAAGGTGCAGGGTTAGGACCAGCAAGGTCAAAGTGACTCACCACAAGCAGGGGAGTCGGAGTAGGCCCCGAGCAATCAGGGGAGCCCACTGGAGTCGAAGAAGATCCTCGAGTGGACCCACAGGCCAGAGGCACAGGAGTTGCTAGAGGACCTCGAGCAGCTCACCAAAGATGCAGGCCCACGGTGCAAGGGATGTGGTGAGGATGAAGATCTTGGTAGTAGGAGATGCTTGAGGCCGGAGACAACAAGCCTTGGCAATGACAAGTTGACACGGTGCACAGGGGTTTGGTTCCGGCGGTTCCAACGAGGGATACTGGCCTCAAACTTGGTGAGAGGACTGTGCAGGCCTCGAGGGAGTTGTAGAACCACCACCTGTGTTGCTGAGCCTTTCGGAGTCAGTGGAGCACAAGAGCAGCAGACCGATCAGCTTTGTTACGGTGCCTGCAGATGCAGGGAAGTGACTCCTTCACTTCAAAGGAGATTCTTTCAGGTGACTTGGATGTCCACAGGCCTTGGAAGGATCCTGTATGGAGCACAGGCACAGAGGTTGCAGTGGATGAGCAGGACGATGAGACCAGGAGCAGCAGGAGTCTTCCCAGTTGCAGTCTCAGTGCCCAGAGCAGAGTCCAGCGAAGTCCAGAGTGCCCAGACGGTCAAAGATGAAGTGGTGTCTTGATCTGAATCTTGTCCCACGACGAATCTAGGGACCCATCCACAGGTAAGCCCTTAAGTACCCTAAGGAAAGGGTTGGGACGATTCAGGGGTCCCTCCCAGAGGAGGGGCTGGACAGTTGGGAGGATACTCCCATGACCTTTACCCCGTTGGAGATCTGTTGTTTTTCCTTGTGAGAGACCTATTCTTTCATTTGTCTTTTGTGACTAGGGTTTTTGGCCTAGCATTGTTTATTCAAGTGTGTTTAACTCTGATGAATCAGATATGTTTGGTCCCATTCTGAACCGCCATTTTCAGAATTAATAATATCTTACATTTTAGTCGAAGTACTTAAATTAATTATTACTTTTTTTTAGCGGGACCCAACGGCTCTCTGAACTGGTTTGAACTGGACTATGCAAGTCTCAGTGGCGCTGGCAAGCGACCCCACCATGCCCCAATGCACTAAACCCTGTCTGGGAGGTGGTCACACCTCCCTGTGTCAGGATATCTATTGTTCTGCCTTCCCCTGCTCAAGCTTGGCTCAGCAGCAACAGGTCTCTGGTCGGCAGCAGCCCTAGCTTGCTGTCCGGTTCTGGAAGACTGGTACCGGAAGCACTGAGGGCCTCCGGGAGGAGCTTTACAGTGCATGGAATCATACCTTCCACACTGTTTACGGTGTGGGGGTATGATTCCAAAATGTTTAATACCAAACATGACAGTGTTCGTTACAGCCAGTTTAGAGATGTCATCGCGTAATGATGCATGGCCACTCTATATATTGTAATGGCTGATGCACTCACAACCCGGGAGAATGGACTCCGAAGGTTGTAGGGGTGTTCCGCTCATACAGGAGCACCCTCATACTTAGAACCGAGCACCCTGCCTTCAGGACTGGAATAGGTTTTAAGTGCAGTGACCTCAGATATAAGAAAACATATCTGTCGTAGTTAGTGCTAGCACCAGCTCACTCAGGCTGCAGAGGCAGGCCTGGAGTCACAATTCGAGTGGTCTCTCATGGGTGGCATAATACATGCTTCAGCCCATGGTCCTCTGGTGTACCTATGCCCTGGGTACCTTGGTACCATATACTAGGGACTTATAAGGATACTCCAGTATCCAATCTGGGGTGTACCCAAGTACTTATCATAGCCAATTTAGGGGAGAAAGCACAGAAACTGGGGTCCTGGTTAGCAGGATCCCAGTCAGACTAGTCAGAAACAGCATAACACCAGGCAAAAAGTGGGGGCTACCATGAAAGCAGATCCTACTTTCCTAAACCAGATGTTAAATCAAGTGGGCTGAGGACCTTAGCAGCACCTAACCGATCTATCAGCTCATCAGCTCTGGGGTATGGGGTACAAGTCAGTGTTAGTGACTGCATTGAGCCCGCACTAATCCTGGCAGTACCCAACTTCCAGGGTAGCACCAGGAGAAGCAGCCTTGGGGACCAACACCACTGGGCTGGACCAAGGACTCAATTACCCCGAACACCAGCATTTTGGAGACTTCCTCCTTTATGCTAGCTCTCACCTTGTCAGATAGCCAGTAGATTGTATTCTTCACAGTCATACTGTTCCCAATATCAATATCAGGCTTCGAAAAATCATACAAAATGTAATAATCTACTTGACCTAACTGTAATGTGCTTGACCCGTAATCTGGTCTCAAATTGTGTGATCCTAGCAAAAATGTTATTTTACTGAGTCGCTTTTTTCTTCATTATCACATATGAGAGCACCTTCAAATATGCAAGTCCAGCATTTCTGCTGCACAAAAAACTATTTTGTTTGCCTTAATAGACTAAACATTTGCTCCATGTATAATGAGACTCTAGCCCACATATACCATATATAGTAGCTAACTAAGATGCAGGTCAGGGGTTGTGTATACCCACACAACCCCTGACTTTGCCTCTTAGTTCACAAATAGCAGTCATCAGGACGGGGAAAAAATGTTTCTCAGTTCATGTTTAAAAACTCACTTTTAATACATTTTTTACTAAAGCCTGATTTGATAGCGCACCAGCATTTACAAATAGCATATTTTCAATTGAAATGGCCACAAACTTTCCCACTAACATGCAGTTTTACTAATAAAACTTTATAGTGCATAAACAATCTGTGGAAATCGCGTTTCAGCAAAACTGTTTTATCATTTGTACATCACCGAGTAAAGTGTTCTGATTTGTTTTCATCGTATTAAAAACTTTTTTCAATTGCACAGAATTACAACAAAATGCTTTAACTAACAGAACTACTAAAATATATTTTGAAATGTTTTGTTGCAGGGATTCTGCCCAAGAACAGAACTATGCGTAGGATTATGGGACCTTAGTGCGCAGGGACTGAGTCATCCTACCACCTTAGTACCCATGAGCCCAGGACCGACTAGCTATAGTGTCTCACTTGCCCTCCTACTCACTCACAGAGGAACAAGTGATTAGACACCCCAGAACACAACACTCCCGAATCTCTAGGGGCTCGCGGTTGCGAGACACACCCTTTCACTCGCATTCTTGTACTTGTCCACAATAAGATCTGACAGAGACACGAACCAGTTTAAAATATTTATTTTAACTAATGTGCTCTAACATGCAGTATACGTGCGTGCCACAACAAGCAGGAAAATGCATCATAAAAATACAGTCAGCATAGCAGCTAGTCCATAAATCATGAAGGGAGATGTCATCATGAAAAGACAATAGAGCCTAACCTCCCTCCCCTTGCTAAGAAGCAGTATTATTATATATTAGAAGATCGCTGGGTTTTGTCTACAGACCCCATACCTTAGACTATAGATGGTAGTTCTACATCACAGGTGCTGTCTCGCTCTTCTGGAAAGATCCCTCTCCAAGTGTGTGTTCCCTATGCATGTATCCTCATAATATCAAAGTACGATTCCCAAATATCAGCTGCATTGGTATGTTTTGTCTAGGTTCTAGGGCCTGACCAGAACAGAATAACAAGGGGCATTGTTTATCGACCTGGCTTACAATATTCAGACTGAATCCCAGGAACTGGCAGAGAATGCACACAGCAGACAATTCTCATGTGAAAAGTACGAACAAAATCTTTGCAAAAATAAAGCTATGTAGTAACGTGCGCAAAGCAGCGTACTGTCTGCAGAGCTCATGCTAACCTAGTGAAGACGACAATGTCCCCTTAGGGCCACGTGACAGTTCATACAGTCCATTTACAAGCTATTTAAATGCTATTCATCATGTCAATCAAAGTCACAGTGTCAGGTTCGGTAAGTGACTCCAAATAAAAATTTAAATCTCCCATAATTGTATAGGAGTCAGTGTATAGGCCCTCTTCCTTGTACAGCACGATTGTCAGACAGTTCACTTTACAAAAACCTCTAACTTTGCTACTTATTTTATCCTGGAGGTTGTATTTACGTTTCTTTATCTGACTGCAAATTGTAAGACATAGGCTTACATTTTACCTATGTCTCTTAACACAGAGCAAATGTGATGAGATTAAAACAAGATTTAAAGGCATCTTTATTGCTCATTCACTTTCTGAGATAACAGAACACCTGTTTTTTTATCAGCTCGCCAGAACGAGCCAGTAGGCCCTAAAAATAGCTTGCCCTGATAAAATCTGAATCGCCATGGCAAGTAGATTTCTCGAGGTCTGAATATCATAGGTACACCATGTAGCGAGTCTTGGGGTAAGGGAGAAGAGAGAGACAAACTGACCATAGAGCAACAGAGGGACTGTTGCCAGCTGGAAGGGCAGAGTAGGGGAGAGGCTTGTCCTTGCAAGCAAGGAGGTTGGGGAGAGGTTCACTCTCCTGCACCCCATCATATGTGACCAGGAGCATGGTTACTTAAGACCTCTCAATGTGGGCAATTGACGTACAACACCGTTAAAGGGCTCCTGGGAGTCTAGAGCTCCACCAGGTAGGTGATCTCACTCTTCTGCTCTTTCACCTCAGAGTCCAGACCAGAGGTCTTGCAGGGCCATGGGCTCCACAGGCTCCATCACCCACATTTTTTGGCCAGGCTGAAACTCGATCAGAGTGGCCTTCTGGTCATACCACCATTTAATGACCTGCTAGTTGGCTTCTAGATTCTCTTTGGCCTTTTTCCAGAAGTACTTCCTCTGGGTACGGAGTGCCAGCATGTAGCTGACAACATCCTGGGGGGGTCTTCCTGGGAGCTTACTTCTAGTCCTCCTTCATCAGACTGAGAGTTTCTCCACATGGTGCCCGTACAGAAGCTCAAAGAGGCTGAATCTAACTCCCTTCTGTGGTACCTACCTGTACTCAACACGCATGGCAAAAGGATGTCCCACTCCCGACTCAAGGGTTTTGACAGGCCCATGAACATGCCTTTTAGGGTCTTGTTGAACCTTTCAACAAGCTCATTAGTTTGGGGATGGTAGAGTATGGAGAACTTAAAGGCTACCCCACACTCTTTACACAATGACTTCATGTACACCAACATGAATCTGATACCACGGTCGGAGACTCCCTCCTTGGGGAACCCCACACAAGTACAGATCCCCATCAGTACCCTGGCCACTGCGGGCGCAGTCACTGTCCTCAGACGTAGAGCCTCTGAGTACTGAGTGGCATGGTCCACGAAGACAAGGATGAACCTGTGGGCAAGCACTGTCTTGGGGTCCAGAGGCATAACAATTTTGATGCCCACCCATTCAAAGGGAGTGTCAATGACAGGGAATGGCTGTAGGGGAGCCTTGTGCTTTCCTCCTGACTTTTGATCGGCCTGGCAGGTAGGACATGACCTGCAGAACACATCTGAGACCATCCTCATCCGGGGCCAATAAAAGTGTGTGTCAAGCCTTTATAAGGTCTTGCCCTGCCCTAGATGAACAGCCAGGGGATCATCATGAGCCAGCTCCAGTAGGAATGCCCTGTACCACTGGGGGACCACCAACACACGGACTGCCCCAGGTTCAGGAACCTTAGGCTCACCATACAGGAAGCAGACAGACAGAGGAACAAGACAGGCTTTGGTCCTTTTAGACTTATCTGCAGTCTTTGACACGGTCCATCATACCATTCTGATCGACCGGGTCTGGGCTGCAGGCCTTCGCTACTGCATGGTTTGAATCTTTCCTCAAAAACCGTTTTCAATCTGTTCATCTTCCTCCTTTTTCGTCACCAAAGGTCCACCTTAATAGTGGTGTACCCTAAGGCTCTGCGTTATCCTCTCATCTTTTTAACCTTTACATCCGTCCCCTCATACATTCCCTTCAGCAACGGTAGGTAAAGATTTACAATTACGCAGATGGTACACAACTGATCTTCTCTATCAAAGATACTCTGGAGTCTAAGACCTTCTTTTAAGAAACTATACTATACATCCGGAATTGGATGAGTTATCACCAATTGAAGCTTAATTCTGATAAAACAAAGCTTGAGGTGACAAAAAATAAAACACAGCAGCGGCATCCCTCCTTTTGGCCCCCAGAAATTGGGACTGCCCCCATACCCAAGAAAGCAGTGAAAAGCCTTGGATACTAGTTGATGAAGATCTATCCATGAAATCTCAAATAAGTGCAGTGACGTCCTCATATTTCTTCCAACCGAGACAAAAAAAATAAATCTAGAGTTTTTTCCGTTTAGGCTATCATTCAAATTATCATTCCATTGGTAATGCCTTGTATTGACTATGCCAACGTGCTCTATCTAGATTTCCCAGTCAGCTTAAAGGACAGATTGCAATTGGTGAAAAACCAAGCAGCTCTGCTGGTTTTTGGCCAACCTCGACACTGCCACATTACACAATTGATGAGTAAGCGTCATTGGCTCCCTGCAGCCAAGAGCCGTATTGGGTCTGTTTTTTAAGTCCCAACACGGCAATAGCCCTGCCTTCATCGCCACAAAGATTTAGCGTTCTACCCCTAATCGACACCATCGATCTGGTCAGTTGCATTTGCTTACGATACCCAAATGTCAAATGAAGAGACTGGGAGGTGCTAAGTTCTCAGTGTCTTGCCCCCCCACCCCCTGGAACTCCTTCCCATTAGATTTGTGGGCGTATGTCAACTATTTAGGTTTCAGAAAGCAGCTAAGAACTTGCCTTTTTAGACAAGCATATGGCTAGTCCTTAGAAGTATAGCCGCTCTTGCTGTCCCTGGTTCCAGTGCAAAGACAGCTTTTCGGTGAATGTGCACTTAAAAAGTATCCATAACATTACTATAACATAACATGACATGACATGACATACAGGAGATCATTCTCCCAATAGATCAGATGATCACCAGAGGTGTCACCAGTTGCCTGGACCCCAGCCTGTCACCGTAGGCCCTCAAGAGTACAGCACGCCTTCTGCGCTTTGCAGAGCTCCCTGATGGGACCTCCTTCCTTCGGCCAGGTGGTCAGCTCAGGTAGGTTCCCCAGGGCAGCAATATCCTGCCCTGTAGGTTACAGGACGTCACCCTCAGCCTCCTCCTGGATCATGAGAGAGAGTTTCAGGAGTGGGTTTCTCGAGCCCTTAGCCCTTCCTCTTTCTGGCAGGCACCTGGGCCATTCTTCCTGGCTCCATGTCCTCCTGAATACACTCTTGGGTGGCCATGGACCATGTGGTGAGGCACATCCTAACATCTCCAAATATGACCTGAGCTCCACCTCCTTCCACATGGTGTGCTCTAGGTCACTGCCAAGAAAAAAATCCACAGGTATGGATGGGCTCACAGCTATCCTCAAGGAACCTGAGACTATCCCCCACTCAAAGGAAACCAGAGTCACTGGGTAGCGAATTTCATGCTTGTCGGCTAGAACAACCTGGTGGAAGGCATTAAGGACTACATGCTCTGAGATCACCAGATGACATCTGACAGTAATCATGCTGGCTCCAGTGTCTCTCAGAGCCTCCACCCTCTCCCAATTGATGATGAGCACCTGCCTGTATTTCTTAGTGTTAGTAGGCATGGGAGTTATCTGCACCATCTCTCCGTCACCCAGGGGCACTAGGATAACCTCTACACTACCCCCCTACTATCTCAGGCAATCTCTTCCCTAAGCACTACACTAACCAACCCCAGTATCTGCCTACCAGTGGGGGCTGTGCCCACTTGGGACACTTGATCTCTCCCTTGTAGTGTTCAACCTGTTGGCACTTATAGCACTTAGAGGGCGTCTTCCCTGAGGACTTATTATAGGGAACCACTTCTTTTTCTGTTCAGGTGGGGATTGGGAGTCCTGACCCGTAGAACTATTTTGGGGACCTTTAGAGAACTCCTTGTTTTTATGTTAGCCCCCCCCTCTCCTCCTTCAGGTGGGCCCCTGCCCACCTTTGTGGTGATCCCTCCCTGGTGCTGAGCCAGCGGTCCGCCTTATTAGCAAGCTCCCTGGGGTCAGTGAGCTTACTATCAGTAAGTTGTTAGCACAGATCAGCAAAACAAAGACTGAATGTGCGCTCTCTCACAATCAAATTGTACAGCCCCTGGTAATCCTTTACTTCACTGCCCTTCACCCAACCATCAGGTGTCTTGCAAAAAGGAATCCACACAATCCACCCAGGACTGCTAGGGCAGTTTCTGGCTGTCCCAACACTTCTGCCTGTACTTCTTAGGGGGTGAGGCCATATTTCCTTACAAGGGTTTCCTTCATGGGGTGATACTTCATAGTGTCCCCCCTTCTCTAGGGCCAGTGGGGCATTCCTCCCTTCATTAGAGATGTGCTACCAGAGGCTAGGCACCCTCATCCTCCTCAGGGATCCTATGCATCTGTAAGGCCACCACATAAGCTTCAAATCACTTGTCAATGTCATCCGCACCACAACGTCACGCACCAGAATTTTAGGAATAACATAATATAACGTGTATTTGCAAAGCACACGTTTACGGGTGGGCATCTTGGCGCTAACTAACAGATGATTATTGTTATCCAACTAAATGGTACTCATGTTATCAACATCAGAATGATTAAAGGCTGAGTGGGCCAGCTGGAATTTGAACCTGTGACCATGAGGTCAAACAAAAGCCCCTACAGTGGACGCATTAGTCCACTAAGCCACCAGACCCTAGGGAGTATGGGCCCTCTTGTCTCTAGAGGGCACTGCAAGCATGCAGCCATCAAGATTGTGTACTCTGTTTGCCTAGCCGTTATGTTCAGCTCTCCGAGGCTCCTCTCGCGAGCTGTTTAACATTCCTCTGCCTCCATGGCCAGTTTCTTCTGCTCCAAGGCCAGGGCACTTTCAGCCTTCTTGTGCGCTGCTTCAATTTTCAACTGGGCCATCTGCAGCTTAAATTCCCTCTCTGCCTTCCTGTCTGGAAGCTCATCTGGAGACAGGCCGCAAGAAGATACACTGCTCTCTGTTCTGACAGGGAGTTCCAACTCGGGGGGAAAGTCATCCTTCTCAGCTGACTGCTGCATCTCCTGGTCCTCTACATCATTCTCTCCATCCTGGTCACTGGACAAACAAAGTCCTAATGCTCACCTCTGATCACCAATGTGAGAAATTGGTGTTACTTGTTGAGGGGGGTGAAACCCTATTCAAGCAGAAATCAGAATCCTTGTCGGGGGGGGTGAAACCCTACTCCAGTTGAAACCACAATCCTCGTCAAGATGAAGTTACAAGCAAACCCTAAAGTAATCTGTGCTCAACCCTCCCCCCCCTCCCCCTAAGTAGCTTGGCACTGGGGAGTCAGACTTAACTTAGAGGCCTAGTGAAGTGGAACACTTCAAACAGTAACACAATGAAAACAAACCATAAAATGTAACCTACACCAGTTTAGAAAAGTAGAGCAAGTTTTAATAAATAAAAAAGACCAAAACAACAAAAACCCAATCAGTGAAACCGAAGATATGCAGATTTAAAGATTTCAGTGAAAATAGAACTAAAAAGCACCCAGCGCCAACTGCGGATATCTGGTCGCGCTGAACTGGGACAGTTGTAAGTTCAGGCTGACCGCGATGGAGCGCGGGCCAGCTACGGGGACCCAGGCCAGCTGAACAAGAGTACCTCAGGTCCTGGTTGCAAAGCACTGTGAAGCCCCCACACCGAGGATGTGTTGCACAGCAGAGGCAATGCGTTGGTTCCGATTTGCTGCAGAGCTGCGATGCGAGGTCCTGCAACGTCATCAAGGATCCCATTGAGGGTTTGCGATGCGAAGTCCAGCATTGAGGACGTGTTGCACAGTTGAGGTGATGCATCGGTTCCGAAGAGCTGTGAGGCTGCAATGTGAGAACCTCCGCTGTCTTCAAGGTTGCCACCGACGAGAGATTTGCGATGCAGGGGCCTGCATTGGTGAAGCTCCGTACAGCTTCAGTTCCGATGCGGACTGCAAGGTTAATGCACAGTCCTTGGTCTGGGAGAACCCTCACAGCAGAGGCAATGCATCGGTTCTGCTCAGGATTGCCTGCACAGCGAAGGAGATGCATGGGTTCTGCTGGATCCACAGATGGACTGGCAGAACACCTTTGGGGACATTTCCAAGGGTCCAAGACTGGGGTAGCACCACGTGGCAGGGTAGGACTCAAAGATGGCAGAATCCAGGTACTGGGTTTAATGCTGATGGAGCCTTCTGTTATTCTAGTCAGGAGGCCAGCCAACTAGCCCTTGGAGTCACTTTGGGGTCCTGGGTTCAACAGATGCATCTCACTCAGCCAATTGGGCCGCAGGCAGCAGGTCAGCAATCCATCAGAGCAGCAGTCTAGAAGAGTGGCAGCCCTTTCAGCAGCACAGCAGTCCTTCTTCATGGCAGAGTATCCACAAGTCCAGAAGTGTACTGAAGAGTTGGTGTCTGCGGTCCAATATTTATACCTGGGTCTTCCTTTGAAGTGGGACAGACGTCTAGAGGTTTCCCTTTGAAGTCCCAGGCATCCTGCCTATCCTGTCCTGGCTCCAGACTAACTACAGGGGGTAGGCAGCCATTTGTGTGGAAGCAGGACACAGCCTATTCAAGTGTAAGTAGGGCCGTGCCCAGCTTCGCACTCTCTTCCTCACACTGATAGCCCATCCAGGCACACCTAAGCTCTCTATTGTGCATGGCTGTCTGGGAGGGAGGAATACACAATGCTCAACTGTCAGCTACACTCAGTCATGTGACCCAGAGACAGCTGCAAGCACTACATGGCTAAGGCAAGAAAATGCCAACTTTCTAAAAGTGGCATTTTCAAAATTGCAATTTAAATTCCGGGATCACCATGAGAGAAGATTTTTCATTACAATTCCAATGACACCAAACATGAACTGGTTACCTGCTTCAATTCAGAAATTAACACTTATTAGATGTAGTAAGGTAACTCCAATGTTATCCTGTGTGAGAGGTAGGCCTTGAAGTAGTGGAAAATTAAATTAAGGTTTTTCACTACCAAGACATGTAAAACAAAAAAAACATGTCCAATTTTTTAAGCACTTCACCCTGCCATCTGGGCTGTCTAGAGGCTACACTAGGGGTGACATATGCATTAAAAAGGAAGGTTTCGGCCTAGTAAAAGGTTTATTATGCCAGGTCAAAATGGCAGTTGAAAGACTGCACACACAGGCTGCAAAAGCAGATCTGAGACATGTTAAAAGGGCTACTTAAGTGGGTGGCAGAAACAGTGCTGCAGGCCCACTAGCAGCATTTAATTTCCAGACCCTGGGCACAGGTTGTGACACTTTTTTTAGGAATTTGCAAGTAAATTAGACATGCCAATTAGGTACATGCAAATTATACCATGTTTTAAGGAGAAAGAACAAACACTTTAGCAGTGGTAAAGTGCTAAAGCCAGCAACACAGGAAAGTTGAAGGCAAAAGGTCAGGGGGAAAACCACACCAAGGATGCCAGATTATTTGTATATATAGCAGGGGCTATGGCAGTTTCATTAAATCTTTAAATTTACCATCCTGAGTACGCGTGACTTGTGTTTTCACGAAGATTACATTCATTTTATTGGCTGGGTGCCGCGCCTGGCACCACGCCACATCCACGGACAGCAGCACAGCATAAGGCAGAACTTAATTTTATATACACACACACACACACACAAAAGAAGCGCTGAAACTCTACTTGGGAATCAAGGCGTTTTAATAGGCATCAGAAGGGGCGGTAACATCTGACGCGTTTCGGCTCCAATGAGCCTTAGTCATAGATATGCAGATACGAAGTGACCACAGCTGTTCCTAATGGACTCTTGTAGTGTTGTTGTCTTTGAGTCCTACTATGCCCAGAATGCACTAATAAAGAGTATTGTGGTGTGATATGGACTGCAGTGCATATATATATTTACTGTTCAATATGTCCAGCACTGCAGCCAAAGATGACAGCATCCACATTTCCGGGCACTTCACTTTCAATTGCAGGTAACTACCACATTTCTGAACATCGTTGGAAGGGCATTGTAGGACTCAAAGACAATGACATTATAAAAGTGTTCATGTCTTGATATGCCCTTGTGGATTGAAACATGTTGGCAGTACAATAGGCCCAGTTAAGAAGAGGGTGCTGGAGCACTACAGGGCCTTTAAGAATCTAGATGTCACATATCCTGTTGCAAGAAATTGGGCTAAAGAGCATGACCAAGATGCTAATCTTCTTCTATTTTTGAGAATTGACAGGACCAAAAAGAAGGCCAGAGGTGTCAACAGGGAAAGAGAATTAAGGCAGAAAGAGTCACAGTACATAATCCTGCTTGGAAGTAAGTTCCCAGGAGGACTGAACGAAAGCGAGGAACTACACATTCACATCGGCTGATGGGACAGTACATGTACTCTTGTCTTACATTAAGGGGACATAGCAACTATTTGTGAGAACTGCTTCATCTACTTTTCACTGTACTCCTTTTCCATCTTGAATGATGCTTGGCACCTTGAGTAAGGTGGAAGGGAATCTTTTATTTTGTATAATAATGAATTATTTCATTCGGATAGGTTTAATATATTTGTTTATTTTATTTTTCATTTTTGACAGCTGTATTTCTCACCACCGCACTTGCATGCGATCCGAATTACATCTTATATTCTTTACTGAAAACAAGCTGAAAATGTTTTCTCTCATAGCTCAAATCGGAACATGATATTGTGCATTCTCTTCGAGATACGTTTAGTTTTTCACACATATTGGTATCATTCGCTCTATGAGCTTTGTGTTAAAGATTATTTGGACAGGACAACAAACTTGGTTTTTTAGCAAAGTCTTGGCATTTCATGAGAAATCATTTGTTTGAATTATCGGGCACTTACACTAAATTAGCCACTTGGCTTTGCACTTGCTATGTGTTTCAGTATGCCCAATGTTTTTTTTTTATATAATTCTTTTTATTAAACATAGTGAGTCGACAAAGCAGTTTACAGTTAAGAGGAGTTAATTCAATATTACATTGTTAATCACATTGTCAACAGGTACAGAGCAATAATGCGGTAGGGGTTACCTCATTCACGGTGAGGGTGAATCATCAAGAAGGGAATTGCTTGGGGGGGTTACAGATATTTCCTCGGTAGGTGTTCCAAGCATTCCAGATTAAGGACCACTTTTTGGGGCAGCCCCGTGCTACATATACCGTCTTTTCCCTGAACATACACGAGTCCATGTCTGCCCTCCAGGCCTCTATTTTGGGTGGATGTGCGGCTCCCCACAATTGCGCGATGTTTCTCTTTGCTAACATTAGACCTAGAGTGACCCAGAGCTTACTCTTACTGTTCAGGTCCGTAGGCTCCCATACGTTCAGAAGGCATCTCTTCGCTTCAGGATGGAGGACAAGTGCTAGTACTTCACTAAGGATATCATGTATTCTGCGCCAGTACAGCTGAATGTGTTCGCATTCCCATAATATGTGCATAAAAGTGCCCTCCCGGCCACATTGCCGTCTGCAATCTCCCTTCTCCATTTTCCCCATTCGGACCAGACAGGGCCCAGTGATGTACACTCTGTGTAGTATTTTAAGTTGGACGAGTCTCAATCTGGCAGAGATTGCTACTTCCCTTGGGGAGGCTACTGCCTCCTCCCACTCTTCGTCATCTAATTCTAGGCCATCCCTTTCCCACTTCTCTCTTGTTTGCTGGAGAGGGTCCGCAGTATTATTAATCAATTTCTTATAAGTCAGTGATATAGCTTTCTCTGGTAAGTAGCCGTCAAGCAGCCTGTCTTCGAGGGGTGAGGATTCTGGAGGAGAGGAACCTTTTGGCAGGTGTGTCTGTAGTGCGTGGCAAACTTGCAGGTATCTAAAGTATTCTGAGTTAGCTAATTCGTGTTCCTGTTGCAGGGAGACAAACGTTATCACATCGCCTTTCACCCACATGTCCCCTATTTTTGAGATCCCGATTAGATCCCATTTGTCGAACCCTTTCGATGTCCACAGATTGCCTAGTTTCTCGGTATCCCAGAGGGGAGTTGCCAGTGTAAGTTTCTGTTCCCACCCCAGACGTCTGTTCGCAGCGTGCCAGACCTGAACCGAATGTCTAGTCGGTTCTGTTAGGGGGTGTCGCTGGGGTTTAGAATAAAGTGCTCTATTGTAGTTCCCTCCTGGCAGGAGCCACCTGTCCATGGCATATCCCGGGTCGTCTGCGCAGCGGTAAGTGCCATGATTGATGGCTGCGAGGTGGGCAGCCCAATAGTATTTCTTGAGATCTGGAAGACTGATCCCTCCGTCATACCAGTTTAGGGCAAGTTTAGCCAATGCTATACGGGGTTTCCCGTTCCACAGCAAGTCTCTCTGCAGGCCCTCTATTTCCCTGAAATAGCATGCAGGAACTAGGTCTGGGGAGGTTTGTAATGCATAGAGGAAGCGGGCAGGGACATCATTTTAAAAAGTGCCGCTCTGCCCAACAGCAAGATTGGGAGCGCTTTCCAGCTTGTTATATCTCGCTTCAATCTTTGTAGTGGTGGGAGCAGGTTACGTTCGAATCGGAGTTTCTGGTCCGAAGTGATAAAAATACCTAGATATTTAAAGCCTACTGTAGTAATTTGTATAGGGCAGCCCTGGGGTAGGGTGGGCGGGGCCCCGCTGAGGACATATAGGAGAGACTTACTCCAGTTGATTGAGTACCCAGAGTATCTACCGAAGGTTGCAAAGATATCTAGTACCCTTCCGAGTGACGCCTTTGGGGAGGCTAAGAACAGAAGATTATCATCTGCATACAATGAGATGAGGTCCTCCCATGCTGCTGACCATCGCAGTCCTCGTATCACTGGATCCCTACGAATCCATGCCGCCAGCGGTTCCAGGGCAAGGGCAAAGAGGAGGGGGGACAGTGGACAGCCCTGGCGGGTCCCCCGACTTAGTACGAACACGTCAGATTTTTTATTGTTGACTACAACTTGAGCTAGGGGCTCCGAGTAGAGGAGTCTGACCCATTGAATGAAACTAGGCCCAAACCCCATCTTTGTTAGGGCTGCAAAGAGGTACGGCCATTCGATGGTGTCAAATGCCATGGTGGCATCCAGTGAAACTATTATCGCTGCATCCTGGATTGTGGCTATTCTCCCCATCACATCATGCAAGTTCAGCGCGGTGTTACGATGGGGCATGAAGCCTGACTGGTCAGGATGCACCAACCTGCTTATTACTTTGACGAGGCAGTTTGCTAGGAGTTTGGCTAGTATTTTGGGCTCCGCAATGAGTAGGGAGATAGGCCTGTAGGAGGCACAGTCAGTCTTCGGTTTGCCTTCCTTCTGGATAGTAATCAGTGTGGCTATCCTCTGATCCAGTGGAAGTGTCCCTAGCCTCTTGCTCTCCTCAAACATGTCCCGCAGGTGCGGGCTAGTTTGTCTGGTCTTAGTTTGTAGAACTCGATAGGTAGGCCGTTAGGACCTAGGGCCTTGCCTGATTGGAGACTCCTGATTGCTAGTGCTATTTCATCATTGGTAAAGCCGCTCTCCAATAGGCTCAGGTCCTCTGCTGATAGAGTGGGAAGTGTTATGTCTTTGAGTAGCGACTTAGAATCATCTTCGGTATATGGTGTACTCGTGCGGTAAATTACGCTATTGTGAGCGGCAAACTTATTAGCAATGGCTTGAGGGTCAGTAATTGACTTGCCGTCTTTATCTATCAGCTCTGGCACCAGCCTACTCGCCAACTCTTTCTTATCCAGCCATGCGATTAGCTTCCCTGCCTTATCACCCAGGTCATACACTCTGCCATCTTTTTCTCTCCCCAGTGTTTTGGCCCTGTCAGTAGCTATCGCTTTATAGTCATCTCTTAAGTTGTAAGGTATGCAGTTTCTCCTGAGTAACCTCCTCTCCTAGGTCTTCCTCCAGCCGGAGGATTTCGTTTTCCGCATCAACTCGCTCCTTTAATCTCTCCTTTCATGTCCCGGCTATCAGGGAGAGCGCTTGCCCCCCTTATTACTTAAATGCCTCCCACAGGACCTGGGGGGGATTCAACCGACCCCTCGTTGTCTTGGAAGTAGTGGTCAAAGGCTTGGAGTAGTGCTTTTCGAACTACTAGATCACTGAGATACCATGGATTTATAGGAGCAATTCTACCCACCCTCCTATGACCTAGAACTAATTGAACCCACACCGGGGAATGGTCGGAGATGCCACGCGCCATATGCCTTATTTCCTGGACATTTGCAACTTGGGATGCTGGGACGAGGAGATAATCTATACGGGAGAGACTGTTGTGTGCCCCTGAGTCAAAAGTGTGTTGGATACTGTCTGGGTGATACGCTCTCCACACATCCGCTAGGCCTAAGGCCTCCAGAAAATCAGGTAGCCATTGATATGGGCCCCAAGCTCCCGTGGTGGGTACCGATCTAAGGTGCCTGATACCACTGAAATAATGTCCCCTCCCACCACCAAAAGACCCTCCAGGAGCAAGAGTAGTATTTTTTTATTTTTTATTTATTTGAGTTTTATATAGCGCTGGCTAGACCCGGAGGTATCAGAGCGCTTTACATAAGGTTTCACAAAATTACATCAGTTATAAGTTACATCAGTTACAAAAAAACATTTCAAGAGCGTCGGAAGATGAAATAAATGGAATAAATGTATTGAACCCAAATCCTTAAATGTACAGCTCTGAAGGCCGCGTGGCACATAGACAGACATGAGTGTTAGCGTGTTCCCCTCCCACTGTCCCGTGACTCCTATGTACCTTCCCCAGTCATCCGACCATGTGGAGTGTATGGAGAAGGGAAAGGAGTTTCTCAGCATTACCCCAACTCCCCTTGATCCGGTGGTGAAGCCTGCGTGAGCCACCAACTTGTAGCCCCACCTGTTTAATGCCTTAGAGGAGTTACCCACCAAGTGCGTTTCTTAGAGCAGGATAATATCCGGGGCTTGTCGTCTAATATATTGTAATACCATGCAGCGTTTGACCTTGTCCCTAAGCCCGTTGACGTTCCAACTCAGTATTTTAATACTTTTGTCCCATTGTGTACTCATTAGAACCTGTGTAAGTCATGGAGTCCTTTTGAAAGGTGCAGATTTTTCTTGTCAATTCAACAAAAACATACAAAAACTCTAAATCCCAAACCCAACAACCCCCCTCCCTGCTTCCCTGCACTCTGGGCTCGAAACCGCCCATTAATACAACAATGCAGAGTTCCTGTCGCCCAACTTATGAACTAAAAGTAGAAATGTGGGGGATGCGGTGCTTCGTCACTCCGTCCCTCCCTATGCAACCAATATTTTGTAGCTCCCCGAGAAGTGCAGAGTCACAGGATCCTTACCCATATATAATAGAAGGCGACCCAACAAGTCAGAATCTGTCTTTGTTCCTAAATACCTGTTCCTTTCGCTGATGTAGGCAAAGTTCGGTGGGGAGAGAGTTTCTGTGGCTCCATGAAGCGGGATTGTATCTCAGGCTAGGGCCCGGTCCGGCCATTCTCTCAGCGGGAATTATGTTCCTTAGCTCCTCTCCACCCCTCCAACCACTCAGCAGCAGTCTCTGGATAGTCAAAGAACCAGGCTTTGCCGTCAGCTTCCACCCGGAGCCGAGCTGGGAATAGCATTGCGTACTTCACGCCTTTTTCTCTAAGCTTCTTTTTGATGGCAAGAAAAGATCGTCTCGGTTTCTGTACTGCTTGTCTGAAATCTGGAAAGAAGGCGATCTCAGCATTTTCATATCGAAGCGGCGGGGCTACCCTGGCGTTGTGGAGTATAACATCCCTGTCGTGAAAGTTGAGTACCCTGGCCAGTATCGGACGGGGGTGCCCCGGGTTTTGGTCGTCCCCCAGGAACTCTGTGCGCCCTTTCAATTACAAAGAATTTCGACAGGCCTTTAGGTTGCAGGTGGTTGAGAATAAGGTCTTCTACGAAAAGATCTAGTGCCTGCCCCTCCGCCCACTCTGGCACCCCCAGAATGCGTGCGTTGTTTCGTCTGGTGCGCCCCTCATAATCATCTAGCTTGCTTTCAGCGAATTTTCGAAAAGTTTGCAGTTCTCGAATTTCGTTTTGCAGGTGTGAGGTATCATCAACCAGACTTGCTGTAGTAATCTCTATTTGTTTGACCTTTTCGTTGATTTTTGTGAGGTCTGCCCTGATGAGCGTCACTTCCGAGGAGATTGTGTCCATTCTCTGCTCCAGAGACGTTCTGACCCCAGTTATTGCTTCCATGACGTCTTTAAGAGCGAGTTCAGGGAGGTCCCCCTCTGATCCCCCCCATCGATTTGTCTCTGGATTGCTGGTCCTGGAGCGTCGCTTTAGGGAGCGCATAACGGTCCAGTTTGTTTTGCTGGGTTACTTTGGGACCCCTTGTTACCGACATCCTGGCCCTCTCTGATCTGGTCCCAGTTTCGTTTTTGCTTGGTGATGTGTGGTGGTTCTGATCGCCACTCTTCACTAGCATGCAGGCGGGGGAGTGTATCTCCATAGGTGTCCCTGCCCCTCGAGTTCCGCAGGCTTGTGAGGTGGGAGAGAAAAGGATAGAGGCCCCCCTCAATATCACCACCGATAGTACATGGTAGGCGGGAAGGGAGCGCCCAACTCCGCGGCGACTATCACCAACGTTAGCTTCAGTCAGTATCACCCTCTTGGTGGCGCTCCCAGGGCCCCCTCCACAGCTTCCTGTGTTTAGGAGGAGACTGCCACCTATGCGTGGTACTTACGGTCCGGATCCGCCTCTGCCATCTGGATCAACCAGCAGTCAGGACCAAGCCATTCGCGGGGTTCTCTCCAATTCCCTATGCTCCTGGCATGTAGTCACATCGGTCACCAACCTCTGTTTGGTGCGGGGCGCGCAGGCGTGTCGGGGGTCGCCTCCGAGGTCAGAACAGGTTTTCTTAGGGTCTCCGCCTTGCCTCGATCATCCACCACTGTGGCAGTGCTTCCCCTCCGTCGTCGCGATTCCTCAATGCAGGGCCTCAATGCCGCAGCACGGGAGCTCTCCCGTCAGGTCGCTCTCACCTCTGCAAGCAATCCCCCGCAGGTCATGAGCCCCGCACCTCTCTTATTGTATCTGGAGTGGTGTTGTGTTGCCGGCTTTCACTCTTGATTCCCAGTGATGCCACACTCGGACGTACGGGTCCAATCCCCGGGCTCATGCCAGACGCTTGCCGCGATTTGCCGCGACACCCTCGGCCTCAGTGATCACTTTAGTGCCCGGCTTCAGCTCCAGTAAGGGCCGCAATTAGTGGCGACTATAACTTTGTCTGTGAGAGTCTCTCAGCCTCGATTTTTGCCTTGTTGGGGTCGGTATGCCTTCCGACGGCTTATTCTCCTCTCGAGGGCCGGGTTAGCGTGACGGATGTTTGGGAGGGAGACAGGTTAGACGGAGTGACTCTAGCTTGCGGCCATCGCGCTACGCTGCGTAGCCACACCCCAGTATGCCCAATGTTATTTAACTTCTATAGTATTTGGTTTTGGTTCAGTGTGGGGAGCCATTGTGTTTAAGGAAGAAACTTGGCAAGTAGGCTATATGTCACTGTGACATATCAGCAAATATACCCCCTACTTGCAATAGTGGTATCCCCCTTTTTGAATATTGAATTTTGTTATTATACAATTCATTTTGGATTTATGTACCTTTCATTGTATTTTCAAAATGCCTTGCAAACCTAAGTTTATGCACATTATTTGCTATTTCTCCTGCCCTTCTTCTTTTCCATAGTATGTTTTCTATGTTTATCACTTTGTGTTTATAAATAAGGGATTGGTACACTGTGTCTAAAGAAAGGCTGTGATGAAGACCCGGCAGGGTTGAAACGCGTTGCCATTAAATATCCTTTGAAACCGACATGCTGTGTGCAGGCTCTTTATCTTCTTTATCTTCTCTATCTTCGCAAAATTGGTCTATCTCAGGTGTCTTCAACGGGTCGATCGCGAGCTACTGGTAGCTCTCCGACCCCCCCTTTGAATAGCTCGCAGCCTTATTTTCGAGGATAAAGTAATTAAATGTTGCTTTCTGTAGTGAAGAACATTTAATTTTGTGCGCAGGCCTCCTCATTATTTATTTTAATCCAGCAGCACCAAATCCCCGTCATAATTGGTACTGCACCACCTGTCTTAAGCTGCACAGAACCGCGCTTAGGGACACTGCGCGTCCGTGCAGCAAAAACTTGCTCTGGGCTCTGGCTTGCTGCTTTTTAGGGTCATAGCAAGTCTATCACAGGCCTTTCCTCACATCAGCCGAGCACCAGAGTCTTGGCCTGGGGCAGTGGTTGTGTGAAGTAAGACACAGAGGCGAGTGAAGGGTCAAGTAAGGTTTATTTCAGCAAAGTCAAAACACCCACGACCGGGAGCGTCCAGCAGCTGTGAATCCAAGAGGCAACTGACTTATGTTGCCATGGAGCGCACAGCTGCTGTTGCACCAGAGTGTGGAATACCAGTCAAACATAAACAACCTCACATGCAATGACAGCGGTCTTGAGGAGTGCGAGACCACTGTCAATGCCAGGCAAATGCGGTTTTGCAGGAAGGATGAGAACCGCTAGGGAATAGGTGCTATACTATGGGGCTGGGGCTGTCTCTGACAGCAGCGCCCAAGACACAGTATGACTCCTAAAAGAGTACTGCCATCGGACTCCAGACAGCAATTCAGGCCTTCCCTCGAGGATTCCAAGGTACAATATTGGGATTGATGTCTCTTTTCATTAACATTGTATTTAAAAATATGGATCTCAGCTAAGCTTTATTTATGTGTGGGGCCCGGCTGGTCAAGGCATCCTGATTTTTGTATTCGGTCTCTTGCCATCATCATGCCCTAATTACAAACACAATGAGCTCTTCTTGAAAATAGAAAAGTGTAATGCTGTTCATGTTATAATAGTTAGTGCACTTGCTAGGAAAAGCATTATTTGTTTTCATATGAATCACGCCAAAAACATAACTCTTATTTATCTTTTCCCAGCAAGTGCACTAACTGTAATATCACAGATCAATATTACACTCTTCTTTTTAGGTCTTTAGATCAAATGAGTGTGCAATTCCTATCACATTACTGTAGTGCTGATAAACAGTACCACATCGTTTGAATGATATTAAAACAAAATAGGCTTAGATTCTAAAAGGTCCAGCTTCAAAACCCAGATATGATTTTTGGCTGAAAACTATGTGCTGAACATAATTCGATTTAAAAAGCTATCTTTGTTGAAATACTGTGCCAATTTGGGGTTTCCATTAAGTTCAGACAACAGAAGGAATAATTTTTATGAAAAATGTGATAGTATGGAATTTAGGTTTTAAAAACCACATATGGTTTTCTTAATATGGCTGTTTATATCGAATATAAGTGACTTGGAATAAAATTTCAATACAAAAGTTAACTTTTGGAGATTGATGAATTATGCTCCCTATGAAATATCTTTATTTAACTTGCAGTATCGTTTGAATTATAGCTATTTGCAGTGCCAATTGTTGTTATTGTCGGACTTGAAAGGCATTTTAGTTTATTACCCATAAGGAAAAAACATTTTGAACTAGGTTAAATAAAGACAGGGAGTCACAATGATTATGCTCAGAGCTACTTCTAAGACCACTGAGCCTGACATATGAGACATTTTCATGAATTAAGACAGTTTTAAAAGTTCTTTAAGGCGGGAAAGACAATTATAGACTGTCTATTCCAGAATATAACATCTTCTAGGTCATTTATTCCCATTAATTCTGTAAAGTGTCACTTCAGATGGGAAGCCCGGGATCATAGGGGCAGTTGCAAGATGGGAAACATCTCAGTAAACTGATAAAATATGGCCATTATTCCTTCCTCTGTATGCTAAAGAGAAATAATGCTTGTTGGTAAGAACCTCACTTGCAAATAAGTCTAAGGCGCTTAATGAAATATAGGAGCTAATGTGGTAAGTAGAAGACATCAACATGAAGCGTAATGACTCCCACAAAAAGCAGTGATATAGTCTATTGTAGTAGCATGAGAGCAAGATGTTTGGTGAATGCTTTTAAATGGGAGAAAATTAAAATGAAAAGTTAACTGATAACTCTTCATTTTATTTTTCTCCCATAAAGTGCTTCAATTTACAAACAGAAGTAATTGTGCTCCCAGTGGCTGGTGGGCACAGTGCGACGGCAGCCACTACTGCCTTGGGAAGAGGAGTTCCTCTAAATTACATCTGTCAGGCAGCTATGTGGGCATCACTGCACACGTTCACTAAACACTATTGCCTGGACAGCCAAGTCCGGAGAGACGGCTTCTTTGGCCGTTCTGTTCTCCAGGACTTTCTGGTGTGAACTTGGTTCGCAGACCCACCTCCAGGGTTGGTATTGCGGGGTATCTATTCTAAGGTAAGGAATCTATAACTAACTGTTTCTTTCAGATGAACAAGTTACTTACCTTCGGTAACGATATATCTGTAAGAAACAAAGGTTAGTTATAGTTTCCTTACCATTATAGACTGTATAACCACGACGCCAACGACGGACGCGGAGCCGACCGACGCCACCTTTCGACGTGCAGAGGTACTGCTGACGAAAAAACTTTCCGGATCCAGTCTGACGTCTGGGGGTAATTCTAAGGTAAGGAATCTATAACTAACCTATGTTTCTCACAGATATATCGTTACCGAAGGTAAGTAACTTGTTCATTAGTGCTTCTGCAGTTGTTTATTTTCTATACTCAAGGTTATTGTTTAATTAAGTTTTGGAACGACATCAGTAGTTTATTCCCTGACTTCTCAAAACCAAGTCGGAAGCTCCAACCCAACCAATCATTTTTTACGGGCATCTGGCATATCTAAAACAGTCTATATCAGGTGTCTCCAACCTTTTTTGTAGTGAGAGCTACTTCTGATCAGCGAAAATCATCGTGAGCTACTAAAGGCCAATCAATTCGCACACTGTTCCAGAGACCCCCGATGCCCAGCTTTGTTGACTTTAAGCCTAATTTCCATTGAGGCAGATACTAAGTTTGAACCAAATACTTAGAGTCAAATGTACTTGTGGCACAGGACATCACAGGCTCTCACCATATACAACACCATTACATGTATACCTGAAACATACAATCATTTTTTTAAATGGTAGACATTTGGAGTGAAGAAACACGTTTCATGATATGAAACGTGTTTCTTCACTCCAAATGTCTACCATTTTAAATAAATTACTGTATTTTTCTGTCATGAATATCGCACTGTGCCTACCGGCCACTGGAAGCAAGGTGTCTGCTGTTTGTAAATGGAACATGGGAGAAGATCAAAATGAACAGTTAACTTTGTTGGATTCCATCAAACTCTTCATTTTAACTTTCTACCATTTAAAAGGGTCACAGTTACAAACAGCAGGCACCTTCCTCCCAGCCTCCTTTAGGCAGGGGTCCATATTTAGAACAGAAACATAAAGTCAACTTTTTAAATGGGAGAAATTGAAAGTGAAGAAAAATGCTTCATAAGACATGCTTTATAAAACATTAAAACTTAATGTTTTATTAAACATTTTCCTTCTTTTTCAATTTCTCCTTTTTTATGATTAAATCGTATTTATTAAAGGAAGGCAAAGTAAGCTCACACAGCATTGGTCGGCCGAGCTGGACAGTAGCCATCGTACACAGCGTTTGTGCCACAACCCGGAGGCCGGCCACGTAGTAGACCATGTTGTATTTGCAAAAGTGTGCTCCTTCCCGGTTTTTTACCTTAAGTATAAACAAAATAAACCATAACCAGAACTTCCCCACCTCCCCCCACCCCTCCCCGAACCGATGTGCTAAGTGTTGTTTCTGAGGTGCCTCTCGTCTGGGGACCCTGACCCACCCTCGTGGACCGTGAATATATAGCTTATCGCAGGCCTGTATTTCCCTCCTCTCCCCCCACTCCCCCCTTCCAGGCCCGTGAGCCTTCACACAAATCCGTCGGGATCCCCGGGTATAGTGGTTAGTGTGCAGTATCTGTGGGGTTCTCTGCTTCATCTGGGGTATCCGTGAGACGGAGAAGGCGGAGGTATCTTGGGCACGTAATTTCATTCATTTCTGTCGATAGTAGTGACAGCAGGGGTTTCCAAATGGTGTGAAAGGAGGCTGTGGAGCCCGTAAGGGTGGCCTGAATTTTTTCCATACCGACTGTGTACCAGAGTTTGTGAAGCCAGCCTACATGTGTTGGTTTGGTTTGCTTCCCCCAGAGGGAGAGGATATGTTGGACCGCTGCCCCCATCGCCAAACCCATCTGCCTCCCCCTGATCGATTTTAAGGGATACGTAAGTGGGTTGGGGAGCCCCAACAGTGTATAGGCCGGGAAGCAAGGGATTTCAGTCTCGAAGTGCCTATCAATATCATCAAGTATAGTGCGCCAGTAGTCAGTCAGTTCGCTACAGTCCCATAGAAGGTGTGCGAGGGTGCCCTCCGCGTCACATCCCCGCCAGCACGTCGGGCTTCGGTCTGGGTTCCCTTTATGTAGTCTAGCCGGTGTCAGGTACCAATAAGTGGTGACCTTAACTGCCGCCTTCCTACTGGCCGTATTACGGGCCGTATGGTTGGCTCGATAGTAGATTTCCTTCCATTCCTTCTCCGTCACGTCTCTCCCTATCTCCCTTGCCCACTGTTTTTGTCCAGCTGAGGGTGTGTAGGGTGTATGGGGTCGGAGCATATTGTGTAAGTCAGAGATCATTTTCTTGTCAGAGGTTTTAGTCAAGAGCCATTTCTCGTACGTGGTGAGTTTTCTGCTAACTCCGGGTCGCACCTCGGGGTGGAGGAGCCAGTGTCTAAGTTGGAAATACTGGTACCGTCGGGGCTCTATTATAGTATAGGAGCGTTTCGAATCCGAATAGGAGAGGAATCCGTCTAGGTCAAATAAATGCCCAGCCGATCTACATTCGGTAGCTCTCCACTGTGGAAACGCTTTCTCTTCCGTCTCCGGCAAGAACTCCGGGTTATCGAAGAGGGGTGTTAGCGGGGACAGGAAGGAGGTGAGCCCTCTCCCGACCGCCACCGCATCCCACACTCGTAGCAGCGTTTTCGTGATCGGGGACCCTTTCAAGTTCGGTGCCCTGTCAGGGCGTTTCAAAAAAGGGACCTTCCATAGTGATGTTTTCGCTAGGGCCCGGTCCTGAAAAAGCCACCGCTTTTCGGATTCCGGCCTGCTCCATTCCACAAAGTAACGTAGTTGGGCCGCTTTGAAATATTCCATGAAGTGAGGGATGCCCAGCCCGCCCTCATCGGGGGGTCTATGAGATAAAGCCCTGTTCATCCGAGGGCGCGCCCCTGCCCAGATGAATTGTTGCACCGCCCCTTGCACCTTTTGTATGATTCGCCGCCGGGGGCCAGATCGGTATAGTTTGGAAAGTATAGAGTGCCTTGGGGAGGATGTTCATCTTTATCGCTGCAATCCGGCCTAGGAGTGACATCGAGTGTTTCTGCCATCGTCCTATGGTCGACAGAGTTTGAGATAGGAGTCTGGTATAGTTGAGCTCTACCGTGCGCTTGACCGAGGGGGCTAAGGTTATGCCCAAGTAGTTGAGCGTATCATGGGTTTGAAGGTCTCCGTATGTTGAGTGTCCCGTCGCATGCTCTGTTTCGCAGCGACCTAGGGGTAGCATCGTTGATTTTTCTACATTAATCTTAAAGCCAGATACTCGGCTAAACGCCTCCAGCTCCTGTAGAAAGGCTGGGACTGATCTCGGCGGGGACTCCAAGGACGCCAGGATGTCATTGGCGTAAAGGCTTATCGTATGCCTTTCCCCCCCAAATGGAATACCGGTAATATCCGGGTTGTCCCTGATTTTTTGCGCCAGGGGCTCTACATATAGCGCAAATAGAAGGGGTGAGAGGGGACACCCCTGTCGCGTCCCCTCTGGATTTTAAAAGCCTGGGACGCCGTGCCATTCACTCGAATCGTGGCCGTGGGACTGTCATAACAGCTCGCCACCCATACGCGAAAGCGATCCCCTATACCGAAGTGCGCCAACGTATCGTTGAGGAATTTCCAGCTGACTCGGTCAAACGCCTTTTCGGCGTCCACCGATAGCAGCACTGCGTCCATCCTGGTACGATGAGCTTTGTCAATCAAGTGCAATATCCTTTTAGTGTGGTCGCTACTCTGTTGATTGGAAACGAAGCCGCACTGATCTGGTTCGATGATGCCCGGCATATGGGGGCCTAGTCGGGCCGCAAGGACTCCGGTGAATAATTTTAGATCGAGGTTAAGGAGGGAGATCGGGTGGTAGGCGCCGCACTGAGTCCCGTCTTTCCCAGGTTTGGGAATCACCACGACGTCCGCCGCCAGCTTGTCAGGGGGGATAGACCCAGGGCCTTGAAAGGAATTAAAAAGTCTTGTTAATATAGGGGCTAGTAGGGAACATAAAGCTTTATAAAACCCCGCTGAGAAGCCGTCGGGCCCGGGGATTTGAGTAGTTTTAATCGTGAAATCGCGCTAATCACCTCGTCTACTCTGATGGGCGCCTCCATCGCTTCCGCCCCTGCCGCGTCCAGTTTTGTCGTGTTCGCCCCCTGAAGATAAGCTGCTCCCTCACTTTCCGTCTGTGGGGTCTCCTTGTATAGGCTGGCGTAGAAGTCCCGGAAGACTTCCGCTATCTCCTCATCCCGGTTTACTGTCTCACCCTCCCTGGTCCGCAGTGCCTGCACTCTCGCCTTTTCCACCCTGGCTCGGAGTTTACTCGCTAAGAGTCGCCCCGTTTTGTCACCACCCATGTAATAGGTGTGTTTGAGCCATAGGGCCGCGTATTCGGCCCTATCTAGGTCCAACGCCGCCAACTGCGCCCTGACTGCTCTTAACTGACGCCAAATCCGGGGGGCACCGGTCCGACTGTGGATTCTTTCTAGCTCTACCACCCGAGCCGTGAGGCTTTCCCTTTTGACCTTCCGATCTCTGGTGTCAGCGGCGGCAATAGCAATCAGCTCTCCCCGTATGGTGGCTTTAAGTGCACCCCACAGTGCTGTTAGGGGAGTGTCTGGGAGATCGTTCCTCTCCAAATAGTCAGTGACGCATTTGTGGAGTTGCTGGGTCACCCCCGCTTTGTGAAGCAGGGTTTCCCTACGGCGCCAACGTCCGGGCGGTTTGCGCGTTGGGGGGATGGACAGGGTCAGTTCAACTGCATCGTGGTCGGAAAGTGCCGCCGGGGTGATCGTCACCGTCTCAACCATTGGTGTCAGGTCTGTGGTCCCTATAAAATGGTCCAGTCTGGCGTAGGTGCGATGGGCATGTGAGTAAAAGGAGTATTGTGTGGCATGTGGATGGACCCCCCTCCAAATATCCACTAGCCCTCTCTCGTTCAACCATTCCTTTCCTGAGGTTGACAGTGCTCCAGTCTGACCATATCGCTGTCCCGATCTATCCCTCTCTGTATCCATGACCAAGTTCAGGTCGCCTCCCACCACTAATCTCCTCTCCGCAGCGCACAGCACCTCTGACAGTGCTGTTTGGAGAAAGTGTTCTTGCCCCATGTTAGGTGCGTATAGAGACCCCACCACCAAGGGGTCGTCCCCCAGCCACAATGTATATGCCAGCAAGCGGCCCGGACCTCCGCCACCTTGTCCCCCACCCTCCCCTGAAAGGATCTTGCAATTAGTATAGCTACCCCCGCTGTCTTAGTCTGCGTGGAGGAGTAGAATTGTTGGGGAAAGGCTCGGGATTTCATTCGGTGCCAATCTCTGGGGAGAAGGTGAGTCTCCTGCAACAGACAAATTGAGGCCCCGGAGTTTTCTAGATAGGACAATACCGCCCTCCTCTTAATGGGGTTATTTAGCCCCTTCACATTCAGTGTGAGAATTCGCACCATCGAGGTCATCATTGGGGAAGATCTGCCGAGGGCCGCGCATTTGTAGGTCTGGTGTGGGTGAGCGTTCCACCCTGGTCCCTTGTGTGATAGCACATCGGTTCCCCTCTCCCCACCCCCTCCCTAACCCATCCGTACTCCCAACCCAATCCCTTCCCAACTCCCCTCCTCCCCGGATCCCCCCTGTCCCCCCTAACCCCAACTGGTGTTTCCCCAAAGTTTACCATTGTCCGTTGCCCAGTGTTCATCGTGGTGGGCATTGGAGTCCAACAGATTTCGGGGGTACGTGTGGCCCAGCTTGCCTCGGCTCCCCGCCCCCAGCCCCCCCAGCCTATCAGGAGACAATGCTACCGTGCCCCATCAGGAAGAGGGATCAGAGCCAGAGTTTCATACTTGATCAGGTGATGCCGTATCTTTTGATACTGCTGCCAGGGCTGCTTGTCGTTCTTGCGTCATGGTGATAGTGTCCGGTCTCTGTGAGGAGGGGGGAACCCCTCTGCGCCGCACCTTCTGCCAACCGGGCTCCGAGGGTCTCGCCGATCGCGTAGGCGACGCTTCTGGGGTCTCGTGTTCCAATCCGAGAAGTGCACAGGTATCACAGAGGGAACGCAGCTGGTGTTGTTTGCCATTCCATTTAAATATCAGTCGAAAGGGATGACCCCACGAGTAAGCCACCCCCTTCTCTCTCAAGTGGTTAGTCACTTCCTTAAATGCCTTTCGTCTCTGCAATGTTATAGCAGCTAGGTCCTGGAAAAGCGCCACCGGGTGTCCCTTGAATGTGATGGGCTGTTTGCGCCTGGCCTCCCTCAAGATGCGTTCTTTTAGGGGGAAGTCTGGTAGAAAGGCCAGTATGTCTGATGGGGGAGCCGGCGCTCGCCGTGGGGGGCCCACTCGGTGCGCCCGATCGATTCGGATCTCGAAGTCTAGACTCTCCCCCAGGATGTCCCGAAACAGGCCCTGGAGGTACCCAGCGACGTCATTTCCCTCCTCCTGAGTTGGCACTCCCCAAACTCGTATGTTGTTTCGCCGGGACCTATTTTCGAGATCTTCTGTGTGGGTCTGAAGGTCCATTTGTTGGTCCCGGAGGCGCAGCACCTCCTGTTGGAGTTGCTCTATCTCTTCTCCTCTTGAGGTTTCATGTTCTTCGACCGCGGCCACTCTCTCGCCCAGCTCGTCCACATCTCGACGTATCTCCCGGACCTCCCCTGCGACCTCTTGCTTTAGTGCCTGAAAGTCCTCTCTGAGGGTATTGAAAAGGGACTCAAGAAATGTCCGCGTGATGGGCACCTCCCCCTCTTCTGTGATGTCCTGGGATTTCGGGGGTGTCATTGCCTTGTTGCCCCGCTCTCCAGGGAGGGAGCCCCTCGTCAGCATGTCCTTAAGCGAGCGTTCTCCCTTCTTTCTGTGTCGTCATTCTGACCCTCTTGAGGTCCGGGCCCACCGAGCTGCCGTCCGTGTATCCCCCGGGCAGGCCTCAGCCCCATGTGTCTCCTGTAGTCTATGTGGTAGTAAGGGAGGCCAGTCGCAGACCCCAGGAAAGGAATCAGAGGGCCCCACCAGTGCCTGTTATTCGCTACCGGTGTCTTCTCCACCACTTCTATACTACCACCAGGCCTGCCCTCTGCCTTGCGCCGCCGCCGTGCCTAGGGATGTGTCTGGTTACGCTCTCCAAGGTCGTTCGCTGCTTCCGGCCCTGGCCCCCCGGGAGCGTCTGTGCCTCTCTCTTGTCTTCGTGGCGGTCTCCGGACCCATCCACCAGCAGGCTCCCCGCTATGGGAACTCCCCTCTTTACACCACTGCTCTGTCTCCTCTTCGGGGCCTGCCACTCTGTATCGTCCCCGCCTTTGCCCCCAGTACTCACATTTGGTGCCTTGATCAAGGGAGCACACGCGCTCCGGGTCGTCCTGGAAGCCTCCAGTGAGGTGCGAGCGACCTTGCTCGGGAGCTCCCCGAGGGGGAAACAACCACCTCCGCCGCACAGGGCCTCTCCGACACCACAGCGGGGGCACTCCCCCTCGTTCGTCTGGCCCGGCCTCAGTGACCTCTCCGTCGGCGGGCGGCCCCGTCGCGGGTAGCAGCCATCTCCGGCCCCCGGTGCCACCACCTGGTGCGATCAATCTGTCAATGTCTGTGACGGGGGCTTCTCTGTCCTCCTCCGCTGCGGCGGCGTTCCCCCGCTGCTCCGCTCACCCGCAGGGGCTCCGTCAGCGACCGGCTGCTGTTGGAGGCCGCTCAAGTAGGCCTCAGATCCCCAGCCTCAATTTGATCACCCGTGTCGTACCAGGGGCCGCCGTCCTCAGCGGCTGGGCTGCTGTCATCCTCTCGCCGCTCGCTCCGTCAGCCTTCCGGGGTTCCGATCACCCCCGAACCGCTCCCCCGGCCGGGCCTGCTGGGCAAGTCTTCACCCGCTATCGGGGACGGTCTCTCCGCCTTGGTTCAGCTATGCAAACCAAGGCGCGGGCGCCATTTTCTCCACGCTGGCCGCCCGGGGACGAGTCGCTCAGGGAGCCCAGGCCGGCGCCCTTTCACTTTTCATGCCCCCAGGGGCACCCCCGCTCCTCAACTAGCTGGGGTGCTATCGTCCGGGAAAGCAGAAGGACTCTAAGCTGCAAATTCTCTGGGTTAATGGGGCCGGGAGCGAGGAGCCTCGGAGCCGCACGTCCGCTCAGCTCGCCATCCTGGCCACACACCCCCAATTTCTCCTTTTTGAAACAATGGTGTATTCTTCTCTTAAAAATAGCACTGTACCCACCAGCCTCTGGGAGCAAAATTCCTTCTGTTTGTAAATTTTCATTTTCTCCCATTTAAAAGCATTCACCAAACATCTTGCTCTCATGCTACCATAATAGACTATATCACTGCTTTTTGTGGGAGTCATTACGCTTCATGTTGATGTCTTCTACTTACCACATTAGCTCCTATATTTCATTAAGCGCCTTAGACTTATTTGCAAGTGAGGTTCCTACCAACAAGCATTATTCCTCTTTAGCATACAGAGGAAGGAATAATGGCCATATTTTATCAGTTTACTGAGATGTTTCCCATCTTGCAACTGCCCCTATGATCCCAGGCTTCCCATCTGAAGTGACACTTTACAGAATTAATGGGAATAAATGACCTAGAAGATGTTATATTCTGGAATAGACAGTCTATAATTGTCTTTCCCGCCTTAAAGAACTTTTAAAACCGTCTTAATTCATGAAAATGTCTCATATGTCAGGCTCAGTGGTCTTAGAAGTAGCTCTGAGCATAATCATTGTGACTCCGTCTTTATTTAACCTAGTTCAAAATGTTTTTTCCTTATGGGTAATAAACTAAAATGCCTTTCAAGTCTGACAATAACAGCAATTGGCACTGCAAATAGCTATAATTCAAACGATACTGCAAGTTAAATAAAGATATTTCATAGGGAGCATAATTCATCAATCTCCAAAAGTTAACTTTTGTATTGAAATTTTATTCCAAGTCACTTATATTCGATATAAACAGCCATATTAAGAAAACCATATGTGGTTTTTAAAACCTAAATTCCATACTATCACATTTTTCATAAAAATTATTCCTTCTGTTGTCTGAACTTAATGGAAACCCCAAATTGGCACAGTATTTCAACAAAGATAGCTTTTCAAATCGAATTATGTTCAGCACATAGTTTTCAGCCAAAAATCATATCTGGGTTTTGAAGCTGGACCTTTTAGAATCTAAGCCTATTTTGTTTTAATATCATTCAACGATGTGGTACTGTTTATCAGCACTACAGTAATATGATAGGAATTGCACACTCATTTGATCTAAAGACCTAAAAAAGAAGAGTGTAATATTGATCTGTGTTATTACAGTTAGTGCACTTGCTGGGAAAAGATAAATAAGAGTTATGTTTTTGGCGTGATTCATATGAAAACAAATAATGCTTATTATCTTTTCCTAGCAAGTGCACTAACTATTATAACATGAACAGCATTACACCTTTCTATTTTCAAGAAGAGCTCATTGTGTTTGTAATTAGGGCATGATGATGGCAAGAGACCGAATACAAAAATCAGGATGCCTCGCCCTGCCGGGCCCAACGCATAAATAAAGCTTAGCTGAGATCCATATTTTTAAATACAATGTTAATGAAAAGAGACATCAATCCCAATATTGTACCTTGGAATCCTCGAGGGAAGGCCTGTATTGCTGTCTGGAGTCCGATTAGGGTGACCAGATTTTGAGGACCAAAAACCGGGACAGGCTAGAAATAAAAGTAGGGCTAAAGCCTTTAGTCTTACTTCTATATCTGGCCTGTCCCGGTTTTTGTGTACCCTTGTAAATATGTGCTTATATACAGTAATACAGTAGACTTGTAAATGTATGTGTGTGTGTATATATATATATATATATATATATATATATATATATACACACACGCATGCGCACACACATTCAAGGGTCGCTCCCTTTAAAGGACAGAGCAGGGTCACACTGGTGGCTAGCCTTTGCAGAAAGAGAAGGGAAATCCAGAGAGAAAATGTGTCTCTTTAATGGATTTCCCTTCGCGCTACACTTATCGTTCTGCAAAAAGGGCTCCAATGGTATGCTCAATCCAGGCACTAACAAAAAAAACGGGACATTTTTCTGCTACACCCGGGCACTACACAAAAACCGGGACATTTTCTTAATTTGAGGGATAGTGTCGGGACACTTCTCCCAAAACCGGGACCGTCCGGGGAAATCCGGGACGTCTGGTCACCCTAAGTCCGATGGCAGTACTCTTTTAGGAGTCATACTGTGTCTTGGGCGCTGCTGTCAGAGACAGCCCCAGCCCCATAGTATAGCACCTATTTCCTTGCGGTTCTCATCCTTCCAGCGAAACCGCATTTGCCTGGCATTGACAGTGGTCTGGCACTCCCTCGAGACCGCGGTCATTGCATATGAGGTTGTTTATGTTTGACTGGTATTCCACACTCGGGTGCAACAGCAGCTGTGAGCTCCATGGCAACATAAGTCAGTTGCCTCTTGGATTCACAGCTCCTGGACGCTCCCGGTCGTGGGTGTTTTGACTTTGCTGAAATGAACTGCTGAAATAAACCCCACTTGACCCTTCACTCGCCTCTGTGTCTTACTTCACACAGCCACTGCCCCAGGCCAAGACTCTGGTGCTTGGCTGATGTGAGGGAAGGCCTGTGATAGACTTGCTATGACCCTAAAAAGCAGCAAGCCAGAGCCCAGAGCAAGTTGTTGCTGCACGGACGCGCAGTGTTTTAAGACAGGTGGCGCAGTACCAGTCATGATGGGGATTTGGTGCTGCTGGATTAAAATAAATATTGAGGAGGCCTGCGCACAAAATTAAATGTTCTTTACTACAGAAAGCAACATTTAATTTAATTACTTATCCTCGAAAATAAGGCTGCGAGCTATTCAAAGGGGGTCGGAGAGTTACCAGTAGCTCGCGATCGACCCGTTGAAGACACTGGGTCTATGCGTTGGATTTTGTACTGGAAGGGGATGCTTTCAGTACAACTCGTATACTACAGAGCATATAAACTCCTCTGCACTATGGTTCAAATACTATGTGCCACTTTAGGCAGTCTTTTACTGTGCTAATGCAGGGACAGTGAGCAGCAGCAGGTCCATTTTAAAAAATATGGATCTGCGCTGCTTTCTCCACTTGTACTGTGTTGCACTCAAAAATAATAAATATGCCCCTTAGTGTGTGTGAAAAATTGGGTTATTAGTTGTGGAAGGTATGAACGCTACTCAAGCAACAACCACAAACCTTTAAGGGTAAACCTCAAAAAGTCTCTAAATTAACCTGTGCTTAACCCTCTGATAGCTTGGCACAAAATAGTGAGGTTTAACTTCGAGGCAAAGTGTAAGGTATTTATGCAGCACTTAAACAGTAATAAAGTGAATACACAACACAAGAAAAATTCCACACCAATGTAGAAATGAAATACGTTTTAAATTATTTGACACCAAAACAACAAAAATACAATCAGTAGAACCAGAGATATGCAATTTCAAAGATTTAGGTAACTACAGCGCCCAAAAGCACAAAACGCCACTCGCGGCTATCTGGCCATGCTAGCTCGGGTAACGTCACAGGTTTAGGCTGACCGCATTGGAGCACGGGCCAGACATAGGGACCAGGTTAGTCCCGCTGAAAGTTACCTATTCGAAATCTGGTGCTAAGAGTCCAGTTCGCGGTAGAGGAGGCACCGAGGAGGGCGCTGCAGATGGTCGTGGCTAAAGCACGAAGAGCAGGCCAGACATCACAGACTGTCATTGCTGTAGTGCGAAGATCCTGTGGGCGCTGCGGACAGTCGCTGCTGATGCTTCACACAGGCAGTCCCCGCAGCCTATTGTGGCTGTAGCGTAAAGTACAGATCTCATGCTGGCACTTGTCGCAGGCAGCAAGATCTCAGCATGAACGGGACCATTCCCAGTCGCGAAAAGTCCAATACTTCAGGGTTTCTCCCATTTTTTTCAGAGTAGTGCACTCTAATGCCAACCAAGAGCCTAGGACCTGGGGAGGCATCTCTTGGGGATCAAGGACTCACTGTAGCAGAAGCCAGAAATGCCCACACAGGTCGAGTTACAGCAGGTCAGCTGGGCAGTTACAGCGAGGACCCTTCGAGTCACTGTACCTGGGATAAAAAAAAGTATATCCAGTCTTCCATCTCAGCAAGCAGGGCAGGCCTCAAGCGGCAGGGTAGTCCTTCTTCTATAGTATCCACAGGTTCAGGAGTGTACTGAAGAGTGAGTCTGAGGATCCTATTTTTATACCTGGTGACAGCTTTGAAGTGGAAGAAACTTCCAGAGTTTTCCCCCCAACAGATGGTGCTAGAATCTTCTTCCTCCCTGCCCTGATCCCAGGATGCCTAAGGGTGACAAAATGCTAGTGTGATATCCTTCGTGAATGTGCTGAGGCCGCTCCTTTGAACTTAAAGTGGGGCTGTGCACCATATGATCCCTCCCATCCTATCCCTACTTTGTCACTGTCTGTAAGGAAAACACAAAGGCCAACTGCACCTAGTCATGTGACCCAGGATACAGGCTGCAGGCAGCAAATAGTTAGGACAGAAAAATTCCAACATTGCAAAAGTGGCATTTTCAGAATAGTGATTTAAAATCTGGCTTTACCATTAAAGACGATATTTAATTACAATTCTTTAGACACCTAACATGACATTTCCACCTGTTTCCAAACAAAAGTTATCACTTATTAAATGTAATAAGGTAATCCAATGTTATTGTATGGGAGACATAGGCCTTATAGTAGTGAAAAACGAATTTAAGAGCTTTTTACTACCAGGACATATAAAATATAAAAGTACATGTCCAATTTTTAAATATACTGCACCCTGCCCTAAGGGCTGTTTAGGGTGTACCTTAGGGGTGACTTATACATATTAAAAGGACAGTAACAGCTTGTCAAAGGGGTTATTTTGCCAAGTCAAATTGGCAGTTTAAAAACTGCACCCCGGCTGCAGTGGCATGCCTGATACAGGTTTTAAAAGGCTGCTTTCTTAAGTAGCACACCGAGTGCTGCAAGTCCACTAGTAGCATTTAATTTATAGGCCTTGGGTACATGTAGTACAACTTTAATAGGGACTTACAAGTAAATTAAATGTGCCAATTGAGTGTAAGCCCATTTTACCATGCTTAAAGGAAAGAGCACGAGCACTTTAGCACTGGTTAGCAGTGGTAAAGTGCACAGAGCCCTAAAGCCAATAAAAGCTAATTTCAGCAAATAGGAGGGGTAAAGGCAAACATTTGGGGGTGACCCTGCAGAGAGGGCCAAGTCCAACACGACACCCGTCAAGCCAAAAGCTAGGGTAGACTAATCAATACCTTGATGGGCTTCCCTGCTTAGGCAATAGAACATGGACAATAAGCCTCTTCTGCAGTAGCCCTTGTCAGTTCTATGCTCCTAGGAACTCAGTTGGATCCCTGTGCCCTGCCCTCTCCAGAGCCATGGGACTGACTGACTCACTGGGAAACCTTCTCCTCACCTGTGGAACCCATCTTTGAATGGCCTAATCCTAAATTGCTCACATATGCATCCCAGTAGGCAGGCAGTGCTACCTCGGCCAACAAAGTGATGTGGTCCATTCCAGCCCTTGGGTCAGACTTCTGCCCCCAACCCAAAGAAAACTCTGCCCATAAAGACGGCAACTAACAGAGACGACTGACAGCCGTCAGTGTCAAGAGCCTGGCCACGGGTCAACCACTGCCAGGTGGAGGTTCCAACCGAGGGCCTTGGCAGGCCTCACTTCCAGCCTTGGGGATGGCAAGGAGTTCCCTATGTGCTCCTGAGCATACTCAGAGGTTTTTCACAGTGGGGGGCAACTGCCCTGGGCATTAGGCACCCTTCTTCCACTCTCCCTCCCAACAGTTCAGGGGTGGTTGCCTGAGACTAGTTTCTCAGCCCAATGTCTGTACCCGGAGACTGACCAGGTGACAGGGGTGAACCTTCCTACCCCGTGCTCCTCAATCTGGGCCTTCGTACCCTCTACTTGGAAGTGGTACCCCCAGAAACCTGAGCTTTTAGGACCCCTGGGCAGCTACCCCTCCCCCACCTCTTCCAATACTGGTAGCAAATCATTCCCCAGAATGCAATTAATGGGCATCTGGGGATTGACTATAACGTAAGGTATTTAGCAATGTGTTTCCTTAAACTAGGGGAATTGTAAAGTTTAATAGTTTGGAATGCTTTTAGTTGTGTATTGAATTTTACTGTTCAGACCCTATTTTGGTCCTCTGTCTTGCAAGTTAGAATTGTTAAGGTCAAAAGCACATATGAAGACCGGTACTAGGAGTGGGCAAGGACGGAAGCAAGCAACTCATGCAAGCATCATTTCTCTTATCTCCTACTAACAAAGTTATTGCTCTAAAGCAAGTCGATTCCCAAGTCTGTGTTCAGTCAGGAAAGGTCATAAATTGCATGAGAGATTTCCACAGCTCACACACTCTTGTAAATCACCAATAAACAGTAGGAGCCCAGAGAGTGAAACAAAAACAAGTCTGTTTTCAATTTCAGTGCAAATGTTTTGCCAATGACTGTGACTGATCCCAAGAGAACTCTTTTGGAAAACTATTCTGTTCGGGCCAGCTACCCTTTAAATGCTTCATGGATCTCGCTAGTCCTCACGATATGCACTGGCAAAAATACCGGACAGTTAACAGCTGGAAATGGCCACAAAAATTGAAGTCTTCCTTAACAATCTCTGTATATCATACGACTGAAAACGAGGACCACTGACCCATAGAGACATTTCCCAACAAGTCAAAGTCTCTGAAAAGTCAAGAGAGCTGGAGCTGAATCAGTCACATCTGCCGTTATGTATACGCAGGAAAACTAGTACTATGTGGAAATGCAGCACCAACAATGTGGCAACGTTAACCAATTTATCCAGGATGGAAGATCATTTTTGCTGCATATTTTGAGGTTAAGGGCAAATTAAATTATGTGTAGTAACACACAGGGATTGACACAAAATGGATCCCGATACATAAATTCAAATTTCTTAAGTAAAGACAACTGTCTACTCTCGGCATATCACAATCTAAAATGGTGTTAAGCCAGTGTCGATGATTTTGTCATTACTGCTCTTCTTTCTCCTCCCAGAAATAAATGTACTGTTTTCTACCTAGCGTGCAGGAGACTCCTGTGGAAGCAAAGCAAACAGTACAAATTTATATTTTGCTTAGCTGAGATGAAGATAAGTAGGCTACTATGATTACAAAATGAAAACAAGTGCACTGTAAGCCCCTTGACACATGGACATCATTTATGGGTCGCAGCTGCAACCCTAGCTTGCATTTTGCAACCCATAACCTTGTCAGTGCATCCCCCTGATCTCAGAGGATAGTAGCTAACTTGGAAAAGAATAATTTGTTTCAAGTGATGTGGATTGTCTCCGTGCCTCCCGTATCCCCTGAGCTTGTTGAGAGAGTAAGAAACCAATACAGGGGAGAGAAGGAGAAAGAAAGAGGAGGTAAAGGTAAAAAGCTTTGAGGTGAAATAAGGATAAAATAACAAAAGGAAGAAGACACTACAGGGAGAAGGGTAAGCGATCAAGAGACAAACACAGGAGGATGTATGTTTGAAAAAGACAGAGGAATGAAAGAGACATCAATAATACTGTGACATAGACAGGTGAAAAAGGATAGATAAGGGAGTAGAAGAGGAGGGAGAAAGGTGATATAGAGTGGAAAAAGAGCCAGAACAGTTGAGAAAGTTAGGTGAGTGAGGGGAAAACACGTATTATGTGGAGATCAGTGAGAACTACACAGTTAAGATTGACAGGAAGGGTGAAAAAGAGTCAGCAACAGGTGAGATCGACGTAAAAAATAAACTCACCTTCTCTGCCACCTGCCTCTCCCACCGCCACACGCCTCTCCTCCGACCTCAGTCTGCTGGAAGCACCAGAGGCACCCAGGCTTCTGGACTCTCCCAGCCAATCACAAAGCTGCAGGAGCAGCGTCGTGATTGGTCTGAGCGTCCTGTTTGGATGCTCAGGCAGTGCCTGGGAGCCTGGGCATGCTCTCCACAGGGCTGATGAACACAGCACAATGGAGAACATGCCAAGTGCGTATGACGGTTTGGCCCACTCTAGAGGGCAGGCCAAACCGTCATGTGCACTTAGAGGAGTACAAACCACTCCTCCCCTGATCTGGCGTCACAGAGCCCCGCCCCGACTCCAGGATAGAAAAATAAAATGATAATAATGCCCTGTTATTATCTTTCATTTTTTTTATTTTTTGCACTGCTGAAATAGCAGTGGGGTGACGCTCCTCCGCCTTAGCGGAGGAGCCATCACTGGCCAAGGAATGCGAACTTAACACCATTTAACACCATTAGCAGTTATAATTATGTCAGGAATTCCCTCCTTGGTGAACACTTTCATGAACAATTTGAACTCTCTGCCCATGGTGGATTCACACATGGTGTTCACCTCAAACCATCTTGACAAATACTTAAACTCTTTGTGACTCTTTTTTTGGTGACGCTGATGACCATATGACCTTTATGAGCTGCCCCTGTAGTTCTAGACCTCAAACTCACTGGAAAAACTAACTTATCATATCTTACTAACAATCAATCTTTCATAGACAACTCACTGGCCATATACCATAAGATTGTATAGCCTATTTCAAAGATTTCTGTTGGGCCATCCTTGAATTACATACTTGAACACAACTCTGGTGAAGCATCATCTTTACACCCACACTCACTTCACACTCACTTCACTCTGACAAACTACAGTATTAACTCCTGAATCTGCAAGATCACATCCTTCAATCTTTTCCTCTCACATAGGCAATCTAGCTCTCACACACTTATCTCCTAGCATGGACTTAACTTTAAAATCATACTGTAAGAGCTTGGCTGTCAGCCAGCCAGTGTAAAAGGGTTGTTGTATTCCGCTTTAGGGGTCCGTATATAGGTTTTCCTGAATCATGTCCTTATATAGGCACAATTCGCATTGCCCTTATAAAGGCATAGAATCCCTGTCCTTATTTAGGCATTAACCGTGCACTCCAAATACAGGCATGGTCACCATCATCCGTCCACCCTAACGTCACAACGAGTTCTTAGAAACCAGACCCTTAAGCTTCGGGAGTTCCCCTAGCACAGGACTATTGATTTCTCCAAGAACTCATCTATTATGTATGAACCGTTATACCTTAAGGGTTCATTCCTGACGTCTTCCTCTGTCCGACTTCACGTCAATGCTAACATTCCACGAACCTACCAGGTATAAATATACGTTCCCTTGCCCAACCAAGTTAGAGGAGACCTCGACTTCAGAGGAGACCGTATCCCGGCCTGACGCACTGAGAAGACGCTGTCATTCCTGCACGCTGACGAATCCAGCTTCCAGTGTTCTGACTCCCTTCGCGGGGTGTTAGAGTCCCAGATCCGGCAGGAGATTCTCACCTCTCTCATTCTCAAGGTATGGAGCTGACTAGATCCTAGAGGGACTCTTGGCATACTAGACTTGGCATACTAGACTTGGCATACTCTTAGTATACCATACTAGAGAATACTCCACCTACTTCTACCTTTCCCTACACCTAGACTAGGTTAGGTACATTGGGGTAGAACTAGCTTAGAGACGCATCGTATGAGTACTCGCATTCTTAGCTCATGTTATTTATGTACATGAATATATGCTAAAAGATAATGCTAGCGCAGTATTATTTATTTCTACTGCTTACGCTGTACATTATTTATCTTGCATACTGTCTTGTGATCATAACAGCACATATCTCTTACACGAGAAACAAGACTGTTCAATAAAACCCTTTTTATTGAAACGCCCGTCTTTCCTTTCTGTGTAACTCTGTAGAAACTAAGCATGCACGATTGAATGAGTGAAACTGTTATCTATTGTTACCACGATTCTGAGACGTGTTCCGATTCTAAAGGGAAACAAAGTAGTCATGTTGTTCGGTTGCCAGAAACGACTCCCTTCTTGTTCTCAAGGAGTTTCTAGTGGCCTCTGAGCTAGCTGGCACAGGTAATTAAGTTTAATATAATCGATAGGGACATACCGACCTTAGTCCTATGTCAAACCTATAGGTTATATTATTCCAATGCGCAGAGCCTTTTAGGGGAATAGGAACTACACTACATGGCGCCCAACGGTTTGGTAAGGCAATAATTTAACGCTAGATACTGAGTAACTCATTCGTGCTTTTCTCAGAGACCCCTACTCACATACTCCATAAGACGTCTGGAGTGGGTAGGGCTAAATATCCGCCATAACTAAATAGGGAAGCACCCTATATATTAGTTGTTTGGTTTGTTCAACGTCGAAGGATACAGTATTCCAAAATATTGTGCACCTTATCTTTTTTGTTTCCTTGAAACTTGTTCTACATTTTTCAAAAAACAAAATGCCGGACTCTGACAACGATGAAGTTGCGGGTCACCCAGCATTAACAGCTTATAACATCACAGGTTTAGAAGGAACCGAGGAGGGTGTCATAGACATCAATCCAAACTTAAGAAGAGCCATCACTCTAAAACTTATAAAACACGGCCTACCACCAAGAGGAGGTAGAGCAGTTTTCGTGATAGAGGCACACGAATCCTTTCAGACAGAGGTATTCTATTCATGGGTAATATTTCCTGAATCAAATTCAGTAACAAGACTGTTTCACTTCTACAACCACCAGAGGAATATATTCCTTTCGAGGATATTGAAATTCCACTAACATACCAGGAGCATCAGCTCTGGTTTAAAGGCGCCCTAAAACATCACAGAAACATTACCAGGCTCGGTCCACTAGGTAGACCAGGAGCAACATGGCCGATCCTAGCCGGCTACACTCCTCATCCTGACCTCGATATAATGTCAGACGAGGAATTACTTACTCAATTTACAGAGTTGATAAAAATTTACAGACAACTAGTCCAATATGTCATGCGGACTTTCACAGTCCAACCACCATTGACACTTCCAAATCAAACTCCTCAACCGGGGAATACACTAAAAATTACACCACAGATTCTATATGCAGTCATGGGAAAAATGCCCCCAAAACGTGAGCAAATTCCATTCTGGATAGCTCAAAAAATTACTCAAATTGAAGCAGTATTTCCAAATACTAGCCCATATGAGAAACACAGAATCTTAACAATCTGTTTACCGATGGGGATCACACCACAACTGGAAGACTGTACCACTTGGGGCTCAGTCTTTGCTGCCATCTATACTAAAACACATGGTATTCCATCAATTGCAGTAATGCCAGATGTCCTGAAACAAATTCAAAACCAATACGGGGCAGAGCCTGCTCTAAATTTAGGTATGAAATTACTGAAAAATTTCAACCAGGTCTCAACAATAATATTATCTAATATTAAAGGGGAGGCAGCAGGAGTGGCGATCCGCCAATGATTAAGGGAATTTGATGTTACAGAACATCAAACTGAGCTACCCAGAATAATAGAACAATCTTATGCAGAATTAGGCAGAGATAGTTTGGGTGGAAGACCAGTGAAGCCACACTATCTGAAAGTCCTGAGAAGGACTCTATTAAACAAACTCCTACATCTTCTAAAAAGAAGTGGGAAACTAATAAAAATAATTCAGAGAAACGTTCTCAATCCCGAGGTAGGTCTCCTCAAAAAGAGCCCTCTGAAAGGAGGTATAACCTCAGGAATAGGGATAATTTGAAAAAACCTGACGGGTATCAAGATACTGATACACGTTCCTCTCGTACCTTTCAGATCTCGTCACAGACATCGGAAAGAAGAGGACGGTCAGAACATAGAGAAGAACGAGTGAAATCGAAAGACGACAAACACGTTCCGAAAAGTAAATCCAAACCTCAATTCTCAAAGAAGAAGGTAGCAGGTCTGAAGATCAGACATGCCGAGGATACTGAGAACACAACTCAAGAACGGAGAATGGGCTTAGACAATGCTGGACAGTGCAGCAGAAGTCACAATAGCTCGCCAGAACCTGAAGGAGACAGTGGACTTGAATGAGTACATTACAGTTGAGACTGTAGACACCAGGGTTAGTACTCCACAAAAGTTATATGAAATAACACTCCGGATGGAGGGAGACATACCTAGACAGGTGAAAGCACTTTTTTGGGAAAAACTTTCAAGGGGCTATGACATACTTCTAGCAGAAAAAGACTGGCCACCACAATTTGTCAGGGAGTGCCCACATGGCGAGGACATTATTATGCCTGCCTTCTCTAACCATATTCCAATTCATCTAAAATATACTTATGCAAGGAAATGGGCAGTTGCCCAGGCCCCAGCATTATACAAAAATCATGTAGGATGGGATGAGGATTCACCTCACCATAAAATACATCTGAAAATGAACCTACTGCACAAAGGCAGTACCCAATAAAGCAAGAAGCTAAAAAACAGGTCAGGAAGATCTTAGATCAACTTGAATACCAGGGGGTGATTGAAACACGCACCTCTTCAATGAACAATCCTTTGTTTCCTGTCTCCAAACCAGACAATACCTATCGTCTAGTTTTGGATTACAGACACTTAAACACTTGTTCAAAAACATTTGCAGTGCAAAATGCACATAGTACAGCATTAATGAATAACATTGTAAGTAAAAATACAAAACCACATTGGATATCTCAAATGGTTTCTTTTGTCAAAATATAGCACCTGAAAGCAGGTACTTAACAGCTTTCTCAATAATGGGGACCCAGCGTCAATTTGTCGACTCCCACAAGGGTTCAAGAACAGCCCGGGGTTATTCTCAGCGAGGGTAACGGAGTTACTACAAATTTATGATAATGAGGCATTGTCATATGTCGATGACATCTATCTGACAGACGATGACCTGGATAGGCACTTGAACAGGGTGAGCACCATTATACTGGGCTTCGCCTCTGAGGGCTACAAATTCAACTTCAAAAAGTCCAGAATTGCCCATCTCAATGTCCTGTTTCTAGGATATGAGCTTTCAAGTGAAGGCAAGAGCTTGGCAACCAACTTTTAGAAAGGTGTGCGCTGCTCCAACCACCAAAGACGCTGAAAATTTTACAATCCATCCTGGGTTTCCTAAATTTTGGAAGAACTTACATTCTAAATTACGCAGAAAGGGTTAAACCTCTCTACGCATTAATCAAACCTGATTTTTCAATCAAAAATTGGACACAAGAACACACAGAAATCTTGCGTTCACTCCAAGCTAACATGTTAGCAACAAATCACTTACAAACACACGTAAGTCAACGCAACTTAGTGATCCGAATAATTTTGGGTCAATGCGGATTCACCTACTTAACATTTAATGAGGGTGAAAAAGTACCAATTGCATACAAATCACATTTGTATATACAAGCAGAAATGCGCTTCACTTCAACAGAAAAAATTCTGACAGCAGTTCAAACCGCTGTAGCAAAAGAAAGAGCTCTAGCCCAAGGAAACGCATTATTGTCGTAACCCCAGTACCGGCCTTAGAGGCGGTAAGAAAAGCAAGCATTCCAAATGCTAAAGCATTACATCCTAGATGGACACAATGGGTTAATTCTCTTGCTGCAACATATGTTGAATATGTTTTTGATCCCGATCTAAAAACACAAGCGTTCCTGCAATATGAACATGAATGTCCTCTGCCTACTGAGATTCTGCCTCTCGATCAGTACGAATTCATAATTTACACTGACGGATCCGCACAACCCGCAACAGGGAGTAAGCAAGCTTACAGTGCAGCGTGCGCAATCGTTAAAGGTCGCATGCGCGATGGCAACTTCAGACCTATGGTCACAAAAACCCAGTCTCTAGGAGATTGCACAGCTCAGCGAGCTGAACTACAAGCATTCAAACTGGCACTTGAAAGTACAGATCAAGAATTCCCCACACTCATAGTGTGCGATTCTTTCTACTGTGTGCAGTCGTATAATGAATATATACAAACTTGGCTTGAAAATGGGTTCAAAGATGCAAAAGGTGGCACAATAAAGCATAAAACGCTTTGGGAACAAGTAGTTCAGTTAAAAAACGAACTACCAAAGGCTCACGTGATACACACACTGAGTCATCAACGTGATGGCGTTCACGTTGCAGGGAATTCATTGGCCTACGAAGCCGCAAAGGGGGCTGTTCAGACGGCTTCCGTAGCTGCGATCACTCGTTCAAAAGCGAAAATAGACAGTGAAATAATGTTGGCTGTCAATGCTACGAGCAAAGGCAGTGGTGCAGCGTTACCAAGAAAGTTTCCACTCAAGTACTCTTATGTAATTGATGCGAACAACGTTCCTTTTGCTCAAATCCCTGGAGTGGGGGATAGAGTAATTCCAAACATGGAACGTAGAGCAGCTTTGATTTATGAAACACATCTGGGGGGAGGGTCTGTCACATCAAGGGATCTCTAAAACAATATTAACATTAAAAGAGATGTACTGGTGGCCTGGGATGAATACAGAAATACACATCTTCATCAATAACTGCTTAGACTGTAAATTACAGCGACAAAGCCACCAGACACAATGCTACGAATGTAGCTGCCCAGTACAGACACCTTTGTTAGACAGCATTAGACTATCTATGCACAGGAGTCCTCATGGACAAGTGCAATCCCACAAATACTAAGTCAAGGTTCCTATGGATATGGCCTCAGCGCTCGGCTGACGCTCGAACTGTTATAAAAGATTTGCGAGTCTTTATCGGCACATACGCAATAGGCACGCTACATTGTGACCAGGGCCCTGCGTTTAGCTCTCGGGCTTACAAAGACGCCATGGCCAGTCTGGGCGTTGCATTGCGGTACTCCTCTCCGTTTCATCCTGAGGGAAATTCTGTTGTGGAAAGGAAAAACCGGGACATAAAGCAGTCTATAACAGCTAGGGTATTAGGTTCGGGTGATGGGTGGGTCAAACATCTATATGGGGTCCAACGCTCATTAAACAATTTGCCAAGAAGTTCTCTCGGGGGGGTCACTCCATATGAGGTCCTATTTGGGACAAGAATGTGGGTGCCCGATCTGGAATGTAGAGGCACAGTGGTGGAAAATAAACCTTTTGATATCAAAGATCGTTAGGCTGTTTTACAGGACCTAAATGAACTAAGATCGAAACAAAGCAACGTATTCCTGCAGCCAACCACCACTGGGGAAAAACCGGCGGTCCCAGCAAGGCCTGTCTGGATTCCAAAAGTTGGGGATCTAGTCAGAGAGAAGATTGCGGACAAGAAGGAATTTGGACCTTCTTACAGACAACCAGTACCTGTCCTAGCCATACACGGAACAAGAACAGTACTTCTGCCACCCCTTGCTGGAAAAAGGAGAAAAGATTTGTGTCCATCGACCTCATCAAACAACAGTAAGTTGCCAATACTAAATAGTAGACCTCGTGGAGTCCGACCTAGTAGCAGACACACTCCTCTCGCTACTATCCAAGAGGTTCAGATTGAAAGACTGATAACCATCGAGAATTCAGCAGTAACAGATGAAGGACTGAGCAACAATGCTATGGAACTCATCCCTCTTGAAACACAAGTAACAGTTCGTCCAAATACACCTGTCTACACCAATGTAACAAGTGATCAACTGGTTCCAGCGATTTCTACAAATCCTGATGCAATTCCAACAATTGACAGAACTGCTTCTGGCTACTTCATTAACTTTGATGCGTTTTCTGAGGATCCGAGTGAGCCCGAGACGTCGCCAGCATCAAAAACTTTTAAACAGCAAGTACAAGACTTTTTGAATTCTTTGAAAAAGACTTATCTGGTTTCACCATGGATTGAACTTTGGGTTATTTCTGGAATATTTTTCTTCCTGCTGTGGCTAGCTTTGGTTATGACTATGAGCGTGCTTATAAATGGGAGATACATCCATTTGGACATTGAAAGAAAAGAAGTGAACTTACTTTTAAAACCTCACAAATCATCCCATCGTGAAACAAGAGACTTGTCTGCAGTGAACATCACAGCTGTTCCTATACAGAATGGTATAGTGTGGGACAAAACTGGTTTTGATATTTTTGGCCCGACGGAACATTTGAACATTCCACATTTATTTAAGATCTCACAAAGTGATTTTGTTTCATCCAGTACCTTTTCTGATGATTGGGACTTTGAAACTGTAAATAATATGATGTTTGACCTAGAAAAATCTGCTGCATTTTCTAATAACGAATATTTAGAGGGTTCATCAGACTATGAACAGCTGTATTGCTATAACCACTATGGTCATCATTTTTTGCATAAATCTGCAACACCTAGAAATGTGTTTATGTTTAACCAATGGGAGCATTGTCCTACACCACCAAAAGGTAGTTCAAAAACATTTGCTAAGAAGTTTCCATATTTTTCAGGATATAATACATCTGATCCAGAAACATTTTACTATAGAAATGTAAACAAAACAGGACTGAAAATTATGTTAACAAATATAAAACAGATTTACTCTGCAGCTTTTATTGCCCAATTGTCTAGACAGGGTTTCGACTTATGGAAAGACACAATAGACACAAAATATGTCTGGGGTACTAAAGAGTGGCAAGTGCAGGGGATAGAAGCTTTATTTAGAGCCTGTATCGTCCCTCAGCAAATAATGTTTTTGAATGACACGGTCCAACAAACGTCTTGCCTTGGGTTAGCCAAGATCAAAGACATGAAAACTCCTTCTGTACCAACACCTGCAAGTGATAACAATACACAGGCAGCGGTTACAGTTGACACAATACTACAACTCAACAGAACAAATCCTGATTGGAGAAAATGGTTGATCTGGCCCACAGAGACAAACAACTGTCAAGAGAGATTCCTGCCTAAAACACAGGGGTTTACTATTCATAGGCCAGACCCACGATACGTCCAAAGACAGCATCCGGGGGTAGTAACAACATACAGTGTAGGAAAATTATGCCTCGATTGGCTGCAAAAATCTACACTTAAGGATGTGAAACAACACTTATCTTTACTTAAAGAAGATGCAGACCTTAGGGAATTCTTGCTTGGACCAAGAAAACCGCGTCAAAAACGTTTCATATATGCCGGCATTTATGCTGCTTATAATGAAGCATGGAGGGTGTCACAGATGGAGGCCGCAGAACGAATACGTGAACTTGATCGTATTAACTTAGAGAAAACTCTCTCTGTGGTCGACAATGGGTTAACAACTTTGTCCTCCAGAATTTATTCATTGGACAGTATTGTATCCTCTGCTATCGACATACTGGAACAAGATTTAGCCATGTTACAGCAAGGCCAGTCTCAGTTACGTTCTATTATGTTATTAAGCTGGACGCTGCAATCTTTGCGTGCGGGCTATGTGCCTTGGCGTTTTATCAACACGACGGCTCTGTTTGCAGAATACAATCTAACTGATAAACAGATCGATCTGGCACAAAGGGGAGCAAAGTATACAGTACTGAGCATTGAAAAACTTGAAAAATTACCATTCACAGTGGCAGAAAAACCAGCTACAGAATGGCTTATTCATGGCAAAATTAGTCTACCTGTGACTACTTTCCAGTTTCAGTATTGCCTTAAACAGATGCAAGCAGGCAAATATGAAAGGTTGGGTAAAGAATACATTAAGACATCCTGGAATTTACCTTACACCTATAGATGTTGGAGTGGGGATCGTGAAGTGTTTCTATGCGGTACACACTGTGAAAGTGCACTAAGCGGTTCACTGATTTGTCAGGACATTTCTTTACACGGGGCTTGTAATGGTTCTGTGGCAAACTTGTCCTGCCACCGGCAGGGTACACCAGCTGCTGTGATTAATCCAACGTTTGGACAACTTTCGAATGGGAGTTACCTCATGTTAAATGAGCAGATTTTTTGTGGCATGTTGCCAGGCATCCCATATCTAGTAACGGTCAACTCCAGGGTCACTTGCTGTATGCAAGTATTGTTTGCCCCAATAGACACAGTCAGGGAGTCGCCTCTATGGCCTTCGTTGAATGTCTCTTTTATACGATTTGATACTTTAAGCAGAATGAAAGCCATGCTTATACAACAATCAGTGCCTTTGACCTCGGCCAAAGAAACCTATGATCTACTAGTTGCAAGGACTTCGGCTGAGATACAAGCTTTAATTCGTACAAACTGCCCTATACATTTCGTAGAAATGATAGGACGTATCTTTAATATGTCAGATACAAGCGGAATTGTACATGTATTTAAGACCATCTGTTCCGGACTATTAGCACCTTTACAGGCTGTCCTCGGAATCATCCCAAACTTTGCACATTCGGTGTTTGGTGGTGTGCCGTTAATTCTAGCACTTGTTGAAGGAATTCTGTTTCTATTCCTCCTACTACGCTATGGCAAGCCTCTTCGCCAACATCACTCCGAGCGATGTGGAGAGAGCCCTCCTTGAACGGAAATGCCGTGAGCGAATAGTACAGCTTTTGGGCATGCCTCGTCTACGGGAACTTAATACAACGTGGTTCCTGTCATTCAGACCAATCTGGCAAGATTGCATCTTACCTGTTCTACGCTGCCTGTTTTGCGGTGAAGAATGCGTGCTAGACACCTGTCTAACACTCCCATCAGTCATGCCAACGGATATCGATACTCTGCTGGACCCGATAACGGCCCATGCTGTGTGTTGTCCCCAGAGGCTTCCAATTCTGATGGCGGCATTCATTGAGATCTCACAGACGCTTCCGGCTGCTGCTGAGGTACGAGGTGGATCAACGGGCACACAGGTAACAACGGACGCGAACGTTGCATCTTCTGCTGAAGGCGATGTTTCTCATCTCTGTGCAATTAACCTTCTGAACGAGGTGTTCCAAATGTCGCCAACTTCGGTGGACGATATTTTGGCTACGGAAATAGATGATCTAATGTTTACGCCAGACCCATACACTGACTTTGATTCGGCTCACAGTGTACCAGGGCAACAATGAAATTTGGCCTTCATATTTTTCAAACTTGGAACTTTTCCCAGAATTGAACTTTTTTCTTTTTTAAATTTTTGAAATGACATGGCAAATGAACAATCTGCTTACAGTAGAACTAGTCTTATAAAACGGACTTCTTTGAATACTTCCAGGGACACATTGTCACCTTACTTGTCTACCATTTCATTTACTTTCATGATATGCAATGGCTTTGATTTTAAGAACTTATCGACCATTTCATCATGTGTATATATTACTGTTTCATTCACGTTGCATTCTACTTCCGTTATATGCTTAGAATGAAAACAATGCTTTAATGTACAGTACCTATGGCATTTCAACAGTTTTGAGCTTCTTTTAAAATGCTTTTAGAAATATTTTTAGTAATATGTGGTACTCAATTTTATGTTTAGCATTTAAAATGTTTAGCATTTAAAATGTTTAGCATTTAGTATTATCGTTCAATCGAAGATGGAGTGGGTGTTGTATTCCGCTTTAGGGGTCCGTATATAGGTTTTCCTGAATCATGTCCTTATATAGGCACAATTCGCATTGCCCTTATATAGGCATAGAATCCCTGTCCTTAATTTATTTAGGTATTAACCGTGCACTCCAAATATAGGCATGGTCACCGACATCCGTCCACCCTAACGTCTGTACTGTTTCCACGATCCCTGAGGGGTGAGAGTTGTCATATTCAGTGGTTGCCAGAAACCATTCGCTCCCTGGTAGGTTAGGGGGGCTTACGGTGGCACTGCAAGATAGCTGGTCTATAGGCCAAAATAACCAGCGAGGTGTCTGGAATCAGTCTTGGCACCAAGCCCCTAGTTTATGTTGTCCAAATAATGAGCAGATCCTACGGATTAGTAGGAACTACACGACAAGCTCAAATGTCAGGAAGTGGATGATGGTCAGTTTTTAATGCCCTACTCCTAAAGAAACAATTCTAGTTTTTCTACACTCCATACACAGGCAAGCATTTCTCTTTCAGTGACAGAATACTGTTGTGCCATAAGACTAAGGGGTCGATTCCGATCTCGGTCGGTAGGGCTCCGAATCGGATTCGGCTTTACCGGATCCGAGTCGGAGGCTTTGTTTCCGACCGATTCGTACAGTCGTCCGAGCGAGCAAGTACGATGCGAGTGAACGCGAAATCGCCGACCGACTCGTTTCCGTGTCCGACCCGCTCCGTCCGACTCGTAAGCACTCGATTCGTGGCGCGCAATGGAGACGTTTTACGACCGAGCCAGTACGATGGATGCGTCGGACAGCCGGATCGAGCGGAGCGTCCGGCTCGAAAAAGCTCCCGGAGCCGGACTTGGGGGGTCCGTGCCGGACCCCCCTGCACCCGTAGCCGTACGAGACAAGCACAGGGGGCACCCAAGGGTCCCCCCTAAACATGCATGTACTGTGCGAGTTGCACCGACGCGTACACACTGTAGGGGCGCACTTGTTCGCGACGTACCCATTGAGTCACTGGGACCCCATGTACGCGTCGTACGACCGGCTCCCATTGACTTCAATGGGAGTCTGACAGAATCGAGTCCGGCAGCATGCGGCCGCATCGTACTCGCTCGGTCGGACTGCAGGAGTCCGGCTCGGTCGGAAATCTCTCCGGATCCGGATCGGTAGGAGAGTTTTCCGACCCAGATCGGAATCGGCCCCTAAGAATCCTGGAAGCAGTGTATTTTTGGAAATCAAACTGTCTTGACACTGCATTTAACCTGCATACATCTGTGTCTCCAGTAATATAACCTTTCCTCCATATGACAAATGGTTATGAAGCAAGGGCCATAGAAACAATCTTAATCTCTTCAGTATCTAAGCAACTCTGAAAAACATGCTTTTTTTTGACAATTTCTTGATTTATGTGAGTTCTACTCCAAATTCTTCAAGCATTTTAAGTCAAATGATCTCCATCCTTGGGCAATGGAGCCCTGACAATGCTTTCCACCAAACTGGGTTTTGGATTTAACCTCCTCACTAGTCATAACAAGTCCTAAGTAATCAATTTCTTCGGTTTGGAAGAAACATCAATCTTTCCTGACACTGTACCCTTTGATTTTACATTTGTTAATATACTCAACATTACAGTAACTGTGAGTGTCAGACCAAACAGCATCCTGCAGAACTGGTATCTACGATCAAGAGGAATGAATGTTTTGATTTTACATTTAACCCCACCTCATAATCCTCCACTCTATGGTTGAGTTTGGCAAGCCATGTAGCCTGCTCTACCAAATCTTCAATTCTGGACAGTGTAAAATATTCCACATAAAAGTCATTGAGACTCCAGAAATCAATACACAAGCGTAAGTCAACAGGTTTCTGTGAGCTAAAAACAATTAGTGGCAATCAAAGTGCAGAGTCAACAGGTTTAATGATTACGTGATCATACACATCCTTTAACTGCTGATATAAATCATTCCTAATACGCTGGTATACATTGTACAGTATGTGTTTGAAATAGGCATACTAACATTTAACCTTGATAGCGTGAATATAACCATTAATCTTTTTCATCAGAACGTTTTTGTGCTCTCTAAACCTCTTTTCCTCAATACATTTCTTAACAACGGAAGCAGGCACTTTCATTCCTGGTAATAACTACCTGGTGCCACCATATCAGCGCATTTAACCAGGTCTTTACCACAGATTTATCCCTTGATGTTGTGATCTTTTACATCAATAATAGACACAATACCCTAACAGATCCATTTTACTCCCATCAAAATCTGTTGGAGATACATCAGGTGGTAATAAAATCCCACCAATCTCCATAAATATCCACAGATGCATTCGTAATTCTTGCTCCAGAATCTATCAACCAACTGATTTCAAGCCCACCAATGTAATATGTATATGACAATATTCACACTTTATCTACATATTGTAAACATTTTCAATCAGATTCACTGCCAGCACCATCTTACACATTATCTTGCTGACATCATCTTGAAATACTTCTAAATTGTTCATAACATAGCTGACTTCCATTCTTCATCTTCCTCTGCACACTTTACTAAAATGACCAAACTTGGGATATTTTCCACAAATTTGCCCTAGCACAGAATAATTGTTCACATTGGATATGTAAGATGGAGAGCACATTTGTAACAAGTGACTCTGACATCCTAAAACCCTTCTTGGGTCTTACACATTGTGTAAGATTTTGTTTGGATCTGAACTTGTATTTTCTTGGCTTTTTGATCTTTTGCTCCTACTGCACCCACCGAAGCTGCTCAAGATGCACATGTTTACAATATTCTGTCATCTTCCTGAGTTATTTCAATACTTCTGTCTACGTGTAGGATCAAAAGAAGGATTCGTACAAGTAATAAGCTTTCCTGTATTTTTTTGATTTGCAGATCGCAAATTGGATCCTTGAGTAATTGTTGAATGAATCCCTCACATTTGCAATTGACCTCTAACACTTATAAGGTGTTACAAAGTTATTTACTGATTTCTCAGCTCTCTAAACCCTTGCAGAAACGTGTGCTTATACACTATGATATTTTTTGCCTTTCAAAATATTTCTTATGGTCCAAAGAACCTTATAGGACATAAAGTCGAAACAAAATTCACACTTGATTCTCACAGATACAAAACACAAGGACTAGAAACAATTATTGTCTAGCTACGATGAGAGTTCATTTTGAAAAATCAGAAGCAGAATCCTACGGTCACCTTCAAATCAAAAAGGCATTTTTGGCCATGAATATGTTTTTTTATTAGTAGAAAATGCCTTATTTTACATCTGCCAGGTATTAACAAACTGATTTGTGATATGCATAAATGTGTTTAATAACAACTGCACAGTCATAACTCCCACATAAGAGGTGGGAGGAACAAGCCATGGTTAGCTTTGTAAGTTTGTGAACACCCACAAACTTCTACATTTATGGGCATTCATAAACTCTGATGTGGCACTTTTAAACCCATTAAATGGTGGTTGATTTACTCCACCGAAGAGGCCGAGTAACTCCCCTTCCAGGATTAGAAGTGGAACAGGTCACCTCAAAACTTGAAGGCGATGAGGGGAAGGGGTTTCTCCATAGGGAAACATTTATACCCTTGGTGAAAAAACAGACAGGCAAAACATGTGAATTTGCACACTGAGCTCCATTTCTACCTTGCTTAAGTCGATGCTATTATGTTCTGGGGAAATGGGAGACTGGGGATTGTATGAAATTATATTTCCAGTAGTACGTCTGGAAACCTGCAGCTGAGGCTCTCCAGGGATGTTATTGGATTTGTTTGTGAACTTAAAAAAGTAATAAACCTGTACCTGTTTGCAAGAGTAATTTTATGAGCGAATATTTATTGCTGGGTTTTTTTCTGCATTGCCCTCTAACTGTTTTGTACAGATCTTTTAAACAATAGAACAGATTGAGAAGATGTAGACCTTTTTTTATGAACATGAGATGTCATTGGCTAGTCAGTGTGGAAATTACTGAAACAAGATCTGCACAAACTGCTGAAAACCATACAGGTGTCTCCGACACCGTGATGGTCCCTGGAAATAGTGGTTCAAATTGTTGCTTTCGCTGTCTTTCCTTTGTTAAAAAAAACTTGCAAAGGGAAAAAAAAGAGTTAATTTCTGGAGGTGGTTACAATAACACACCTTTCCATCTGCTCTGCGAATGAGTGAAGCAGCGGTAAATAACAAACTTGGAAATAGGAGCATCACCCACCAGCTGATGTGAAAATCAATCTGTTAGGCTTAGCCAGAGGATGACGCAATGCCACTCATTGGACCGACAGAAAGCAGTCAAAGTGGCAAAAGGATAATGTATGAACGTAAAGAGGAATGCCAACTGGATCAAAATGCTTGCACAAGAGGAGAGGTTAGCGTGCACTAAAGCATGTACCACAAAGGTGCTCACGCAACCATAGCACGTGCCCTTCACAGCACAAAATGGTTAACGAAGAGATTAACTAACACACAGCTTTAGATGTTTTTAAAGGTGCAAGAACACACGCGCACTTTTGTGGCTTTTTCACAATCTGTGAGATTAGGAAATATACAAATGTTTATAGACGCACAACCATTCTACATTTAACAAACCAGAAAGAAGTGATTTACTGCTCAGTATCTCAAATGACACTTTCCATCGCACACTCACCTGAAACGCAACTCTTTCCAGGGGAGAGGATAATTAACTCACTGAAGGCAAGGTCAAATAGGATTCCAGCTAGACTTGCTGGTTCAAAACTTGCATTCGATAATGCCCTTTCAGGTGGAAACTCCATTTAACCGCAGATTACTCATCTTTAGAATATTCCCCGGCGCTAGACTGTATCCGGCGAATTCTTCCAGAAATGCTCCTGCGCATGTGGCACTGCATGGCTCTGCAGAAGGTAAGAAACTTGTTTGTCTGCTGGATACTTCTAACTGCTAATTCTTATTTTTAGAATAGATAACAACACAGTACCTCCCTCAAAAATGGAGGGTCTGGGTAGTGAGCCGAGACCAAAAAAGCCCTTCAATACTGAGTGAGCGAAGTGACCTTTCTTTCAGGCATGAAAGCCAAGACTGAAGTGATTTGTGAACTTAAGCACCAGAACTCAGTTAGCAACAGGCATATGTGAAGAACATGCACCCGTAAGCCAAAGCTATTGTAGCCGCCTTAGCCTGGTGGAATGAGCCTATGGGCCCTCAGGAGATTCTTGGCCAGTGCACAGCAGCTTTTAATACAGAGGACTATCCAGCTTGACAGAGCCGTCTTTTGTATAGCCTTCCCTGTCCTTGCCCCAGAGAAACCACAACGAGCTGATCACCTAATGATGGTCAATGAAAAAGCTCAGAACCATGATGATGGAGTCTCACCTTTCGAGGGGTGAGGCAGCACAAAAAATCCTGACAGAGTAATTAATAGTACAACAACAACAAGGTGATGGGTTGAATTCTGGAAATAATCTCAGCCAGTGGCAATAGCTCGGCCACATTCCAGTCCATCGTCTTTCACCCACCAAGCCACTCTTGACAAAGGCCCGCCGTATGTAAATCAGTACCAACCTTGCTATTCTTGGGAATAGTCAGTTCCGAACTGTAAGGCAAGGACCCTCCAGAAGGGACCATAAGCAACCTCAGCCTGCTGTTGACCTATACAGGTCTCATCAGTGAGGTATAGCTTGAGTCCTATAGCATAATGAGCACAGGACCCACGGTACTAAGTGCAACGGCTATGCCCAGATGTGCCCAGACCACAAAAGATGACATGGATGCTGGAAAAGGGTTGTAGATGGTGAAAGAAGCCAGGTGCACCTCCTTTTTTTTAATTTTAAAAATCCACAGTTTCAAGATCATAAATATATACAACCATAACGTAAATCATAATACAAACATATTTCATTTCTGTCCTCTAAGCAAATCATCGATGTCCAGAATACACCACCAAATAAAACTTTACATATAGTTTAAGACTTTAAACACATATCACTAACTCGATAAGCTCAAGAATCCATCATATAGTCAATCATTGCTCCCCATACCAAAAGACCAATTTTCCGTTTTCTTGGCCCTTTAACGGAGTACAAACTAAATTCCATATTAAATGTATTGAGAAACTTAGCCCGCCAAAATTCAAAGGGTGGAGCCTGTGGTTGCAGCCAGGCGGATGCTATAGATAACCGGGCTACTGCTGTAGCCATAAACATCAGGTAGCGAAATTTGAACATTGGTCTACCCTGAATGGCCTCCTCTCCAATACCTAACAGCATCATAGAGGCTGATATTCTTATAGGTGTCCCAGTTACTTCAGTCAAAAATCTTTCCATATCTCTTATTAGAGAGATCAAATTGGAGCATGAATAAAAGATGTGGAGAATATCGGCGTCATCAGCCCCACACCGAAAACATTTCCCATTATGTTTACCCCCCATTTTAACATCTTTGCCGGGGTATGGTAGAGGTTAAAAGCGTTTTATAATGTTGTGCTTTTAGATTAGCTACAAAGAGAATTTCCCCTGCCATATCAATTGATTTTTCTACAGAGACCGAGCTGTCTCCCAGCAAATTGGCCCATTTAGCATTCTGTTTATCTAAATCATCTGGTCTCTCAGTTAACAATATTTTATATAAAGACCCAATTTTCCCCTGACGCCTAATGGCTTCAACTATCTTATACGGCACCATATTATTTACATTTTTGCTTAGAAAATCCCGTAGTTGCAAATATTTGAAAAAATTGTTTTTAGATAAATGATACTTATCCACCAAAAGTGAAAACGGCAAACAGACCTCCCCCCCCCCCGGCCTGATACAGATCCCCCAGTAGAGTAATTCCTTTTAAACTCCACTAAGTTGCCACATGATCCCAAAATACCGATGGGAGTAATCCTGCCGCATTCATAGGTGTATAGAGTGTTAGCCCTGGTATCTGAAATTTTCTGCGGATCGAATTCCAAACTTTAAAAGCAGTTCCCAACACTTTGAAACGGGTTCTTTTATAATAACTACCATCGATTCTCTTGAACAAACAATGATTAACCTCTGGTCCTAAAACCATCCGATAAATTGAGGGGGCGTCAGCTGCATTGCCAATTTCCTCTCCCATCAATAAAATACGCATATTTGACAGGATACAGGCGTAATAATAAAGAGTAAAATCCGGGATCGCCCATCCGCCTCTCTCCCGTGGTAATGTCATATAACGCGCAGCTCTGCGTGGTTTCCCTGGAGCCCACAAGTATCTAGCACATAGAGTGCACCTCCTGAAGCAATGTAACTCACTTTCTGTATTTCTTAGCCAGGGACACTATCCTACAATGTCCAGACTAACAACGGCTACTCAATATGAGAGGTTATTGAGCCATACATTCCCTGACAACAATTAACAACACAAGTCCATTGCCAGATAAGATCTTTGGAAGCGGTGAAGCAGATACTACAATACATGTTGCGCTTCACTGAAAAACTGAAAGTGATAAACAATGGAAGGTCACACTTCTTTTTATCCCCTGAAATGGTCTGTTATCTTGTCAAGCTGTAAAAATTGTGGGGTATTAAACACCATTGGTGGTCAATAAGAAGAACACAACATCGAACTCCACATGGGTGGACCAAAGAGTGGCACACAACAACGCTGATGCCGACTCCCAGGGGAGGTCTGTAGTGACCCCTGATGAGGCTCAGGGGGTCGAATACTGTTAAGAAAAACATGCTTGCTGGAGACATGAAAATCAATTTCTACATGGCTTTTGCACTGCATGGAGACTTCTGTTCAGAGAGGATATGGACTAGATGGATACTACACATTAGAGGGGCCAATGTGCTTGGTAACTGTTGATGTGCACCCCCCACACTTCCATTTGGTGAGACTTTGCTGAATGTTGTACAACTGCTGATACTGAGATGGGCTGTTATGAGTGTGGACCGTACAGTAACCTGTGCTTACCATGTGTTATTATTTCACTGGTAGTTTTTATGTCTCACTGACACAGCGCATGCACTGTGTGCAGGGACGTCTTATTTACAACTCAGTGGGCTCACAACCCGGCCACAGCATACCATTAGTTGTTTTTATTGTCACTCTCATTTGCCATCTTTCAATTGCTTAGCTCCCATAGGCTTCCCTTACTTTCTTGTGTTAACTCCTCCCTGGAGCATGGACTAAGTTCATGTGTTCTTCCTCATCCTTGTTCTTCCTGTCCTTTTGCAGTGCACTATGTTTTTTTATTTTACAAGTATATTGGTATTATTTCTGGGTGTGCCATGTGCTCTCCAACTTTTGACACACGCATATTACTTCTTATTTATGTTGCTTTAACCTTATCTTCTGTCTCTATTGATGCTTTTGTTAATTTACACCCACAACTGACTACTGTACATCATTTTACTCTACGCTACTCCACTCCCCTCCACTACACTCCAGGCCACTCTGCTCTACACCACTCCACTCCACTCCACACAATGCAACTCTACACCACAACACTCTACTTCATTACACAACTCTCCATGCCACTCTACACCACACCACATCACTCCACACCATCCCACTCTACACCACTCTAACTATGGCACTCTGCTCTGCGCCACTCTACACCACTGTACTCCACACAATGCAACTCTATGCCACTCCACTCTACTCTACACCACTCTACTCTACACCACTCTACTCCACTGCTCTACTCCATCCCACTTTTCAAAATGCAACTCCACTCAACACAAATCTACTCTAAGCCCCTCTGTATCACTCCAGGCCACTGCAGTCTATGCCACTCCACTGTACACCACTCCATACAATGCCACTCTTCTCTACGGCAATCTCCTCTATGACACTCTGCTCTACACCAGGCCACTAACTTTTAACCATTATGAACAGCAACCACGCTGCTCACATAGGCAAGACCTATTGGCTTTGCCAATGCTTATTTAGCGTCTGTTGTGTTTCAGTGTGGGATTGTAATGATGAGGAAGAAAGGGGAGAGTTATCGCCTTGCTTGCTTCTTATACAGACATTAGTACTTCTGGATATAGTAAGTATGCCCTAAGCCAGTAGTTTTTAACCTGTGGTCCTGGAACCCCCTAGGGGATCCGCGAAACCTACACATGTGGTCCGCAACTGCATAGAAAATGTAATATATTAACATATTAATAAAATGTATGTAAATAAAGCATAAAAATGTATAAATGAACGTTTTAAAACATTCGGTTAATGTGAAGGAATTTGAAATTGGAGGCTAAAAATTAAGTCAGTATCCTCAGATTATTTTGTGGGAGCAGTGCAAGAATCAAATAGTATATGAATGAATGAATGAATGAATGAGAGTATTTATAAAGCGCGACGTTCACTCCAAGGAGCATCTTGGCACTTGCGGAAAGAACATCTAAGGATCTGTAGTGGAGAGAAGCTAAGTTAAGGCAACAGAAGCAAGAAATAGATTTAGATGAGAGATAGCACAATGTGGTCTGGCATGGCGAAAATCCAGGTTTTTAGAAGCTTCTTAAAAGTGGGTTCCGTTTGTGTATGTCTAAGCTGAGTAGGTAAGGAATTCCATGCTGTGGTCCCTAGGACAGCCATTGCCTTGCCCCCTCTAGATTTCAGTTTGAAAGTGGGGGCTGTTAGGAGGTTCTCCGAGGATGACCGCAGGATGCGATGGGTGGTATACGGTCTGATTCTGGATCTTAGGTATCCTGGTCCTGTTGCCCTTGTGGCTTTGTAAATGATGGTCAGGATTTTAAAGAGAATCCTCTTATGGACAGGCAGCCAGTGAAGAGTTCTAAGTGCTGCTGCTGAGGAGGAGCCTTTTGGCCATTTGAGTACCAGTCTCGCTGCAGCATTTTGAACAACCTGCAATCTTTTCAGGACCGTCTTTTTTGTACACACTATTACAGTAGTCCAGACGTGATAGAATTAGGGCTGCTGCAACCGTTTTCCTAGCAGGTACCGGGAGAAGGTCAAAAAACTTTCCGAGAGTTTTTATCGTTTGGAAACAAGTGCCAGCAACAGCAAGGGCTTACTTATGGAAAGATAGTGTGGGATCAAATTTGATCCCCAAATTTCTCACCGTATCCACTGTGTTAGGAGGTGGAGCCGAATTTGAGGGCCACCACTGGTTGGGCATAAATAGGTTGGATTTTCCAAACAGCATGATTTCTGTTTTTGAGCTGTTGCATTTGAGATGATTCAGTTTCATCCAATCCATCACTGCCGTTAGGCAATGGTGAAACTTCTCTTCAGCTACTGTACAGTTTTTATCGAGAGTGAGAATCAGCTGTGTGTCGTCTGCATATGCAGGATTTCAACATCAAATGTGGCCATCAAGGTGAGGAGTGGTGTCATATAAAGATTAAAAAGAGTTGGGCTCAGGGATGAACCCTGGGGGACCCCTGATGACAACCATTTTTCTTTGGATTTATAACTTCCCAGTGTTACTATCTGCTGCCTGTTTTCCAAAAAGGATGTGGTCCAGGCCAGTGCCCTGTTCGTGATTCCGCTATATGCAAGCCTGTCTCTCAAGATGTCATGAGAGACAGTATCGAAAGCGGCTGATAGATCCAACAGAACCAGCCCCGCATCCTTACCCTGATCCAGGGCAAACTTTAGAGTCTCAGTAGTGTGGAGTAGCACTGATTCTGTTGAATGGCCAGGTCTGAAACCCGATTGCTTAGGGTGTAGGATGTTGGCTTCTTGCAAGAAATCATTAAGTTGTGTATTCACTAATTTCTCAGCTATTTTACTCAGACATGGCAATAGTGAAATAGGTCTAAGATTGGAAAGATTGGTAGGGTCAGGGATTTTCATTTTTTTGAAGAGGCTTCACAGCAGCGATTTTCCAATTTTCAGGAACTCCCCCTAGCCTAAAGGTAGAATTAATTATCTGGTTGATGATGGGATTTATGATATCTACCAATGCATGTAGAATTTTTGGAGGGCAGGGATCGAAGGGTGAACCTGACTTACAAGAGAGAATGGCTTGCCTAGATTGTTCCAAAGTAATCTCCTTGAAACATGTAAGTTCGCTTTTAGTTCCTATGGTTTGGGTTCGTTGGGCAGGGGAGTTATGTCCGTGAAATCTTTCTTTAGGTCTATGATTTTGTTATCAAAGAACTCAGCAAAACGGTATTCTGGTTATCTGCCCTGTTTATTAAGTTGAAGTAGTATGCCTTCTTTTCTACTCTAATATGCTGGTGATATGATCTAACTGCCAATTTAAAAAGCCCCAAATCTTCTAATTTATCGTTTTTTCGCCATAGTTTTTCCAGTTTTTTGCATTGTCCTTGTAGATCTTTTAGACGGGGGGTAAACTAGAGGGCCGACTTTTTGTTGGTAATATTTTTCCTTGGAGGGGCTAAGGGTGCCAAAGTTTTAGCCAAAGACAATATCCAGTCATTTGAAAAGATCGTTGTCAATTGAGGGGTTTCCTGTAAGGGTAGGTTTTCCTGCTTCTGCAGTGCTCTGTAGATCGGGGTTAGAGAGCATGCTATTCCATTTCCGTGTCCGTGTGAATCCCGATTGACTAGAGTTTTTTTCTAGTTGGCCATTATTATAACCGAACTTGAAGGGAATTAGCTTATGGTCTGACCATGTTATAGTAACTGGGGCGTCGGTAGTTAGGCTGGCGGCATTAGTGCATATCCCATCAAGGGTATGTCCAGCACAGTGTGTGGGCCCCTCTGTTGTTTTAGTCCCAGTGTATTTATAATTTCTGTAAAAGTTTTAGTATTAGGAGTATCAGCTGCTTCAAGGTGTAGATTAAAGTCACCTAGGAGTGGAAAATTAGAGTATCTAACCACTAGGGAACTAATACTTTCCCCCAAGGTATCTAGGAAGTTAAGAGCAGATCCCGGGGGCCTATAGCATATATATAGCATGTACAATATGTGGCCTCAATTCTTTTAAGAAATGCAACATTCCTATTAAAATTAAAAGCTTGATTTTTAAAAATATTTGTTCTTGAATTAAATTAAATATTTCATCATTTCTGTATTTGTTTGATGAATGCTTGTTTCTGTGTTTTTTTATTAATTGATTTGTGGTTTAAGTCATTGAAAATGCTAGGATCGTTGGATCCAATAATGATTCAGTGGGGGTCCCTGGGTTCCAGTAATGATTAAGTGGGGGGTCCACAGCAGTGGAAGTTTAAGAATCAGTGCCCTAAGCAACAGTCTAGGAAAGTCTGTGGTTTTGTATCTAAGGGTGGGATAAGTGATACAGTGTTGTTTGTTTGATGTTGTATGTGGCACAAACGAATATCTGTGACAGGCCAACAGACACTACTGCAATGTGCACAGAGACAGCTCATGCTGGGAGACGCAGGAGGGTTCTGGTTGTTGATTAAAGCGATTGAGAATTCTAGATACTCTACATGGTGCGCCTATGAAGATAATTACGTGGAGTGTACAAGGGCATCATAATTACACCAAACAACAAAGGATCCTGTCATTTATAAGACAACAGAATGTAAAATGTGCTTTTTTTTTGCAAGAGACACATCTCACCAGACTGGAACAAATGCGACTGGCCAAGAACTGGTAGGGCAAGGAGGAGTGGTAATATGGATCAATAACAGGGCCCCATTCAGAGACACATTGGTACAGAAAGTTGAGTATTTGACTTGGAGAGTTCTTTGATTGTGCTTGCTACTGTTCGTTGGTGTGCTGTGCCACTTAATTGTTGGTTTTCTGTGTTATGCCACCCATCATGCTATTCTGGCCAGCTGGTGTGGTTGGTGGTGGTTATAGGAGAGGAATTGTCCATTTTAATTTTGTATGGTGATGTAGGACTGTTTGGTTTCCATCTTCTGTCCTTTGTTTAGCAACATGTGATCCTAATGTAAATATGTTTCCACCTTGCATTTGCTATACTTTTATGTGTTCTATAAAGGTGGAGGATGTGTTATCAGGTGTATTTTCACTATGCATGTTTCCTCATATAAATGCGTTATTCCACCTTGCATTTGCTATATTTTTGTGTGCTGTATAAAGGGGGAAGATGTGTTCTATCTTGTGTACTTTACTATGCATCTTCCCTGTTGCTCTGGTCCTTGCTTCTCAGCCAATGTGAATGTGCCGTGTGGGATGTTGGAGTGGTTGTGATGGAATGGAATGCTTAGGTGCCAGTGAGGTGGAGAGTGTCAGTTGGAGTATGGGCTGAGCAGCAGGGAGGCTGCTCTTGGTGGGCCTATTATAAAGACTAAGAGAAGAACATACTATGAATATACCTATCTGCAACTACGTTTAATAAATCATCTACTTTAACCTACACCTCAGCTACCAGACATTCATTACAACACCAATCTTGACGATTACGGTCTTCTTTGATCCCTTACCTCAAATCCAATCCCATATCAAAAGGGTAACTAAAACAGCTCTTGATATGGACATCATCACTAGCAAAGAATACAGTTTCCTCCATAACAATCATCTTCCCACCCCGGTGATCTATATTTTACCGAAGAGACACAAAAATACATCTAACCCATCTGGACGCTTGATTGTCTCGGGTTGTGGGTCTGCTTTAGAACCACTGGGCAAATGCATAGACAGTATGATCAAGGAATTTGTTCCCCTCACTGCCACCTTTGTTGGAGACAACTTGGACCTTATTAGGCAAACAGCGCATATGGATTTTGACATTGGTTCAGACATGTTGGTGGAACTTGACATTGAATCATTACATACCAACATCCCCCAATGTGAGGGTATTGAATTCATTCGCAATTTATTGGACACAAGGCCCTTACCTATATGGATTCCAACTGATTTTGTCATCGAGCTTCTTGAATTTGCTCTCATGCGCAATTATTTTCTGTATAGGGATATCTTTTACCTACAGAAACAAGCATTGGCATAGCCAATAGGTCTCGCCTTTGGGACCTTATAAGTGTTTAGTCATGCAACAGTTGATGTTGTTGCACCAAGGATATTGTGCTGGATAACTAAACACTTATAAGGTCCCAAAGGCGAGACCTATTGGCTATGCCAATGCTTGTTTAACCTCTTAGCATTTCCACATAGAAAAGCAAACACGTCTCCTGTTCGAGTGTGCATGCTATACAGCGGACACACGCCTTCAGGACAGAATTAAAGCACTCTCCATGCACTAATTCCAGATTCCGATGCACCCATGTTAAGGTCATCAGTGCCATTAGCCGATGTCACTAAAGGCATTTTGTTTACACGTGCATTGTATTTGATCAGTTTTTGTATTTATTTTAAGATTTGAATTAGTGCAGTTCGGAGAGTATATAGCAGTTCCATCTGGTGTCAAAGAAAACATAAGTTTCAAATCCGGTAAATAACAAGCAGTTATCGAACAAGGCTACTTTTTTTCTTTTACATTTCTGTGCAGTGTTTTGGTTCCATGCAAACCATGATTGATTATTATTTGACGTTATTTTTAAAATATTTTCTCACGCTTGTGATGCACAAGGACTCGATCGACTTGACACGTTAATGCTAGTTTGAGAAATGCCAACACTCTGCGTGTCTCTAGGTGACGATATTCAAAATGTCACTCAGCAGTGAAGTAAAGGTGAGCGCACGTTTTGGGACTGGGATTTTGCACAAATCTACAAGTGACATTTACTGTTTGAATGCACCGCGCACATGGGACTTCAAAGTATGGCAGCATGTGAACGCAGCCACAGCGATGGACAAATGGATAGGTCTGACAGCAGTGCACGATGATATGTTGCCCATAATTCATCCTTTGTGCACAGGGGGCGAGCATCCTTCATCTGTTTACAACATGAATTGCTTAAACGATATGTGTGCATATGTATGGCCAAAGGAACAGCCACACAAACGCGCTTATGATGAACAAAACTGAAACAATCAAATCCCGGAAACGATTAAAACTCTTTCAAAATGAAAAAATGCAAACAACTCACAGGTCTTTTCCCGGACGGCGTGTTTATAGAGCAATATTCACCTAGCCCTTTTGTAGACAAAGCATGGGCCCCTGATAACCAGCAGGGCGGGAAGGCTACAAAAACAAGCCATTGCAAAAAAAAACATGAACGCGTACCCGCAAAAATGAAAGCCACCACAAAGGCTACAAAAACAAGGCATTGCAAAAAAAACATGAACGCGCGCCCGCGAAAATGAAAGCCACCACGCTAATTGTTGAAACATGATACAGACCACATGGCGCCCTGCACGCCGCTGCTCGCTCCCGCAAGGTGGATGCCGCCACACGCACGAGTGTCAGAAAAGTGCAGACCGATTCCAAAAGGTCATCTCCTAGAGCAGAGCATGCGCGCTGCGCTAGGCTCGACCTAAAAAGGCGTATCCATGGGAGCTTGCTTTGCTCCAAACTTTGCTATTCTCCATGTTGCCAATCTTGAGAAACTCTAATTTTGATCGCCACTAACGGCTATGGAAACGATAAGTTGATGATATCCTCCTTATCTGGCGTTGTAATGTCAACACTTTATCTCTTTTCATCGATTGGCTTAACACCACACACATTCACCTTACTTTACTTTTGATGCTGAAATTACAACTTGCCAGAAATGACAACTTACCGTTCCTTGGCCTTTCCTTACAAGCTTCATCATTGGGTCCATCCCGTTCCGCTACGGAACGGGCGTGCTGCGACCTTCGAAATACGTGGGAGCACTTATAGGTGTATAATAGATTGATGACCACTAGGTGCCAAAATAGGAGTTGTTTTTTTGTGAGAATTAAGAATACCTGCCTAGTAGGTAAAATATTCTTTATTTGGACCTCTAGTCAGTATGGTTAAAAACGGGAAAGAAACGAGACTCAAGGAAATAACGTTCCTGAGTTTCTAAGGGTCTACAAGTTTCAAGCCGTACCCCATGGCTTTTCATCAGGACCAAGGAAATCTACTCCCTGATACCATTTCTTCTATACCATTTAGCTGCACTCAATCCACATGCTAAAGAAGATAAAATGAATACATACAGCACCACCTTGGTGTTATAACTTGAAGATATATACTATGCCCGAATCTGGCATCATGAGTCCTCCGGGGGAAAGGACGATTCTAGTCACACTAACTCCAAAATGTGATGAGAGACCAATATGGAGATGATAGATGCCTGAGCGGCTAGATGCCCGTTTAGGACATGGCTTGGTCAATTCCTTTTCTATGCTAGAATTGTGGGCTGCTCACCATTCATGGGTGGGATTGCTGGGACGACAACTTGAATCAAAAACACTGGTGTTAATATCTGGACTTTACCTAAGGTGGCAAAAGGATTTCCGCCATTTATAATGCAATTATCCAAGAGTGTCAGATGACACCCTCCTTGATCCAGCAATAGCGGAAGAAAGACATCAGTGCACAACTGCCAGATTCTGAATGGGGTAAAGTATGAGTACAAGCAGTGCACAGTTCTAGTTTACTCAAGTCAAAATGATGTACAGGGCCTACCTCACAACATCAAGACTAGAATGAAAGACTTCCCAAAGTGTCGTCATAGTTAGGCTGAGTTCCTAAACATGATATGGACATGTCAGATAGTGGAGGACTACTGGAGACAAGTAGAAGCAGCCCTAAGCAATGCAGTGTGAGATAGAGTTACCTACTCTCTTCAGTACTGCATACTGGGTTAGCACCCTAAATTTAAAAGGGATTTATTTATTTAAGGTTATGCCTGTAGGCTGTAAAGTGGATAGTGATACACTGGTTGCAATCATCGGGTTCTTCCTTAGCTTATGGGAACGAGACATCAGAGAGTGGCTGGTGGCGGAAGAGATACTTATAACTGGCCTGGGAAAAAAGGACATTTTGCGCAATGACTGCATAAAGTGGTGATTAAAAAGAATTATCTCACAGGTTCGGTCATGTAACAGTGTGATCAGTCCTAATGGAGGTCACTGAGGACAAAAAAGATCTCAGAAACTGAATGCTACTGTATGCTCTCAATCATTTGCCGTTGTTTCGGATGTCACCCTCGCTTTGCTGCAATGTTTGTTTGTTTATTTAAACCAATAAAACTGTTAAAAAATAAAAATGACAAATCCTATCTTGGTCAAACTTACAATAAAATAGTAAAAACTGAACAGGCTAATTATTTTAAATCTTAGCCCAGTTATTATTTGAAATTTTTTAAACTAGGCGCCATTCCAATAACAGATGTCATAGCTCTAGTCTAGGTGATTAAATCACAGGATGTTCACTGTCGCACAACACACCAGGGACTTTCCAGATGTCCTACACCAAACACAGCAACCCTTGTGTTGCCCTCCACATTCCTCACAATTTGTATTCCTTACTGCTGCCCTTCTTCTCCTCTTCTTGTTGTTTTGGGAATGAGCAAAATACTCCGGCAATTGAGGGGGGCTGTGGCCTAGAAGAAAGTTTGGATAGGCACTGCAGTGCTCCTCCACTGTGCAGAACACCTGTTTTCCCCTGCCCAACTTGCAATGTGGTGCGGGTGTGGAATACACAGGTGGTTAACTGAAGGCAGACAACATGTCCTACACCAGATTTTCGGTTTTCACCAGAAAGCTGTTCTCAGGCCCACGTTGTGGAATAAAACATAGTTCTCATTTTGTACGTCTAAGCAATGTATTAAAATCTGTCTCTTCGAACTTAATGCATAGATTTGGCCTTCCAAAGACCTCTTTAAAATAAAAAATAAAAACCTGCAGACAGTGGCGGCTCCTCTGCTAAGGCGGAGGAGCGTTGCCCCACTGCTTTTTTTGCAGGGAAAGACCAGAGAAAATAAATGGATAATAACTCGCGTTATCATCATTTTATTTTCTCCTACTTCCGCCCACAGCTTTGCGTGAGGGGGCGGGGGCAGGGGAGGAGTGGTAGCACACTCCTAAAGTGCGCAATGACTGCTTGCCCGGCCCTCTTGGGCAGCCCAAAACAGTCTTGCGCACTTCGCATGTTCTCCATGCAGGCTGCATATCAGGAGAGAACATACCCAGGACATACCCAGGACTCCAGTCAGCGTCTGAGCGCCGAAAAACGGCGCTTAGATCAATCATAACGCTGCTAAGGCACCGTTGTGATTGGCTTACTGGGAGCCTGGGTGTGTTTCCTGTGGCTGAGCGAGGAAGGACTACAGAGGAGAGACGGGCGAGGAAGGGGCGAAAAGGTACATTTTTCATTTTTGATAAATTTTTTCATAGCTGCTTCCCCTGTGTCCTCCCCCTTCCTGCATTCTCCCTCCTACCTCATGCGTCCTCTCCCCCTCCTGCTCCCACCCCTCTACCTCCGATCGGTGCTAGACGCACCTGCCTGCAGAGCATCTCTGCACCCTAGAGTCATTGCAATCTAGGCAGAATGTTAGCACTCTGTATATAACTGCTTTACATTTTGTACTTTGGAGCCGGTGCGATTAACAGGATTCAGAGTCCTACTGGTGCCATAACCTACCTGAACTCTTTTACAACTCTATGGTGATATTTGTGGATTTAACAAATCAAACAACACAAGGGAGACACCATTGCAACCTGTAATGTGCTCAGTGTGCTGCAAAAACTACTGTCCACAGCATACATGTCGGTATAAAATATTATTTATTTTATTTAAACTTGAAAAAGGCAACTGAAACATATAGATGACAGACCACACCTTCATTACTTTAATTCATCTCTTCATGTCGGGGTTCCATGTGCCACCCTGATAAGGGTGGCATTTGTTGCAACTCCGAGGTCACATAAGTGTCTAAAATATCGCTCCAGCACCATTCTTTCAGAGGTACCCTGGAAGTCCTTTATTATTTCTTCAGGCAGACAAAGTAATATCTCTGTATCTTCAAAGCTGCTCACCTGGCGAATGCCTGCAATGCCAGCTGAAATACACCTTGTCTCAGGGTCTCCCTGTTATCCACAGTTCTCCTACCGAGCAGATTGACTCACTGAAGCAGATCTGAGATTTCAGAAACCGCGGACCTCTTTCAGGATAAGCTTAAGAGAGCCTAAGGGAGGTCCATGCGAACTCTAAAAAGACAACTTAACCAATGGCCATCTCTGTGAAGGCTTCTATTACGGTTATCAATAGAATCTGTGGCTAGTGGGTAAGCCCCTTGACTGCTTAAACTCTATTTCTTCAGCCTCCTACACAAAACTGCATCTCACTTTCTTCTCTTCAGAACCAACATTCTATTGATGGCATCACAGGCGCTTCAGCCTTGACAGGCTCCAGAATCTTCCGCGCAACTACATTCAAGCTGGCATCTGTCATATAGACAAAATATAGCACAGCACACACTGACCCCTGTAACTCCTATAACTCCTATCTGAGAAACAACCTGGTGCTGCATTAAAGGCTGTTCAGACTAAACAGTACTGACATACCCTCAGTGTCCCAGAATTATCCCACCGTGACAGTAATACACGTGCATGCATTAGACAGATTCAAAACATCATTTATATAATGAGTGCCCTCTTGAAAAACCTGCTTGTCCCAGAATACTGGGATGTAAACCTCTACTGGAATCAGTAGTTAAGCAAAATATTTGTACAATACAGAATCAATTACTCTTTCCACCTTGTTTGAAAACGTAACTTTATAGAGTGCTTGATTCTTGCTTCAACATCAAACAAAGTTCGTTAAGAATAACAAGGCAATCCTGGCTTAATTTTCACCTCTGTAATGCTGAATGGAGAATGAACCTATAGAAGGTAATCTGTACTCTCGAAAGCACCAGTTGCTACAATGCATTTTAATGTGCAGCATTCTTAGCAGACTTTGGTCTAGAAACATATTCTTTTAAAGGACTATGCACATTAGGCAGCAGAAAATGGACTTTGTGTCAGATGTGGCCAATCTAAAATCATATGGAAAACTGCAGCTATGGAACCATGGAATTTCAATGGCTCTCTCGAAAGGCCGGTCCTCAGTCATTTGGAAAGTAAGTTACATCCCAGCATTTCAACTGTCTGTCTTTTCAAAAAACATCTGGCTCTGCGGATGCGTGGGGTTTCAGCCAGGGCGAGGTCGGCGGAGCGGAGGCTTCTCTTGGGTGTGTAGAAGGAGACTGTTTCATTGAGGTATTGGGGTCCAGTGTTATGGAGGGATTTGTAGGCGTGAGTGAGCAGCTTGAAGGTCACTCTCTTTTCGACAGGGAGCCAATGGCGGTCTCGTAGGTGCTGGGTGATGTGGTCTTGTCGTGGGATGCCGAGGACGAGTCTGGCGGCGGTGTTCTAGATGGTCTGGAATTTGTGGAGTAGGGATTTGTTGATCCCGGCGTAGAGGGCGTTTCCATAGTTCAGTCTGCTGGTTATGAGCGTGTGGGTGACGGCCTTTCTGGTTTCGGGGGGGATCCACTTGAAGGTCTTGCAGAGGATGCGGAGGGTGTTGAAGCACGTGGATGAGACGGCGTAAATCTGTCGGGTCATGGTGAGGGAGGAGTCGAGTATGATGCCGAGGTTGCAGGCGTGGTCCATGGGTGTGGGGGGCGTTGCCGAGTGCAGTGGGCCACCAGGTGTTGTCCTATGCGGAGGGGGTGGATCCGAGGATGAGGACTTCTGTTTTCTCTGAGTTGACTTTCAGGCAGCTGCTGCTCATCCTGGAAGCAACGTCTTTCATTCCTTCCTGGAAGCTGTGTCTGGTGGTGTCGGGTTCCTTGGTGAGGGAGAGAATGAGTTGGGTGTCGTCGGCATAGGATACTATGCTGAGTCCATGCTTTCTGACGATGGCGGCGAGGGGGGCCATGTAGATGTTGAAGAGCGTGGGGCTGAGCGATGATCCTTAGGGTACTCCGCAGCTGATCTCTGTGGGTTCGGAGTGGTAGGGTGGGAGTCTGATTCTTTGGGTTCTGCCGATGAGGAATGAGCGGATCCAGTCTTCTAGGGCAGTTTCCTGAATGCCGGCGTCGTGGAGTCTGGAGGTGAGTGCGCGGTGGTGACGGTGTTGAAGGTTTCAGAGAGGTCTAATAGGATGAGGGCCGCCGTATGGCCCTGGTCGAGGAGAGTGCAGATGTTGTCTGTGGCGGGCAGCTAGGAGGGCGGTCTTGGTGCTGTGGTTGCTGCGGAATCTGGATTGGGAGGAGTCGAGGATCGAGTTAGCTTCTATGAAGCTCGTGAGCTGGTTGTTGACAATCTTCTCAGTGACTTTGGCTGCGAAGGGGAGGAGGGAGGAGAGAGATGGGTCTGTAGTTCTTAAGGTCCATCGGTCTGCGGAGGGCTTTTTGAGGAGGGGCTTGACTTCTGCGTGTTTCCAGTCGTCAGGGAACGTGTCGATTTCGAAAGTGGACTTGATGGTGCGTTGTAGTTCGGGTGCTATGGCGGCGGCTCTGTGGAAGATGTGCAGCGGGCAGGGCTCAGTGGGGTCTCCTGAGTGTATGCTCTTTATGGTCTTGGCGGTTTCTTCTGTGGTGACAGGGGTCCAGGCGGTGATGGTACGCTGGCTGGCGTTGCTGGAGATAGTTGTGGTGTAAGTGCCAAGTTTCTGTTCATTGAAGTTGTCGCACAAGTTACTAACTTGTGTAACGATATATCTGTAAGAGACAGTAGTTAGTGACAGATTCCTTACCTTAGAATATCCCCAGGCGTCAGGCTGGATCCGGAAAGTTTTTGCGTAGCAGTACCCTTGCGCGTCGGTAGGCGGCGTCGTGCGGCTCCGCGTCCGTCGTCGGCGTCGTGATCGCCAGGATGACGTCGCGGGCAGTACTTAGACGCCGCCCTGCGCGCTGACGTCAGTTCTGTACACGACTTTCCGCGCCAGGAACGCAGAGCCATGCAAGAAGCTGACATAGGTGTCTGAAAAATACTAGGGCCCTGAAAGGGATGTCCTTAACCCTAGAAATCAGTTCGCAGAACGGGGAGGATGGATGGGGCGGTAAGGAATCTGTCACTAACTACTGTCTCTTACAGATATATCGTTACACAAGTTAGTAACTTGTGCATCTGAAAGAGACACGTTAGTGACAGATTCCTTACCTTAGAATAGATACCCCAGCAATACCAACCCCGGTGGTGGGTCTGCGAACAAAGATCAGACAAGGAAGTCCCGGAGGACAGAACGGCCAAAGAAGCCGTCCCTCCGGACCTGACTGTCAAGGCAGTAATGCTTGGTAAATCTGTGCAGCGAGGCCCACGTAGCTGCCTGACAGATATCCTGCAGCGGAACACCGCGGCCCAAAGCCGTGATAGCAGCCGTTGCCCTGGTGGAATGGGCACGCAGCCCAACAGGAGGCTCCTTCTTAGCCAAAGAATAGCAGGCTTTGATACACAAGGTTACCCAGCGGGAGATGGTTCTCTTGTGCACCGCCCGACCTTTTTTGGCGCCCACGTAGCCAACAAAGAGCTGGTCATCCACCCGGAAGTGTTGTGTGCGGTTGATATAAAAAGAAAGCGCACGTTTTGGGTCCAGACGGTGGAGCCTCTCTTCCTCTCTGGAAGGATGCGGAGGCGGAAAGAAGGTGGGCAAAGTGATGGTCTGGCCAATGTGGAAGGCAGTAACCACCTTTGGCAAGAAGGACGGACGCGTCCTAAGAACAACCTTGTCTGGATGGACAGACAGAAAGGGAGATTTGCATGAAAGAGCCTGGAGCTCACTCACCCGCCGAGCGGAGGTGATGGCCACCAGAAAGGCAGTCTTCAGAGTTAGAAGACGAAGAGGACAGTTATGTAAAGGCTCAAAGGGAGCGCACATAAGAAAGGTAAGAACCAAGTTGAAGTCCCACTGGGGCATCACAAACGGAACAGGAGGGAAGAGGTGTGTAATGCCTTTCAGAAACCTGTTAACAACAGGGGACTTGAAAAGGGAGGGCTGATCAGGAAGTCTGAGGAAGGCCGAGATGGCACAAAGATAGCCCTTGATGGTACCCAGGGCAGAACCCTGTTGGGCCAGGGAAAGAAGGGACAGAAGAACCTCAGAAAGAGGGGCAGAAAGGGGATTCACAGCCTTTGCTGTGCACCATGCCACAAACTTGTTCCACCTGCAGGCGTATACCACCTTAGTGGAGGGACGCCTGGCTGCCAGAATTACATCACAAACTTCGGGAGGCAAGTCGAAAGGAATCAACTGCCGCCGCTCAATCTCCACGCAAGCAGGTGGAGGCTGGACAGGTTCGGGTGGAGGACCGTCCCCTGCTGCTGCGACAGAAGATCCTCCCGAAGAGGCAGACGGATCGGGGGATCTACGCTCATACTGAGTAGCTCGGGATACCAAACTCTTCGAGCCCAGTCCGGAGCCACAAGAATGACTTGGGCCCGGTCGTGCCGAATCTTCTTCAACACTCTGGGTAGAAGTGGTATAGGCGGAAAGGCGTACAACAGACCGCAACTCCACTCGCGATGAAAAGCGTCGCCGAGCGAGTGCCGCCTTGGAAATTCCAACGCGCAGAACTGATGACATTGCGCGTTCTCTTCGGTGGCGAATAGATCTAACCAAGGCTCTCCCCACTGTAGAAAGAGTCCTTGCGCCACTTCCGAGTGAAGACGCCATTCGTGATCCATCATGCACCTGCGGCTGAGTTCGTCCGCCCTGGCGTTCAGGGAACCTGCCAGGTGTTGAACCATCAGGAACATGCCCTGATGTTCCAGCCATGTCCAGAGGCGCAGAGCCTCCTGACAAAGGGTCCACGACCCCACCCCGCCTTTTTTGTTGCAATACCACATGGCGGTGGTGTTGTCTGTGAACACCTGCACTACCTTCCCTTTGACAGAGGGAAGGAATGCCTTGAGTGCAAGTCGGATCGCCCGAAGCTCCAGAAGGTTGATATGGAGCCGGGACTCCGCCGGAGACCAGAGGCCTCTGATCTCCGCCTCTCCCATGTGACCGCCCCATCCCAGAAGGGACGCGTCCGTCACAACTGTGTGCTCTGGCTGGGGAAGGGAGAGGGATCTGCCCATGACCCATTGCCGGTTCGAGAGCCACCACTGCATCTGTTTTGCAGTCCCCTCCGAGATCTGGACGTGATCGGACAGGTTGCCCTGGTGCTGCGCCCACTGGAACTTCAGGTCCCACTGCAGAGCCCGCATATGCCATCTGGCATGAGTGACCAGCAGGATGCAGGAGGCCATGAGGCCCAGCAGCCTCAGGGTCATCCGTACCGAAACCGAGGATAAAGGCTGAAAGATCGGAATCATAGCCTGAATATCCCGGACTCGCCGTTCGGGAGGATAGGCCCGAAACTGCGTCGTGTCCAGAACTGCTCCGATGAAAAGGAGCTGTGGAGAAGGAATCAGATGCGACTTCGGCACATTGATGGAGAACCACAGCGAGTGCAGGAGTTCGGCCGTAGTCTGGAGGTGGGAGACGACTGCCTGGGACGAGCCCGCCTTCAGCAGCCAGTCGTCGAGGTAGGGGAAGACTGGAACCCCTGCCCGGCGCAGATGAGCTACGACCACTGCCATCACTTTGGTGAACACCCGAGGGGCACTTGTAAGGCCAAAGGGGAGCACGGTGAACTGAAAATGCTCGAGGCCTACCGTGAACCGCAGGTAACGCCGGTGGGCCGGCAGGACGGGGATGTGAAAATAAGCGTCCTGCAAGTCCAACGCTACCAACCAGTCTCCAGGGTCGAGGGCAGTCAAGACCTGAGCTAGGGTGAGCATCTTGAACTTCTCCTTCCGGAGGAAGCGATTGACGTTCCGGAGGTCCAAGATAGGACGCATGTCCTCCTTGTCCTTTTGGGCACCAGGAAGTAGTGGGAGTAGCAACCACGTCCTACTTCTGGGGTCGGAACATGTTCGATGGCCCTCTTGGCCAAGAGGGCCGTGACTTCCTTCTGCAGAAGTACCAAGTGATCCCTGACATGCGGTGGAATTGAGGTGGCATGGCTGGGGGTGGTCTCGAAGGGGAGGGAGTAGCCCCTTCGGACAATGTCCAAGACCCACCTGTCCGAGGTGATGGGACGCCAGTGGTGAAGGTGATGGCGGACCCTGCCCTCTACTGGCGTGCTGTGCACCGGAAAGGAGGGACTAGGAAGGCTTGGAGGCCGCGGACGGGTTGGAGGTGGTGGCCTGACCCGCACGCTGGTTGCCCGAACCGCCACGGCGGTATCCACGTCCTCGGCCACGCGAAGACGCTTGCTGCGCGGGCCGGTGGCTGGGCAGCTGACGTGACTGGGCGCCCCTTCCGTGGCCACGAAAGGGGCGAAAAGCAGAGGTGAGCGGAGGGCGTACAACAGAAAGGCCCAGGGACTTGGCAGTAGCCCGCGAGTCCTTAAACCGCTCCAGCGCATGGTCTGCCTTTGAACCAAAAAGACCGACTCCATCAAAGGGCATGTCCATGAGTGTATTCTGGACATCACCCGAGAAACCAGTTGTTCTCAGCCAGGCGTGGCGACGCAGCGCCACCGTCGTCGCAAGCTATCTGCCCAGCGAGTCGGCGGTATCAAGGCCACAACGTATGGTGTATTTAGCCGCATCTCGCCCTTCCGCAATGGCGAGGGTAAGCAGTGTCTGGACCTCCTCAGAACACTGCGGCAAAACAGCCGCCACCGAATCCCACAGGAGTGGGTGTATCGGCCCAAAAGGCAAGCGGTGTTGACGGACCGCAAGCCAGCACTGGAGGAAGAAAAAGCCTTCTTCCCAAATTGGTCCAGGCGTTTGGATTCCCTATCCGGAGGGGCGGTAGGGAAGGCGGTTTCAATCAATCAATCAATCACGGCATTTATAGAGCGCGCTACTCACCCGGGAGGGTCTCAAGGCGCTGGGGGAGGGGGTAAGTTACTGCTCGAACAGCCAGGTCTTGAGCTGCTTCCTGAAGGAGAGATGGTCCTGGGTTCGCCGAAGGTGAGTGGGGAGGGAGTTCCAGGTCTTGGCTGCCAGGTAGAAGGATCTTCCTCCGGCGGTGGTTCTGCGGATGCGTGGTACGGTGGCGAGGGCGTGGCTGGTTGATCGTAGCTGGCGGGTGGGCGTGTAGAAGGTCATGCGGTCGTTGAGGTACTTTGGGCCCAGGTCGTGGAGGGCCTTGTGTGCGTGGATGAGGAGTCTGAACGTGATTCTCTTGCTGACGGGGAGCCAGTGCAGGTCTTTCAGGTGTCCGGTGATGTGGCTGTGTCGGGGGATGTCCAGGATGAGTCGTGCGGAGGCGTTCTGGATGCGCTGGAGTCTTTTTTGAAGTTTGGCTGTGGTTCCGGCGTAGAGGGTGTTCCCATAGTCCAGTCGGCTGGTGACGAGTGCCTGGGTGACGGTCTTCCTGGTTTCAGTGGGGATCCATCTGAAGATCTTGCGGAGCATGCGCAGGGTGTTGAAGCACGAAGATGAGACGGCGTTGACTTGTCTGGTCATCGACAGGGAGGAGTCCAGGATGAAGCCCAGGTTTCGTGCGTGGTCCGTTGGCTTGGGCGCGGTGCCCAGGGCCGGGGGCCACCAGGAGTCGTCCCAGGCGGAGGGTGATGAGCCCAGGATGAGGACTTCCGTCTTGTCTGAGTTCAGTTTAAGGCGGCTGATCCGTCGTGTAGGTTGGCTCTGGCGGTGGTGGGGTCGTTGGTGAGGGAGAGGATCAGCTGGGTGTCGTCGGCGTAGGAGATGATGTTGAGGTTGTGTTGGCGTGCGATGGCTGCGAGGGGGCTCATGTAGACGTTGAAGAGGGTTGGACTGAGTGAAGATCCTTGTGGAACGCCGCAGATGACTTCGGTGGCCTCGGATCTGAACGGGAGGCAGAGGCTTGGACAACCAAGCTCTCGGGGTGGGATGTTGGGAGAGAAACAATGGGTCGCCCGGAGCAGGCTGATGGCGTCGGGCCACGTTCCTATCCACAGGAGCCCCTGTGGTGGGTTTGGACCAGGCACCCAAAAGAACGTCAGTGAGTGCATCATTAAACGGCAGCACAGTCTCCGAGGAGGAAGCCGCCGGCTGAAGCACTTCTGTCAGGAGGTTAGCCCTGACGGCCACAGTAGGCAACTGGAGATGTAAGGCTCCAGCTGCTCTACGCAACACCGTTGCAAAATTTGCTCCCTCCTCCGTAGCCTCGGGAGGAGACAGCATGCCAGTGTCAGGGGAGGTGTCTAGACCACTGGCATCCCCAAGTTCCTCAGCCCAGTCCGGATCATACTCACACTGTTGTGTGAGAGGGTCCTCAGACCCCTCCCAGCTCTCCTGGTCCTCCTCTTGTTCAAAATATGGAGGAGGAGGGACATTTGGGACCCAAGGTCTCATCGGCGCCGGAGCCGGCGTCGAGCGACGTCGGTCCGGCTCCATGTCCGGAGCCGGAGAGAGCCGGGGACCGACGCCGTCCGGAGCCCCGGACGGCGTCAGGAACGGCACCGGGGACATCGGCGGAGGCGTGGTTAGGTCAACCGGCGTCGATGGGGGTTGCGGCACCAGCGGAGCCGGGATCGAGGCCGGGGCCGTAGCCGAGGCCGGGATGAAGGCTGGTGGGACAGGCGGCGCCGGGACCGGAGTCGACGGCGGCGCCGGGGCAACCCCATCAGGGCCCGAAGGCGCACCGGAGGGGCCTGAAGGCGCACCGGAGGGGCCTGAAGGCCCGAAGAGGCGGGCCATGGCCGACAGGAATTCCTGTATTTCGGCCGGAGTCGCCCCCGAACCCGGAAAGGACGGGTAATGCGGGGGCGGCTCTACAGGCATGTCCGGGGCCGCGGGGACGGTGCCGACTAGGGCCTCAGCCGAGTCGCGAGACCGGCGAGGCGAAGTCTTAGAGCGATGATGCTCCTTAGACTTCTTGTGCTTCGACTTACCCGAGGAGCGCGAAGACTTGGACTCCGACGACCGGCGGGGACACCGCGACCGGCCCCTCGACCTCTCCCGGGACCAGGGCTTGGTGCGGCGCGGAGCCGACTGCCGGACCTCGAGTAGCTTTCGAGACCGCTCTCGCAAAGCCTTCGGATGAAGTTTCCGGCAGTCAGGGCACGACTTCGTGTTGTGGTCTCGGCCGAGACAGAAGAGACACTCGAGATGCGGGTCCGTGATCGACATCATGCGACCACAGGCCTCGCATGGCTTGAAGCCGGGCATCCCTACGTCACCTAGGAGTCGTGAAGACTCGATGAAGAAACAGTGAAAAAATTCACAAAAAAGGTTAGTCAAAAATTGACTAGGGCACTGCTCTTCCCGGATCTGCGCTTACTGGCGCGGAAAAAAGAAGAACTGACGTCAGCGCGCAGGGGCGGCGTCTCAGTACTGCCCGCGACGTCATCCTGGCGATCACAACGCCGACGACGGACGCGGAGCCGCACGACGCCGCCTACCGACGCGCAAGGGTACTGCTACGCAAAAACTTTCCGGATCCAGCCTGACGCCTGGGGATATTCTAAGGTAAGGAATCTGTCACTAACGTGTCTCTTTCAGATATAGAGGGACTTGATCTTGTGATGGAAGTTGAAGCCGAGTTTGTTGCAGAGGCCCTGGGGGGGGCGTCTGAGGCTTCGCTGCGGGGTTTGGTGAATTCTTGTATGATGCTGAAGAGTTCCTTCGAGTTGCGGGAGTTGGTGAGGATTCTGTCCTGGATGAAGTTCCTCTTTGTGGATCTGATGCGTTGGTGGTATTCTGTCATGGCGGTTTTGTAGGTGGTGCGTGCTTCCGGGGCTTTGCTGTTTCTCCATGCTTTCTCGAGACGTCTGCACGTGTGTCTGGATTCTCTGAGGTCGTTGGTGAACCAGGTGGCTTTCATGGGGCGTTGTCTGTTGGACTTCCGGAGGGGGGCGAGTGTGTCTGCGCAGTCGGAGATCCATCTGTGGAGTTCGTTGGCTGCAGAGTTGGCGTCGGTCGTGGCAGGGGGGGGGAGCGCGGTTGAGGGCAGAGTTGAGGTGCTTTTCGGTGACTATGCTGCAATTTCTACGCGGGCGGGGTGTAGGTTTGTGTGCGGTGGGTTTTGAGATGGAGAAATGTACGCAGTGGTGGTCCGTCCAGAGAGGTTGTGTGATGTGGCTGAAGCGGATGTTGTTTCCTCCTGCGAAGATGGGGTCGAGGGTGTGTCCTGCCTTGTGGGTGGGGTGGGATGAGCTATTTCTGTCCGATGCTGGCGAGGTTGTCCAGGAGGGTGGTGGAGTTGGGGTTGCTGAGGTTGTCGAGGTGGAAATTCAGGTCTTCGAGCAGTAGGTTGTACATGGATGCGATGGCATGGGGTGCAATGAGGTCTGTGATGGTTGCGGTGAACGTGGTGCGCGGTCCGGGAGGACTGTAGGCGAGGGTGCTGCGTAGCGTTGTTCTGGGGTTTGTCTGGATCTGGAAGTGGAGGAGTCGTTCGTGCTGGCTGTAGGTAGTCGGAGGGAGCTTTTGTGTATAATGGCCAGTTCTCCTCCAGGGTGGTTGAGGCGGTCCTTCCTCTGGATCTTGTATCCTTCGGGGATGGCGGTTGCAATGTCGGGGGCGGAGGTGGCGTTGGTCCAGGTTTCTGTGAGGAAAGCGACGTCGGGCGACAGGGTGTCGAGGAGGTCCCAGATTTCTACTGCATGTCTGTGCCGGGAGCGTATGTTGAGGAGGATGCAGCTCAGGGGTTTGTGTGCGATTGTTTTCGGTGGGTGGGCAGTAGTCATGGGGGTCCAGAGGTGGGTGAAGGTGCGGCAGCAGTGTCGGCAGGAGAACTGGCGATGGTTGGTGTTCGGCGTCAACAGCTGGCAGTTGTTGTTTCTTCCGGGGTTGAGTGCGTGGAGGGCAGCTGAGTCGTAGTGGAGGGATGTCGGAGGACCAGAGTCCCTGGCGCTGGTCGCGTTCGGGCCACGGACGGGCGCAGACGGGCTTGCCTTTAGCAGCCTTTGCAGCAGCCACCATTAAGTAGGGGTCGAGGTGGGGACGCAGCTCGTAGGCGGGAGCAGGAACCGGCAGGGGGGAGGGGCCCCAGGGGCAGCAGCGACGGGAAGGGGAGCGAAAGCAGCAACAGGAGAAAAACAGAGGAAAAAAGGCACAAAGAGATAGATGGGCACAGAATAGGCACAGAAAGGGCACAAGGAGACAAAAAGCCACAGAAAAGGCACGAGGAGACAAACAGGCACGAAAAAGACACAATGGAGACAACGGGCACAAAAAGGCACACAACTGCCCAAGCAAACAAAGGCAGAAAACTTACCGAAGGCTGGCAGAGCGGACCAGCAGAACAGCAAGGCTCTCCCACTGAACCACCAGGGATGAGGCACAGGCAGGAGCCTGCGGGTGGAGGAGGGCCTCGAACACCTATCTGCAAGCAGAGAGGTGCTGGGGTCAGCGGCGCAACGACAGAGCTGCGCGAGGGGAGAGCAGGAGCTCTGACCAGGAGGGCGGACAATGCATTACTATCCTACAATGGTGTACTATTAGGCATAAGTAATCGATGTGGGCTTTCGAGGGTGAGGTTCAGTGTCGGATTAAACCCCGTGGAGGCCCCTAAGCAGTCGAATCTTCGGGCCCCTCCTCACAAGTTATCTCCTAATACTCAACGTACCGGATTTTTTTTACAAACTTACAGCTGCCAGAGGATGAGCTTTTAAGAGACAAACTGTTGTGTGAAACTAATGTCTCTGGTTTATGTACTTTAAGTGTATTTTGATCCGTTGTCGCAGGGCTCCTAAAAGATTGGGGACCCAAGGCCGGTGCCTACTTTGCATATTTTTTTTTTTAATAAAGTTTTATTGAGAATCCAAACACGGATGACAAAAAGGGTACAAATTACACTGTACATGGCATTGTAACTCAAAAGAACATTGCAAATCAAAAAAGGGCAGCATACAAAGATGAAGTAAAATGCATTTCCAGGTCTGTTTACACTGAAATCTAGGCCAAGAAGAAGGTGCAGTGTGCCTAGTACGACGTGTGCCCTGATATGTACAGCAGCAGGTATCTACTGATTATGTGGAGATGTGGCAGTGCCCTGCGTCCCGATAACTGTTACGCCCCCCGCTCCGTTATGCTGAGATAGCGTTGCGGTGTCTACCCCCTCCCCTGTCAGCAATAAATAATTTTGGAAAGGTTGCCAAATATCTACTGGGCGTGCAGCTGGTGGTTGCAGCTGTGCGTACACTTTGCTCGTGGTGTTGCAGTATGTCATACTACGTAACCAACCCTGCAATGTGGGGGCCCGTTTACTACCCCATCCCAGGGCAACTTCACGCTTCGCAAGCAGGAGCGCTATGGCGACAAATCGTCGTTTAGATTTAGGGAGGTTATGTGTATATCCCATTAGCGCCATAAGGGGTGAGGGAGTGACCACCATCTCGACCATACGTGAAAGTTCCGTATGAACTGTCTGCCAACAGGTCACTATCTTGGAGCACGTCCTAGTAATGTGTGCAAAATCGGCATCCTGGGTGCCACATCTCAGACATGTGTTGGGACGAGAGGGATCTATGCGATGCAATTTACTGGGTGACATATAAGCCCTCCACAGGAATTTAAAATGAAGCTACTTGTGCCGATGGTTGGGGGATACCCTCCGAATCTGAGTGCAGCACCTATTCCATTGCATATCCGTGATTGCGTGACCAAGGTCACGTTCCCATGCCGCCCTCACACCCGCGTCCCGACTAGGGAGCATGGAAATCACTGCCTTGTACATCTTGGCCACGAGGTGACTGCCATCTCCATCTTTTATAACCCCTGTCAGTAATGCAAAATCTAGTGGTTCTAATGGGTAGCAGGAGAGGTTTGCTCTTAGTGCTCTCTGCAGTCTTAATAGCACAAAATGGTCCATCACCGTGGCGTCACGGAAACGGGGATCCTCAGTGCGCTAAAACACATGACCATTAGGGAAAAGGTCACCAAATGTCACCAATTGAAATTTGGCCAGCGTATGTTTAACCAAGCCTCCACGCAATATAGGAATCCAACCGTTCCCTGCCAGTGGCACTGCGGGAGAACATAAAATCTGAAATCCAGTCAACGTTTTCAACTTCATCCATGCCCAACTAGTCGTGGACAGTGTCTGAATGTCGTGCGGGTCTCTAGGATACCCTGCCGGTAATAAGGTGTTAAGGGGCGCCGGCAGTGCCAAGTCCGCCTCTGGCCTGTAATAGGGGATCCTGACATCCCTATGGTACCAGTGGTGCGCGAAACTGGCCTGTGCTACCAGGTAGTAGACCCTGAAGTTCAGGACCCCGAATCCACCCCTTTCATACGGGAGCATTAAAGTGTCCCAGCAAATGCGGGGGCTCTTACCCCCCCACACCAGCCGTATTACCTGAGTGCGGAGCTCTGCGAAGAACCCATTGTACAGTGGTTTAGGGATATTATGAAAAAGATAAAGGAATGAGCGGGAGAACCACCATCTTGATTATGGCTATTCTTCCGGCCATTGATAACCGTAGGGATAACCAATGCTCTACATTGCGACCCAGTTGTTCCATGGCTGGTCCATAGTTAAGCTGCAAAATACGATCCCTGTCCCTATGAATGTGGACCCCAAGGTATTTTACCGACTTTTCACACCAGGTCAGCGGGTATTCCGTCGACCCGCCACAAGGTGCCACTGTCAGGGGGAAGGCCTCCGATTTTCCCCAATTAATATGTAATCCAGATTGGGCTCTAAATCTGGTCACCTCATGTAACAACGGTGTCAGGTTTTCATCCGGTTGTCTGACATATAGGATGATATCTGCGTATAGTGTTAAGAGTAGGGGTCCAGTATTAAATTGTAACCCGCGGTGGCTATGTTTGTCTTGTAGATGCCGCACTAATGGGCCAAGAGCAATCGCAAATAATAGTGGGGACAGTGGGCACCCTTGCCGCGTACCCCGAGTGGATCTAAACTCCTCAGTGAGTGTCCCATTGAGTCGGATGCGGGCCGTGGGCTGCGTATACAACAATTTGACCACCGATAGGAAACGGTCTGGCACCCCAAGTCGCCCCAATGTGGCATACAGGAAAGGCCACTCCAGCGAGTCGAATGCCTTCTCTGCGTCCAACAATACGGCGACTGCCGAGACCGTGGGCACTATCCTATGTAGTGTGGCAAACAACGTGCGCAGATTAAGGGCTGTAAATTTATGGGGAATGAAACCGGACTGCGCCAGTGATATTAATTTTTCAATGATCAATGCCAGCCGGGTCACCAATACTTTAGCAAGTATTTTGTTGTCAAAGTTCAAAGTTCAAAAGCGATAACTGTCGGTAAGAAGTGCAGTACCGCGTATCTTTTCCCGGTTTTGGAAGCAGAATGATGACCGCTTCCCGTAGGGTCTGCGGGAGTATCTTAGCCTCCACCGCCTCTTGATACATGTCAATAAGGTAGGGGACGAGTAAGGTCTTATACTTCTTGTAGAAACACCCCGTAAAATCGTCAAGCCCTGGCACTCTAGAGCCTTCCAGTGCATCTATAGCGTCACTGATTTCATCCTCCGAAAAAGGCTCTGCAAGAAATTCCTGATGCTCCTTCTCCATCCACACCATAGCTATCTCGTCTAAGTAGCCACTATAATCTGCAGAGTTCCCCGAGACCCGAGTCTCGTATAGTGCAGTGTAGTAGGTGAGCACCTCTTTGAGAAGGTTCACATTAACAATTACACATGTCCCGTTCCCATCCACCAGCTCCGCTATGTATGTTGGTTTACAAGTTTGCTGTATGAGTTTGGCTAGTGTTCTGCCCGGCCGCTCGCCCTCCCCGTACCGTCTGGCGGTTGCGTATTGCCCCAAATAATGAACTTCACGCTCTGCCGCCTCCTGAAATTCAGAAAGGAGCTTTTCACGACGCTGCAAGTCAGCGGGGCCAATCTTGGACGCCTCAATGTGATCTAGTTCAGTAAGTTGCCCTTCTATCTGTGCTAGAGTGCGTCGCAAGTCTTTGAGTACTCCAGCACTCTTGGCAATGCACACACCCCTTGTGTACGCCTTGAAGGCCTCCCATAGTACAGCCTTGGACTCAACAGCCCCCTCATTGAGCGTAAAATAGTCTGTGATCACTTCCCCCATTTCTACTGCAAAGATGGTATCTCTTAGTGCCATGTCCGGGAACCTCCAGGGACGCTCCACCCCCCCCCGGCCCTGGGAATTCTCAACCTGACTACGACAGGGGCATGGACAGACAACGTGCATGATAAGTGACCAACATCGGTTAACCACAGCGCCACGCCTTCCGACAGGCATCAATAGTCAAGACACGTCCACGTGTCGTGTGGTGAAGAGTAATGAGTATAGCCATCCTGATCCTTATAAAAGTGCCTCCAGGCATCAACTAGTCCAATCCTACCCAAGATATCTAACAGGGAGCGTCTAGCCCTTGGTTTCGTGTCAGACGTGCGCGCTGTACTATCTCGCAGTGGGTCGAGCAGCAGGTTAAAGTCCCCACCCATACAAATGTGATCTGCTCCCATGCGCGCAATGTTTGTGTACAGAGTATCAAAAAAGCCAGGATCATCAACATTTGGTGCATAGATATTTACGAATAGCACAGAGCGTTCAAGCATGCAACCCTTAACCATCAAGAAGCGCCCACCCGGATCCCGGCAGACCTCCACCTCCTGAAACGGCACCCTTTTGTGTATCAAAATCACAACCCCCCGCGCATACGAACTATATCCAGCAAAATACCTGTGGGCCTCCCATGCCGCAGCCAGCGGAGTTTTGACTGCTGATTCTAAGTGTGTTTCTTGTATAAAGGCAACGTCCAGGTATGACGACACCTGCTTACATTTACGGGCATTATTTAAACCTCTAACATTCCAGGACATCAGTGTCACAGTAGTTTCAGCCTGCACCCTCTTAGCCATAATCTACAGCCTGTCTGTGTGGCCTTGTGTGACCCAATTGCCGATAAGTATGCTGCAACTGCAAATTTGCGATAAACCATGTTAGGTATTTCTGTCGACACACACCCTGTCCCCCCACCCACCTCCCATCCCCCTTCCCAAACTTTGGGGGGAATACCCTTCCCTATGCAACAATGGAAGAAAACAAAATAGAACCATAGCTAACATAGAACCATTATGAGATTGCATTAAACAAAACAGGTGCATCCGCACTTGGGGGGGTGGCAACACTTCGCTGCTTCCCCATCGTTTTGGCACACTAGCGCCTGACTATAGTAATGTACTTCGGAAAGGGAAGAGGAAAAGAAGGACCCATAATCAGCAGGAGCAACTAAACAGGCCAGTGAGTGTTCGTACCTCATGGGGTAGGGACAACAACTCGATGATTCAGCTGCCGGTAAATAAATCTGCGCTGGCTCCTGAGTCCGGTATATTTTGCGATTGCTGCGGCGATGGTGATCCGCGCGTTCTATCTGACTTAGAGAGTTTTTGGCAGAACTCTTGGGCATCCTGTGGGGAATCAAAAATTCTTGAGCAGCCGTCACCTACTTTGCATATTTGGTAATCCGGAACTGGTGAGGCTTCCCTCACATGTTCAGCAACATCCACAAATTTGAGAGTTTGAGGGTAATCTCAATATTTAATCGACCCACTGGCGCCTACACCAAGATTTACTTTTGCCAAAGGCAGAAGTTAGTCCTTTTCCAGGAGTGGACTGTGGAAGGAGCATCCTTAAACCAGTTGGGGTGCAGAGGAAGGGCTTCCTCCTTGGGGGAGAAATACGCCATTACACCTATTCGATGGTATTTCACCAGATACGTACATTATGGAAGGGAAATGTATCGACCCTAGCAAAAGCACACAATTCTCAAAATCTTTCCCTCACGCCTGGAAGCCCGCCTCTGTAGCTTTTCAGGTATACTTATGGAAAGTTTTGTGAATTCCAGAAACCCATAAATCTGCACCCATGCGAGATACTTCTTTCTTTGGGAACTGAGCCCACACACGCATGTATATTCTTAGGAGAACCACAGACGTGTGTGGAGGTGTTTGTGGAAAGCAACTTTGCTTTCCAAGAATCGTGCCTGAAAAAGATGGGCATTCCAGTAATTGCCATAGTTTCTGCTCAACGCCTGCATTTATGCATTTTCATGGTTCCTTATTTTTATCTTTCCCAGCCTGAAAAAAGCGAGCAGTATAAATCAATGACATTTCAAGCATGCGCTTGAGTACATTTGGATGATGGAGCAAGGCACAGGCTGAGCCTAAATACCAACTCCCACACGCTACAGACTGAACTTCAGAAAGACTCTGAAAATCTGATCCATGTGTTTGTGCAGAGAGGCCAGGATAAGAAACCAAGGCTTCACACCAAGCAGAATGGTAAAGGTACAGGGCCCATTGAAAATAATCGTATTGCAGAAGTAAAAATAATTTAACAGGGTGGCACCTCCATGGTAAACATTCATTTTATGGTGTGCAAAATGCATATGGTTGAAGCAATATTGTAATAGCTTCATTGTGTAAGGTGAGACTTCTATAAATGACATTTCAGTGCTCATTGTTATCTCACGAGACAGTTGAAAGCTTTTTGAAAGTTTTCACATGTTTGCATACATTTCCGATTTCCATATTTTGCCACAGGTTCGTCATTATACGGGTGCCCAGGGTTTGTGGATGTTAATTTATCCATTCCCAAAATATGCCAAACTAAGCTTTTGTCCACCTGTCCCCTCCCCAATGTCTACAATGAAAAGTTGTGATAAAACCATTAATTTTCCATCAGTAAATAGCACCATCAAGAGAGTCGCCTTTCTGGTATTGGCATCGACTGAAAGAAAACATTGTTTAGATTTTACCACCACATTTCGATTTGGCCACACTTTTGAATTTAAGAACGGGTAACTTCATACATCTAACCAAAATTTCCCTTACTCAACTAAACTTCTCAATACAAAGATTGCTAAAATTGTAAAAAAAAAAATGTTAACCTTCGACATCTTAAACTTCACTCCAGCTAGGTCTGCAAAATATCAGTAGATCCCAAACTTTTCTTGCAACCGGTACACACAATTTACATAAAAACAGACACTAACCTTCAGCCAGAACTGAGTCCAACCTCTTGCAAATTTGTTTTTGCATAATTAAATAGATATACGTTGGGGGCGTGGCTATGAGGGCCTTGATGGTGCCCCCAAGTTAGAGCCGCTCCCGAGTGCAGCGTGCCTGACAATGCCGACTCACCATCCCCACCCTCAGAGCCTGGAGGCGAGGGGAACTGTGGAGGAGCTGTTTATCGGAGGCGGCAGGGAGCAGTCGCCTCCACAGGAGACCTGGGCCAGAGACTTTGGAGCGGCTGGGCACCGCCACTGAACAAGTGCTGCAGGCGGCCATGGTGCGCCCCTACATCTCTGGGCTTCACGCGGAGGTGGTCAGGCCTGATTGCTGGTGCGCCAGAAGCAGGGTTGGGTTGGGATCAAAAATCAGTCCGGGCATACCAAAACAAAGTTCCCACATTTGCGTATTGCCTTCCCTCAAAACACTGCTTCAGTGAAGTTTTATGAAAAGAAAGGTGTGGGGGCATGTTTTATTAACTTCACTTAGATTTTTAAAAAATGCACAGATTAGTTCACACTGCTGAGCCACGCATGAATGCAAGTGAGACCACTTCTGCTCAGGCCCGCCCGCCCCGCTCAATCAGCATACATTAATGGGCCGGCTTAGCAAGAGAAAGGGAGTGATACCTCCGCCCATCTGCCTCTAGAAAGGCCACTCAGGCACCCACTGGGCCGCTGGCGGCATCCTAACAGTACAGACAGCCCCCAGGCTGCGCAAAAAAGCAGCCCACAGCCGGAACTCGGCTACCAGCCCTTTGGCCATTTCCAGAGTGCCCGCGTTACCAATCCGACCCTAGCCAGAAGTCGCAGAGGAGTGGTGCTTCCGCAAGAGCCCTGTTCAACCACGTAGGCAACTCGAGTCTCCGGGCCCAGAGGTGTTGGCGTGTGCTTGGCCCTTCCCATTTTGGTTATCAACGGGGGTGTAGGTGCATCACCTCCCCCCCCCCCCTCCGGACGGTGTGATTTGCCCGAAGCATGGGCAGGACAGCTCCCCAGGCCACTGATGGTGGTGTAGACTGGGTAGATGGGGCTGCCATGGGACTTGTTCGGAAATGTCCCCTTGGAGAGGGTGAACTGTTTGCTAATGGCTACTGACTTATTTTTAAGGCCGCCGCCCTTCCTGTCTTCCATCAGTCAGGCGGTTAGGGACCAGTGATCATGGACGAAATGCCCCCACTGAGGGTGGGCATGGACATAACACCCCGGTTCCCCCTTCTATTGCCTGTAGAGGTCCTCCCTCTGTTCTTGGCTCCTGGCCCCGCCCACAGTCGTTTGGTGGCGTTAACACCTAGAAACGTTATAACTGGTGCTCTTACAACAACCCTGGGCATCGTGAGTTCGTGCTGCATCTGGGGTGCCAGGGGCCTGCTCCTGGTGGGCCACCTGCTGGTCATCCACCTCATTGCCTTTCGCTGACACGGAGAGACCCCCGGAGTGCGGAGCCCTTACTGATTGGCGGTAGCCTGTTATCTTCTTGAATTGCAGAGAATAGATTGTTGTATTCCGCTTTAGGTGTCCGTATATAGGTTTTCCTGAATCATGTCCTTATATAGGCACAATTCGCATTGCCCTTATATAGGCATAGAATCCCAGTCCTTATTTAGGCATTAACCGTGCACTCCAAATACAGGCATGGTCACCGACATCCGTCCACCCTAACGTCACAACGAGTTCTTAGAAACCAGACCCTTAAGCTTCGGGAGTTCCCCTAGCACAGGAGTATTGATTTCTCCAAGAACTCATCTATTATGTATGAACCGTTATACCTTAAGGGTTCATTCCTGACGTCTTCCTCTGTCCGACTTCACGTCAATGCTAACATTCCGAGGCACCTATCAGGTATAAATATACCTTCCCTCACCCAAGCAAGTTAGAGGAGACCTCTACTTTAGAGGAGCCCGTATCCCGGCCTGACACACTGAGAAGACGCTGTCATTCCTGCACGCAGACGAATCCAGCTTCCAGTGTTCTGACTCCCTTCGCGGGGTGTTAGAGTTCCAGATCCGGCAAGAGATTCCCACCTCTCTCATTCTCAAGGTATGGAGCTGACTAGAACCTAGAGGGACTCTTGGCATACTAGACTTAACTTACTCTTAGTATACCATACTAGAGAATACTCCACCTACTTCTTACCTTTCCCTACACCTAGACTAGGTACATTGGGGTAGAACTAGCTTAGAGACGCATCATATGAGTACTCACATTTTTAGCTCATGTTATTTATGTACGTGAATATATGCTAAAAGATAATGCTAGCGCAGAATTATTTATTTCTACTGCTTACGATGTACATTATTTATCTTGCATACTGTCTTGTGATCGTAACAGCACATATCTCTTACACGAGAAACAAGACTGTTCAATAAAACCCTTTTTATTGAAACACCCGTCTTTCCTTTCTGTGTAACTCTGTAGAAACTAAGCATGCACGATTGACTGAGTGAAACTGTTATCTATTGTTTCCACGATTCTGAGACGTGTTCCGATTCTAAAGGGAAACAAAGTGGTCATGTTTATGCGGTTGCCAGAAACTACTCCCTTCTTGTTCTCAAGGAGTTTCTAGTGGCCTCTGAGCTAGCTGGCACAAGTAATTAAGTTTAATATACTCGATAGGGACATACCGAACTTAGTCCTATGTCAAGCCTATAGGTTATATTATTCCAATGCGCAGAGCCTATTAGGGAAATAGGAACTACACTACATGGCGCCCAAACGTTTGGTAAGGCAGTAATTTAATGCTAGATACTGAGTAACTCAGTCGTGCTTTTCTCAGAGACCCCTACTCACATACTCCATAAGACGTCTGGAGTGGGTAGGGTTAAATATCCGCCATAACTAATTAGGACAAAAAACCCTATATATTAGTTGTTTGGTTTGTTCAACGTTGAAGGATACACTGTTCCAAAATATTGTGCACCTTATCTTTTTGTTTCCTTGAAACTTGTTCTACATTTTTCAAAAAACAAATGTCCAACCGGGACAATGCCACCGAAACCGGTGGAGCTACGGCTGACCCAGTCATAACAGTTTTTAACTTTACAGGTTTAAATGAACCCGAGGAGGGTGTTATAGACATCGCTCCAAACTTAAGAAGAGCCATCACTCTAAAACTTATAAAACATGGCCTACCACCAAGAGGCGGTAGAGCAGTTTTCGTGATAGAGGCACACAAATCTTTTCAGACAGAGGTATTCTATTCATGGATAATATTCCCTGAATAAAATTCAGTAACAAGACTGTTTCACTTCTACAAAGAAGATGAACCACCAGAGGAATATATTCCTTTCGAGGATATTGAAATTTCACTAACATACCAGGAGCATCAGCTCTGGTTTAAAGGCACCCTAAAACATCACAAAACCATTACCAGGCTCGGTCCACTAGGTAGACCAGGAGCAACATGGCCGATTCTAGCCGGCTACACTCCTCATCCTGACCTCGAAATAATGTCAGACGAGGAATTACTTACTCAACTTACAGAGTTGATAAAAATTTACAGACTAGTCCAATATGTCATGCGGACTTTCACAGTCCAACCACCATTGACATTTCCAAATCAAACCCCTCAACAGGGGAATACACTAAAAATTACACCACAGACTTTATACGCAGTCATGGGAAAAATGCCCACAAAACGTGAGCAAATTCCATTCTGGATAGCTCAAAAAATTACTCAAATAGAAGCAGTATTTCCAAATACTAGCCCTTATGAGAAACACAGAATCCTAACAGTCTGTTTACCAATGGGGATCACACCACAACTGGAAGACTGCACCACTTGGGGCTCAGTCTTTGCTGCCATCTATACTAAAACACATGGTATTCCGTCAATTGCAGTAATACCAGATGTCGTGAAACAAATTCAAAACGAATACGGGGCAGAGCCTGCTCTGAATTTAGGTATGAAATTACTGAAAAATTTCGACCAGGTCTCAACAATAATATTATCTAATATTAAAGGGGAGGCAGCAGCAGTGGCGATCCGCCAATGATTAAGGGAATTCGATGTTACAGAACATCAAACAGAACTACCCAGAATAATAGAACAATCTTATGCAGAATTAGGCAGAGATAGTTTGGGTGGAAGACCATTGAAGCCAAAACTATCTGAAAGTCCTGAGAAGGACGCTATTAAACAAACTCCGCGATACCAAAGCTATTAAACAAACTCCTACATCTTCTAAAAAGAAGTGGGAAACTAATAAACAAAATTCAAACGAGAAACGTTCTCAATCCCGAGGTAGGTCTCCTCAAAAGGAGCCCTCTGAAAGGAGGTATAACCTCAGGAATAGGGATAATTTAAAAAAGCCTGACAGGTATCAAGATACTGATACACGTTCCTCTCGTACCTTTCAGATCTCGTCACAGACATCGGAAAGAAGAGGACGGTCAGAACATAGAGAAGAACGCGTGAAATCGAAAGACGACAAACACGTTCCAAAAAACGAATCAAAACCTCAATTCTCAAAAAAGAAGGTAGCAGGTCTGAAGGTCAGACATGCCGAGGATACTGAGAACACAACTCAAGAACGGAGAATGGGCTCAGACAATGCTGGACAGTGCAGCAGAAGTCACAATAGCTCGCCAGAACCTGAAAGAACTTCTGGAGATAGTGGATTTGAATGAGTACATTACAGTTGAGACTGTAGACACCAGGGTTAGTACTCCACAAACGTTATATGAAATAACACTCCGAATGGAGGGAGACATACCAAGAAAGGTGAAAACACTCTTTTGGGAAAAACTTTCAAGGGGTTATGACATACTTCTAGCAGAAAAAGACTGGCCACCACAATTTGTCAGGGAGTGCCCACATGGCGAGGACATTATTATATGCCTGCCTTCTCCAACCATATTCCAATTCATCTAAAATATACTTATGCCAGGAAATGGGCAGTTGCCCAGGCCCCAGCATTATACAAAAATCATGTAGGATGGGATGAGGACTCACCTCACCATAAAATACATCTAAAAAATGAACCTACTGCACAAAGGCAGTACCCAATAAAGCAAGAAGCTAAAAAACAGGTCAGGGAGATCTTAGATCAACTTGAATACCAAGGGGTGATTGAAACATGCACCTCTTCAATGAACAATCCTTTGTTTCCTGTCTCCAAACCAGACAATACATATTGTCTAGTCTTGGATTACAGACACTTAAACACTTGTTCAAAAACATTTGCAGTGCAAAATGCACACAGTACAGCATTAATGAATAACATTGTGCGTAAAAAATATAAAACCACATTGGATATCTCAAATGGTTTCTTTTGTCAAAATATAGCACCTGAAAGCAGGTACTTAACAGCTTTCTCAATAATGGGGACCCAGCGTCAATTTTGTCGACTCCCACAAGGGTTCAAGAACAGCCCAGGGTTATTCTCAGCGAGGGTAACGGAGTTACTACAAATTTATGATAATGAGGCATTGTCATATGTCGATGACATCTATCTGACAGACGATGACCTGGACAAACATTTGAACAGGGTGAGTACCATTATATTGGGCTTCGCCTCTGAGGGCTATAAGTTCAACTTTAAAAAATCCAGAATTGCCCATCTCAATGTCCTTTTTCTAGGATATGAGCTTTCACGTGAAGGAAAGAGCTTTGCAGCTAACTTTTTAGAAAGGTGTGCGCTGCTTCAACCTCCAAAGACGCTGAAAAATTTACAATCCATCCTGGGTTTCCTAAATTTTGGAAGAACTTACATTCTAAATTACGCAGAAAGGGTTAAACCTATCTACGCGTTAATCAAACCTGATTTTTCAATCAAAAATTGGACACAGGAACACACAGAAATCTTGCGTTCACTCCAAGCTAACATGTTAGCAACAAATCACTTACAAACACGCGTAAGTCAACGCAACTTAGTGATCCGAATAATTTCGGGTCAATGCGGATTCACCTACTTAACATTTAATGAGGGTGAAAAAGTACCAATTGCATACAAATCACATTTGTATACACAAGCAGAAATGCGCTTCACTTCAACTGAAAAAATACTGACAGCAGTTCAAACCGCTGTAGCAAAAGAAAGAGCTCTAGCCCAAGGGAAACGCATTATTGTCGTAACCCCAGTACCGGCTTTAGAGGCGGTCACAAAAGCGAGCATTCCAAATGCTAAAGCATTACATCCTAGATGGATACAATGGGTTAATTCTCTTGCTGCAACAGATGTTGAATATGTTTTTGATCCTGATTTAAAAACACAAGCGTTCCTGCAATTTGAACATGAATGTCCTCTGCCCACTGAGATTCTGCCTCTCAATCAGTATGAATTCATAATTTGCACTGACGGATCCGCACAACCCGCTATAGGGAGTAAGCAAGCTTACAGTGCAGCGTGAGCAATCGTTAAAGGTCGCAATGCACGATGGTAACTTCAGACCAATGGTCACTAAAACTCAATCTCTAGGAGATTGTACAGCTCAGCGAGCTGAACTACAAGCATTCAAACTGGCACTTGAAAGTACAGATCGAGAATTCCCCATACTAATAGTGTGCGATTCTTTCTATTGTGTTCAGTCGTATAATGAATATATACAAAATTGGCTTGAAAATGGGTTCAAAGATGCAAAAGGTGGCACAATAAAGCATAAAACGCTTTGGGAACAAGTAGTTCAGTTAAAAAGCGAACTACCAAAGGCTCACGTGATACATACACTGAGTCATCAACGTGATGGCGTTCACGTTGCAGGGAATTCATTGGCTGACGAAGCCGCAAAGGGGCGTGTTCAGACGGCTTCCGTAGCTGCGATCACTCGTTCAAAAACGAGAATAGACAGTGAGATAATGTTGGCTGTCAATGCTACGAGCAAAGGCAGTGGTGCAGCGTTACCAAGAAAGTTTCCACTCAAGTACTCTTATGTAATTGATGCGAACAACGTTCCTTTTGCTCGAATCCCTGGAGTGGGGGATAGGATAATTCCAAACAAGGAACGCAGATTAGGACTAATCCTAGCAGCACATGAAGGGATAGCCTCTGCCCATGCAGGTATTTCTGCAACAGTATCTTTACTAAAACAAAGATATTCGTGGCCTGGCATTAGGAAACAGACCAAGAACTATGTTCTAGAATGTGAAATATGCCAACAGATGAAAGTCTCCACAGTGAAACGTCCCGCACAGACACCCTTGTTAATTTCAGACAAACCATTAGCTTGTGTTTACCTGGACCACTGCGGTCCCTTGCAAAGGGACGGTAACTATAAATATATAATGGTCGCAGTGGATTCATGCTCTAGGTTCCTATGGATATGGCCTCAGTGCTCGGCTGACGCTCGAACTGTTATAAAAGATTTGCGAGTCTTTATCGGCACATATGCAATAGGCACACTACATTCTGACCAGGGCCCTGCGTTTAGCTCTCGGGCTTACAAAGACGCCATGGCCAGTCTGGGCGTTGCATTGCGGTACTCCTCTCCGTTTCATCCTGAGGGAAATTCTGTTGTGGAAAGGAAAAACCGGGACATAAAGCAGTCTATAACAGCTAGGGTATTAGGTTCGGGTGATGGGTGGGTCAAACATCTATATGGGGTCCAACGCTCATTAAACAATTTGCCAAGAAGTTCTCTAGGGGGGGTCACACCATATGAGGTCCTATTTGGGACTAGAATGTGGGTGCTAGATCTAGAATGTAGAGGCACAGTGGTGGAAAATAAACCCTTTGATATCAAAGATCGTTTGGCTGTTTTACAGGATCTAAATGAACTAAGATCGAAAGAAAGCAACGTGTTCCTGCAGCCAACCACCACTGGGGAAAAACCGGCAGTCCCAGCAAGGCCTGTCTGGATTCCAAAAGTTGGGGATCTAGTCAGAGAAAAGATTGCGGACAAGAAGGAATTTGGACCTTCTTACAGACAACCAGTACCTGTCCTAGCCATACACGGAACAAGAACAGTACTTCTGCCGCCCCTTGCTGGAAAAAAGGAGAAAAGATTTGTGTCCATCGACCTCATCAAACCACAGTATGTGGCCAATACTAAATAGTAGGCCTCGTGGACTCCGACCTAGTAGCAGACGCACTCCTCTCGCTACTATCCAAGAGGTTCAGACTGAAAGACTGATAACCATCGAGAATTCAGCAGTAACAGATGAAGGACTGAGCAACAATGCTATGGAACTCATCCCTCTTGAAACTCAAGTAACAGTTCGTCCAAATACACCTGTCTACACCAATGTAACAAGTGATCAACTGGTTCCAGCGATTTCTACAAATCCTGATGCAATTCCAACAATTGACCGAACTGCTTCTGGCTATTTCATTAACTTTGTTACGTTTTCTGAGGATCTGAGTGAGCCTGAGACGTCGCCAGCATCAAAAACTTTTAAACAGCAAGTACAAGATTTTTTTCATTTTTTGAGAAAGACTTATCTGGTTTCACCATGGATTGAACTATGGATTATTTCTGGAATATTTTTCTTTCTGCTTTGGCTAGCTTTAGTTATGACTATGAGCGTGCTTATAAATATAAATGGCAGATACATCCATTTGGACATTGAAAGTAAAGAAGTGAACTTACTTTTGAAACCACACAAATCATCCCATCGTGAAACAAGAGACTTGTCTGCAGTGAACATCACAGCCGTTGCTATACAGGATGGTATAGTGTGGGACAAAACTGATTTCGATATATTCGGCCCTACGGAACATTTGAACATTCCACATTTATTTAAGATTTCACTAAGTGATTTTGTTTCATCCAGTACCTATTCTGATGATTGGGACTTTGAAACTGTAAATGACATAATGTTTGACCTAGAAAAGTCTGCTGCATTTTCTATTAATGAATATTTAGAGGGTTCATCAGACTATGAACAGCTGTAATGCTATAACCACTATGGTCATCATTTTTTGCATAAATCTGCAACACCTAGAAATGTGTTTATGTTTAACCAATGGGAGCATTGTCCTACACCACCCAAAGGCAGTTCAAAAACATTTGCTAAAACGTTTCCATATTTTTCAGGATACAATACATCTGATCCAGAAACATTTTACTATAAAAATGTAAACAAAACAGGACTGAAAATTATGTTAACTAATACAAAACAGATTTACTCTGCAGCATTTATTGCTCAACTGTCTAGACATGGTTTCGACTTATGGAAAGACACAATAGACACAAAATCTGTCTGGGGTACTAAAGATTGGCAAGTGCAGGGGATAGAAGCTTTGTTTAGAGCCTGTATCATCCCTCAGCAAATAATGTTTTTGAACGACACTGTGCAACAAACGTCTTGCCTTGGTTTAGCCAAGATCAAAGACATGAAAACACCTTCTGTACCAAAACCTGCCAGTAATAACAATACACAGGCAGCGGTTACAGTTGACACAATACTACAAATCAACAGAACAAATCCTGATTGGAGAAAATGGTTGATCTGGCCCACAGACACAAACATCTGTCAAGAAAGATTCCTGAATAAAACACAGGGGTTTACTATTCATAGGCCAGACCCACGATACATCCAAAGACAACATCCGGGGGTAGTAACAACATACAGTGTAGGAAAATTATGCCTCGATTGGCTGCGAAAATCTACACTTAAGGATGTGAAACAACACTTATCTTTACTTAAAGAAGATGCAGACCTTAGGGAATTCTTGCTTGGACCAAGAAAACCGCGTCAAAAACGTTTCATATATGCCGGCATCTATGCTGCTTATAATGAAGCATGGAAGGTGTCACAAGTAGAGGCCACAGAACGAATACGTGAACTTGATCGTATTAATTTAGAGAAAACTCTCTCTGTGGTCGACAATGGGTTAACAACTTTGTCATCCAGAATTTATTCATTGGACAACATTGTATCCTCTGCTATTGACATACTGGAACAAGACTTAGCCATGTTACAGCAAGGCCAGTCTCAGTTACGTTCTATTATGTTATTAAGCTGGACGCTGCAATCTTTGCATGCGGGCTATGTGCCTTGGCGTTTTATTAACACGTCGGCTCTGTTTGCAGAATACAATCTAACTGATAAACAGATCGAACTGGCACAAAGAGGAGCAAAGTATACAGTGCTGAGCATTGAAAAACTGGAAAAATTACCATTCACAGTGGCAGAAAAACCAGCTACAGAATGGCTTATTCATGGCAAAATCACTCTGCCTGTGACTACTTTTCAGTTTCAGTATTGCCTCAAACAAATGCAAGCAGGCAAATGTGAAAGGTTGGGTAAAGAATAGATTAAGACATCCTGGAATTTACCTTACACATATAGATGTTGGAGTGGGGATCGTGAAGTGTTTCTAAGCGGTACACACTGTGAAAGTGCACTGAGCGGTTCACTGATTTGTCAGGACATTTCTTTACACGGGGCTTGTGATGGTTCTGTGGCAAATTTGTCGTGCCACCAGCAGGGTACACCGGCTACTGTGATTAATCCAACGTTTGGCCAACTTTCTAATGGGAGTCACCTCATGTTGAATGATCAGAGTTGCTGTGGCATGTTGCCAGGCATCCCATATCTAGTAACGGTCGACTCCAGGGTCACTTGCTGTTTGCAAGTATTGTTTGCCCCAATAGACATAGTCAGGGAGTCGCCTTTATGGCCTTCGTTGAATGTCTCTTTTATACGATTTGATACTTTAAGCAGAATGAAAGCCATGCTTATACAACAAACAGTGCCTCTGACCTTGGCCAAAGAAATCTATGATTTACAAGTTGCAAGGACTTCGGCTGAGATACAGGCTTTAATTCGTACAAACTGCCCTATACATTTCGTAGAAATGATGGGACGTATCTTAAACATGTCTGATAGGAGCGGAATTGTACATGTATTTAAGACCATCTGTTCCGGACTATTAGCACCTTTCCAGGCAGTCCTCGGAATCATCCCAAACTTCGCACATTCGGTGTTTGGTGGTGTGCCGTTAATTCTAGCACTTGTTGCAGGAATTCTGTTTCTATTCCTCCTACTACGCTATGGCAAGCCTATTCGCCAACATCACTCCGAGCGATGTGGAGAAATCTCTCCTTGAACGGAAATGCCGTGAGCGAATAGTACAGCTTTTGGGCATGCCTCGTCTACAGGAACTTAATACAACGTGGTTCCTGTCATTCAGACCAATCTGGCTAGATTGCATCTTACCTGTTCTACGCTGCCTGTTTTGCAGTGAAGAATGCGTGCTAGACACCTGTCTAACACTCCCATCAGTCATACCAACGGATGTCGATACTCTGCTGGACCCGATAACGGCCCATGCTCTGTGTTGTCCCCAGAGGCTACCAATCCTGATGACGGCATTCATTGAGATCTCACAGACTCTTCCGGCAGCTGCTGAGGTACGAGATGGATCAGCAGGCACCCAGGTAACAACGGACGCGAACATTGCATCTTCTGCTGAAGGCGATGTTTCTCATCTCTGTGCAATTAACCTTCTGAACGAGGTGTTCCAAATGTCACCAACTTCGGTGGACGATATTTTGGCTACGGAAATAGATGATCTAATGTTTACGCCAGACCCATACACTGACTTTGATTCGGCTCACAGTGTACCAGGGCAACAATGAAATTTGGCCTTCATATTTTCAAAACTTGGAACTTTTCCCAGAATTGAACTTTTTTCTTTTTAAATTTTTGGAAATGACATGGCAAAAGAACAATCTGCTTACAGTAGAACTAGTCTTATAAAACAGACTTCTTTGAATACTTCCAGGGACACATTGTCACCTTACTTGTCTAACATTTCATTTAATTCCATGATATGCAATGGCCTTGATTTTTGAACACTTATCAACCATTTCATCATATGTATATATTTCTGTTTATTCATTCATGTTGCATTTACTTCCATCATATGCTTAGAATGAAAACGATGCTTTAAATGTACAGTACCTATTGCATTTCAACAGTTTATTTTAAACTTCTTTTAAATATGCTTTAAGAAATGTTTTTAGCAAAATGTGGTACTCAATTTTATGTTTAGCATTTAAATGTTTAGCATTTAGTATTATCGTTCATTCGAAAGTGGAGGGGGTGTTGTATTCCGCTTTAGGTGTCCGTATGTAGGTTTTCCTGAATCATGTCCTTATATAGGCACAATTCGCATTGCCCTTATATAGGCATAGAATCCCAGTCCTTATTTAGGCATTAACCGTGCACTCCAAATACAGGCATGGTCACCATCATCCGTCCACCCTAACGTCACAACGAGTTCTTAGAAACCAGACCCTTAAGCTTCGGGAGTTCCCCTAGCACAGGACTATTGATTTCTCCAAGAACTCATCTATTATGTATGAACCGTTATACCTTAAGGGTTCATTCCTGACGTCTTCCTCTGTCCGACTTCACGTCAATGCTAACATTCCGAGGCACCTATCAGGTATAAATATACCTTCCCTCGCCCAAGCAAGTTAGAGGAGACCTCGACTTTAGAGGAGTCCGTATCCCGGCCTGACGCACTGAGAAGACGCTGTCATTCCTGCACGCAGACGAATCCAGCTTCCAGTGTTCTGACTCCCTTCGCGGGGTGTTAGAGTTCCAGATCCGGCAAGAGATTCCCACCTCTCTCATTCTCAAGGTATGGAGCTGACTAGAACCTAGAGGGACTCTTGGCATACTAGACTTAACATACTCTTAGTATACCATACAAGAGAATACTCCACCTACTTCTTACCTTTCCCTACACCTAGACTAGGTTAGGCACATTGGGGTAGAACTAGCTTAGAGACGCATCATATGAGTACTCGCATTTTTAGCTCATGTTTTTATGTACGTGAATATATGCTAAAAGATAATGCTAGCGCAGTATTATTTATTTCTACTGCTTACGCTGTACATTATTTATCTTGCATACTGTCTTGTGATCGTAACAGCACATATCTCTTACACGAGAAACAGGACTGTTCAATAAAACCCTTTTATTGAAACGCCCGTCTTTCTTTTCTGTGTAACTCTGTAGAAACTAAGCATGCACGATTGACTGAGTGAAACTGTTATCTATTGTTTCCACGATTCTGAGACGTGTTCCGATTCTAAAGGGGAACAAAATGGTCATGTTTATGCGGTTGCCAGAAACTACTCCCTTCTTGTTCTCAAGGAGTTTCTAGTGGCCTCTGAGCTAGCTGGCACAAGTAATTAAGTTTAATATACTCGATAGGGACATACCGAACTTAGTCCTATGTCAAGCCTATAGGTTATATTATTCCAATGCGCAGAGCCTATTAGGGAAATAGGAACTACACTACAATATGTGACATTTCCGTGGGGTCGCCACGGCCCTGGCCGCTCATGCTGCCCCCTCTGAGGCAAGTGGGCCATAGGTGGTGGTGAGATGGCCCCCCCTCCCTCTCCGTGCTATGCTACTAAGATGGGGCGTGACCACCCCCTTCCTCCCTCCCCCACCCCCGGGCACCTGCCCAGACAAAGATCGACTAGTTCACCAGGCCAGCACCCAGGGTGCGAGGTGGCTCTCTGGCGCCGCAGCAGCCCCCTGCACAATCAGACTTTGCTACTATCCTGAAGGCGATCCAAGAAACGAGAAATGCGGTTGAGACAAAAATGGGCAAGTGCAGGTGGATGTCTCACTGTTGCATCAGGACCTCCGAAACATTGCTGGTCGGGTGACAGAGGTGGAGGCCAGGGTGACATCAGTCAAGGATGAGGTGGCCACCCTTAAGCTCCAGGTCTCCAAGTTGCTCTCATCAATGCCAGTGCTCGAAGAACAAGCCAAGGATGCCGAAAACCGATCCTGTAGGAACAACTCTAATTTTGTTGAGTTTCCGGAGGGGGTTGAGAACTCTGGAGAAGAGTTGCTCCTAGAGGACTGGCTGCGGTCCTGGGTCTCTGCCGACCAACTATCGGCTTGGTTTGTGGTGGAATGCACACACAGGTCCCTAGCCCAGCGTCCATCACCAGAGGCCCCTCCTGGCCCTCGATAGCTCCCTTCCTTAACCACGTGACAGGAATGTCATCCTTCAGGCGGCCAGGGCTTTTGCTTTCCGAGTGTAAAGATCATGGTTTTCGCAGATTACACCCAGGATGTCCAACAGCATTGACATTCCTTTCATGAGGGCAAGCAGAAGCTCCGGACCCTCAACCTGCAGCACATGCTCCTTTTCCTGGCTCAGCTGAAGGTGATTTTCAACTTCACCACCTACTTCTTTGACACTTCAGACCAGGCCTGGAAGTGGGCAATGAAGAGAACTTCAACATACGGGGAGGGGGAGGTTTGGAGGATATGGACCCCCGTCAGAGAGGGGCACTTCTGCTTCCGCCTCTTTTTGTCTCCTCCACAAGCCACTCAGGAGAAAGCGGTCTCAATCCCAGAGAATTCACTCACATCCCCATGGACGGCAGGGCTCTCCTAACTCGGGTTAGGCAGATGGGGGTTGAAGACACTGTTCAAGTCATTATGCAGACGGGCACGCCTGACCTCCTCAGGTCCCTGAAGGAGGGTTCTGGTGGGCAATCTTGAATCCTTGCCCGAACAAATGGACTACTCCTGGTATTGTATGTTTTGGAGTGGGAGGGGACATGAGACCCTGGCGGCACTGGTTTTGTTTGAGTGATGATCGTGCCTTAAGTCTGGACTGCCACAAATGAGAGTACAATGCAAATATGTTAATGTTGTTGTCAGGCGCTGTGATCCTTAGGACAAGGAGCTTGTGTAGGGGGATGGGGTTTGTTGGTCAATGGCCCTGTTTGAGACTAGTCTGTGTAGGGTTGGGGTGACAGATGCTTCCACGGTAGAAGTATGAGGCGGGGGGGTGGAGGGGGAAGAGTTGAAGGGGACTTGTTATGCTTGTTTTGAGTGGTTTGATCTTGCAGTCTACACACATACTTAGTCGCTCTCCAGTATGTACTGTCCACATTGAAGTTGATATTGTCCCAGCCATGCTTGCACGTGTGTTGGGTCTACCAGATCAGCGGTAACCAGATCCACTTGGCATAACCTGCTGCTTGGATGGATGGTAGCAGTTAAGATATTGTCCTGGAACGTGAATGACCTACTGGATCGTATTAAAAGATCTGCGGCCCTCCGATATGCTAAATGATTCCAGCTGACGGTTCATATGTTCCAAGAAACTCACCTTTTAGGCGTACATTGCTCCTTTTTACGCTGCTTTGGCTATGACAGGGTTTACCACGCAGGGTTTTTCTGGGACTCTAGACGGGTGGTCATTTTGCAGAACAGGCACCACTGGGCGTGTCTGCTTCCCAAATGGATCCCCAGGGGATCTATGTGGGGATTTAGGGGCAGCTGGAGGGACAGCATTATAACTTTCTATCGGTCCAATTTCAACAGAACTTGCTCCAGGCCACGTTGCACTCTTATGGGGCACTCCTGCTGTCCCTTCTGCAAGAGATCACCGTGGCAGGGGGAGACTTCAATGCAGCCTCTGATCCAGTAGTAGATGTCTCCAGCCCTCTGCGGCCAGAGCGTCAGACAAGGTCCCACCACCTTTTGGTTTAGGCAGACTCCCTGGGCTTGGGTGATGCTTTGAGAACGTGGCAACCCCACAATCGTGCCTTTTCCATATGCTGGCGGCTCATAAGACCTCGACTCGCATTGACCTGGTCTGGCTCCTGGCTACGGGGATTGAGGCGCTCTCTAGAGGAATCTCAGATCACACCCCCCTCATGATTCAAATTGGGCTTCTAGACACGCACCGAGGCCCATGTGGCGGATTAACGCACCTTACAGATCAAGAGTGTTCTAACTTTATTGAACCCAAAATCCATTCTTACTTAGCGCTGGACGAGGGCTCTGTGGAGTCGGCGTGTACACTGTGGGCGGCAAGTAAACCTACCCTTCGTGGTCTGATTTGAGGGTATGTGCGGGACAAGGAGGCACAAAGACTGGAGGAGACAACGTCTCTGGAGGCCCAGATAGTATCCTCCAGCGGTGACCTTTGGCAGCCCTTGATCGCTTGCTGACGTGGGCTCACTCTCGCCTACACAGGCCTCGCTGGAGTAAGCCCGACAATGCTAGAGGGCATCGATGCAGAGGGTCTATGAGCATGGGGACAAGTCCGGGAAGCTTCTCTATTGGCTGGCCACCAGGGAGGTCACCTCGTGGGTGGTGCATCGGTTATGGACACCGGTGGCCAACTGAGCATGGAGGTTCTAGCTGTGGCGCAGGCCTATGCAGACTATTATCATGCCTTGTATGTGGAAGCAACACGGCCCCCTCATGAGATCGAGCTCCCAGGGACATTCTGCTGCCCTCGATCCCCCAGTCACTGGCCAAGGATCTGGATCAAGCGCTTGCAGTGGAAGAGATTGTGGAGGCGCTCTTGGATATGTCCGTGGGCAAGACTCCGGGCCCCAACGGATTCCTGAGTGCTTCCCTCACCTGTTAGCACTGCATGACGAGTCTGCAGCCCAAGGGGAGTTCCTTAAGGGTCTGGCATAGCCACAATTTTGGTGCTTCCTAAATAAGGCCAGCCTCGGGATAGATGCTCTTCACACCGACCTATTTCTCTCATCAATTCTGAACTTAAAATATTTGCTAAACTGTTGGCTAATAGGGTGCATCATGGCATTTTCTTTTTGAGTCACCCAGACCAATGCAGCTTTATGCCCGCTCAAAGTACGAGACATTTTGTTCGTAGAGTCCAGGTAGCCCTCTCCCAGGCTCATCACCTTCGTGGGTCTGCAGACTTGCTTTTGGTTCACTTTAAGAAGGTTTTTGACACTGTGGACTGGTCCTTCTTAAATGCGGTGCTGGAGAGGGCTGGGTTGGTGCCCCGTCTTCGCGCTCTCATCGCTTTACTTTGTGCCCACCCGACGGCTTAAGTCTGGGTTAATGCCATTTTGTCGCCCCCATTTTCTATCGATAGGGGCACCTGACGGAGTTGTCCTTTATCCCCCTTGCTATTTGCCCTGCCGATAGAGTCACTGGAGCGTCTCATTAGGTATGATGCTTGCATTCAGGGGGGGTCCTGGGACAACGGTCCAGAGGAATGCATCGCACTGTATGCAGATGTCATCCTAATGTCCCCACAGGCATCAGGCCTGCGCTGTCTGGGGATCTGCAGTTGTACGGGGAGTCCTCGGGCCTCCGGGTGAATGAGTCCAATCTCTGTTGATCCCCATATCTGGCGATGCAGAGGTCTGTGCCTGGCGAGCCGTGATCCCCATGTGCCGCATTTCCTTTAAATACTTAGGTATTTCCATATCACGTCTGCCGGACTTGGCATGAAGCCTTAGTCTAAACCCTGTGGTCAAGAGAATGAAGGAGGTTCTGTGGGGTGGGCCCATATACCGTTACATGGGAGAGTAGCTTTGTTCAAAATGCTGGTCCTTCCACATTTTCTATACATCTTTTTGAACTTCCCCAATCCAATTTCTAGGAAGTGGTTCCAAGATATTACTTTGTCTATCCGTACCTTTATGTGGGCTGGTGGTCGCCTTCGGGTGGCTTGTGTTAACTGTTTTTGCTCTCCCTACAAGAGAGGGATAGGTACGGCAGACCTGCATGGGTATTATTTGGCCTCGCAGCTGGTCGTGATTAATGACTGGTTCCATGGGGATCCGGCCTACCATGTGGAATTGGCCTTGCTTTGGCTTGACAGGCTAATGAGCTTGCTCTTTGGAGCACTGACTTCCCAATCCCTCCCAGATTACATTCGGGCGGTGTTGTTGTGCTGGAGAGCGATGCTCCGTTTCGTGGGCTGGGATTGACGGTTCACTGGGCAGACGCACTTATGGCACAGGACTTGGCTTCATCAAACTGCGGATATGGAGGGCTTTGTGCAGTAGGACAGGATAGGTATTACTCATTTTGGGGACGTCTGGTCAGGTACCCATGTACAAATGTTTCAGGAGCTGCAGGAACAGTATCAACTATCACGTACTCAGTTTCATAAATACCTGCAGCTGTGGCACGCCCTGTCGGCTAATATTCCCCCAGACACATAGATTGCGGAGTTTAAGCCCCTCAAAGCCAAACTGTTGATGGGGAAACTAAACAGGGGGGCTATTTCTGTGATTTATCGCCCAGATTACTAACCTTCCCGAGGTTGCAAATAAAGTGGGCGGCCAGGATGGGGAATTGGAGGTAGGGGAGTGGATGGAGGTCAGCATGACCCTCTGCGAACTTGCTATCTCTGCACGCCTTAGACTGGTCCAGCTTAATTATTCACAAGTCACATACATGACTTCCTTGTGGCTCTGCAGGGCTGGCAGAATCCCCCGGGCCAGCTGTGCTAGATATCCCTGTCGGACGCAGATTTTGTTCATATAGTGTGGTCCTTTCCAAGACTGGTTCCCTCCTGGGAGGCAATTGAGAGGGAAATGTCTGCGGTCTTACATCATTGGATTCTTCTTACCCTCAGGGTGATTTTGCTGGAGTTACTGGAGAATTTGGGGGGCAAAGGATGGAACGCATTTTTATTGGGGTCGTGATACTGGTGGCTAATGAAGATATCGGCTGTAAACGGAAAGCCACAAAACCCCCCTCGATGGCGGAGTGGCAAAAGGAAATGGATTGGTGTGCCCAGCTGGCACGACCGACACATGAGGCCCGGAGATGTCCCCATAAATTCGAGAAGAACTGGGGCAAGTGGTGGATACATCATGGCTTAGGTGTGGGGATTGACTGAGAGATAGTACTGTTTGCTATAATAATGTTGGTTCAGTGGACTGAATTCTTTCTTGTTTCTTGGTTTCGTTGTTTTTGTTATGTTTCTGTGCAAAAATCAATAAAAATGTGGTTATAAAAAAAAGATACACATTACATAAATCTCAGTGGATGGACAATCTTCGCCCTTAACTCCGATTCTCAGTGCTACCAGATTCCTGACCAATTAAAATTACAAGAGATTGCATTAGGAAAAGTGCACAAATTATGTCCCTCTATACCCATTACAAGATAAGTACGTATCACAGAACATTTTTGTACCCAAACTATTAAAGCAAAGAAAGCAGTAGATAATGGCTTGACTTCTGTGAAAGACTTTAATTAGGACACTATTAAATTAAACAACCGGATCTAATTAGATTAAGTGGAGATCTGACAGTTGAAAGATATATAAAGCATGGACCAGGGATTCTGCTCTCTCAGAAATGCTTGGCAGGAGAATGATGCGATTTTATTCCAGCTTGTGTTTTTAACCTATGGCCAGTGGCGGCTCCCCCATTGGGGCGTGGGGGCGTTGCCCCACTGCTTTCTCACAGTGCGAGAAGGCAGAAACATAAATGGTAAAAACTACCATTTTATGTTTCTGCCTTCTCGCACGGCGAGAAAGCAGAAGTGCCTGGTTGGGGGTGGGCGGTCCTGCTCAAGGGCAGGGGGGAGTGGCTTGCCCACTGTTGTGTGTACTGACTGTTTGGTCGGCCGTGGGGCCGACCAAGCAGTCAGTATGCACAACAGTGGGCAAGCCACTCCCCTGCCCTCGAGCAGGACCGCCCACTCTCCTTTTTCTCTATGTAGGCTGCTGCATGCAGCAGCCTACATAGAGAAAATGGCCCGGGTGGGGCGCGCTCCAATGCGCCTCACCAATTACAATGCTGCCATTGCAGCATTGTGATTGGTGGAGCCTGGAGGGGAGGGAGGCTGCCTTTGCTGATGCCGAGAGCTGCAGGCAGTGAAAACGCAGGACGGTGGGAGCGGGAGCCGGGACCCATCCAGAAGCGGGATGGTAAGTTTTATGTAATATATATTTTTAATTAAACGAACCCCTCCCGCCTCCCCCCATCCCCCCCGCGACAACCCCATTTCCACCCCCCCCCCCAACACCCCCACCTGCCTGTCATGCCGGCCTGAGATTTACTGAAAGTCGCGGTGTGCTGTGTATAAATCTGCAGCGCCTCATTGCAAGAACAGGAAAATTGTGCATATATTAACAGGTTGGAGAACCCCATCGCCAAATAATTTAGTAACACGCTTGTGTCAACTTTGGCACAAAAATACCTTTTGTACATGAAAAGACACTGCGCTGATTTTACCAACAATTTACTTTGTCAAGCGCCACTTAGTGTCCCACTATCGCGTCCAAAAAGACGTAGTAATCAGGGCTAACTGAATCCTTTCTTTTATTTTATTGTAGCAATTCTACAGGGTTTCATACTAGCGTGGCCGGCAGCTACGTGCTGGGCATTTGTGTTTTTGCTGTGCCAGCTCTGTAATCTCCCCATTTTTGCCTGGAAAGATCTCGATGTCTCTGGCCTTGTAAAGATGACTTCAAACTGTTTAGTTCAGTCGCAAATTAAGAGGAATGCTTTGAGTACCTGTAAAAATGGCTGCAAAACATTGGTGGTGTGTACATTTTAAGGATTTTCTTTTGGCGTGTGGACAAAATTTAGGGCTCTTCTCTTGTATCCACAGTTTGAGGATGATTTAACACTTTTAGATTTGACTGGAACCTCACTTATTGTTACAAATTCTTTAAAATATATATGTAGAGTGGGCTTTAGCTTCTCTTAGAACTGTATTTGTCCCCCATCTTGTACTACAAGCTAAGTTGTAATCATAACCACATGTGGTAAGCAGCCATTGAGTCACGTATGGCAATGTGAGCAAATGCAAATACTCAGTTTTCTAGGTGCTACCTATATGTACAGATAAGTATACTGGGGTACACTATCACACAAAGTGTCCAAGTGAAGGAGCCTGTATTCCATACAAAATAGCTGTACAAGGATATTTACCTTCATGCTTTCTGAAATTTGGTTTCAAATGCACTATTTGCCTACTCTTTTTTAACAAATTTCTTCGAGGGAAATTAGCCAACCCCCACTTATGTCGGTCGAAGCCTTGCTTCGCTCAATCGTGACGTAACTCTCTTCCACAACGTTTACGCCCCGCCACTATGAAATGGCACCAGCCGCCACTGCCTATGGCATGTAAACATTTCTGGCTCACATCTCCACAAACAAACTTGGATTTCCGCAAGTTTCTTTCACTGACTGACTTCAGGCAAGTGAACCGAAGCATGAGCAATTCTCCATTATTCTCGTTATTTAATTGTACATACATTGTCACTTTTCTCATCAAGAGCGTGCCAGTAGCAGCTGAACTGCTCAGCTTTTGTTGTCTAGTGGGAGCGCCTGTCATCACATACACCCCCCACACACAGAATATACACATACATAAAGATACATACGCATATAGAAGAGAGTGGCTTTTGGACAGCCCCTTTGAGCCATTGGATACAGACGTGCAGCTGGCCCTAGGCACTTGGTCATCAATCAGCCTATGACCTTTCACGGATGTTCACACTTTCTGTTTGTACTCATGAGTGTGAATGTGTGTTATTTTTGTATGTGATATTGAACAAAGGCCTATTTTAATACTTCCACTAGCACCATGACACACTACTGGTTAGTTAACAAATCTTCAATAATCTGTTCACCAGAGCAAGAAATTCTGATTTTCATTACTTTGAGGTTGTTAAAATTATTGACAGTGACTTGAGTATTGGTAACAACTCACAGAAGTTTCAGTTCTCTAATGAGGCAAAATTGTGGCACCAAATACTGTACAAAGAACACGCTTTTAGTTTAGAAAATACGTCCATTCCTTCCTTTTCTAAAACAGGGTGATACATTGGCGTGGCTACTAGGCAACCGAGAGGGCAAACGTGTTTATTCAGAGCAGCCAAAAACGCGCTATCATAAGGACTGTGCAGAGCGGCGGCTGGGATTGAGAAGCAAACTCAGCAAAGAGCTGCTGCAGACACCGCGGTGGTTTCTGTGCAAGATGTGATCAGGTCTACCAGGAGCGACCACTCCTAAGCAGGGGCCTTGCTTAGGGAGGTTGGGCAGCAGCACCACTGCTGGCTGGCGCAAGCTAAAAGAAAACAAGGAGCATAAGAGACCTGGGGAACAGCTCCATACAGGGCATAATGGTATCCTCCTCACTCAATGACTGGAGGTTAAGAAAGACAAGATTGGATTACTGATTGAGATGGAACATAAATGGGAGTTGTGAGGTAAGAATCATACCATGCTGATAAAGACAATACAAAACAGACAGGGCAAATAATGAGAGGACGGAAATCAAAGAACACTACTTTGAAATAGAAAACAATGCTGTAGGAGGTGCAGAATTCAAGGAATGTACACCCCAGCACAGTGCAAAGTTAGATGGGTGAAAATGTACCTGAAGCGCTAACCCAGAGAGAGCCTAAAAAATAAACAAGTATGATATAAAAGGATATATATGCTCTTAAACTTGCAGAAGACAACCTTTAGAGAACTGGTGTTACCAAAGTGGAACACAGACCTGTTGTGGTAGGCTTAATCGGCATTCAGAACAACTTCTGACTCGCAAACAGTATGGCCATAGGCATACACTTGTTTATATATGAATAAATCTGAAACAATCTAAACAAGGAAAGTTTGGGGTTTACAATACGTAAATGATGCAGCAACACAACCTTTCGCCGCACCGCACCCTAACTCCCACAGCGAGTCAGAATATGGCGGCCAAAAAATCTGACAGACATCTTCCAAAATACACCATGATAACAGAACAACAAAAATCCAATCAGTAAATCCGGAAATATTCAAATGAAAATGTTTTAGTGAAAATAGCTCCTAAAAGCACAAAACGGCACTTGCTGTTATCTGGTCGTGCTAGACCAGAGGATAGTCACAAGTTCAGGCCGACCGCGATGCATTGCGAGCCGTATTGAGAGACCAAGTTACTCCAGCTGAAAAATGTACCTTCTCAAAGTACAGTTTGAAGAGTTCCGTTCATGGTGGAGGAGGCTGTGAAGAGCAGGAACAGCGTTGCAGATGGTCGTCGCTGTAGCACGAAGAGAAGGCCAGGTGGCACAGGCTGTCATCGCTGTAGCACGATGAGCCGCTTGGCCGATGAGCCGTGGATGGTTATTGCTGGTGGAGCATTGCGTTGGCCGTCATCCCAGGCTGTCATTGCTGTAGCATGAAGTGCGTGAGTCTCGGTCGGCCCAAAGGGGCCCGTATGTAGTCACATCAAAAGCTCAACTGATGCCAGCTAAGGACCAGGACCTTGGGACGCACCTCTTGGGGATCAGGAACTCACTCCAGCAGAATACAGCAAGGCTCAGGCAGCTCAAGTTGCAAGTCTAAGCAGGTCCAGTCCAGCAGGTCAGCTAGGAGTTACAGGGAGGCCTTTGGAGCTTGTTGTGTAGCTGTAGCTCAGACAGGTCAGCCAAATGATCCTTGGAGTCACTCAGGTTAGCCTGGGATGAAGGAAGCAGGTGCAGACTTCCTTCTCAGACAGCAAGGCAGTCCTCAAGCAACAGGGCAGTCCTCTGGTAGCAGCAGGGCAGCCCTCTGTAGGGGCACAGCAGTCCTACTTCTGCAAAGTCCCCAGGCCCAGAAGTGTACTGGAGTGTCTCATGAGGCCCAATATTTATATCTGGTGCCTTGACCTTGCCAGGTAGGTCGCTCCCCCACCACACAGCTCCGCCTGTGTTGTCTGCCCGCTGCTTCTGCAGGTAAGATCGCCCTCCGCTTGTGGCCCCGGTGCCCGTTTTTTTCTGCCTGTCTCCCCTTTTCCTTTCTGTGCCCCTCGCTGCCCCATTGTCGTTGTGCCCGTGATTCTGTCTGCTTTCTCCCCTGCTTTCCTTTTTGTGCCCCTCGCTGCCCCATTGTCGCTGTGCCCGTGATTTTGTCTGCTCTCTCCCCTTTTCCTTTCTGTGCCCCTCGCTGCCCCATTGTCGTTGTGCCCGTGATTCTGTCTTTCTCCCCTGTTTTCCTTCTTGTGCCCCTCGCTGCCCCATTGTCGCTGTGCCCGTGATTTTGTCTGCTCTCTCCCCTGTTTTCCTTTTTGTGCCCCTCGCTGCCCCATTGTCGCTGTGCCCGTGATTTTGTCTGCTCTCTCCCCTTTTCCTTTCTGTGCCCCTCGCTGCCCCATTGTCGTTGTGCCCGTGATTCTGTCTGCTTTCTCCCCTGTTTTCCTTTTTGTGCCCCTCACTGCCCCATTGTCGTTGTGCCCGTGATTCTGTCTGCTTTCTCCCCTGTTTTCCTTTTTGTGCCCCTCGCTGCCCCATTGTCGCTGTGCCCGTGATTTTGTCTGCTCTCTCCCCTGTTTTCCTTTTTGTGCCCCTCGCTGCCCCATTGTCGCTGTGCCCATGATTTTGTCTGCTCTCTCCCCTTTTCCTTTTTGTGCCCCTCGCTGCCCCATTGTCGCTGTGCCCGTGATTTTGTCTGCTCTCTCCCCTGTTTTCCTTTTTGTGCCCCTCGCTGCCCCATTGTCGCTGTGCCCGTGATTTTATCTGCTCTCTCCCCTGTTTTCCTTTTGTGCCCCTCGCTGCCCCATTGTCGCTGTGCCCGTGATTTTATCTGCTTTCTCCCCTGTTTTCCTTTTTGTGCCCCTCGCTGCCCCATTGTCGCTGTGCCCGTGATTTTGTCTGCTCTCTCCCCTGTTTTCCTTTCTGTGCCCCTCGCTGCCTCTCGCCATTCCCGCCGCTGCGTCCCCTGCGGCCCCGCCCCCTGACCGCCCATTCGCTGCCCCTGCCTCCCGCCTCCCAGCTGCTCCTCCCTCCCACCTCCCCATAAATGGCGGCCGCTGCGCGGTGAGGAGAGCGACCCTTGACCTTGCCAGGTAGGTCGCTCCCCCACCACACAGCTCCGCCTGTGTTGTCTGCCCGCTGCTTCTGCAGGTAAGATCGCCCTCCGCTTGTGGCCCCGGTGCCCGTTTTTTCTGCCTGTCTCCCCTTTTCCTTTCTGTGCCCCTCGCTGCCCCATTGTCGTTGTGCCCGTGATTCTGTCTGCTTTCTCCCCTGCTTTCCTTTTTGTGCCCCTCGCTGCCCCATTGTCGCTGTGCCCGTGATTTTGTCTGCTTTCTCCCCTGTTTTCCTTTTGTGCCCCTCGCTGCCCCATTGTCGCTGTGCCCGTGATTTTGTCTGCTCTCTCCCCTGTTTTCCTTTTTGTGCCCCTCGCTGCCCCATTGTCGCTGTGCCCGTGATTTTGTCTGCTCTCTCCCCTTTTCCTTTCTGTGCCCCTCGCTGCCCCATTGTCGTTGTGCCCGTGATTCTGTCTGCTTTCTCCCCTGTTTTCCTTTTTGTGCCCCTCACTGCCCCATTGTCGCTGTGCCCGTGATTTTGTCTGCTCTCTCCCCTGTTTTCCTTTTGTGCCCCTCGCTGCCCCATTGTCGCTGTGCCCGTGATTTTGTCTGCTCTCTCCCCTGTTTTCCTTTTTGTGCCCCTCGCTGCCCCATTGTCGCTGTGCCCGTGATTTTATCTGCTCTCTCCCCTGTTTTCCTTTTTGTGCCCCTCGCTGCCCCATTGTCGCTGTGCCCGTGATTTTATCTCTGCTTTCTCCCCTGTTTTCCTTTTTGTGCCCCTCGCTGCCCCATTGTCGCTGTGCCCGTGATTTTGTCTGCTCTCTCCCTGTTTTCCTTTCTGTGCCCCCGCTGCCTCTCGCCATTCCCGCCGCTGCGTCCCCTGCGGCCCCGCCCCCTGACCGCCCATTCGCTGCCCCTGCCTCCCGCCTCCCAGCTGCTCCTCCCTCCCACCTCCCCATAAATGGCGGCCGCTGCGCGGCCGCGCCGCTGGCGCGCCTAAGGCAAGCCCGTCTGCGCCCGTCCGCGACTGGACCGCGCCCAGCGCCAGAACCCCTGGATCCCACCGATGCATCACCACTCGACGGACCTACGACGCCGCCACACTCACCGCACTCAATGCCGGCCGGAACCCTGCCTGCTACCGAGCCTCACCGAGACGCACCCACGGACCCTTCACCTGCCAAACCTGCCGATTCACCTGCCCCCGGTCGTGCACCACCTCCGCCAAGTCGAGCACCAGCAGCAACCACCTGAAATGCATCCTGCTGAACACCCGCTCCGTCCACAGGCACGCCGTGGAACTCTGGGACCTGCTCGACGCAACAGCACCGGACATCGCCTTCCTCACCGAAACCTGGATGAACGCCTCCTCAGCACCCGACATCGCCATAGCCATCCCGGACGGATACAAGATCACCCGGAAGGACCGCGTCAACCAGACGGGAGGAGGCATCGCCATCGTACACAAGAACACCATCCGCATCTCGACTAACTCCGACGAGACCTTCACCGCCGCCGAACACCTACACTTCCAGATACACACTGACCCCAAGACCACCCTCCGAGGCACCCTCATCTACAGACCCCCGGGACCACGCACACTATTCAGCGAAGACATCGCAGACTTCATCAGCCCGCACGCCATGCCCTCCGCCGACTACATCCTCCTAGGGGACCTCAACTTCCACCTGGAGAACAACAACGACAGAAACACCACCGCCCTGCTGGACAACCTCGCCAACCTCGGACGCAAGCAACTGGTGAACACGCCCACCCACTACGCCGGCCACACGCTTGACCCCGTCTTCTCGTCCAGCAAGCACATCTCCTTCAGCCACGCCACCGGACTCCACTGGACCGACCACAGCTGCGTCCACTTCAGCTTCAGAAAGACTACGACCCACCACCACCCGCAACAGGCTCCCCGCCGGAGCTGGAGCAAGATCACCGCCGAGCAGCTCACCGCCTCCCTCAGCCAGAACACACCCACCAACACAACGGACCCAAACGAAGCAGCCAGCAACCTCGCCAAGTGGCTGACCGCCTGCGCCGACGACCTCGCACCACTAAAAACCCTCCCAGCAGACCCGGAAGCAAGAAAACCCCTTGGTTCACCAACGAACTCAAGGAATCCAAGAAGAACTGCCGCACTCTCGAGAAAACCTGGCGACTCGACCAGACCACAGACAACAGGACCGCCCTCAAGCACGCCACCCGCAAACACCACCAGCTGATCCGTGCCACCAAGAAGTCGGCACTCAAAGAACGACTGGACAACAACGCCCATGACAGCAAGGAACTTTTCAGCATCGTCAAAGAGTTCTCCAACCCCAGCGCCGGAAACAACGACATCACCCCCTCGCAAGACCTCTGCAACTCACTCTCCGCGTTCTTCCACCGCAAGATCACCGACATACATAACAGCTTCGACGCACAAACAACGCACCCTACCGCCGAACCAACGCCCGCCACCACCACCCTCTGCAACTGGACCCCGATCAGCACCGAAGACACCACCCGCACGATGAACTCCATCCACTCCGGATCACCAACCGACCCCTGCCCACACCACGTCTTCAACAAAGCCGACGCCACCATCGCACCCCATCTCCGGGACATCATCAACTCCTCCTTCCACACCGCCACCTTCCCGGAGAGCTGGAAGCACGCCGAGCTTACCGCCCTCCTGAAGAAACCAACGGCGGACCCCACCGACCTTAAGAACTACCGTCCCATCTCGCTCCTTCCGTTTCCGGCCAAAGTCATCGAGAAGACCGTCAACAGACAGCTTGCCGCCTTCCTCGAGACAAATGGATCCCTCGACCCCTCGCAGTCCGGGTTTCGGGCCAACCACAGCACCGAGACCGCCCTTATCGCAGCCACCGACGACATCAGAACCCTAACCGACAACGGGGAAACAGCTGCCCTCATCCTCTTGGACCTCTCCGCGGCGTTCGACACCGTCTGCCACCGCACCCTAGTGAAGCGCCTCAGCAACATCGGAATCCGAGAGAAAGCACTGGAATGGATCATCTCGTTCCTCGCCGGAAGAACCCAGAGAGTCCGCCTCCCCCGTTCAGATCCGAAGCAACCGAAGTCATCTGCGGCGTTCCACAGGGATCCTCACTCAGCCCAACCCTCTTCAACGTCTACATGAGCCCCCTCGCAGCCATCGCACGCCGACACAACCTCAACATCATCTCCTACGCCGACGACACCCAGCTGATCCTCTCCCTCACCAACGACCCCACCACCGCCAGAGCCAACCTACACGACGGGATGAGAGACGTCGCCGACTGGATGAGGAACAGCCGCCTTAAACTGAACTCAGACAAGACGGAAGTCCTCATCCTGGGCTCATCACCCTCCGCCTGGGACGACTCCTGGTGGCCCCCGGCCCTGGGCACCGCGCCCAAGCCAACGGACCACGCACGCAACCTGGGCTTCATCCTGGACTCCTCCCTGTCGATGACCAGACAAGTCAACGCCGTCTCATCTTCATGCTTCAACACCCTGCGCATGCTCCGCAAGATCTTCAGATGGATCCCCACTGAAACCAGGAAGACCGTCACCCAGGCACTCGTCACCAGCCGACTGGACTATGGGAACACCCTCTACGCCGGAACCACAGCCAAACTTCAAAAAAGACTCCAGCGCATCCAGAACGCCTCCGCACGACTCATCCTGGACATCCCCCGACACAGCCACATCACCGGACACCTGAAAGACCTGCACTGGCTCCCCGTCAGCAAGAGAATAACGTTCAGACTCCTCACCCACGCACACAAGGCCCTCCACGACCTGGGCCCAAAGTACCTCAACGACCGCATGACCTTCTACACGCCCACACGCCAGCTACGATCAACCAGCCACGCCCTCGCCACCGTACCACGCATCCGCAGAACCACCGCCGGAGGAAGATCCTTCTCCTACCTGGCAGCCAAGACCTGGAACTCCCTCCCCACTCACCTTCGGCGAACCCAGGACCATCTCTCCTTCAGGAAGCAGCTCAAGACCTGGCTGTTCGAGCAGTAACTTACCCCCTCCCCCAGCGCCTTGAGACCCTCCCGGGTGAGTAGCGCGCTCTATAAATGCCGTGATTGATTGATTGATTGAGCTTTTGAAGTGGAGGGACATCCTGAGCTACCCCCACATCCGGTTCTGGAAAGATCTTCCCTTCCCCTGCCAAGGCTCCAAGAAGTCTGGGGTGACAAAATGCTGGTGTCTGGTTCCTTTTTGTGTACAGGATGTAAGCCCTTAAAATGTAGGTGGGACAGAGAAAAGCTCCACCCCCCAGCCATCCTGGCAGCGTAGTCCATGTTGCCTACACCCAGACGCTTTTGTCTCACTGTCTGGCAGGAATACAGGACACTGGTAGCAGGCACCGAAAGGTTATAGCATGAAAATGCCAACTTTCTAAAAGTGCTAATTTCAGAATTGTAACTTAAAATCTGATTTACCATTAAAGAGGATTTTAAATTACAATTAGTTTGAGTCCAAACATGATAGTTCTACCTGCTCCCAATCAAAGGTTAGCACTTACTAAATGCAATAAGGTAACCTAATGTTATCCAATAGGAGAGATAGGCCATACAGTAATAAAACACAAATGTAGGTGTTTTTCACTACTAGCACATGTAAAACTTAAACCCACGTCATACTTTTTAAATACAATGCAGCCTGCCCCCTGGGCCTTTAGAGACAACCTTAGGGGTGGCTTATATGTACTAAAAAGGAAGGTTTAGGCCTAGCAAAACATTTAATTTGGCAGGTCAAAATGGCAGTTTAAAACTGCACTACCGACTTAGGCAGGCCTGAGACAAGGTTTAAAGCGCTCCTTTAGTGGGGGGCACAATGAGTGCTGCGGGCCCACCAGTAACATTTAATTTACAGGCCTGAGTACCATGTACTACCATATACTAGGGACTTATAAGAAAATTAAATGTGCCAGTCAGGTGTAGGCCAGTGTGACTGTGTTTTTGGGAGAGAGTACAAACACTTTTGCACTGGTTAGCAGTGGTGAAGAGCCCAGAGTAATAATGCCAACAAAAAACACCCAGAAAACAGGAGCAATTAAGATAAAACAGTTTGGGGGTGAACCTGCAGAGATAGCCAAGTCAAACAGAAGACATGGATAATCATATTGGTGAGCTTCACCTTAAATTTGAAGATTTAGAAACTTGCCCTGAATGCAACAACATCCAGATTAAAATGTATAATTGGAGCTGACAGACTTCTTTTATGGACTACTATTTGTGCATATTCTGAATCACAAGGGATAGGAAGAAGTCGCTGTTAGACCCATCATCCTTAGGGTGGTCTTCCCCCTGACGTTTTTTTTTCGACCTCCAGATTTTGTTGAATATTTTTGCTGGCCTTAGGACTATGAGCACTTTATCACTGCAGACCAGTGCTAAAGTGCATGTGCTTCTTCCTTAAACATGTTTCTAATTGGTGTATACGTTATTGGCATATTTAATTTACCTATAAGTCCCTTGTAAAGTGGTATACCATATACCCAGGGCCTGTAAGTTAAATGTTACTAGTGGGCTTGCAGCACTTAATGTGCCACCCACAGAAGTAGCCTTTCAAACCGGTCTCAGGCCTGCTATTGCAGTGCCTTTTATTGCCATTTCGACTTGCCATTTAAAGCTATTTAGCAAGCCTTAAACTCCCCTTTTACTACATATAAGTCACCCCTAAAGAAGCCCTAGGTAGCCCTAAGGGCAAGGCACTATGCAAGTAAAAGGTAGGACATGTACCTTTATGTTTTGCATGTTCTGGCACTGACAAAAAGCTACAAAAAAAAAATCACTATTGTGAGGCCTACTCTGCTCATAGTTTAGCAGTGGGAATTCCCTTATACACTTTTAAGTGGTAATGCCTGATCAGAAAGGAATAGCTACTTCAGGTTTTATATCTTTGGAATAGTAATGACAAATCCTCCTTAGTGGTGAAGTAGGATTTAACATTACTGTTTTAGAAATGCCACCTTTAGAAAGTGAACATTTCTCTACACTTACTGATATGTGTACTTAGCAGGCTGTCTCCAATACATGTCTGGGGTGGATGTCAGCTACACTTTGTGCCTTCCCTCTAGACAGCCACAAACACAGGAAGGATAGGTGCGTCTGAGCACCCATCTACATACATCTGCATTCTGGTGACCCTGCCTGGGCAGGATGTAAGGGAGGGGCTAACACTTCACTGAATAGGAAGTGTCCTGCCCCCATACAAAGGGCAGATTTACCCCCCTCATCCCACAGATAGCCTAGCAGACAGGGCTGGATTGAAATAAAGACCTGTGCACTTTAGGGAGCTGCTCTGAAGTCTCACCCACATCAAATGCATTTTTGGGTATACGTACTGGGTCTCTGACCCCCTAAAATCAGACATTATTGTGTTTGTAACTGAAGCTCTGCCAGAAGAACTGCTGTGCTGCTTAAAGGACTCAACTGCTGCTCTGACTTTGCTGAAGGAGAGCTAGACTCTGCCTTTCACTCCAAGTGTGCTCCAAGGGCTCGTGTGCTTGCCTCCTGTTGTTTGAGATTCTGTGATATTAAAGTCTCTACCCCTGCTACGTTGCCTGGCTCACTGGAAGTGGCCCAGATACTTGTAACACAGCCTTCGACGCATCTCCTGTCTGCGTGTAGCAGAACTGGCACTGGGTGTAAAATCGGCACATCGCATCGGAACCAGCGCTTTGCCTTCAGAGATCAATGCAGCGGACATCGTATCGCCGCCGCTGCAGCTTGGAGAGATCGACGCATCCCCTCGACTGCGTGGAGAAACCCGACACATCGCTCGACGCCTCTCGTCTCCGGCACCTATCTACAGAACCGACGCCTCGCCTTCAGCGATTAGAGAAAATCGAAGCATCCTCAACTTGTGGGACCCACATCGACACGTCTCATAACGCATCTCGCTGTTGCGACCAGAAAATGTACTTTGTTCACCGGGGCCTGCATAGGTCTTGTAGCCGGCCAGCACTCCATCGCTGCCGGCCCAAACTCTGTATTTGCCCCGGTCCAGTACGGCCTCAAGTAACCCCTAAAGCAATATTTGCTTCTAAGTGCTATTTTTTGCTTATTCTTTTGAAATTCGATGTTTCAGCTTCTATACATTGGAGTTTTGTCGTTCTGGTTTTGTTTTGTTCATGATATAATAATCAATTTTTCTAAACCTGTGTGGGGTCTTTTTGTGGTGTATTAATAGTGTTACTGTGTGTGTGTGTGTGTGTGTATGTGTGTTGCACAAATACTTTACACATTGCCCCTTTAGATAAGCCTGACTGCTCTGTGCCAAGCTACCAGAGGGTGAGCACAGGCTATCTTTTAGTGTGTTCTCAGCTTACCCTGACTAGAGTGGTGGTTAATGCCTGGCCTGGGTGCATACATCAGCCAACCAAGAATTCCATTTCTAGCAGTCACCATATAATGGGTGCACACAGTGGGCCCAAGAGGCAAAACAATTATAAATATTTACGACAGCTAGTCACCAAGTTGGCATGGTCCCAGCTACCCTTGCCAGATAGAAGCTCTTTACACTAAGGGTTAAGGAAACAAAAGGAAAGAGGATTCTCCTGGGCATTCCCATGTGGCATGCAATTCTTGCTGGATGGCGTACACCACCATGTTACAAAAGTGGAAGAAGAGCTCAAAAGGTGGGGCCTAAATACAGATGAAGAAGACTCTACTGTAAAATCAAGTACTCATCACCACGCCTAATCGGTTCAGTCCCGTTTTTTTTAAATCTTGGCATGAACCTTCGTCAGAAATAAATATTGTGAAGAGAGTGCCCGTACTCAATTTTAATCTCTCCCCTTGATACACAGATATCACTGGACCCAGAAGTCAATTCGACTTCATGGTGGAATAGCAGAAAAGCACAATATTACCATTATGGGAATGCCTTGAGCTGAAAATCCATTCTTCTTTCATCGGATAATACTCAAGGCTCTTTAAGATGGGCCAGAAACGTTCGAAAGGACAGTGTGACCATAGTTTTAGACTATGGAATTCAGGCCTCAAGTTAGAGGCTTGTTTATGGTTTCACTTATTCTTAAAGGATTGTAACAAGATTCATTAAATGGAAGGGAGAGAACAGTTACTAGCAACTTCTAACCAACGGTCCTACTGAATAGAAGCATCCACCCACTAAGCTCTATGTTGTATAGGAGTTCACAATCGCTACATATATTGAAAGAATGTGAACTCATGATCTACAGTCACAGCAACCGAAGAAAATAGCTTAATTTAACACTCAAGTCAAAGATAGAGACTACCATAGTGCCGGAGTTCTTTTTTATTTCTATAAAACAGTCTTTTTTCAACAGCGACATTCACCTTTGTCTTAAGTATATATCATAATATACCATTTATCTGAAAATAGCTAATGAACCTTTAATATATGCCATACAATTACTACAAAACATTTTATTATCTTAACACCATTTCAAACATCTATATAAAAAATCCATAATGTGCAACTAGTGAAAGGAATCCAAAGTTCTCTGATTTAGTGGAGCATGTCCAATTTGGCAATGGTATCCTTAGTTCAATTCCACTTTCTAATGGTGATTTTTTAAATCTCAATTCCTCAGTTCTTCACAACTAAAGGAAGAGAACACAATCCACAATGTTCAACAGTTTTTCCTTAGAGAAGAGGATTACACCCAAGCACAGGAAAAAATTAGTCTAAAACAACTTTGAATAGAAGACTTGGCAATATGTGTTTCGCAGTTCAGATACATATCTGCTTCTTCAGTGCTCAAAATACTGTGTCAAAAATCATGCTATACATTAATAAATCAGAGAGGGCTATGCTGTCCCTCTGCTGTAAATATTATGATTCTAGGGGTGAGGGAATCTGTTCTTTCGTGATAAAGTATAGGAAGCTTATTGAGACATTTTTACAAGAAATTACACATGAATGGAGATGAACCACATGGCTCCAAAAAAAAAAAAGTTACTTCAAATTCCCTCAATCCCCAAACCTCCACAGATCAACAGGAAGCCTTGGAGGCTGCAATCAGAGAATTAGGAGCAGAAACTATAATATAAAACACAAAATCTCATAAGACTCCAGTGTGGATGAGTTTACTGGGTAATTTTATAAAACCTTTGGCAATCATCTACCACCCACAACAATGCAATTTTATTAATCTTTCCACTCTAGCTCCTCTCACCTTTCGTTTCCCTGATAAGATAGTACAGTGTATTAATTTTCCTGCTGACAAGTGTCTCGTTAAGCCTTTTCATGTGGCGTTATCAATAGCCTTCCCCCAGCCTGGTTCCCAGGACACAGAGCTGTTTCCATTGGTGAGCTAAACACCTCCCTTAGTTTCTTTGTAGAAACCAAGATGCTTTGCAGACCTGCTCCTGTTGGCAGACACAGTTGCTGGGACCTTTGACCAATTTTCTAATATCGAATTTCAACCATGATCCATAAATAATGTAACCTCTACAGGTAACAAAATACTTTTTGCCAATGCTATTTACCATTAGGAAAAAGAAAGAAAAATGTATAATGTAGATGATAAACAGTGAACTGAGATGATGCATATGCTTACATTTATCAGCACACATGTGTAAAGACACTAAGGCAGCCCCAGCTTCACCACAGGTGTATGTCTTACCATGCATGCATAACGACGAGGTGGCCACTTTGTCTTTTGTTTCAATTTACTATTCCAAGATGGCAAACACTCATCTTTAAGTTCTACACTAAAAAAAAAAATGAAAAGTGTATAAAAATGCATTTTTTTATGAATTGGCATCAATAGTCAGCTGCTGGGTTCTAAAAAAAATAATTTGTTTAAAAATTGACGGGAGTAAGGGTGTAGGAAACACAAAGGTGCAGCAGACCCGCGTGGAGTGAGCATCATCGGGTTGCTCTAGTGGCAAGGGATAAGCAACAGAGGAACTGTACTGAGGGTTATAGAAATAAAGAGCAGGAACAACACAGAGTGGGATAGGAAGGGTTGAGGTGGTGTCAGGACTCAGGCATCCTGCTCTATAACCTGGAACAGGGTTTAGACGTTTGGTGCATGTCTTGTGTAGGTGTATGCTCTATTTTGAGACGATCCCTTACCTTGCACTGGTATTCTCCAGAATCAACGAGGTTACAACAATTCTCCTCACTCCCTTAACCCTAAAAGTACAAAAACCGTGTCACAGGATCAAGCCATCGCTTGGCTTACTTTTCCTGATTTGTGACCACGCCCCCCCCCCTCTACCCTTGGTGATACTTGTTACCATTTCCTCAGAAGAAACTTTGAATCTTGGATGCTACATTTGTTTCGCTGACGACTGCTGCTGAGAACTCGGACCACAGGCAGCTCAGTGGTTTTCTTTGTCTCAGGCGGGGCTGCCTTTCTAATTAATGGCTTCCCGCTTTTACGAGCTTGCTACTTTGTTTGGATGCCAACCTGCGTACGGAGCTACCGACTATCGGCTCTCACGAACTGCTACACTGTTGTTGAAAACCAATAACTCTCGGCTTCTCAACTTTTTGTTTTCACTTACGAATCATCAACGGATATTGGGCTGTTCCGAGGGATTTGGTTTTTGTCTCTGGAACACCGTTTATTTCCCTCTACCTTTTTTGCCTCGAGGAACCGCTGCGCCACAATTAGGTGATGGAGTTTCCTGTGCTAATTCCTCTCCTTGGACTGAACACTTTCACGGTTCTCATGTAAGCGGGAACACGTACATTTGAGTGTGAATCCTTGCCCTGTATTAGTCAGGACTATTTTTGCGTTTGGATTATTGTATCGCTCACCTTTAATTTTTGGTCATGAGGACTGCAATCATGAAAATTTCCAGCACGTCTTCTAGGAGTGAATTCAACTCCGAATTTCCTTCACTTTTACGAAATAGTGACGGAGTTATACTTTGGTAAGTGGATACTCACTTAGGCAAGGCATGCACCAGAACTATCTACTATATTATTAGAATAGGTGTAGTGGGGAATACTAATAGTGTGTCTGCTTCCTTTGCAGTTCCCGCACTTTGTGTCCTCCCTCCTGAGGTGACCTGTCTCTTCTTGCTGGGGAAGAGTGGTGTGGCCATTCCCAGTATATTTCCTCATGCCTCCCTTCGGACTGTGTTTTCTGATCGAGTGTAAAATCAAACTCATAGAGACGCTTTTCTATGGGAGCTTGAGGAACTCCTCTTCGTTCCCGTGGAATCGGGCCGGATCCAGGTTAGTGGTGATTCTGCTGGTGACAGGTGGCAACTGATGAGCTGGGGAGGAGAGTCAGTGACAATGAGAGGCTGGGATTTCAAGGAGTATGCTGCTCAGAATGGTGAAAGTAAGAAAAATCATGCGCTTGCATGGAGTGGCGAAAGGTAAAAAGTAATTCCATCAATGTAATCACTGGAAGGATACATGTCAAGCACTCAAAGGGACAGGAAAGAAGCTATGCTCCAAGGGAGGGATAAACAAAGAAAAAAAGGAAGGAAAGCTATGAAAGAAGTAGCAAGCAAATGAGATTAAAAAAGTCAAATCATATTCGGGTGAACCAAAGTTCATTGTACTTATTGGTATTGTCAACTACAGGTCTTCAAAAAGAGACTTTAAAAAACAGCAGTGAAACTAAACTAAGCAAGACAATCTCCAAGGCAGGATTAGCAAGCCACATATTGAGGAGAAATGTGAAGGTAAATATGCTTCTGTGCTGAGCTCCAGTGTAGTAGGCCCTCTGCCGCCACACATCCTGCCTCTGTCTAATAGCAGCCATGTATGTTAGTACATTTTTCTCACTCAGATCTCCACTGGGAGAGGGACTGCTCACATGCCATGTGTGTGATTATAACAAAATTATTTGACGAAGACCATGAAGATTCAGCTCTGGTGATAACACAGGACTGGAAGTGTAGACTTTTTCTCCAATGTTTTCAAGGGCCTTTAAGGTAATTGGTAATATTTTGGTCAAATGGAATTTTCCTTGAGACTCAAGAGGAAGACACCCTCGACTCCATGCCGAACATGTGGCCTCTTACTTAAGGTTCTCCTGGACTGACACTGCAAGGTGGTCAAAATCTAAAGGGATACAGGATTGTGGAAGCAAGTTGTTATTGTGTGTCCTCAGGTGTGTACCAATAAAAGTGTGACCTAATAGTTAAACCCGATCCTGTCTAGGGAGCTCTGACTCCTTGGACCTCACTAAATAGAAGACCTACTGGAATGCAGAGGCTATACAGCATTTCTAGCTGATGAGTCTACAGCTCTGACAAATGAATGAGATCACAGTCAACCACCCACACTTACTTCATTGATGACCATGGAGAGGCAGTGGCAATTAACCAGGTGAGTGAATAGAAGCAATGCATATAGGCTTAGGAGCCTAGAAACTATGCAGCACATGGTCACTTAGGTTATAAACCAGGCAAGTGTTCTCAATTTAGAGGCAATAACAGCAAGAAAGTTCAAAAGTTGCAAATGTGGAGAAAGAGGGCCTTCTCTTTGTTTTCATCAATCTTATTACAAAAAATGACAGGCTGAGTGGTCTTGCTCCCCATCGCAGATCAAAAAAGACAGGCGAGGGGGGGGGGAAGGGGCGGAGGGGAAGGGAAAGTGTGCTAAATGGAGAAAGGAGTGCCCAGAAAAATATTAGTTCTGTAGTGTTAAAGACATCTGGTCTCTCTACTTTGGATGCTTGGTTCCCAGGATAAATGGAAAAATAAATTCTGCACTGAGGGAAAACGGCAGGAGCAGTGGAAGCTGTAATGTGGTGGAAATTGCCTTGCCTGGAGAAGAGACATGTTAATGTTAATGTTAATTGCACTTGTAGAGCGCAGCTGCTACCCGAAGGTATCCTGGCGCTAAGGTAAAGCTCTCCACGGGGATCATAATGCTTGGTGAATTGCGATAACCTAATTTGTAAAAAGCCAAGTCTTTAGAGCCCTCCTGAAAGCCATCATCTTGGTCATACGTCTCAGATGAATTGGGAGGGTATTCCAGGCCCTAGCCGCATTTGCAATAAAACTTCTGCCCCCCCAATTAGCTTTTTTCACCCGGGGCATCATCACCAGTTTTGCATCCGAGGACCTGAGTGCTCTTTCGGAAGATACCAGCGGAAATGTTGTTTTAAGAAATCAGGCCCCGTTCCCTGAAGGGCCTTAAAGACCAGACGGAGTGCCTTAAACTGGGTGCGCTTTCTAACTGGCAGCCAATGAAGTTTTCTAATCTCTGCTTTGACCGATGCATACTTCGGGGTACCCGTAAGGAGTCTGGCTGCTGCATTCTGCAGCATTTGTAATTTGTTCATAGATCCTTCTTGTAGCTTAAGGTAAAGACTGTTGCAATAGTCTAATCTGGACATTACTAATGCAGAGACCACAGTTTGTTGTACCTCTTTAGGAAGAAAAGGCATAATTTTTCTACACGATCTAAGAATGTACGAAGTGGTAGCTACCACAGTGTTCACCTGGTCCTTAAGACTGAGTGTGTCATTAATCCATACTCCCAAGTTCTTTACCTTCCTAGTCGGAGAAGGCAGGGGTCCTAAGGTGTTCGGCCAACAATCTGGGGTCCAGAAAGTAGGATTGTTGCCGAAAAGCACAACCTCCGTTTTGCTAGAATTTAGCTTTAAACAGTTCTGAGCCATCCAAGTTTTCACTGATTTCATGCAGTCCTGTAGCTTGGATGTGGTATCCTGTAACAGCTCCGGTCGTATTGCCACCACAATTTGGGTGTTATCAGCGTAGGAAGTAAAACTAAAACCGAAGGATTCAATAAGGGGGGCTAGAGAGGACATATAAATATTAAAAGCGTCGGGCTCAATGAAGACCCCTGCGGAACTCCACACGGAAGGGAGAAAGCTTCTGCCTCAAATTTATCCAAATTGACCGCTTGAGTTCTTTCTAAGAGAAAGGATTCAAGAAGTTTTTAGCCCTGCCCTTAACTCCTATCTCCTCTAACCGGTCCACCAAAAGGGCATGATGGACCGTATCAAAAGCGGCCGAAAGGTCCAGCATGATCAGGGCGGCCTTACCTCCCTGATCAAGAATGAGCCTAATCTCTTCCGTGGACTTAATAAGAGCAGTTTCCGTGCTATGGCCCTCTCTAAATCCATATTGGGTCCGGTTCAACGCCTGAGATAGTTTAAGAAACTGGTTGAGTTGAACATTCATGTTACTTTCTATCATTTTGGCTGGCAGGGGTAGTTTAGAGATGGGTCTAAAATTATTCGGGTCTTTGGCATCTAGATTAGGTTTCTTCAATAAGGGAAAGATGGAAGCCTGTTTCCAGTCTCTAGGAAAGTATCCTTCTATATACATTAAGTTGAAGATAGATGTAAGTTTATCTACCACCATCTTCGCCGCTAGTTTTAATGTCTCTATCGGGCATGGGTCATGTGGCGAACCGGACTTCACTTTAGCAAGTAAGTTATAGGTATCCACTTCTGAAAGGGGACTGAAGCTATTAAATTCCATGTTGTCTTTTATTATATTTATTGGACAAGTAGATGGGTCAGGTGGCTTTTTCTTTGAGGAATTCGAGAAAGTTTGAAAAATAGCATTGACTTTATCGAAAAAGAATTTGGCTATACTATTGCATAGTTCTTGACTCGCTGGGATGGGAGGGGAACAAGGGTGGGCTAAAGTATTAACCGTTTTAAACAGTAGTTTAGGGGAATTTTTGGCTTCTTGAATTTTTTCAGTGAAGTACTTGTGTTTGGTGCTTTGCAGCAATTGTTTGTATTGAGCCAAACTCTGTTTGTATTCCTTTTTTTCTTCATCTTTATAATATTTCCTCCAGTTTCTTTCCCTGTATTTGCAAACTAGTTTTTGGTCCCTGAGTTCCTGTGAATACCAAGGTGCGGAGGGCCGTTGCCTATGAAGGCGTATCCGTGTTTTAGGGGCTAGCTTATTCCCTGCCTCTTCTAACCAATTCGTATTGGACTTAGTTGCTTGGTCCAAATCTGTGGGCAGCGGGTTATTAGTAGAGGTAAGTAAATTGCATAACTCCTCTGCTTCTATCTTTTTCCAGGCTCTTGTTACCAGATATTTTTTGGGGGGTTTTATACCCGAGTGAGTGTGTATGGTGATCTTGAAAAGTGCTGCCGTGTGATCAGACCATATTAAAGGGTGTAAATTCAGAAACGAAAGCTGAGGGTTATTTGAGAAGATACCATCAAGGGTGTGACCTGCCCGATGGGTGGGTCCAATTGTTCATTGTTCAAGATTACCGCCCTTCATCAAATCAAGAAGATTGGCGGTGTCAGGGTCCGAGACTAGCTCCAGATGGAAGTTAAAATCACCCAAAATTGTGTATGAGGTAGTATTTAACGCTATTTCTAATATGTCACTTACTTGAGTTATAAAGTGACTTCTAGGGCCTGGGGGCCTGTATATAAGAGTGCCTCTAAAGGAGTCATGATGTGTAAGGTAGAGACAAAACTCTAAAGCTTCACATTCCTCGTTAATTAGTGGATTAAAAGATGATGTAATTGATTTATGGTGAATAACCGCTAGACCTCCCCCTTTTCTCTTAGCTCTATTTAAAGAGTAGCAGAGATAATCCGGTGGTGAAACTTTTACTAAATCCGGACCGGACGCTTCGTCCGTCCAGGTTTCAGTAACAAAGGCTATCATAATCCCCTCATCCTCCAAAAAGGAGGCACATTCCGTACTATGCTTAACCAGGGACCTCGCATTAATGAGGGCACATTTCCAGGCAGTGCCAGAAGATACTACATCTGCACTAACCAGTTCCTCATTTAAGGCGGCCACAGGTTGGGACATTAATTCTGGTAATTTAATGTTGCAGTTGGGGCAGATGTTTAAGACTAAAGCAGACTTGTGTTCTGGATGAAGTATATGGCAAGAGTGGTCTGCCTTGTAGGGATTTAGAGACTTCAGGTAGTCACTAGAGTACATAAAATATCTAGTATGGTACCAGCCAAGCAGGTGTAAAGTAGCCCCTGTGAAAATAAAGAACTCCATGGCAATCATTGATTTGGCCATTAATATGTTATAATAGTAAAGACTATAGAATTTGCTAATGGCTATGCTGAGCAGATGTATAAATACGTAGAAAGTTTAAGACATTGTAACATTCTTAAAGGAGGCGAACTAGTGTACGTTTGAAGTCCTGATTGATTCTGGCAGCAAAACTGTTTTAAAATAATGCTTCATAAAGCTTAAAGAAACACACATTGTATTGTCAACCTATCAAAAAACAGAAGGCTTACATTCAGATAATTTAACTGGGGCTCATACTTTCGAAATTAAAGAGTAAAATCAAAAACAAAAACTGGGATTACAGTGTCTTATCCACATTGCAGATCTCGCTCAGGTCATTCTAGCCATAACTGCGAAGAAATGTTTTTTGGACAACACGTCCGCTGCATGGCTCTGGAAACGAGCTGCTTTGCCCTGTGTTATTTTCCTGTACAAACTCTGACAAGAGCTTGTATGCCTGTCAGACTCACTAAGGACTCTTCCTGTTTACTGGAATGAGACCTGCGACCTGTACTTTAAGGACAAGGGGCACCCACAATGCATCCCTCTTTATAAGAGCAGAGACTGTCCTCTGGGCTTTATGGGACTGGCAGTGGTGGCAGCACTGGTGACGGGAAAGGCCTCTTTCACTGTCGCCTTTAGAGGCAGATTCCTACTGGCCTCTCGATGTAAAAATTCTGCAAGTCTCACATAACTGCAGTCATTTGTTTAATTACTTGTGGGCTATGGGTTGCAAGTTTGTGGACACTATATGTATGCAATGTTTGAGTGAGTCATGCCTATGCCTGTTAGAATGCATTGTGGAATCCATTTTGGATTCTACATGTGGGCAGCAACCAAATATGGTAGAGGGCTTTGCAAGAGACTGGTAGGTTACTTTTGACATGGGAGCCCAGGTCACTTTTGACATGGGAGCCCAGGTCACTGTTGACCTGGGAGCCCACGTCACTGTTGACCTGGGAGCCCACGTCACTGTTGACCTGGGAGCCCACGTCACTGTTGACCTGGGAGCCCACGTCACTGTTGACCTGGGAGCCCACGTCACTGTTGACCTGGGAGCCCACGTCACTGTTGACCTGGGTGCCCATTTTATGTGCATTCTTCCCCCGAACCATGATTTAGGGGATTACAGAGTCCTCTGGACTGAGGTGTCAAGGGCGCTTTCCTTTGAAGCATGGCATAGTGCCTTTCCAGAGTACTCGCAGCCCTGCTTCCCCTCATCCTGCCTGATCTGCAACAGATAAGGCCTTTTGTCTACCACCTAATAAACACTCCTGCTGAGCTTGCTGGAAACAGGTTATGCAAGATTTCTGTTGTCCACAGCACTGGCATGAACTGATCATGCAGGCTTTTTTTTGGAGGAGCAACACAGAATTTTAACATTCCATTAGAAGCGATTGTTCAGCTCTAATTATAAGTATTGGTTCCCTTGACCAGTAAGTTGTTCCAGGATTTATTTTTCCCAAAGCTGAGCAGCACAACAATATTGCAGAGAGACTTAGGTTCAGGGACAACAGTGAGCCAGTGGCTGTCCATATTCATCAATCAAGAGTTTAGCTTGCACCATGGACTCAGGAAGAAGGGCTGCTATGCTGTCCTGTTTCAGGAAACTACCGCCGGTGGAGAGAGGACACCATGCTGCACCTACCAGGATTCAGAGAGCTTTCTTTACAGTGAGCTACCGCCCAGCTGACATGAAAAGACTTGTGGGGGCTGCTGCTAGAATGGAAGATAAAAGGACAGCGACGCATCCCCTGTTTAGGTGCTTGAGAGCATAGTCAAGTTTCATCTGCCTGCATCACCTGAAGAGTCATTGCCTTTGTGTCTGTTGGTGAGGCTATTTTGTCCCTGATCTAACTGTTCTGCAGGGAAATCTGTGTGAGCTCCTCAGCTGCCCCAAGGACCTGCCATGAGATTAAGTATTTTTTGGTACTGTAGGTAATTTGCTTCTCTGTCAATGAGGACCTGAGCTATGTTTCAAGGGGCAATGTGGCACCCTCTTTCTAGTAGCGGTTTAAATGGCTTCTTAAAAACTATCTTGCTGCAGCAGTACTCGTTTTACTCAACAACAAGAGAAATGCCAATACTGATTCTTATTCAGTCATTCATAGCAAGATCACACAAACCAATTGATATGATCCACAAATTGAATTCTTTATTTTTAAATGACTTTCAGTTTTTGTTCTTTCAATAAAGTTTCTTTGAATGTTTTTTTGAAAATTTGATGCATATAATGGTTTCCTGAATATTCAATATACACAGGAATCACACAAATAACAATGAAAATGGCGTACAAATCTCATGACATAATACATGTACTACATACCAATACAACATTAAAAAAGTTTTTGGCTCAGGTTCTGTACAAGTTCAAACCTCAATAGTGTCATAATACCCCTGACTGCTATCTCACTGGAAAAAGTTGCTGGGTATTAGCAGAGCTGGTGGCCAAATAGTGACCCTACTTTGCCCACACCAAAATAATTTTTTTTTTAAATACTTCGTTGTGAGCCACAGTGGTAACACATAAAATTGCACACTTATTTGGCTGGAAAAAATGTTGTCGACGCGTTTCTAACCCCGACGCGTTTCTTTGAGGGTTCTCCTCAGGACACAGAACATTTCATGAGCTAAAAAATAAAATAAAACGAGGCTAAATTAACACACAATATTCATCCTCACTTTCACTCCTTCCTCTCATTCTGTCGTAACACAGCCCAATTTCTTTACCTCCAACTCTTAAATTCACTCCATTTGATTCTCTTCCAAAAAAAACTCATCTGAACACCTATGGGCTGCCACAACTGGCACCAATCTATGGACAAAAGAGACACCAAGACTCGATATTAATTGAATTACTAACTCATTAGAAAACGCTGAGCTAATATCAATCAACTTTGGTCAACTTACTTTGAAAATGCCCAATCTCAAAACACCATCTCTTCCTGATTTTACGGATGTTCGCTTTCGGTAAGTATAAAGAAAAGAACTTCTTTTAATTTTAATATGGAATGCACCCTTGGTATTGAATGTACCTCCCTACAAAGCCTCTTGCTTGTATGTGTGTCAATAGCCGATACTGATAAAGAAATCAGGTTTCTTTTGTTTTGTATTCATTTCGATACCCGAAATATGTGTCCTCCAATTTGTTTGTAGAAGGGCTCGTATTTCTCTAACTTTATTCAATGCAAGGCACAGGACCGTGTGCTCGGTATTCATTGTTCACATATTTATTTAAGAAATGTTCTAATCATGAAACTGTGAGTCATAAAGGAGGTCGCGGGTGTCTGCATCGAGCCCGCGTCTTTCTATCACATGCTGCGTGTCAATCTCAGTATGGCCGTTCCTACGTTTAACGATCTTGCTTTGCGGTTCGGAGAATATTACCAAAACTAAGAGGTGCCCCCCAGGTCACCGTGTTTTCCTAACGCCTCTTACCGTGCAATTCTGCTTAGCGGTCTTTCCAAACTCGTCACGTCTTTACCCTCGGGCGGTTGTAGTTGCCGGGTTCCAGATGGAATGTATTCACTACTCGAACTTCCTTTTTTTGAGTAATCTCTCACATCACTTCTGGGTTACGAAAAATGGGCCGGCAGTTTATGTTGGTGTTTTATTATTTGTTTGAAAAAAATGCCAATAAAATTGTGGATATCAGTGTCTTTGGTGCCATTAATTTAAAAGCAGCACGTGTGAGCCACACATTTATTTTATCCTCAAACACATTGCATCAAGCCCGGTCTAAGGGCTTAAGGGAGTTGAAGTCTGGATGCATTGTTTTTCCAAAAATTATCGACCACTCGTGGACATTCGAATTAAAGGGTAGAGGGAACTTATCTGCACAACCATAGTTCCAGTTTAAAGGTAGATGGCATGCCTTTGTTGCAGGAAGTCTGTATGGTGAGATTTAATGTATTGCAACTGGTGCATCACGAAATCAATTTGGGTGGCTTCTAGATGTTGTGGTCAGTCAAAATATTTTTTATTTTGATGGAACTATACAGTGTACTTCCATGATCTAGTTAATTATAGCAGATGTAATCGCCGGCACTAATGTGTAAGAGATCACCGGTCAGGACCATGAGTGTAATATATTACTATGTCCACTATCAGTCCTTGGATTAGATTTTTGGATCCGATCTTGTTGTTATTTACATTCTATCTTGATGGGGTCTAGATCGAATTTGCTGAATACAGATATCAGCATACAATTGTACTGCTGAAGTTCTATTGTTCACAGATTCTGGAGTTCTGTTAATTCATTCAAGCCATTAATTGCAGTGTTGAACTTTACAATTAAAAATGCTTCTCGTTGACTTAGACGTCATTCAATGTCTCTACCTCTATTATCTTGTACTACAGATGTCCATTTCAATTCCGCTTCTGTGTGTTTTTATTCTAGGCAGTGATTCACCAAGGGAGCTGTTAAAACTTTTTTCCGAATTCTGGATATATGTTGTGTGATACGTTGTCATATCTCTTGATTTGTTTTTCCAATATACAGCATATTGCATGGACAAATTATGCCGTAAACAAAAAATTTTGTTTTGCAGTTGGTGAACGTACTGTGTTTCCAGAAAATAGTCTTGTAGGAAAACAAATTCCCTTCAATTGTTTGATTGCAACACACTCAAGTTCCACATTTGTGGTGTCCCTGAATGGGAGGTAAGTTAAGATGATGACGCATGGTTGTTTTTGGTGGTGGCATTGGAAGAGCTGCCCGGACAATTTGGTTGCCAACACTCTTCTCCTTTTTAAACGCGAATAGTGGTTTTTTGAAAGAGTCATCCCAGCTTCTAATCAAATGCCAATTTTGATTAATTGTCTTTTTTAGTTGATTAGATTTTGTGCAAAATGTTGACACAAAGACTAATAGTTCCAGTTTTGTTTTAACTTTTTTGGCTAGTAAATCTTCACATGGTGGCCACCACGCTCTTTTCATTGACCATTTAAGCAATTTCTTTGGGTATCCACGGTCTTTTAATTTTTGTACCAAGTTGCTTGCATGGAACTGATAATATATTTTTTCTGCACAATTTCTTCTAATCCTTAAAAATTGGCCATAGGGGAGATTATTGTCTCTTACACTGCGGATGGTGACTGGCATACTGCAAAGCTTTATTTCTATCTGTAGGTTTTCTGTGGAGTGTAGTTTTTAATACTCCCTCGGATGCATACACTTCGACATCTAGAAATGTGATTCGAGTCACATTGTGGTGTGCGCTGAATTTGATGTCTGGTGATCTATCATTCAGCCAGCAGTGGAATTTCTCAAGCGTCTTTGTCTCCAGTCCATATACAAAATATTTCGTCAATAAACCTGACCCAGTTGGAAATATGATGTACCAATAGATTGTTATTAATGACATATTTTTCTTCGAATTTGGCCATGTACAATACCGCAAATGCTGGCGCAAATGGACAACCCATCGCGGTTCCTTTGACTTGGTAGTAAAATTCTTCTCCAAATTTGAAGACGTTTTTCTTTAAAGCTAACCGTGCCAAGCTCATAATAAATTCTGTTGGAACTTGTTCTGGCCTTGTCCTAGTGCTGAGGAATGATTCCATTGCCTCTAATCCATCTTCCTGCGGTATTTGAGTATACAAAGATACTACATCAAATGTTACAAGTCTCTGTGTTGTTTCCGAAAAGTCCATGTGCTCAATTCTATTGATGAAATGCATTGTATCCCTCAAATATGAGGGGACTTTTTCTAAGAAAGGTTTCAAGAAAAAATCAACGTATTTTGAAATTGGTTCCAAAATTGACAACCCGATACTATCGGGCGACCTTGTGGGTGTTGTTCATCTTTATGTACTTTGGGTAACAAGTACAAAATTGGGGAATGCGAGGATGTTTCTTAATCAGATACTTAAACTCCTTAGGTCCAACGTACCCTGAGTCAAAGCCATGCTTGACTAGTGTGACTATTTCTCCTTGAATTTCTCTAGTTGGATCACTTTGAAGTTTCCTATATTGCTCAGTATTTTGGATCTGTCTTAATGCTACTTTTTGATACTCAACAATGAACCAAATGACGATTGCACCGCCTTCATCCGCTGGCTTAATTGTTATTGAGGGATCATTTTTCAAACTCTTTAAAGCATCTCTCTGTGCTTTGGACATGTTATGTTTCACAAAATTTGTTTTCCTTTCCCTGTCACTGATGGCTGAGAGGACCGTATGCTCAAATGAAAGAATTTCTCTGGGTGTTTTATTTAGTGGAGAGCAGAAATTCCATTTATTCCGTCGTCCTGTAACCTCGTTGTTTGCTGGACATTCATTTTGTGCAAAGAAAGCCTTAAGTTTTAGTTTCCGACAAAATTCAATTGTTTCAGCTTTCATCCTGACAAAATCTGTGCTTTTTGTTGGTACAAAAGAGAGTCCTTTCTCCAAAACATTTACTTCAAATTTAGACAATTGTCTATTGGATAAATTAAAGACAGGGGAAACACCTACGTTTTGTAGTACTGACGTCTGGTCGTCATTTCCCATGGTTGATTGATGTATCTGGTCCTTCCTCTGGCTCTCAGTTGGCCTCTTCCTAAAAAAGGTTGTTGTTGCTGTTATTGGTTTCTACCTTGCCTGTTTTGGTTCCCACTGGTATCGCCAGTATCGGATTCCCCAGCTGAGGAAGAAGAGGTATATGAAAAGGAGATGAAATTCCGCCTAAATCTAGCGTAGTAGTCTGGTAAGTATTTCTTGGAGTCAGGGCATGAGTAAAAATCTTGTTGTAAATAAGGATATGCGCTATCCAACGAGAAATTCTTTTTGTCCTTCTCAAATTTGGAACTCTTTTGATTGATTGTAAAATCCTTGAATTCCAATATCTCTTTTTCGACTTTAGCCAATAGTACCTTTGCATCCAATATAGATTGATTGTCTTTTATTTCTTGTTCTAGAGCTGCAATTTCTAGAAGTTGTTGTTGCGATAGCCGTTGTGCAGTTTCTATTGTAAGCACCATTAGATCTCTACTACATTCCGTGCCTATACAGCTGCAGCCTTTTTTTATAAATTGAATCCTCAGAGAAAATCACTGGTATATTACGTATTTGTAATCCCGCAGGGACTGTATCTGCCTTCAGATGTTCTAAAAGAAAGTGACCATGTAATTCCGTCCTAATTTGTTTCTTTTTGAGCCTGATCAGTTTGTCAGATTTGTTTTGTTGTCTTGCAGTCGTGCTCAAAGAAACAGAGGAAAAGAGGGCTAGAGCGTTTATCCGTTTTTGGATGTGATCCTCAGTGAATGAAAATGCATCTTGTTCCGACATATTATTTGCAATGTTCTTCTAGATATGTAGGGACTAAGCCAATTGCCTACCCTATCACCAATGTACCATCACAATCTAAACTTGAGACATTGCCCTCTTTTTCTCCGTTTCTTTGAGCTCGACTGCAAGACAACAAGGCACAGTCCAAGAAGTACAGCCTGGAACGTTGCAAGTACAAGGATCTAGATCTAGTGGCACATAGACACCAGCATAGATTAAAAATATCAAATGATCATAAAGCAGGATGGGGCACAAGACTTATGAAATACGACAGCTATTACAGAGTAATGTGCATACAATTATATAGTATAACAGAATTAAAATAGTTTTTTTTTTTTTTAAATATGTTTATTGAGCAGCTTGTACGAGCAGTAAACAAACATAGTCCCCCAACATGGTGGACAGAGCAGTTCTTCTGAGCCAAGATATCGTATACAAGCCATTTTTGCATGACAAAAAACAAACCACCCTTTGTAAACAACCCCTCATCCCCCCCCCCGGCACTAGTATATACAGTTGTGGCTTCTGACATTAGTACAGTGTGGCGCCTTATAGCCCCATAGAGCAGTCCCACTCCTCCCGGCCTTTATACAGCGTTTACCCCTACAGGAGACTATGTCAAATCTGGATTTGCAAGGAGTTAACCAGAGAGGGGAGCCCAAAAGTCCTTCGGTCGGGATGCTTCAGGCAACTCTTCCGCGTATATTTCCAATTGGTCCCTACAATAAAGTAAATCATGGATCCATCTCTTGACCGTTGGTACCGCCTTTGCCCCCCAGCATTGTGCTACCGCTCTCTTAGCAAACAGGGTAGATATTGCTACTAGGCGCCTAATTACAGGGTGTAAGCTTCTGCACCCAGCCCAACATACATACTTCAGGCACACATTCAACAGATTCCGCAGTGATCTCAGTTAATACTTGCGTGACACGTACCCAAAATTTAGAAATGCCAGCACAAGACCAAGCTAAAAGCACAAAATCCGCATCAGCCTGGCCGCATCGCACACAGCACGCACTTTCACGCAAGCCAAACCTACATAGTTGAATCGGTGTGTAGTAAAGCTGGTGTAAATATTTGAAATGGATGATGCGGAGGTTGCAGCTTGCTGTCAGGCACCCCGTGAATGCACAGCAAAATCTCCAGGCTTCCAATGTCAGCCCAGAGGGCAGGAGGCCATTCCATTTATTATAAGAGGGAGATGCAGCTATTTCTTGTTCCCGAAGAGACGCATTATACAGTTTGGTAATCAGACCGCTTCGATTTCCCCCCCCAGCACCACCCGTAAGGCTAGTAGTGTTCGCGGTTCATTAGGGAACTCAGGGTAAATGTCTCGAATCGCCTGCCGCACACGCACATAGGTAAACTCCAGCATGAATCCGGTGTCTTGACCCACCTGCAGGTCAGACAAAGTCCGGAATCGACCCTGTTTATATAAGTCGCCAATATGAGTAATCCCCACCACACTCCGTGTCTGCAGGGCTGTCGGTTCCCTAGCGGCCGAGATACCAGGGTGCGCAGCAAGCAGTAATTTTGGGGCATACAAATAATCCAACTGTACTCTACTCGCAAGAGTTTTTCACGCCCAGGCCGTACAGTGAACTGGGCTAATTTCAGAGCACGGGTGTTAGACCTGGCACCATTGGCGTAGGTCTCCCTTCCATCTTTCGCTTTTTGTCTCCTCTGTGTTTGCTGGTGTTAGATGCTCTGGGCGCTGTGCCACTGCCATTCAGTGCTACAGCGCGAATGCTCCCTACTGTAAATTGACTGGATGAATTGGTATTCCCATAATTGGCTCATTTGATTTACCTGTTAGTCCCTAGTATAGTGCACCGTGCGTGCCCAGGGCTGGTAGACCGAATGCTGCTGGTGGGCCTGCAGCGCTGATTGCGCCACCCACATAAGCAGCGCGTAAAGTGTGTCTCAGACCTGCCATCGCAGAGTCTGTGCGCAGTCCATTACTGCCATTTTTTTTACTGTAAAGTGAACCCACTTCACAGTCCCTCAACCTTCCCTTGGCATCATGTAAGTCATCCCGATGGAAGGGTGCGTTGCATGTGAAAGGTAGGACCTGCCTTGGTCTGTGTGGCATGTCCAGATAGTGAATTACACTCCATTTCGTTTTTCACTATTGCAAGGCTATGTGTTCCCTTAGGCCAGAATGGTCAGTTTTGATTATTACAGCCTATAATCCTAGCTGACCCAAGGAACATGTTTGGAAAGTCGAATTTAGTATGCCTGAGCTCAGAATATTAAAATACATCTTTTAGTGAGGATTATTTTCATATTCTGTGTTTGAAAATACCACTTCTAGAAAGTAGGTATTTTCTTGCCCAAGTCGTCCAGTGTGCTCTGCTGTTATGTGTATTGGATGTCTGGTCTTGTAGGGACAGGGCAGGCTGAGCCCGACCTAGGTTGAATAGCGAGATCTGCAGCTGGAGTATGGGGAGGGGTGACCCTTTGATCTGAGCAGGGCTGGGCCTGGCAAGGTGAATGATGGCTCCAGCTCCCACCGTGCGTCTGATGGCAGACCCCCTCTTCCTCAAAGGCAGGATGCAGCCTCGTAAACAAAGTGCTCCAGGACCACACCGAACTGGTTCTGGCTGGGTTCAGTGACTTGTGACTTTTGAGAACAAAGACCTGTGGGGTATAAATATCCGCGCCGAAACCCCTACAGAGTGTGTTACTTCTGGATGTCAAGACGAACCTCTGTCCGTGTAACGAGAGGAAAAGGACTTTGAAACTTTCATCCATCTTGCTGAAGCAACTACCCAAGGGCCTGATTTGAGCTTGCCTCCTGCTGAAGTCTCAGGGACATTAGACTTCACCCATCCGCCTTCTGAATTCCTATTGAGAGGGGTTCTACTCGCAAGTGAGGCCCCTGTCGAGAATTCCAGAGCCTCTGGGTCTACTGCGGGGAACGCGGGCGGATAATCATCGCTATCGCTATTGTGGGCTGCTGCAGCTGAGGAGCTGTTGCCGCTGAGAGCCCGCATTTGGCTGTGCTACGAGAATCATCGCTATCGCTATTGTGGGCCGCTGCAGCTGAGGAGCTGTTGCCGCTGAGAGCCCGCATTTGTCTGTGCTACGAGAATCATTGCTATCGCTATTGTGGGCCGCCGCAGCTGAGGAGCTGTTGCCGCTGAGAGCCCACATTTGTCTGTGCTACGTGAATCATCGCTATCGCAGGCCGCTGCAGCTGAGGAACTGTTGCCGCTGAGAGCCCGCATTTGTCTGTGCTACGAGAATCATCGCTATCGCTATTGTGGGCCGCTGCGGTTGAGGAGCTGTTGCCGCTGAGAGCCCGCCTTTAATCACCGCCTCAGGAGCCTTGTGAGTGCACGCCGCGGACCGCTGCAGCTGGGAGCTGCGGCGAGTCCGCCTGTCATCATCGCGGCTTCCTCCCGAAGCTGCGTGCCGTGCCCCTTTAAACCTCAGGTACATTGTGCATCACCGGGTCGCATAGATCCCGGCCTTGAACTAAGTTTGTTTCACCCGCTTTTGAGTGCTTTATTGCCTTTTCAGTGAACTTATATTTATGCGCACTGTGGCTTGTTGATTGTCTTTGAGCCTTGTGTTAAACTGATATAAAGCTACTCATTTTTCCATAGTTACTTGTGTGGTGTCCCTTTGTGGTATCTTCACTGCGTTATTGTGTATGGTCACAAATGCTTCACACACTGCCTCTGAGATAGGCCTGTCTGCTTGTGCTACGTTACCACAGGGTTGAGCAGGGGTTATCAAAGGGTGTAGCCCCCTTACTCTGACTTAGGAAGAAGGGTCCCTTCTTGGACATTGGCGCCAGCCATTGCCAACTAGAGTTCCCCATTTCTAACATTGGTGGTCAGCGGTGAGGATCAGGACTTGCATTTGTGATCCACATACAATAACTGGTGTACACTACTAGTGAGTGCAGACCTAAACGCAACCACATACGTTGTTGATCTTGTTCTATTTTTGATCGTAGTTGCCAGTTATGTCTACAATGGGTAAGCCAGCATCCAATGCTTCGGAGGATCTCACCTTTGAGGAAGAGAGGTTAGAAACCTACACTGCCAAACAGCTAAAGTCTTTTTGCAAGCAATTCACCGTCCCTATTGCAGGCCTCTCTAGGAAGGAGGAGTATCAGAAGGCGCTAAAGGCCTGGTGGGAGGCGAGGGAGTCCTCTGGGAATGGGGGAGAGCCTGGGGACGGGGGCGAGGATGCCGGAGGGCAGCAGAATGACGAAGTGGATTTAGTGGGAGGTAAAGCACTTTCCAGTCCAGGTACTAGCGTGTCCTCAAAGGGCCTGTCTCCAGAAGAGATGGAGGACAGGGAGAGAGATAGGAGGCATAGTTTGGAGATGGCCAAATTAGAAGGTCAGAAGGACCTAGAGAGTAAAAAGTTGGATATTGAGAATAACCGGTTGGCATTTGAACTTGAGAAAATGAAACTGGAGCATGAGAGAGTATTGAGGGAGCTGGAGATCAAGGCTAAGAGTTTAGAGATCTCCCCCTCTGGTGGCAGCATACCTTTAGTACCTACCGAGAGTAGAGTTTATATACCCAAGGATGTCATCAAGGATTTCCATAAGAGTGAGGATATTGGGCAATGGTTTGCCGCCTACGAGATAGCAATGGTGTCCCACCGGGTCCCTGAGAAGGATTGGGGAGCGGGGTTGTGGGGACGCTTTGTGAGTGATGGGAGGGATACCCTGTTGGATCTGCCTGAAGAGAGCAGGATGGTGTATGCCCATATGAAAGAGGCATTGATGACGCGATATGGTTTGAGCCCAGAGATGTACAGGCAGAGATTTAGAACCTGTAAGAAGTTAGAGGGTACCACTTGGGTTGAATATGTGTCTTTTTTTTTGCAGAGCAATGGATCGCTGGGTAAAAGGCAGCAAGGTGGAAACCTTTGAACAACTGTATGATTTGTTTGCGTGGGAGCATTTAGCTAGTAACTGTTTTCCAGAGCTACGCCAGCACCTTATTGATAGCAAGCTAACTAACCCTAGGAAGCTTGCTGAGGAGGCGGACCGCTGGGTGAGTACCCAGGTTCGCAAGGGTCATGTGGGAGACTTCGTCAAAGGTGGGCAGGGTCCCCAGCAGAGAAGTGGGGGGTACAGGGGTATACAGAGGGAGTTCGAGAGGGCCCCAAAGTAATTCCCAATGGAACCCAGGAGTGGTGTCCCAGTCTCCTCCTGAGAAGAAGCCAGTGCCCCCGACAGGTAGGCCTGTTCATAGGGGGCCCCTTACTTGTTTTAAATGTGGTCAAGTGGGCCACCGGTATTATGATCCCCAGTGTCCCCAGAGGGACCTCAATGCACCACCCCGTGCACCAACCCGCCAGCTTGCTAGTGTAGCCCTGGGAGGGGAGGAGATGGATGCCCCAGGTGGGTGGGATCCCGTAGAATTGACCCTTGTCTCACTAGGAGACTTTGAGAAGGTCCCTAACCCCACGCTGCCTGATAACACTAAGAAGTACAGGCAGTGGGTGACCATCAATGGCCATAGGGTGGAGGCTCTGAGGGACACCGGAGCAAGTGTGACTGCTGTCAGCTCCCGGTTGATGTCCCCAGAGCAGGTTGTCCCCCATGCATTCTGCCCAGTAGTGTCAGCAGACAACTCTGAGAGACAGTTTGAGGTGGCTCAAGTTCCCTTTGAGTGGGGGGGGGGTCTCAGGAACTCTTCAAGTAGCTGTGAGGTCAGCCATGCCGGTAGACTGTCAGTTGGGCAAGGATTTAGAGAACTCCCCGTGGGCTACGGTGGAGAGGAAATCTCACTTGGAAATGTTGGGTCTGCCTGAGTGGGCGTGCGCGACCACTCGGTCCATGGCAGCCCGTAAGGACGTTCAGAAGGACCTGGAGCCTGAAAGTATGGCCCAGCCCCTGCCTTAAAGAGAAGGGGGCGCGGGAAACCGGCCCCCATAGTTCCCACGGCCCAGGAGGGAGCAGACCTTGAGGGGGATGCCCTGGAGCCTACCGGGGAACAAGTAGCCGAACTGGGGGACCTGCCTGGGCTGACCCATTGGCAGCAGGAAGGATGGCCCACCAGGGAGGAATTTTGTGAACAGCAGAGAACGTGCCCTTCTCTTGAGGAACTGCGGCGACAGGCTGCAGCCCAGGCAGCAGGTGATCAGTCAGGGTCACATCTGATCTTTTGGGAGAATGACCTCCTTTACAGCGAGCCTAAGGTTGCTGAGCCTGGGTCAGCCCGTGTGCTGGTGGTACCCCAGTGCTTCAGAGCCTTCCTACTGGGGTTGGCTCATGATGTGCCATTGGCAGGACATCTGGGGCAGACCAAGACTTTCGAGAGGCTGGTCACCCACTTTTATTGGCCCCAGATGCGCAGGAGCTCAGATGCTCACTGCAGGACATGTGAAACTTGCCAGGCAAGTGGGAAGAGTGGGGGGAAGATCAAAGCCCCACTCCAGCCCTTTCCAGTTGTCAGTACCCCATTTGAGCGAGTGGGCATTGACATTGTGGAGCCTCTGGACCCCAAGACAGCCATGGGCAACAGGTTCATCCTGGTCTTGGTGGACCATGCCACCCGGTACCCTGAAGCCATCCCACTCCGGACAGTGACGGCCCCCGTGGTGGGACGTGCACTCTTGGGGATTTTCTCCCGTGTGGGGTTCCCCAGAGAGGTGGTGTCTGATAGGGGTACTAACTTCATTTCCAAATATATGAAGTCTCTGTGGGAGGAGTGTGGGGTAACTTATAAGTTTACCACCCCTTACCACCCCCAAGGTAATGGGCTGGTTGAGAGATTCAACCGGACCCTCAAAGGCATGATTATGGGCCTAGAAGAGTCCATGAGGCGTAAGTGGACGTCCTCTTGCCATGCCTGTTGTTTGCTTACCGTGAGGTGCCACAGAAGTCCCTAGGGTTTAGCTCCTTTGAACTACTCTATGGTCACCCGGTAAGAGGGCCTCTGAGTCTGGTCAAGGAAGGCTGGGAGCAATCCCCCAGGAAATCTCCCCAGGATGTGTTTAGTTACATGCTGGCCTTCAGGAACCAGACTCGTCATTTCAGAAAGCTTGCTGAGGCAAATCTGGAAGCCAGCCAGGAAGAGATGAAACGTTGGCACGATCAGAATGCCACTCTGATTGAGTTTCAGCCTGGTCAAAAGGTTTGGGTCATGGCCCCAGTGGAGCCCTGTGCGCTCCAAGATAAGTGGACCGGACCATTTGAGGTGGTGGAGCGCAAGAGTCCTGTTACCTACTTGGTGGACTTGCGGTCAACCCGGAACCCCTTGCGGGTCCTGCATGTCAACCGCCTGAATTCCCACTGTGAGGGGTCCGAAGTGGGCATGCTCCTGGCCACAGATGCTGGGATGGAGGAGGAGAGTGAGCCTCTTCCTGACCTCCTGTGTGCAAAGGAACAAGATGGGTCAGTGGAGGGTGTGGTCCTCTCCACCACACTGACCCCTGAGCAGCAGAGTGATTGTCGCCAACTGTTAGGACAATTCAGTGATCTGTTCTCCCTGGTGCCTAGTGTCACTGATTGGTGTGTCCATGAAGTGGACACTGGGGACAGTCCTCCTGTTAAGCACAAGGCTTACCGAGTGACTGACCGGAATAGGGCATCCATTAGGGAGGAGGTTTCCAAAATGTTTGCTTTAGGGGTGATTGAGTCCTCTAGCAGCCCTTGGTCCAGCCCAGTGGTCTTGGTACCAAAAGCTGCAGCGCCTGGTGCCACCCCAGAACTTCGGTTCTGCGTGGACTACCGAGGCCTCAATTCCTTCACAAAGACTGACGCGCACCCCATCCCCAGAGCTGATGAGCTCATAGATCGGCTAGGGGCTGCACGGTACCTCAGCACATTTGATTTGATGTCTGGGTATTGGCAGATCACCTTGACTGATGGGGCAAAGGAGAGGTCAGCGTTCTCCACACCGGATGGGCACTACCAGTTCCGGGTAATGCCCTTTGGGATGAAGAATGCCCCTGCCACCTTTCAGAGGTTGGTCAACAGGGTGTTGGTTGGGCTGGAGGATTTCAGTGCCGCCTACTTGGATGACATTGCAGTGTTTAGTTCCTCATGGGAGGACCACCTGCGCCACCTCTGGGAAGTGTTGACGGCACTGCGGAGGGCAGGCCTCACAATCAAGGCCAGTAAGTGCCAGATTGGGCAGGGTTCTGTGGTGTACTTGGGACACCAGGTTGGGAGTGGCCAGGTGGCGCCCCTACAGCCCAAGATTGAAACCATCCTGGCTTGGGAACCCCCAAAGACCCAGACACAGGTGAGAGCCTTTTTAGGACTCACGGGTTATTACAGGAGGTTTGTCAAGGGGTATGGCAACATTGTTGCACCCTTGACTGAGCTGACTTCTAAGAAGCAGCCAAAGATTGTGAACTGGACTGGCACCTGTCAGGAAGCTTTTGACGCCCTGAAGACTGCCATGTGCACAGCGCCTGTACTTCAGGCGCCCAACTTTTCAAAAGAATTTGTTGTCCAGACAGACGCTTCCGAGCATGGTGTGGGGGCTGTTCTGTCACAGGTCAATGAGGAGGGCCTAGACCAACCGGTAGCCTTCATTAGTAGGAGGTTACTTCCACGGGAACAGAGGTGGAGTGCAATTGAGCGTGAGGCATTTGCTGTGGTCTGGGCACTGAAGAAGCTGAGACCATACCTGTTTGGGACTCACTTCCGGGTTCAGACGGACCACAGGCCCCTCAGATGGTTGATGCAGATGAGGGGTGAGAATCCAAAGTTGTTGAGGTGGTCTATTTCCCTACAGGGGATGGACTTTACGGTGGAAAACCGCCGGGTACAGAACACGCCAATGCTGATTGTCTGTCCAGATTTTTCCGCCTTAGTGATGAGAACCCCTAAGTGGGTGGGTAGTTCTCCCCACATTTCAGCTGGAGGGGACACGTGTTAGACCAGGCACCATTGGCGTGGGTCTCCCTTCCATCTTTCGCTTTTTGTCTCCTCTGTGTTTGCTGGTGTTAGATGCTCTGGGCGCTGTGCCACTGCCATTCAGTGCTACAGCGCGAATGCTCCCTATTGTAAATTGACTGGATGAATTGGTATTCCCATAATTGGCTCATTTGATTTACCTGTTAGTCCCTAGTATAGTGCACTGTGCGTGCCCAGGGCTGGTAGACCGAATGCTGCTGGTGGGCCTGCAGCGCTGATTGCGCCACCCACATAAGCAGCGCGTAAAGTGTGTCTCAAACCTGCCATCGCAGAGTCTGTGCGCAGTCCAGAACTGCCATTTTTTTTACTGTAAAGTGAACCCACTTCCCAGTCCCTCAACCTTCCCTTGGCATCATGTAAGTCATCCCGATGGAAGGGTGCGTTGTATGTGAAAGGTAGGACCTGCCTTGGTCTGTGTGGCATGTCCTGATAGTGAATTACACTCCATTTCGTTTTTCACTATTGCAAGGCTATGTGTTCCCTTAGGCCAGAATGGGCAGTTTTGATTATTACAGCCTATAATCCTAGCTGACCCAAGGAACATGTTTGGAAAGTCGAATTTAGTATGCCTGAGCTCAGAATATTAAAATACATCTTTTAGTGAGGATTATTTTCATATTCTGTGTTTGAAAATACCACTTCTAGAAAGTAGGTATTTTCTTGCCCAAGTCGTCCAGTGTGCTCTGCTGTTATGTGTATTGGATGTCTGGTCTTGGAGGGACAGGGCAGGCTGAGCCCGACCTAGGTTGAATAGCGAGATCTGCAGCTGGAGTATGGGGAGGGGTGACCCTTTGATCTGAGCAGGGCTGGGCCTGGCAAGGTGAATGATGGCTCCAGCTCCCACCGTGCATCTGATGGCAGACCCCCTCTTCCTCAAAGGCAGGATGCAGCCTCGTAAACAAAGTGCTCCAGGACCACACCGAACTGGTTCTGGCTGGGTTCAGTGACTTGTGACTTTTGAGAACAAAGACCTGTGCGGTATAAATATCCGCGCCAAAACCCCTACAGGGTGTGTTACTTCTGGATGTCAAGACGAACCTCTGTCCGTGTAACGAGAGGAACAGGACTTTGAAACTTTCATCCATCTTGCTGAAGCAACTACCCAAGGGCCCGATTTGAGCTTGCCTCCTGCTGAAGTCTCAGGGACATTAGACTTCACCCATCCGCCTTCTGAATTCCTATTGAGAGGGGTTCTACTCGCAGGTGAGGCCTCTGTCGAGAATTCCAAAGCCTCTGGGTCTACTGCAGGGAACGCGGGCGGAGAATCATCGCTATCGCTATTGTGGGCCGCTGCAGCTGAGGAACTGTTGCCGCTGAGAGCCCGCATTTGTCTGTGCTACGAGAATCATTGCTATCGCTATTGTGGGCCGCTGCAGCTGAGGAGCTGTTGCCGCTGAGAGCCCGCATTTGTCTGTGCTACGAGAATCATCGCTATCGCTATTGTGGGCCGCCGCAGCTGACGAGCTGTTGCCGCTGAGAGCCCGCATTTGTCTGTGCTACGAGAATCATCGCTATCGCTATTGTGGGCCGCTGCGGCTGAGGAGCTGTTGCCGCTGAGAGCCCGCCTGTCATCATCGCGGCTTCCTCCCGAAGCTGCGTGCCGTGCCCCTTTAAACCTCAGGTACATTGTGCATCACCGGGTCGCGTAGATCCCGGCCTTGAACTAAGTTCGTTTCACCCGCTTTTGAGTGCTTTATTGCCTTTTCAGTGAACTTATATTTACGCGCATTGTGGCTTGTTGATCGTCTTCGAGCCTTGTGTTAAACTGATATAAAGCTACTCATTTTTCCATAGTTACTTGTGTGGTGTCCCTTTGTGGTGTCTTCACTGCGTTATTGTGTATGGTCACAAATGCTTCACACACTGCCTCTGAGATAGGCCTGTCTGCTCGTGCTACGTTACCACAGGGTTGAGCAGGGGTTATCAAAGGGTGTAGCCCCCTTACTCTGACTTAGGAAGAAGGGTCCCTTCTTGGACATTGGTGCCAGCCATTGCCAACTAGAGCTCCCCATTTCTAACAGCGGGCCTCCTCCCCCTCCCATCAACACAGCCGCTTTCAGGGGCATCGGCATCACGGAGTCCACTTCAATCGCAGTATGCGGTTGAAACTTCTGTGGGAAATACCAAAAATGTGCAAATTGCGCCTGCGCGCATAGGTAATATAAGCGCATATCGGGAGCCTCAAACCCGCCGCGGTCAAAGGGCAGAGTCAGTACATTCCAACTACATCGGGGCTTTCTGCCCCCCCAGACAAATGTTAGAAGGGTCGACTGCAATGCAGTAAACAGCGCTTTGTTCAGACGGATAGTAATGTTAACAAATAAATAAAGGAGTTTAGGCAAAAAAGACATTTTAATGACCGCAATGCGGTCCGCAAGTGAAAGAGGAAGTTTAGCCCAACGCGTAGCTTGATCTGTAATCTTATCAGTGACCCGGCCATAATTAGCTGTGATCACAACCTCCGGGTCCCTGTGTAACCAAATACCAAGATATTTCACTGGGTAAACCGACCACTTCAAGGGATATTCTAAATCAATCTCCGTAGTACCTGCCGTTAACGGACACACGGTAGACTTAGCCCAGTTAATGCCCAATCCCGAGTATCTCTCGAATTTGACATATTCACGTAGGATCGCAGATAAATACGTGGCGGGTTCTCGGACATATAGCAGCATGTCATCTGCATATAACGACACCACCAAGGGTCTCTGTCGAAACCGCAGCGCCGCCTGAGCATGCAGTTGACGCAGCTTGCATGCCAGGGGTTCTAACGCCAACGCAAATAACATGGGCGACAGGGGGCAACCCAGCCGCATGCCCCGTTTAATAAAAAAGGGATCGGAGACCCACCCGTTCACGCGAATCCGTGCCACCGGTGCAGTGTACAGGACGTGTATCCATTTTAAAAAGAACGGTGGCAGGCCCATCCGCAGCAGGACGGTAAACATAAATTCCCACTGGAGAGAATCAAAAGGCCTTAGCCGCATCCAAGAGCACGGCCACCGCCTGGAAGTCCTGCTCAAAATAATGGAAGGTAGAGAAGATTGTGCGGAGGTTGCGCATTGTGGATCTTGAGGGCATGAATCCAGACTGATCCGGTAGGACCAGTTTGGGAACTAGCAGTGGAGTCTGGTCTCAATCATCTTGGCAAGTATTTTGGCATCAATGTTTATAATAGAGAGGGGCCGGTAGGAGTCGCAGACATTCGCCTCCTTATCCGGTTTTAGAAGCATTACCAATAAAGACTCCTTAAGGGAGGGGGGTAGATCCCCCGAGTCATACGCCTCAGCGAAGACCTCTAGGAGGCGCGGTGCAAGAACATCAGCATAAGCCTTATAAAATTCACTAGGGAGCCCATCCAGCCCCGCTGCTTTGCAGGTCGGGAGAGACATGATGGCCTGTTTAAAATCTTCCTCATCAAAGGGTTGTGTGTGGTATTCGCGGTAGTTTGGCGGCAACCAACCCAATGCCACATCATCCAAGTAGGCATGAATCTCCTCCGCAACTGGCAGTCCGAATAAGAGTCCAACACAACTTTGCTAATCTCAGTGGTGCCAAAATGCGCTACTCCCTCCCCGTCCAGCAGTTCGGTTATGTAGGCCTGGCTGCGCGGGGCAGCCAACTTCTGCGCCAATGAGCGGCTAGGGCGTCCTCCTTCCCCATAATAACGGGCAGTGCACCTCCGGGACCTGTGCGCCATTTCTTGATCCACTGTCTCGTTATGCTCAGTTACCAGATCGCGAATCGCAGAGAGCGTCTCCGGAGCTGGGTCGCATTCATAGACCCGTTCCAGTACAGCTATTTCTCCAGCCAGCCTATGGATTTTACGGCATAGGTCTCTAAGGACCCCTGCCTGTGCACCAATACAAACCCCCCGAAACGTAACCTTAAAGGCTTCCCAAAGTACCCCCTGACTATCTACCATCCCTTCATTTTCCCTGAAACAATTTCGAATAGCCTCACCCACTGTATGCTTAAAAACCTGATCAGTCAGGGAGGACGGTTGCAATCGCCACGAGAATGGGGGCCTTTCATAACCAGGAACACTGAGTTCCAGGAGGACAGGGGAATGATCAGACAGCGTTTTTGCTAGGTGTTGAACATCCATAACCCAGGTACAAGCAGCCTCCGACAGCAACCAATAGTCCAACCGGGACCACGTACCATGAACCGTAGAAATAAACGTACTCTCCCTGGCCCCAGGATGCCTCATACGCCAGATATCATGCAGATTCCCGGCCTCCAGTATACCTAGAAGTGCAGTAGTGGTTAGTCTATGCCGCGCTGCCCCTACTCCCAACCTATCAGCGTTAACATCCAAACAAGTGTTAAAGTCTCCCCCCCAAATAATCTCAGCAGCGGGAAAAGCAGAGGTACGGCGCCACACATCCGCGAAAAATGGGTGATCATCCACATTTGGACCGTATACATTCACGAAGATCACACTTGAACCCCCAAGCGTGCCATGCACAATGGCCAGCCGGCCCTGATCATCTGTCTCTGTGCCATGAACCTGAAATGGGACTCCTTTCTTGACCAGTATCATCACCCCCCGGGAATACGAAGTGTAGGATGATATAGTCCGCACCCCCGCCCACCGAGATCCCACATTCCGTTCGGAGAGAGTAGTAAGATGGGTCTCCTGTAGCATGGCCACATGAACATTGAGCCTGTCAAGGCTCGCTATCACAGTGTGTATCTTTTTAGGGCTGTTAAGGCCACGCACATTCCATGTTAAAAATTTAAAGATACCACTTACATTTCTAGGGTGAGCCGTAGATGCACACATATGCCTAACATAGAGTTGAGAGCATTACACCAGGGGTCAAAACTGAGCGATGTGTCACAGGACTGTTAGGGCCACATGCATTCCAAGATTGGAATATAAACGTTCCACAATTGAGTCTCGATAGTTCCGAGATGCACAGATATACAAGAGCATTATTCAAAACCTTGTGCCCGAAGCCAGGCAGAAGCCAATCAGAAAGTGCCAACTGCTCCCCGCCCACCACCCCCCGCAGACCCCCTCACCCACTTCGGCCACCCCAACTTGCCAAAGCCATCCCACTGTTGATAAAACAAACCCCACCAAAAACAATCTTCCCAACTCAATCCTACCCAACCCAACCATCAGAAAAATACCACCAGGCACAGATGGGGCACTCCCATGTGGGGGACGTCGGAGCGCATCTACCCTCCCAACTGGTAGGAGGTGGCTGAGCAGTTACGGTAGCTATGCCCTTCACACAATTACACAGTGTCCCCCAACCCCCAGTCGGAGCGAAGCATTTAGTGGCGTTTTCTGTCCCAAATATAACAACCTGAGGAGAAAGGGAATGGTTAAAGGCAACAACGCTACATCATACAAAGACTGTCGACCAACCGCAGCATACATGACAGGCCGTTGGGTCCCTACTGTTCTTCAGAGTCGGAGGGCACCTGGGACTCTCGCCTTGCCCGTTTCAAGTGTTTAGCGTGTTCAAGGGCAGTCTTAGGGGTAGTGAAGATTTTGGAGTCTCCCTCAGGACCAATGCGCAGGCGGGCAGGTTATAACATTGCATAAGGGATCCCTTCAGAGTGCAGAAACTTTTTGACGCCCCCAAACTCCCTCCTTGCTGCTTGCACCGCAACTGTAAAATCAGGAAAAAAGGAGAGAGAGTTGCCCTGGTGTACAATGTTCCCCTTGTCACGGGCCATCCGTAAAATCGCATCCCGATCCCTGTAATTTAACAGTCGCGCTACAATTGGGCGGGGTGGAGCACCCGGAACAGGTCGTGTCGCGAGGGATCTATGCGCCCGTTCGACTACGAACATGGGGGACAGCTGATCGGCGCCAAAAATTTGCTTTACCAAGTTCTCGATAAACAATTCCATCTTGCCTACATTTGTGGATTCTGGGAGGCCCGTTATGCGGATGTTATTGCGTCGGGAACGGGCCTCCAAATCCTCATTCTTAGCCTGGATGAGAGAGAGCACCTTTTCCATGTTCAACGCCCTTCCAGTGACCTCACTTAGTCCGTCTTCCGTCACCGACACCCGCTGCTCCACTTCACCCATGCGAGTATTGTGTTCTTCAAGTTGCGCCGACATATGGTCCAAGCGATGGTTCACCGCAGCCATCGTCCCCTCTATAGACTGTAGACTGCGCTGCATGGCCAGTAGTGTCGCATCAAGGGTGGGGGGGTCAGCAGCAGGGGCGTCCATCTCTGAATCCGAGGCTGCCCTCTGCAAAGCCTTAGAGGATTTGCGTTCCTCAAAGGTGAGGCGAGGCTGTGATTTATCTGTACGCCCCATAGCAAAGTGCAGTACTGGCCCACTGGCCCAGTGAGGTCTATTATACCGGTGCTCACCGAATGGGGACCCAGGGAGGGGTTGGCCACAACGAGTGCACTCCCCGTGTCACAGATATGCACGGTTCAATCCACTACTGCGATGGGGGGACCACAATTCCGCCAGGGCACAGCAGGCGCAAGAGGTAGAGAGTCCCTCGAAGTGGAGCCACTCGCCACCCTAGAGATAACAGCGCGGTGCAGTCCTCAGCTGGAGCCCAGGGGCTGAGAGGAGCGCAGTTGTTAAAACAGCAGTCACAAGCCAGATAAAGAGGAGATAGGGAGAGGCCTCCACTTCACGCGAGTTCAGCAGACACAAACAGCGCCCAATAATCTCCCAAGGCGCCTCAGCGGGACATCCGCGTTCCTTCACCCCAGGCGATCGAGGCAATGCGGGCACTATGCATAGTCACAATCTACCAGATGTCAACACAATCCGCCGCGTCGCCACCAGCATAGTCCACCACTCCCCCGCGCGCCCAAACGCCCAGCCACAGCTCGCAGGCCGCGTCCCAGCCCCCCACCGGCGCCGCCTCCACAGCCACCGGCAGAGGGTAGGCCGCCCCCACTCACCACAACTGGCGCCGGGCACACAGTGTCTCCTCACAGCTCCGGCTGGCGCAGGCAGGATTCGCGGCCCACAGGGACTCGGCTCCGCTCGCTCCACCGGCGGCAGCGGCCAGCTCACGGCTCAGGGCAGCGGTCCGATGAGACAGTCACCAGGGAGCGCTACGTGCGCGCAGACATCAGGGCCAGCCCCAAAGGCAGCTACAGTGATCCACCATGGGCAGCGGGAGCAGCAGGGCAACTCGCGGCGCGCCGACCTCAGGGCCGCGCGGGAGCCGCCATCTTAGATGTTGGTCGCCGAGTACAGCTTCTCCTCGCCAGTGAGCTCATCGGCGAGTCTTAGCGGCTATTACAGCCCCAATCCAGGCAGGACACTCCTGTGAGCAGAAGCGCTCGAGTTTCCGCGTTAAGATGCAGTGTGGAAGGCGGATATTGGGCGGATTGCAGGCTCAGCCGGGCAGAGCCTCTCTAGTGAGCGGCCATCTTGCCGCGCGCTCAAGCCACGCCCCCAGAATTAAAATAGTTAAGGGTACACCCGGGATGTGAGAAAAATATAATCTGGTAAATGTTATTTCTATATGAGTTTGGTAACAAGAGGCAAACATGATAAACTGGTAGCAGGTGAGCTTAGAGTGCAAAGAATCAAGGCAGAGAGGGGTGTGAAAGCTTTTTAGTAGTCACCTGTGACATCACTCAGGTTAAATCTGGAAACAGGAGAAGAAAAGGGAAGGAAGTGTTACACATGTAGGAAGAGGAGGGGGAGGCACTTAGGTTGTTAGAAATTGAGAGGAGGACAGATTAAAAAAAAAAAAGGATCACCTTTTGAATTACAAATTAACTATATAACTTTGACTGAATTTTGTAATGATTTTGAAGTGTACATCTATATCTTGTATCACTCAATACAAGAATCTTCACAAAATGACAAAGAATGCACCTGTAGGGCTATAATGTCCTCATTTTAAACAACGTTATTGAGTCTGTTAATTAAAGTTAACAAAAAAAGAGAAGACCATTGCAGTTGTGCTTTATAGTAGGAATAAATCATAAAAAGATGGCAGAAGAAAACGAGGACTAAATCTTTTCCGAAACACCTTCATACTTGCTTTGCAAATAAAAACAGAGGTAAGGCTATTTATACATTTGAACATAAGACTCCATTTTATCTATCTATCTATCTATCTCTCTATCTATCTACCTAAATTCACTGAAAAAACTAAAGGATAAAGTAGCATTATAGTTAGGTGAAAATTTCACTGACAAGGTAATGTCTTGAACTAAAAAAAACACTGAAATTCACCAGTTATAGTTATTTCAAGTAACTAGAACTCACGTCCCCCGCCATGCAGTTTTGTCATCAATAATTTTATTACAAATGTTGCAGTGATATTTTCAACGATGTCATGAGTGATGTAATATGTGAGGTAACTAGCAGTGCATGGCAAGGGCGTGAGTTATAGTTACCTTAGTGCACGAGTTATAGTTACTTGAGATAACTATAACTGCTAAATCTCAGTTTTTCTATGTTCAAAATGTTACTTTGTTACTGAAACTTTCACCTAACTATAACGTAGTTTTAACCTGTTTTTCCAGTGAATTTCTAGTTTGTTTTTTTATGTAAAGGAATAGTTTATTACATAAAGCCAAACTCCAGCCATGCACTGCGAGGGGCTGGCCGCAGACAAGCAACCCCCACCACACATGGCTTTCAGCCAGTTCCCGGACAGGGTAGAGGTTCACGAGGACCCACTCACCAGGCCATTATTAGCCCTGGGGCCAAAATACATATTTTCAGGGGAGGAGGGCATATGGTCCACCTCCCTGAGCCTGTAGAGGTACAGGAGACCCCATCCCCCTGGGCCAAAATCATTTATATTAGGGGAGGGGGTGCACGGCCCCCTACCCGAGCCCAAATGGGCCACAGGCACCCCATCTCCCAGGGAAATAAACATTTATATTTTGGGAGGGAATGCATGGCCCCCCTCCCAAAGCCCAAATAGAGCCCACAAATGGAGCCCAGAGGCCTGATCCACAGGGGTCAAAAACTCCCTGAGCCCAAATGGACCCCTAGGACCCTACTCCCTGGGACCATACATTAATTATAGAGAAGGGAGAGCACCTGTCCCCCCTCTCCACAAGCCTTAATAGACCCCACCAACCAGGGCCACGGTTTACTCAATGCGGAGTGGGACAAGCGGCCCTTCTCCCGAGCCTATTGTGGCTCAGGGAGCCCATGCCCGGGGCCCGTGTTATTTGTAGGTGAGTGCCCTGGTGCCTGCCCGGGGCACCCAACCAAGCAGCAAGTTAGGAACTGTGGGGGGAGTCTCAGGGCCCCCTCTGGCTCCCAGCATACTGCGGAAGCTGGCATTGCTTCTGCCCAGCGGGGAACAGCTCTTCCTGCATGCTCCTATTAGGCTGGAGCAACTGTGTTTCCCTGCCCGCAGTAGCAAGGGCAGCGAAACAGAAGTCTGCTCTCACCTGACAGAAGCATTTTTAAAACTACTGCCGGCTAGAAGCAGACGTGCCCGTGCAGGGAAGGCATTTTTGCTCCCACACAGGGGAGATTTATAAATGCTCCAGCAAGACGGAAATAAACATATGTTTGCCTGTCAGCAGGACTGCTGTGTCCCGGGGGTGGGCTCCCCGAGGCATAGTCTGTGAGCTTACAAGCTCAGGAAGGGGGGGCACGCAGCCCCCTTCCCTTTAAAGTTTAGTTTGGCCCCAAGGGATAGGTTCTTCATTGCCTTTTAGGGCTCGGGGAGGGGGGCTGTGTGCCCCCTTCCCTCTAATTAGTGTAGGCCCGGGTGATTGGGTCCCCGGTGCCCAAAATGGCCCCCAGTATTTTGTGCCCCAATATTAAATATATTTGGAAGCCATTTTCATTTTTTTGCCATGATCCCGCAGGTATCACAGCCAAAACGGACGCCTTTTAAGAATAAATTCGGGCCCATGGGTCCCAGAGAGACCTCCCCCTCCCCCCCCCCCCCACAAAGGCTAGGGGGCAGGTATGCCTACCCTGACCCCTTATGGGTTTTTTTGTTTTAAATTGCAGGACAGGGTACAAAGTCTCCGAGTCCTGTAATAGCTGCCAGCAACATTTTTCTTCATGCTGCTGGCTGCCAATTAGAGAGCTCACTCCTGCATGTCTATCGTGGGAGCGAACTGACCCAAGGGAAAAAAGTTCCCTGGGCCAATAAGAATGCTCTTTTTTATTAAAAAATTTGGTTAGAGGGACTCTCCCAAGAGTCCCTCAAACCCAACCATCCATATATATTTTTGATCCCCAATTTCTAAAAAACACTACTGAACAGATTTACACCGAATTAGAAAAAGCACGCTTTCTGGACAAGATCTAGCTTCCTACCAAATTTCGTGTACTTCTGTTTTTTGTGGCAGCGCTCCCTCAAAAAAGTCTGTCAAAAATGCATACGCATGGGTTTTGCGCTTTGGGACCCCCCCTGTTTGACTCACCCCCATTTGACCGATCACCCCGAAACTTTCAATGCACAAACTAGGCTAAAAAAAGAGAACCTTTTTGGAAAGTTTCAATGAAATTCATCAAATGGCGCTAAAGTTATTAGCAAAACAAAAAAGCCTTTCTAATGGAAATGCTGATCTAACTTATAAGGGCACAAAGATGGAATTTTGCGCTTTAGTGAAATGAATGAAAGAATGATTATTTGCTTAATTATTTCTTTAGGTATTTAGACCTGAAAACTAGACAGCAATCACCACAAATTAAAATGATATGGTTGCAATTTCCATACTGAAGACATCTTATGCCACGTGCCCCCGTTTAGGTGATGGGAAACAGCCTAAGAATCGGTGGCAAAAAGCAAAATAAGAGATTAAGGCAAAATATTTTGGGTCCCTTTGTTTGCAGCTATCCATTGAACAACAGCTCAACCATAAGCTAGAAACTCTGAGACCTGCACAGTTTTTAACACATTTCAGCCCTGGACAGAAGCCAATGTCTCATGCCCTCCGTTCTAAGGACAATGGTATTTTAACCAGCAGGTAGTTAGTATTCCCCGGAAGAGCCAAGTTACTGGGACCTGATAAGAGGTGGGGCCCCATGCACAGTGATAATAAATGATGATGTTTGATAATACAACTTGAACACAGACTATAAACTATTGAAAGTTCGTGTCTCTCTACTAATGTATTAGGGCTACAGTACAAAATCTATAAGATGAAATCTAAAAGGACACATTCCTAAAATGTCCAAAGGTCGAAAAAAATATGGAACACAAAACTGTCCTCTTTACGATTCAATTTAACATGTACAAACGCCGGAGCTGTTGTTTTCTTTCTATGTCAATTGATATCTGGATATTTTAAACACATTATTTTGGGCCAGATGTATGAAATCTGTATACAAAAGAGAGCGATAGAGAGAAATACATCAGGGGTGCTCTCCACTCAAACCATTTAATCATAAACAAAGCCCCTAGTGCATCTCTCACACCTAATTCATGATATCTTGGATCCCCCTACTTTTCATTTGGGTGGAAAACGGTTCTAGTGTCTATCTAGGAACAACCTCAATATGTGTGTTGTATTTAAAAAGACAGATCCTGCGACTAGGGAGAAACCATATGTAAAAATGATAGCTGTAAAGATGTATAAAGAAATATAGTAAGTGCCACACGTAAACAACCTCCATCGAGCCAATCAGTAGGCTTTCACCCATTTGCTCACCTTCTCATCATTGGCAACTTTCCTATATATGCGGAGGAACCAACACCAGAACGGGGGAGGCGGGGGGGAGAGTGTGTGTGTGTTAGATGGATATATCTTTATAACACACATCTCAAAGAAAGTCTCCCTGGGCCCTAATATAGGAATGAGAAATTCTTCCTCACCAGACAAAAGTATTAAAAAATGAGTTATGTGCAGCACGTAGCAACCGTCTTTAATTTCATATGCCCACACTTTAAAAACAGCAAACCATGTTTAGGCCATTTTAAGAAGAACAGCTGACATGTTTCATTGCCACCCGTTACTTACTGGCAATTTCATCAGGGCATGAGGACCATGTTTCACCCATATGTGCACCGGACCATGGCTGCGGCAATTGGGAAATTTCAAAAGCCTTTGTCCTCTCTATTCCCTGTGGCCTACTGGTAGGCACTTAACCGGTGGTCATATAGTCATAGGTCAAGCCTTGCGACCAATCCCCCATGCACACAGCCAAATGCTATGCACAGCAGGGCTTGTACGCTTCTGGCGGTTGGGGAATAGGACCTGGTCAAATGCTATGCCCTGTGTCCAACTCCTGCTGTGCACAACAACCAAAGGTAATCCACAGCAGGTTGATCATTGGAGAGTTGTTTGTCCTGATGAAGGATTTGGCTTGTGGGCAACAATCACTACACACAGACAAAGGCCTGTGCATCTGGGGTTGGTCATGCAGGGTGGTTTGGGTATAGGCCCCAGCCACAAACCAGGCTCTGCGACCAACACCCACACCTTTGGCACTGGTATTTAAGTAAATCATAAAAACATGAAATTAATGAGAAAATTAAACATAAATATGCTTACACTATTATAATACTGAACAAAAAACACAGTTACAAACAGAGTTATTGTTCTGGCTCAAACATGAAAACCCACTGGAATTCTTTAGTCCTGGTTAGTGCTACAAGCAACACATGCCATAGCTCTGGCCACGTCCCATGCTCAAAACACTAATTTCCCACCAGCACAGAAGCCAAAAAACAGAGCTATCAAGAGAACAACATGGTGGGCGGCATGGTATGTGTTGCTAACCCTAACTGGTATATTTCAATGGTTTTGCACGTTAGGGTAACTCAGTTTGTAACTGTGGGCTTTTTGTTTTTTCACAAAATTATAACACTGTAACAAGACATTTGCTAACTTATTGGGAGGGCAGAAAAAATCTGCGAGATCCGTCAAATCCAGCAGAAGAAACACTATTTATGGATGCTAGATACTGCAGATTCATTACCCGCGTGCTTCCAAAATATTCTAGGTAGAGGTGAGGGAAGGATATGACCCCCTTCAGGAGAGGCTGCAGACCTGTCCTGCTGAACTTAAAGTGAGCACAGCTCTCAGTCTACAGGCAATGATGTCTAGTGAAAGAGTGGAGCGATAGACAAGTACCAGCATTGCACATTGAAAGAACAGGTACTCTTCTCAAGAGAGCTGAATTTTACGGCTACATTCCTGATGGAATGAACCATAAACCCTTCAGAGGAGGTTTTTCTCGGATACATGAAAATCCATTATGTTTGGTAGTGTAGACCGTTTCTATTGAAAAACTACCTTGTCTTTGTGAATGTGTTTTTTGTGCATCGCAAACATAGCTAAAAGTCAGCGGAAAGCTGTACAGTGCAAAGGCAAAGTAGTGAAGGGAACTTATGCGGAAGGCTCACTTTCTCTTCTAGAAGATGTGACTGACAGCAAAAAAAGTTACCTAACAAGAAAATATTTTAAAATGACAAAAATGCATAGGTTCTGAGAGTGGACCCATCACAATAATACAAACTAAATTGCGGTACCATGTAGGGATTTTAATTTGTCTTGGAAGAAACTTCTTCTACAAGCTTTTAAAGGAATCCAGCTACTATAGGCATCATTATTCAATCTAAAATGGTGATCAAATAGCCTTTTCCTGTAGTAATATTGACCCCTTTCACCATCAAAGAAATGGCAAATTGTAAAATTAGTACTGTCTGACCATGCACCACGAGGAAGAAGACACAAGAAGAGTTCTATGTCACAATACAGCAGTTGTAATAGCCACCTGCAGATAAATCCGGACCATAACACAGACTACCTGAATATCATCACTTAAATGTAGATTTATTAGTATCAACTCTGGCTGTGAAGATATTTTAGTAGTCAATATTAGTTACAACATATCTGCAGGGTGATATTTCAAAGAGAATATTGTGGTACAACAACATGCAAAAAAACTCCCATCTGCTCAAAGAGACTGCTTTGAATATTGTAATTGAATTCCCGTTTGTCTTATTGGGGTGATAAGTCGCGCTATGTAAGTCCGAGTTGATTGATTGATGTGCGTGATGCGTCTAACCCCTGTAGGTTCGTTTTTCTCTGCCTGTGACAGCAGCAGTACACAAGTGGTTTCGCTTTCGATTTAAAGTCACTGACTGCTTCTAGTGTTTCTTTGCCTCTAATACTTTTGTGCCCCTCACTCACTTGCACTGCATTTTTATTTTCATTTTCTGCTTATATTACACACGCACTTAACAGCACTCTCAGTGCATCAACATATTTAGGAGCAATCCACTTTCTACCTAGAACATAGGGGCATATTAGCAAGACCCACGTTAAAATTATCGCCGTTTTAGCGGCAGGAAACTGCTGCTAAAACGGCGATAATGGGCTTGCTAATATGCGTTATGGAATTCCAATAGAGCCCAGGTTAGATGTCCTGCACATCTAACCTGGGCTTCTATTGGAATTCTATAACGCATATTAGCAAGCCCATTATCGCCGCTTTAGCGGCAGTTTCCTGCCGCTAAAACGGCGATAATTTTAACGTGGGTCTTGCTAATATGCCCCATAGTATTTGACAAAAAACTTTTGGATAGTAAACAAACCTGGCGTCTCGCCGGATGACTGCTGTCAACGCCTTAACTCAAATAATGATGGAGCGAAATGGGGCAAATTTTGATACTGAGACTGTATGTAAGGAAGAGAATCACAGATCAGAATCTGAAAGTGATTTCTCAGTTGGTCGGGTACCATCAGATGACTCCTCTTCCAAGTGTCTCTGAAGAACACAACCATGCAGCACATCCAAGCAGTCCGGATGGCGAGTTGAAAAAAACAATTGGGGGCATACATTGCTCATGCAAATAGCGCTCATACTATCAGTACAGTCTTTCTGGTCTTCTCTTGTGGCTTGGGCAACACTCATCTTCTTGTGTGTCATGAGCACAGATCAATTTTTAATTCCGCAATTACAACACACTAGAATGCTTACTCAGAGCGGCTGCCAGTGGTTTAGTCTATTTGCAAGAACTCCTTCTATCACCTTTGGTGTGTTTGATGGAACATTTCTCTGCCAAGTTTCCCAAGATCAATTCCAGGAAATACAAAATTCAAGTCTTTGATACTTAACAGGCAGCTTCTGCTTAGGCAGTACTTACCAAGCAAGAGAGATTGGTACAACATCAAGCTTTTATTGTGTGAGAGTTTCACTGGTTAGAGATACAGCCTGAGAATGTACACTGCAAAATACTCCAGTATAAATCCTGCTATTTATCCTTCCACATTAGGAACTAGTAAAATGATTCAGTGGGACTTTGTTCAATCACGCCTCCTTCATAAAGATTATAACTTACGTGGAAAATTTATATTCAGGAATAGTGCCTATTCAGTGAGCTGTGCAACACTGGCACTGTGGCATGTCTGATAATCTGAAGTCAGCTGATCCATTTAGCAACATACAATTTATATGTGTTCTATAGTAAGACTACCACTGGGAAACGGATGTCCTTCTTTGGCTCTGAGTTGGCCGGTATTGTTAACCTCAATGCTGTAAAAGCAGTAGCCTATACTTTATCTGTTCCAGAGGACGCTGCGAGGCTGGATCACAACTTTGCAGACCGCATTCCTGCTATAGAGAAGAGGCAACAATAATGCATGTCTTTCCCCCCACTGCCACCTCCGCCGGCCCTCAGTCCGAAGAACTCAGCAAGGAATGAGACAGGAGACTCATTACTACTGTTCTCAGGCAGGACTGTGCCTTCCAGCTTGTTTCACTTTACACCCCAATAAAAGTTCTGGGACACTAAAGTTTAAGAGTTACTATCAGGCTTTAAATCGCAGTGTATTAATATATACCTTCCATGGGCCATTACTTGAATTGCCTATGTAGCCTTTGTTGCATCTACATAAAGAAATCTTTCCAAACACCTACCATATTTCATACTTGTTTTTCCTACTAAATTACATTTGAACCACTGTGTCTTCACAGACTCTAGTAAATAGGACACACACTTCATATTTGTGGCCAGCTATCTTCATCCACCATCCAAATGTGGAAATGTCCCAGCTGCTCTATGTAAAGTGAATTTTAGTCAATGTCAATGGCACTGCAAATCAAGGTGGACAGGACATCTACTATGTTTTGACCAATTACCCTGCCCACCAAACTCAAAATAAAGGTCCTAAGTCTTAATTGATATTTTGTGGGTTACCAAGGAGAGTCTGTAACAGGATTTCTACATAGTTTTCAAATGTTGATATGCCTATTGTCAAAGAAATGGGTTAAAGACTATGCAACCTTCCACGGGGAGGCATTAGTGAAGGTTCACTTGACCAGCAGTACAATATTTGTCACGACTCGGAGTGAGACGGAGACATGAAGAGAAAGTCAAAGCTTAGCCTTCTTTTCACAGGGATCTCCTGTAGGTAGGAGCAGATGGTCAAGGTAGGAGTGACAGAGAGATCACTACACCCACCACTACTCACACAGGTAGTAATACAAACACTATTCTCGCCAACCACACATACAAGTCCACCTGTTAGCTTTCCACGCTCATGCCCTATATAAATGTCATAATAAAGTATACAAAAAGTGATGGATGGAATCCTTGAATTAGCCACTGGTAATTACTCGTGCCGCTTCCCAGTCCATCGTTATTTTGCACATCATGGCACCATCAATCTATACCTGGCTGATGAACCCATAATAAGGACGGAACTGGTTCTGGGTTGCTTGTATTCCAATTCAGGGAGGACCTGGCCTGGCAGTTTAGGCTGGACCATTCCCATTCTAACAAGGTCAAGGCTGTTTTGCATATAGCTGGGTCCAAACTGAGGAGGCATGGTAAGCAAAAAACAATGGATTGGGATGCGGCCCGAGCAATCGCCAGTGGCTGAGATTAATTTAAGCATTACATCCATCACTGTTTGTGATGCCCTATATAAATGTCAGCCAGCACAAAACTAGGTTCCTTAGTGCTGGAAGGGAGGATCCAAAGGTAAAGCATTCCACACTATATGGGTGAGGTTCATTCATTCATACACAACTTCTATTGTATAGTCAAAAGAATATAATAGAACACTGAAGTGGGTAAAAAGCATGAGTATACCACTAGTGGAATTCCATTATTTATGCTGCAAGTCTCATGTTGCCTGTAAATGAGGAATATTACACTATTCATCCTTCTTACACTTCTCATCACTAAAATTATAAAGAGCATGTACAACCAAGAAAAAGTTTGACACTGCGCCCAAATGCAGTCAATATTAACTTCACATATGGTGCGGTTGGAGTATTTGGGCCCAAGATCATCCAGCAACTGTGGTAACCTACCAACTGCAACCATTTCTGAAAATTAGACACTCTGAGGGGTCTGCGGTAGTAGTGTGCCTTGCATAATGCACATTTTCTTACCCAGTTCGCACTGCAAATATCAAAATATGGGTGAAAACATTCAAATCCATCTCATTTACTTGAGAAAAATACAGAAAAACAGATCGAGACTAGAAAAAGTCTTACCAACCTGCATTTTCATACTTCTCCTGATGAAGCCTACTGCCTGAGACAAGAAAGGATCAAACCAGTGACCATACGCAGAACACATTAATAGTGGCCAAAGACTGATGGTTGCAGGAAATACTGGGCACGAAAAAGTGATGGAATCCATGCTAGGCAGACTGCCCTGGCCCCAAATACAGCAGCAACTTGCTTTGCAATTTTTTTTTTAAAAACATGAAAAATCTTAATGTCTCCATGTTGCATTTGGGGGCCTTTCTTAATGGGAGTGATTGCCCTCGCAAGTAAGTGGTGTACCGTTTTAATCAGAAGGGTTGTAGGAATACAGAATAGCAGAACATTTGTTTTATCCATTAAATTGTAATCAATTTTTTGCTTGAAAAAGCCAGTTAGTGTGTCCTAGTGTAACCCAGATGACCGCTATTCCTGAAATCAGATTGTTGGGCATATATTAAAAAATGCGGAATTTTCATTTTAAACCCATCTTTCATTCATTAGATTTTACATTATAAATAGATACACTGTCTATACACTGGCATCATTGGTGTGGTTTTCCCTTTACCTTATTGTCTTCAGACCTCCTAATTGCGGACATCATTTTTGCTAGCTAAGGGACACTGCGCAGTTTACCACTGCTAACCAGTGCTAAAATGCTTGTGCTGTCCCCTTAAAACATGGTAGAACTGGCTTATACCCAATTGGCACATTTAATTTACCTGAAAGTCCCTAGTAGAGTGGCACTACCTGTGCCCAAGGCCTGTCAATTAAATGCTGCTAGTGGGCCTGCAGCACCGATTGTGTCACCCACTTAAGTAGACCTTTAAACATGTCTCAGATCTGCCACTGCAGCCCGTGTGTGTGCAGTTTTAATGTGCCATTTCGACCTATCAAAATAAACTTTCTGCCAGGCCCAAATTTTCCTTTTTGATCCTTTTAAGCCCCCCTTTAATGCATGCAGGCCCTTGACAGCCTAGAGGGCACTGGAATGATGGGAAGGAGGAGCTGGGCCCTGCCTCACTTACACCTGAATAGTACGGGGCCCTGTCTCCCCACAAAGGGCTGCATACCCCCTGTAGTTAGTCTGGAGCCAGGGCCAGGAAGGCAGAGCTCCTATGCACTGCAAAGGATTGCCTCTAGAACCTTCTCCCCTCTCAAAGGCACAACTGGGTATAAATACTGGATCTTATACACCAACTCTTCAGTATACTTCTGGATCTGTGGATACTCTGTCAGGAAGAAGCACTGCTGTGCGGCTGAAGGGGCTGCCACTCTGAAAGAGCTACTGCCTTGCTGTGCTCACCTGCTGTCTGCTGCCCTCTTGCCAGGGGAGGAAGAACTGGACCTGCAACCTATCTTGAACCCAGGACCCCAGAGTGACTCAAAGGGCTAGTCTGCTGGCCTCCTGATCTGTACCTCAGGGACATAAAAGGCTCCATAACAGCTCATGGACCCGTATTCAGCAAGTACCTGACCGCCAAGTAATGCTTCTCCGGTCCTGGACCCCTGGTGTGGCTCATGGGCTCATAAAATCAAGCTTGTTGGTTCTACGCGCCGGAACCGTGCTACTGGCACCGAAAATCAGTGCAAGCTGTAGCCAGCCCATCTCTACGCATAGTAAGCATCAATCGCCGCAGGGGACAATGTAAAGCAATAGCCTGCCTGTCCACGTTGCCCAGCCTACTCCTCACAACACACCAATTACCGCCCAAAATGCTCTCCTTGCTCCTGGCGACCCTCTCGAATGAAAACAGGACTCTTGGCACAAAACTTGAGAAGGTAAAACTTTAGCCAGACTAAACTGGCACTGTATTCAACCCATGCTGCGTGGCAGTCAGCCTGATCCTTTGACTTTGAGCTGGTCCAGTGCGACCACTTTAGCTTTTAGGCGCTATTTTACAGTTTATTTTTTTTAAATTCATATCTTCAGTTCTGATTGGAGTTTTGTCGTTTGGTCTTGCTCTATTTATTAAATCCTGCTCTATGTTTCCACCTTGGTGTGAGATCTTTTTGTACGGTGTTTTCACTGTTTTACAGTTTGACGTGTTGCACAAATACTTTACACATTGACTCAAAGTTAAACCTGACTGCTCTGTGTCAAGTTACCAGGGTGTTGAGCACAGGTTAATTTGGGGTTTGCTTGTTGTGAGAAGTTGGCCTGGCATATACTGTCCACTAATTATAGTGGGCACCTTGCACCAGTCCAAACAACCCCTTATTGGAGATAGGTTAAAGACAACCTTTATTGAAAGCTATCCTAGTGGTAGCTATGGAGAGCAGCCTTCAGGCTAAGTCTTATAGGAATGTAAAGCAGCTTGTTTTACCAGTCTATAATCTCTTGAGTGACCAAATGAAAGAGGACCACACCAGGTATATATTCAAAATATATGTATTTATTGCTAAACACACCCCTCTAGTCTCTTTATGAGGCTAGAGTTCGAAGTACATAAATTATAAGTTAGTTATCTACAGTAATAGCACAAATACACGTTTGAGCCCTAGGGGCGTACTCAAACCATATACCAATAAAGTGGTATAAGAACCACGACTGAGCTAGACACAGGGCCTAGAGCCTGTAGAAGTGCTTGGACCACAAGGAACCACCCAAGGTAGTGACACAGGGGACCCACGGGGGACGCGTGCAGTGTATGAACACAGCCGCGAATCGCCGTTAACTTCTATGGGGAAAGTCGCGGTTTGAATTTAAAAGAAAAGGGACACTTAGAGGAGGACTTGGAGCAAACCCTTTGAGAACTAGGGCTGTTCTAGTGTCAATACCCACGGGAGCACCGGAGTACTCGAGTTACCTCACCCAGGGGAGCCGGGTGCATAGGTGTCTTTCGGGGTCGGGTTTCGTAGTCGCTTTCAATGGCGATCTGCTGCAAAGTGCTGCTGGCGGCCAAGTCGAAAGTGTTCGGGTGGATCCAAAGGTGGATCGAAGATCTGAAGAACCTGAAAGCAGAGGGGACAGAGTCTGGGTCACTAGCCAGTGACCAGGAAGGCGATGAGCAGATGCCCACCGATGTCGAGTGCTTCAGGTAGGTTGACGGTCGTCTTGACTCTTCAGCCACGAGGTCCAGGAGGCGTCGACGACGACCAGGAGCTGGATTCGAGCTGTCCCACGACGTCTGTCGATTGCAGGGGTGTCGGCGATCGGATTGGACCCAACAAGCCTTGGCAACGGCAAGTCTCGTGGAAATGGAAGAAGGACGATGTTGCAGACCAGCAAGGTCTGTGGGACTCACCCAGCGAGGGTAAGTCAGGGCACGCCTGGAGCAACCAGGGAGCCCAAGCAGAAGAAGATTGGCCTTCGGGAGGGCCTACTAGCCAACGGACTAGCGACCGCGAAGGAGCCTCGAGTCGATGCACGTGGAGCTGGCTCACAGGACACTCGTGGAGTGGAGGCCAGTGATCTTCGGTGCAGTTGGTGCTGGAGGCTGGGGCTACTCGGAGCCCAAAGCACGACTTCGTGGGAGACCCAGAAGAGGATGCACTTGCAAATGCGATCGGTGTCCAGGGGTCACGGTTCCACGTTACCCACGACAGCTACGGGCCTCAGCTTTGCTGGGGACTCAGGGCAGCCTCGGGAAGTCTGGAAATCCACCTCTGGTGATGCAAAGACTTCGGCGTCCGACGGGAGCTTCAGCGATGCAGACCGGACAATTGCTTCTTTGGTGCCTGCCAAGCAGGGGAGTCACTCCTTGACCCCAAGGGAGATTCTTCAGTCCTCTAATCTTAAAGTAGAGCGTCGAAGGTCCAGGATTCTGTGTCAGAGTTTCGTCCAGGTTAATCTAAAGTCCTAAGGACTGGGATCCCATACTTATACTAAGGTAGGGGTTGGACATACTCTGTGGCCCCACCTATGGGAGGGTCAGGGCAGAGGGGTGGTTACACCCCTTTCCCTTTGTCCAGTTTCGCGCCAGAGCAGGGGCTGGGAGCCCCTGAGCCGGTTTGAACTGGGGTATGCACAGGGACACCAAATGTGCCCCCAGTGCAGGACTTCAAAGCACCAGAGAGTGCTCCCGCCCAGCCCCAATACACACTATCCTGTCTGGGGAGGTGGTTACACCTCCCTGGGACAGGAAACCTATTGTCCAGGCCTCCCCTGCCGGAGTTTCGGTCAGCAGCAGGAGGCCAGACTCGTGTCTGTGGCAGCGGCATCCATTTTGTGATGCCAGGGCTCTGGAAAGTCAGTACCGGGTATACCGGTGTGTACATGTCTCTCCCTCTAGAAGGGTGGAATGCTACCCCCGCCGCCAGAACTGACGGGGGGGTAGTATTCCAAGATGTTTGACACCAAACACGACATGTTTCCGTGCAGCCATCCCAAAGTTAGCATTTAACGCGAGGTTATAATGCGCTTAAAAGTATATGGTCAAGCTGTACTACAAACAGCATCAGAGAAGGGTCTCCGAACGCTGCAGAGGGGCCCAGCTCATGCAGGGGCACCCTCTCACATAGGAACCACGCACTCTGCCTTCAGGATTGATAAGGCCTGCCATAGGAGTGACTTATAGGTTTATATGTGTGTATGTATGTAGGGATATAGGTAGCCTATATCACAGTAAGGGGTGCATGCACCACCTTACCCAGGCTGCAGTAGCAGACCCGTGGTGTCATTTTGGATGGCCTTCCAGGGGTGGCACAATACATGCTGCAGCCCCTGGTAGGCCCCTGAGGTACCTATGCCCTGGGTACATAGTATACCATATACTAGGGACTTATAAGGGCACTCCAGATTCCAATCAGAGATGTGCCTAAGGCCCATGGAAACCATTTTAGAGAGGAAGCAGCTAGGCTGGGGTTCTGATTAGCAGGGCCCCAGCCAGACTAAGGTCGAAAAACAGTGAAGCATCAGCAAAAAGTGGGGGTACCCATGTGAAGCAGATCCTACTCTCCTACACTTGTGCCTTACCCTTATTGAGAATGTGGTGGCTGCTTATCCAAGGCTCACACCCCAGTCAACCAACAACCCAATTTCTTAACAATTAATAATTTACTGATATTTTTGTATCATTTAATTTTATTTTTGGACGCTCCAAAGTGTTGCTTTCCATATTTTTAAAATAATTATATATATTTCTAACAACTATGTTTTTATTTTTTAAACTATCATATTCGAGGCGTGGCCAAGATGGCGGCCGAGTAGGACGTGCCTGCTCGCCGCTCCGGTCTTTCGCCTCGGCCCCGGCCCTATAGCTACACATAGCGGGCCCCAGACGGTGTTCCAGACTGCTCGCCCCGCCGGTGATCGTTCTGCGGCAGCCTAGGTTCGGGAGCGGAGCAGCCACGCAGTGCGATCACCAGAGATCGGCGTCCCCTGCCCTGCGCCATAGAGTCTGCGGCCCACCCGGCAGGCACGAGCAGGCGCGGACCGCAGAGGAATCGCGCACCGGGAGTGCATCCCTGGCACGGTGCCTCGAGGTGGCTTGGGCGGACGGCACTCGGGGGTCCCCAGCAGAGGGGTACCTTTCTCCCCCCCCCCCCTGGAGTACGTGCCTGGACGGCGGAGGAACAGCGGGTTGGCGAGGGCCGGTTCATCGGAGCCCTCCGACCTGAGAAGAGTGCAGAGTAAGCCCGGGTCCTGCAGCCGCCAGGAGGGACTAGACCGAGAGCGACGGGTACAGGTGAGCCCGACATTGGAGCCAGTTGGACCGCTTCTTCTGGGCCCCGGCACCCTCCCTGAGTTTGCCAAGTGGCATTGCACCCCTCCCCTGGTCTCCGCAGTGTTGTACAGCGGTGAGCCGCGAGGCCCCCCGGGACAGGAACAGGGCCTAGACGCCAGGGTGCGGTGGAGGACGGCGGACCTGCGCGGCCTTCTTTAGAGACCTTAGCTGCAGAGGCTCCTAGCCCACATGTCCTGGAGGAGCAGGTCGTTGCTGCTGGTGCGGCCCCCTCCCCCCCATCGGCACACCTTCACCCGGCCCGAGCAGCTGGGAGACGGGCTGGGATCTGTGGGGGGGCGGCCGGGACAGGCGCTGCGGTGAGCGCCCCAGACGGCGAGAACGGCGCTGACCGACCCTGCGCCAGTGTGTGTGCCCGGCCCACCGGTGTCCACGAGAGGCGACGAACTGTACCGCCGAGTGCTTGCCACGCGCCGATTTTGGGAGGCCTCGAGGGGTGGTTATAGGCCCCACTGGAGGTGACCTCCGTGGCGCTCTGGAAAGCAGATGTGACTGCCGCGAGAGGCCCACAGCATAGCCTGGAGAGCAACCAGGTAAAGAAGGCTCACCGGGAGAGACACGGTCTGAAGCGTGTCGAACTCGTAGGCCTGTGGAACTTGATTGTGTCCCTCTCCGGCCCCTCCGGGCCTGGCACCTCCGGCCTCTACCTGGGCCCTTCAACTTTAGCACACAAAGGGAAAACGAATCCACTTAACCATGTCCACCACTAAATCCAAGAAGGAGAGATCGGTGAAGGATCTCCTCCTCAAGTCTGGCGCTGGAGGGGCTGAAGTGCCGTCAACACCAGGGGGGGGCTTCCGTCTGAACGCGACCAGAGCGAAGCGGACGGACCAGTCACCCGTGGTATCCTTGAATCTCTTTTCGCTTCCCTAAAGGGGAAATTGATGCCATGAAAAAGGAGCTGACCTCGGAACTTCGAGAGATGCGCAGGGACATTGACTCTGTGGGAGAAAGGGTTGATGCGTTGGAGACACAAGCATCGTCGAGGGACGAGGAGATTACTCAACTCCAGCAGGAGGTCCTCCGCCTTCAAAACCAGCAACTGGACCTCCAAGCCCATGCGGAGGACCTCGAGAACCGTTCCCGCCGGAACAATATCAGGATTCGGGCAGTCCCTCAGGGAATGGAGCGGCAGGACATTGAAGCCTTCGTCGAGGAGCTCTTCCGCCACGTCTTGGGGGCCCCCCAGAACAGCAGATTAAACTTGATAGGACCCACCATGTTGGGCCCAAGAAATCAGCGACTGCCCCCCCTCCGGATATCTTAACATGCGTTCACGATTTTCAACTTAAAGAACGTATCCTCCGGGAAGCACGAGCCAAGCATCCAATTGACTTTCGCTCATCCAGGCCACTTTTGTATCACGACCTAGCGGCATCTACTTTGCAGAAATAGCGGGAGTTTCGGCCAGTCACAGCGTTCTTGCGCTCGAAGGACATCTCTTACTCCTGGGGCCATCCTTTTAGGATCATCTTCAAATGGGAGGGCAAACTCCGCCAGATCCGCTCCATGCAGGAGGCTACTTCGCTCCTTTATTTGCCAGAGGACGACCGGGACACCCCGGAGCGGGAGGACACTGATGGGCGCCGCAACGGAGGAGCAAGATGGCGGCGAGTGGGGAGGGCTCCACTACGCCTTCGCCCAGACCCTGAGACAATGGCTAAAGAGCGCAAGGCTGTTATCGCTACATTGGCTGAGGACTCTGCAGCCGCAGATTGAATATTGCACAGATCTGGTAACATTAGATTCAATTCGCTAGTGGGGCTCTTCTGGCTTTCTGTGGCTGGGTCTTGGGCGGGACGGGGGCGGCGGGTGTTTCCTGCTGTACATCTCACGTCTCACCTTGGGGCTGATGGCCCAGGACATTTATGGACTTTATAAGTTGTTGTTATCTTTTGTTTGTTTTATTCCAGGGGCAATGGGGTCCCCTCCTCCTCCCTCCAGATATGGTGGGTCACGGAGATTTGCAGGTTGTGTTATTTATTCGAATTTGAGGGCGGGTGTGGTTATCGGGCAGGCCTTTCTAGCGCACTCTTACGTCCCCTATCATGTCGGCTGACATTAAGATCCTGTCCCTCAACGTCAAGGGCCTCAATAACCCTACAAAACGACGTGCTGTTCTGTCCTTTCTAGACAACTCGGATGCCCATATCTGCCTCCTTCAGGAGACACATCTCCTGACACAAGACACTCACAGATTAAGGTCCAAAGTGTTCCCCCACCAACTGTTTTCCTCTCGGGCCTCTAAGACAGCGGGAGTGGCAATATTGGTCTCTGCTAAGTTCCGGGTTCAGATAGGCCATAAACAGGCGGAGATTAAAGGCAGACTCTTGGCTTACACCTTTACGTTGGGGCAGCATACTTTTACAGTAGCCTCGGTTTATGTCCCCAACGAAGGTCAGGAGGGGTTCATTCAGGAGGTGGTTCAGGAGCTGACCTGTCTTCCTGAGAGATCCCTATTTTTAGGGGGAGATTTCAATTTGGCCTTTGACAATGAGCTTGATGGATCTTTGCAGCGCTGGGGGCAGACTGGGGCACTTTCTGGAAACGGGAAGCGCTTACTTGCGGAGGCTGGGCTCACGGACGTCTGGCGACTACACCATCCGGGGTCCAGGGAGTACACATTCTAGTCGCATCCCCACAAAACATATGCTAGGATTGACTATGTACTGACATCAGACACACTGACGCAACAGACACGGGAGGTTGAGGTTCTTCCATGCCCCCTATCTGATCACTCAGCAGTGAGGGTGTCCCTGTCCTTGCTCCACCGGCAACCCTCTCGTCGCTTCTGGCATCTTCGCGAGACGATGTTGCAGCGCCCCTCGGTAGTGCAGCAGGTCACCAAAACCATAACTGATTACCTAGATCTCAATGACTCTCCTGACATCTCAACGGCAATCCTGTGTTAAGCACTGAAGGCGGTGGTCAGGGGGGGATTTCCTGGGGATAGTGGCGGCGGACAATAAGATTAGGAGGGAGAAAAGGGAAAAATTAATGGGTGCGGTTGTCGAACTAGAGCGCATACACCAGCGGACAGGCGCGCCCAGGGTCTGGAAACAACTTAAGGTGGCAAGGGCACAGTTAGCGGGTCTGGACATAGACAGAGCTGAATATGCTGCCCTTCGGCTAAAGCATGCCTTTTACGTTGGGGGTGACAGATGCGGGAGACTTTTGGCCAACAGATTACGTGCACAGCGGCAGGTATCCCGCATCCCTACGGTACTAGATCAGCAGGGGGAGGAGCAAACTACGGACCAAGAAATCGCCGAAACGTTCCGGCAGTTTTATGCGACTCTATATGAGGCCCAGATTTTACCCGAGGAAGGCCCCGCCCAATACCTACAGGGAGCTACCACGGCCAAGCTAGTTCCGAGCCAGGTAGAGGAGCTTGAAGCTCCTATCAGGCTGGAAGAGGTCATCTCCGCTATATCTAAATTAAAAACCTCACAAATCCCCTGGCCCGGACGGCTTCTCCTCTGCCTTTTATAAAACGTTTTGCCACACCCTGGCCCCATTGCTAATGCAGGTTTACAACTCGATCGGGACCTCCAACCCTCTCCCGCCCTCAATGTTAGAAGCACTGATCACGGTGATCCCTAAACCGGGTAAAGATAAGCGCATGTGTGCATCTTTTCGCCCTATTTCCCTCCTCAATGTGGACCTTAAAATTTTTACTGGGATCCTGGCAAGGAGACTCTCTCCCCACCTACCCGGGTTCATAGATCCGGATCAGTCCAGTTTTGTCCCTGGGTGTCAGTGCTCCGACAACACCAAACGACTTTTACACCTTGTGGATAGATCTGAACGCTTCCCGGTTGAATGAATGATATTTTCCGGCGACGCTGAGAAGGCGTTCGACGGGGTTCACTGGCCGTACCTTAGAGCGACGCTGTCTCACTTTGGCCTGCCACACCGCTTCATAGATTGGATACTCAGCAGTTATACCAAACCAACTGCCTCGGTGCGGGTGAATGGAACTGTCTCGAATTCCTTTTCCATTCAGCGGGGAACAAGGCAGGGATGCCCCCTGTCGCCGCTCTTGTTCGCCCTGTACATGGAGCCCATGGCTCAAAGGGTTCGGGACGATCCCTGTATCACAGGGGCTCTCTTTGGGGGGGTCGGAGCATAAACTCTGCCTCTATGCAGATGATGTTGTGGCCACGCTGGAACGACACAGGGACTCTCTTCCTGCCTTGCAAGCGGAACTGGACAGGTTCGCCTCAATCTCGGGCTTCAAGATTAATGTGCATAAGTCACAAGCTCTTAACCTCTCTCTTGAACCTGAGACACTGGATCTGCTGCAGCTGCCCTATCATATCCACTGGGCACGAGATTCTATCCCCTATCTGGGCCTACAACTTTCCGCTAGCATACAGGTCACCAACTCGACGAATTACACATCGTTGTTACGGCAGGTTCGGGATTGCCTTAGGAAATGGTGGCCTCACTCGCTGTCATGGTTGGGTCGCATAGCAGCCATAAAAATGACGATACTTCCCAAGATCATCTATCTGTTTCAAACACTTCCGCTAGTGCCCCTGACAGGAGCTATACTCTCACTGCAGAGGGATATAGAACGTTTTATCTGACCGGATCAGAGGGCTCGAATGCGCAGGGAGCTAACCTACAAGGATCCGGTTGAGGGAGGTCTGGGTGTCCCCAACTTGCAGGCTTACTGGTGGGCGGTTCAAATGAGAGCGTTGGTTGAATGGTCTCGCCCAGAGTCCGAGAAACACTGGCTGTTCATGGACAGGTCACTCGCCAGACAGACTTTGTGGGGGGTCCCCTTCCTTACCCGAACGGCGAGGCCTCGGAACTTGTACCTTTCCAAAGTAACTCATCCTACTCTTCTGGCCTGGGACAGGGTCGCAGCCTCTCGAGGGCTCACGACTTTCCCGTCCCCGATCACACCCATAGTTCATAATCTCGACTTTACTCCAGGGTTAGACTCGGTGGGGTTCCGGCATTGGACTGAGGAGTGTCAGCGTTCCATAGGGCACTTCTTTGATACCACAGGGCCCATATCCTTCTCCGACTTCCGAAGGGACCGGGGCATACCGGAAACAGAACGGTACCACTATTTACAGATCCGACACTGGGTGCTACACACCGAGGTGAGGGAGGGTGCCGAGAGACATCTTACGCCATTCGAGAAATGGTTGCTCACGAGACACACTGACTCATCTGACATCCGACTTGTATAAGTTTACCAAATATGACCCAACACTGGGAAAACGCCGGGTCAATTACGCTGGGAGGGGGAACTGGGCCTAGCACTGACGCAGAAAGAGTGGTCGAGTGTCTATTACAGGGCCTGCCGCACGGCGCGTAATGTAGCCTCCACTGAAACAGCCATAAAAGTAGTCACCTATTGGTATTTGACCCCTCCCCGGCTCCACAGAGGTAACCCCTCTCGTAGTCCCCTCTGTTGGAGAGCCTGCGGTTCGCTGGGTATCCTAACCCATTTGTTATGGACCTGTCCCTCTCTAGCGGGTTATTGGAAGCAGATTCTGGATGATATTGACTCCCACTTTGCCACCCAAATTCCGCGCCTCCCGGTGTATACGCTCCTGGGCCTCCCAAATCCAATCACTTTTCCACTTAAATCCCAGAGGGGCAAGCAAATGGCTCTAGCTTTGGGGGCGGCCATACAAAATATACTCTCCCATTGGGGTACCACGACAGTCCCAACTCGACTAGGATGGCTCCATAGACTGTGGGGCATACTGGGGATGGAGAAAATCTCGTTGTCCCTTATACACCCGGGCGCCTCATTTCACGACATGTGGGAACCCTTTCTCAAACTCTTGACCTCCGAGTTCACGGAACTCACCTGCCCCAAATATCTGAGATTGCTGCGACTTGCGGACCCACCCAAGCAAACAGACTCGGACACTTCTGCTACTCAGTAGGACCCCTTCTCAGGGGGCCATCTTTCATATAAATCGCGGACGTTCACCGCGCAAGAATGTTTAACCGAAACTGTAGGAGGGAGGGGTGGGGGGGTTGTTATTCTTGTTATTGAAGAGTTTGCCAAAAGCAAGAATCCTTTTGTCGGATTGCATCTTGATGGCCATGAAGAATGTTGGCTTGTATGTTGACTTATGGTCTTGAAAACCAATAAAAGAGATTTAAACTAAACTATCATATTCTACGCAGGGTTTTAAAAGGTTGATATTTTTTTACTACATGTTAAGGCAACAATGATTTTGTATTGGAATATGTTTGCTGCTGCTATTAGGATATACAGCCTACTTGAGGTTCTGTTATTGACATGTGTTGGGGACTTGTCTTACATGGCTTAAAGTTGAAATATTAAGGCAACGACACTGCCACATTTTCGGGAAAAGCAATGAAAATAATTGGAAAAAATCTCAGAGAGAATTCCAACAGCTCTGGCCCGGAATAAAGGAATTAATATAATTTGCGTATGTGCCACTCTATATGCTTTTGACATACAATGGCTGGTGGAGCTGCGAGAAGCCTGAGAAGAGGTTCAAGTAAGGAACATGTCAGAGCTAATATTCATTAGCAAAATTATTTTCGTGAAGGACAACTCCGCTTTTTAATAAAGTTATTTGAGACTGTGTGTTTGGCTGGAAGCTGTTCAAGAAATAACTTACTATGTCTAGTTCCTGTTCTTGCGGCAAGTTTGCGTACAGGGAACCCATTTCAATTCTAAGTAGGACGCCTTTCTTGTATCACAGCTACCATTTTCAATAGCCACTATCATTGAGTGAAATCCCCGACATGGTGGAAAGCACAAACGGTTTTGAAAAGAAATCAACAAATCTGGACATATCTTCCAAGCAAAACACACAGACGGATACCGACTGCCATTGGTCTACACTTGAGGGATTTGTGGCTCTTTTGTGAAAACACATAGGACTGGTGACTTAAGACTTCTCACAGAGAAACCTGTGTTAATTGTTGCCGAGTAATTCCACTCACAATGCTTCACTTTACTAATCTGTGCCTGCAATATTCCTGTGGGCTCCATTCAATAGGACACTAATAAGTGTGATTGTGCAACTGGCAGATGGATTACACTACAGTGCCACCACCCTCGTATGCATTTTTAAGATTAAAGATTTAAATGGCAGATTCGAATTAGCCTCAAATTTATCTTGAGTAAGGCTGGCTCTACCTCTTTTCCCCTCAAGGCCCTCCATGCCAGATGGCTCAAATGCGCTGTGGTGTCCACAATTAAAATGAGAAGATGACTGTTGCCCAAGAACCACACTGACTTAATGCTAATAGGACATGGTCACTCTTAGAGGATTTACTCATGTCAACAACAAAAGGCTAACATACTTGAAGACGGACTTAAAGACTATTCGGAATATTTGTCATCTGCCACCCATAAATTATGCAGTCCAAGATTATCCAATTTAACAAGGAGTTGAAGACCCACCTCTTTAAAGAACAGAGCATCACAATATATTAACAATCACCAAACAAGCTCCCTCTCCTCGTTGACTATATGCACGTTTTTGACCGTGTACAGCACTCTGCTTCGTGGAAGCAATGGAAGTGCCACATACATACATCCATGCATACACTAATAATACCCCTAACTGTTTGATTGATTTTAGAAGCATTGGCTACATCAGAATTAAAATATACAAATAAAATATCTTAATGGACACTGTGAGAACACCGATTTTTTGACTCACAACTAATTACCAAAAAATAACATTAAGTATAATTGGTTTTTACGACAAGGGAGCTATGCATTCTGTGCAAGTCAAAAATTTAATCAAAAAATCAGTTTTAATTAAAGCCATCTTCTTCCACAGAAGGGTTAAACTCTGTCCTTTTGATGTTTAAAAATGCATTCATATGTTTCCTTTGCTGGAACCCCCATAAAGGCATAGAAGTTATAAATAGAAAGCTAAGTGCTAAATTGTTACTTATTTTAACAGTATAAAACCGCAACCTGGTCACAGGCACAGCTATAACGGAGTGGCATTATCTCCATCCATCAGGCGCACATCTTCATGATTTATGTATGGCAGCAGCGTTCATCAGTAATTTAGACACCACTAGGCCCTCATGAAAAGTAACCCTAATCTTACTCGCCCTATTGCATGACAGTAACAGACACCTAAATCCCAGCATACAGCCTACTTTACTTCAAATAATTCATGAAGCAGGTGCCAAAATTGAATTGCTTTTTGTCAAGTAGCAACAGACGGCATGGGCAACTCAACTGACAGTTTGCTAAACCTTAAAAGTCCACAAAAAGAGGAAGCACATTATGAAAACATGTGAATTGACTAAGAAAAGTGGAAGAAGAGAATAGCACCTATAAAGTTTGGGCAGTGTTCGTGAAATTAACATTACTTCAGTATAACGCAGGACTCCGTATGCGGATTTAAAATGAATTTGCCAACATAAATCAATAAAACCTGTTCATACTATCCAAATGGCAAAACAGTACACAAATCACAAAAAAGACATTCCTTCGCAGAAAATGGGGAAAACGCGAGAGCCACAGTAACAATGAAAGTAAGACAAAAATGTGAGGGTGTGAAAGTGGAAGGATACAGAGAGGCTCAAGCATAAGAAAGCAACCTCGCTCACAAGAATATCTTCCTGCACGTAGAATGATAGAAGGATAATGGAGAATAACAGGAATGTTTTTCAGAGAAGGGTTGAGAGTGACATCAGAAGAGACACCGAGAGAGGAGCTCGAGTTGTCTATGCTGCCACTCATAACCACAGTGAAAAACATCTTCTTTATTCAGTTACCCCCATATGCAAATTTATGTTATGTGCGGTCTATCCATTTCCTCTCCCCTTCCCTCATCAGCTGTGCAGGGGTAGCAGAGTCATGGGAAGTCTTACCCAACATTGCTTCGCCGGCCTCAGCCGGCTACTCCGTTTTACATCTAATGTCCTGCCATCCACCACCTTGATGATATCTCTCCCTTCCTCCACACAAATTTTTAAAGACATGTCACAGCCTATTACTCTCCCATACCACCTTCAGCATCACCCTTCCCTCTCAAATATTAAAACAATCACACACCTCTGATGTCCTGCCACCAACCACTGCTGCATTTACGCTACCCTTCCCTGTCCAAATTAAACAATAAACCTGTTGTCCTGCCTCCTACCCACAGCACTAGCCTTGAACCTCCTCCTTCCCTCGACACAATCAAATATAAACATGTAATACCTGGTCTCCTGCCACCCACCGCCCTCTGTACCTGCCTTTCACTCCCTCCGTGGAGAAGGGAGCCAGCACTGAGCTAACTAACATGCTATCTCTAAGCCTTGTTAAAACAGCTTTCAATTGCTTGTCAGCACAATTATTTACAAACAAGAGAAATTCAGCTCTGCTTTCTTTTTTTTAGTTCGCTTGCGGAGTGAAATTGACCTAAATGCCACCCAAATTCTCTACACAGATAAACCTGGCAAAAAGGCGTTTCCCGGGGTTCATAAACTTTGATTCCCCCTGGAAAAATGTGATCCAGGGAGAACGATCCAAACTGCATGAACTGCCCAAACACATGCGAGTCTGTGGTTCGAGGGCAGGATTATAGCCATTGCTTGCCTTTTATTTCATCTGTGTAAGTGAAAGCCAATTTGTTAAAATTTGTAGAATTGCATCACAATTAACTACCGCATACTGCAGAGTAAAACATATTTAGGATAGATTCTGAAAGGAGTGGATGGGGAAGTTCTTAAATAGTGATAAACATAATCTACTTATATGTTCTAGGATATTGTATTTAAACCCAGCATCATGTTTTAATTGAAACGTAGCTAGAAAATGTACTGTTAAGGGATAAAAAAAATTAGAATGTGTTGCTCTTGAGGGTTCCCTCACTGCCTTCTCCACTTGGTTTTAGAAAAGCATTGACAGAGGCAGGGCCAAGCAGGGAATTGTGTAGGCATGTGGCAGCACTGCTCCACTCTGAGCTGAACCTAAACACCTGCAAAGCACCTCCTCCAAACCAGAAGAACCCCCGGGCGGTGTTTTTCCCAGCCCAGTGTTCTAGCTGCAGCAGCAAAAGATATCCAGGGTTCCAAGGAACCACTGAGCCCAAGACTGCATCGGGAATGGGCAACCACACTACCTCTGCAGTTAAGGCCACCATCTTCTTCTCAACAGAGGTGAAAATGTTGACGTGGCCACCCTCGGCCCTAGGTCACGGGCGCAGTCACCATTATGCATTCGCTGATGCCCACGCGGGAGCCTTGCAGAGAGGGGACTCTACTGCTCACTGTATTCTGTCAGCGCTGCGTGGGCAACTGCATTTGGTCCATGCCAACAACCGCCACTATGACACCTCCCTCACAGAGGCAGCCGCGCTCATCTCACAGTTGTGGCTGCCATTTCATCACTGTTCAAGCCCATTTGAGGGCTCGCTGAATTGCAGCCTCAGCCATGCCTGGAACACCATTGTCACTGGAGGAACATCCAAGTCTGGATCTTTTTGGCATCTCCGAATGTTATGCCTGTGAGTATGTGCGCACCCCCGCCCCATTACGGCCCCAATATCGATCACATGGGGGTCTGCAGGACTATGAGGCTAAACACTGGCCTGGTGGATACTCGCAAAATGAAAAGCCAGGACCGGATGTGACGGACACAGCAAGTCTACAATATGGTTGGTGCGACTGGGGCCTAGCGGCGAGAGGGCTTTGGAGGACCAGCAGGGCCCTACACACAAACTCATCTATGGGCCTAGTGGGGGTGCATGAAACCTGACCTGGACTTTGTCACTCATCACCTCTTCTCCATCCATCCCACAACAACCACTACGGATAGGGACTAGGGCCACCTGGGGTACTCATGCACTGCAAAGATACCCTTGATCGCTCCTTAATTGCCACAGGGGAGACACAACCATGGGTGGAACTCTCCTGGGGGAATTGCCTTGCAACTCCCCACTTGACCCACATTGGGAGCCTTACTAATTTTTCCCACAGTAAGCTGTACTTGGGACTCTCAAAAGGGGTGGCCCCAATGAGGCCAAGAAGAGGCATCTCATACAAGACTTGAGTCACCGGCCATTACGCATTGTGACCTTTCCAACATCTCTGTGCCCAAGTTGGACCCTGCTGAGGCATACTAAACTTGCACGGCATCTCCCTCCACCCCTTTTCCCCTTGTCCGAAGAGCATCTTCACCCAACCAGGCACATTCTTGACGGTCATCCCATCCTTGACCACCTATGACCCCATTAAGGTGGCTGGGAGGACCCCCCGCCCGCACTGGATAAATACTTTACCCTCGCAACATCTGCAGGCTCACACATTGACCATCATTCCTTTCTGGAAATTGTGCCACACATAGGAGCACTGTGACCCCATCTCCCAGAAATAAATAGAAAGCTTACTTCTGTAATTGGATTAATCAAAAACACAATTCATGCCTGTAAGAACTTTATGAGGAGATCTCCAAACTTGGCTAAAAAATATATGACTTGGAGTGCAACGCTGACGTACGCAGCGAAGAGCAGGCACTCCTTTGGCAGAAGGTTCGTTCTCTAGAAGAGCAAAACATAGCTCTCCAAGTGGAGGAAGGACACTTGAAAAACAGAAGCCGGCATAATAACATTCAGATCAGTGGAATGCCCAAAAGCATAGAAGGTGACAACATTGGACAAAGTAGATGTGAAGGGGGAGTCAGTGGCTGAGCATGTGATCTACTCTGCACTATGATCCTTGCACTCGACATACTATATCCCACTTTCTCCCCACCACATAATGTTCTAACCCACGAGGACCTCTCCTCATGAGGGGTCGTATGCATCCTAGACCCAATCACAATAGGTAGAGAAGGCCAGTTGGGCTTTTTAAACTTGTTTTCCTGGCCGAAGAATGCACACTCTCTAAATCTCATCTCCCTAAACGTCAGGAGCCTGAACATGTCTAACAAAAGAAGCGAGATAAGGAGCTATGGTTCTGATGTACAAAGATTCCTAATAAGAAATCTTAAATTGCATCAAGTAACTATTTGAAATTTATGATTTCCTATTAGGAATCTACAAAAATTGATTAGGTAGAAGTGGGTGTAATTTGCACACCAACTTCTACTGAATGCATTTGTATTTCGTGCACCAACCTATGTTCGTTCGCAAATACCGATTTGTATCATGCCACAATTTGACCTACCTCATTATTTGGAGGAGGTATGTTACAAATTGAGATCCCTACAATTGGTTTGAGTCACACGGAAGGTGGCCAGGTGGGGTCAGCAGACCACCATGCCTGTGTTTGAAGCTAAACCTAGCAATTTTTTATTTTTATTTTGGTAAATGCAGCCTATTTTCCTAAAATTAAAACAGGATGTGTTTATAAAAGAAAGTGAATAATTTTACAAACATTTTTAGGAGCAGGCAGTGGTCCCTAGGGACCACTGCCTGCTTAAAAAAAATATTTTTGGCAAAATTCACAAAGGGGATCCCGTTTGCGAATGGTTACCACCGATTTGGAGGTAAAATATTAATGTTTTGCGATTGGATTTCAGTTGCTAGAGAACAAGTTACTTACCTTCGGTAACGATATATCTGTAAGAGACATATATTAGTCATAGATTCCTTACTTTAGAATTACCCCCAGGCATCAGACTGGATCCGGAGATTTTTTTCTCAGCAGTACCCCTGCACATCGGTAGGTGGCGTCGGTTGACTCCGCGTTCGTCATTGGCGTCTTGCTCCCCGGAATGACGTCGCGGTATCTACTTAGACGCCGCCCCCTGCGTGCTGACATCAGTTCTTTACACAACATTCCACGTCAGAAGCGCAGAGCCATGCAAGACACTGACCACTGGTGCACAAAACTAGGGCTCTGAAACGAAGTCCCTTACTCTAGAAGTCAGTTCGCAGAACGGGGAGGATGGGTGGGGCGGTGAGGAATCCATAACTAATATATGTCTCTTACAGATATATCGTTACCGAAGGTAAGTAACTTGTTCATATGAAAGAGACTATTAGTTATGGATTCCTTACCTTAGAATAGATACCCCAGCAATACCAACCCCGGAGGTGGGTCTGCGAACTAAGTTCACACCAGAAAATCCTGGAGAACTGAACGGCCAAAGAAGCTGTCTCTCCGGACTTGACTATCCAGGCAGTAATGTTTAGTGAATGTGTGCAGTGATGCCCACGTGGCTACCTGGCAGATATCACCGAGGGGGACTCCACGTCCCAAAGCAGTAGTGGCTGATGTCACCCTGTTGGAATGGGCGCACAGTCCTACCGGAGGCTCCTTTTTCGCCAAGGAGTAACAGATCTTAATGCAAAGGACGACCCTTCGAGAGATGGTCCGGTTTTGCACGGCCCGACCTTTCTTGGCGCCCACATAGCCAACTAAGAGTTGATCGTCCACCCGGAATTGTTTTGTGTGATCCAAATCAAATGATAACACACGTTTTGGATCCAGACGGTGGAGTCTCTCCTCCTCCTTGGAAGGATGCGGGGGTGGGAAGAAGGTGGGCAAAGTGATGTTCTGTCCTATGCCGAAAGAGGTAACCACTTTGGGAAGAAAAGAAGGTCTAGTTTGAATGACAACCTTGTCCGAATGGACAGCAAGGAAAGGAGGTTTAGAAGATAGAGCCTGAAGCTCACTCACCCTGAGAGCAGAGGTGATGGCAACCAGAAAAGCAGTCTTTAAAGTCAAGAGTCTGAGAGGACAATTATGTAGTGGCTCGAAAGGAGCACACATGGGTTAAGCTAGTACCAGATTCAAGTCCCACTGGGGCATTACGAAAGGAATAGGAGGAAAGAGGTGAGTAATGGCCTTAAGAAACCTATTTACAATAGGGTACTTGAAAAGAGAAGGCTGATTAGGAAGGAGGAAAAAAGGCCGAAATGGCCGAAAAATAGCCTTTAAGGGTGCCCAGAGCAGAGCCTTGCTGGGCCAAAGATAGAATGGAGAGGAGAACCTCTGAAAGAGGGGCAGAAAGGGGATCCACAGCCTTTGTGGTGCACCATACCACAAATGTGTTCCATCTACAGGCGTATACCGTTTTAGTGGAGGGACGCCTGGCTGCCAAGATGACATTACAGACTTCGGGAGGAAGGTCAAAAGCTGTCAACTGTCGCAGCTCAATCTCCACGGAAGGAGGTGGAGGCTGGACAGGTTCGGGTGGAGGACCGCCCCCTGCTGCTGCGACAGAAGATCCTCCCGAAGAGGCAGTCTGATCGGAGGATCGATGGCAATGTTCAAGAGCTCGGAATACCAGACTCTTCGTGCCCAGTCCGGAGCCACAAGAATGACTTGGGCCCGGTTGCGCTTGATCTTCTTCAGCACTCTGGGCAGAAGTGGTATAGGCAGAAAGGCATATAGAAGACCGCAATTCCACTCGCGATGAAAAGCGTCGCCGAGCGAGTGCCGCCTTGGAAGTTCCAAAGCGCAGAACAGCTGACATTGCGCGTTCTCTTCAGTGGCGAACGGATCTAACCAAGGCTCACCCCACTGCTGAAAGAGACCTTGCACCACCTCCGTGTGAAGACGACAATCGTGATCCATCATGCACCGGTGGCTGAGTTCGTCCGCCCTGGCATTCAGAGACCCTGCCAGGTGTTGAACCACCAGGGACATGCCATGATGTTCCAGCCACGTCCTTAGGCGAAGAGCCTCTTGACACAGGGTCCACGACCCCACCCCGCCCTGTTTGTTGAAGTACCACATGGCGGTGGTGTTGTCCGTGAACACCTGCACTACCCTTCCTCTGACAGAAGGAAGGAATGCCTTCAATGCAAGACGAATCGCTCAGAGCTCCAGAAGGTTGATGTGGAGCCCGGACTCCGCCGGAGACCAGAGGCCTCTGATCTCCGCCTCTCCCATGTGGCCGCCCCATCCCAGGAGTGACTCATCTGTTACCACTGTGAACTCTGGTAGGGGAAGGGAGAGGGATCTGCCGTTGACCCAATGCTGGTCTGTTAGCCACCACTGCAATTGGTGTGCAGTGCCCTCCGAGATCTGGATACAATCGGAAAGATTCCCCTGATGCTGCGTCCACTGGAACTTCAGGTCCCACTGCAGAGCCCACATATGCCCCCTGGCATGATCCACCAGCAGGATGCAGGAGGCCATGAGGCCCAGCAGCCTCAGGGTCATTCTCACCGAAATCGGGGATAGAGGTTGAAACATCGGTATCATAGCCCGAATATCCCGGACTCGCTGCTCAGGAGGATAGGCCTGAAACTGCGCTGTATCCAGAACTGCTCCGATGAAAAGGAGCTTCTGAGAGGGAATCAGGTGTGACTTCGGCACGTTGATGGTGAACCCCAGCGAGTGCAGGAGGTCCACCGTAGTCTGGAGGTGGGAGACGACAGCCTGGGGCGAGCTCGCCTTGAACAGCCAGTCGTCGAGATAGGGGAAGACTGGAACCCCTGATCTGCGCAGATGAGCTGCGACCACTGCCATCACTTTCGTGAACACCCGAGGGGCACTGGTAAGGCCTAAGGGGAGCACGGTAAATTGAAAATGCTCATGGCCTACCGTGAACCGTAGGTAACGGCTGTGGGCTGGCAGGACGGGGATGTGGAAATAAGCATCCTGCAAGTCCAACGCTACCATCCAGTCTCCAGGGACGAGGGCAGACAGGACCTGAGTTAATGTCAACATTTTGAACTGCTACTTACGGAGGAAGCGGTTGACGTCCTTGAGATCCAAGATATGACGCAGGCCTTTGTCCTTCTTGGGTACCAGGATGTAGTGGGAATAACAACCACGACCTACTAATGGCACATGGACTCGCTCGATAGCTCCCTTGGCCACGAGAGCAGTAACTTTCCGACGGAGAAGGGCCAAGTGATCCTCCGATATGCGATGGAGTGCTGGTGGCATGGATGGAGGGGTAGTCTCGAAGCGGAGGGAGTAGCCCCTTAGGACTATCTGCAAAACCCACCTGTCTGACATGAAGTTGTGCCAGTGGGGGAGGTGATGGCGGATCCTGCCGCCCACTGGCAACTGTTGGCCCTGAAAGGTCGGACTAGGAAGGTTTGTAGGCAGCTGCAGGGGGGGCATTGGTGGACTGGCTCGCCCTCTGGCCCCCGGACCTACGACGCTGGGTCCCACATCCCCGGCCGTGCAGAGCCTGGGTGGCTTGTGCGGCCCTGTGTGGAACGTGGTGGGGCACCCCTTCCATGGCCACGAAAGGGGCGAAAGGCAGACTGCATGGGGCGAGAAGTCGCTGCAAGGGCCAAGGACCTGGCCGTAGCTCTAGAATCCTTGAAGTGCTCAAGCGCGTTGTTTGCCTAGTCGCCAAACAGGCGACGGCCATCAAAGGGCATGTCCAAAAGGGTAGATTGGACATCCCCAGAGAAGCCAGAGGTTCTCAGCCAGGCGTGGCGTCTCAGGGCTACTGACAAGGAAATCGTCCTACCCAGCGAGTTGGCAGTATCCAGTCCACACCGGATGGTGAACTTTGCTGCGTCTCAACCCTCAGCAACAGCGCGGGTGAGCACGACCCGGGCCTCCTCCGGGCACTGTAGCAGCACTTGCGCAACCGTGTCCCACATTGATTGTGTGTAACGGCCCAAGAGACACGCGGTGTTCACCGACCGCAGTCCTAAGCTCGCGGAAGAAAACATCTTCCCAAGATGGTCCAGCTTTTTGCATTCCCTATCTTGAGGAGCTGTAGGGAAAGCGCTTCCTTTCGAAGATGAGGCTGGGACCACCAAGCTCTCGGGGGTAGGGTGTTGGGAGAGGAAAGGTGGGTTGCCCGGTGCCGGGCGGTGGCATCGGGCGATCATCCTATCCACAGGAGCCCCTGTGCTGGGCTTGGACCAGGACCTCAGGAGGACGTCAGTGAGGGCCTCATTGGAAGGCAGCAAGGGCTCCGAAGAGGCAGCCGCCGGTTGAAGCACCTCAGTCAGGAGGTTAGCCCTGACCGCCACCGTAGGAAGCTCAAGGCCCAAGGCCTCAGCCACCCTACACAACACCACAGCGTAGGAAGCTCCCTCCTCCGTGGCCATGGTAGGGGGAGAAAGCATACCAAGGTCTGGGGAAGTATCCAGACCACTGGCATCACCCAACTCCTCTCTCCAGTCCGGCTCTTCAAGCTGGTCTGCCAGAGGGTCAACAGACCCCTCCCAGTCCTCCTTACCCTCCTCTGGCCGCCACTCAGGGTGATAAGGAACGCCAGGGAAGAACAGCGGTACAAAAGTACCCTCCGGTACCGGCGTCGGTCGACGCTGGTCCGGCTCCATGTCCAAGTCGAGGTGGAGGCCGGGGTCGACGCCGGCTGGGGACGCAACTGCCGTCGGATGTGGCGGAGGCGTCGTCAGAGGGATCGGCGCCGGGGAAGGTACCGTGAGGTCGACCGGCGCCGATCCGGATCCAGGCCTGGATCCTTGGGGGCCCTGCGGCACCGAGGCCGGAGCCGCCGGATTCGAAGGCCTAGAGCCCCCAGCTGAGTTCGCGGGACCCGAAGGCACGTCCGCAGAGTCAGGCTGCCTACAGATGGAATGGAGGGCTTCGTAAAAGGCACAAAGCTGGGCAGGGGACTCTCCGGCCTCCGGGAAGGGAGAGAAGCTTAGAGCCGTCCCAGTAGGCTCCGAGGGCAGGGCCGGAGGACGACGGCCCTCCGCATCCCATCGGTCGATGGACGGGGAGAAGGCGAAGAGTGACGATGCTTCTTCGCCTTCTTCTTGTGCTTTGACTTACCCGATGACGAAGACTTCAATGAGGAATGATGGTGGTGGCTCCATGACCGGTCCCGCGACCTTCCTCTTGACCGTGACCTTGAGCGGTGCGGAGCCGACTTCCGGGCCTCCAGAAGCTTTCGGGACTGCTCCCGCAAAGACTTCGGGTTCATGGCCCGACAGTCGGAGCACAACTTTCGGGTCGTGGTCGCACTCCAAGCACCAGAGGCACACGAGGTGCGGATCCATGACAGACATCAGCTTGTGACAGCAGTCACAAGGCTTGAAGCTAGTCCGCCAGTGGGACATCCCTACGTGCACCAGGAGTGGAACGACTCGAAAAAGATGTCGACAAAAGTTGAAAAAGTTCTAGTCAAAAAGTGACTAAGGGTTCTGCTCTCTCCGGATCTGTGCTGGCTGGCGCGGAAAAAGAAAGAACTGACATCAGCGCTCAGGGGCGGCATCTAAGTGGACACCGCGACGTCATTCCGGCGATCACGATGCCAACGCCGGACGCTGAGTCGACCGACGCCACCTACTGGCGCGCAGGGGTACTGCTGAGAAAGAATTCTCCGGATCCAGTGTGACGTCTGGGGGTAATTCTAAGGTAAGGAATCTATAACTAATAGTCTCTTTCAGATCATTAATACAGAAAGTAAAGAATTGGTGTTTGGATGGGACGCCCTTTACATGCCCCTTCCAAACACCGATTATGTATTTAGACTGAAATCTAAATCGTGATTCGGTAATATGTTATGGAATCTCAATTTGGGTTTTGTACATTTAAAAAAAACATTTTATGGTTGTCATGGGTCAACTTTGACCGGTAGCGATCCGTAAAATTACTTCTTAGGAGATACCCTAAGATTATATTCTTACAAGAAACCCACCTCCTTAGAAGAGAGAAAGTGGGCATGTGTTATGCCCAACACTCCCACCAATTTCGTACTCAGCAGGAGAAAAGATAGCTTGGGTTGCCATACTTTGGAAGGCCCATATAGGAAATGCCAATATTGGGACCATCAGAGACACAGGGGGACACTAAATCAAAATTCAACGACAGCACCACAGGACCTTATCACACTTTTAAATCTGTATGCCCTTAATACTGTGCAAGACTCGTTCTAAAGTAAGACACTCAAAGAGCAGCTGTGAGACATTGGGAGGACATTATTCTAGGAGGGAATATTTAATCTGGCCTGGGATCCCAACAAGGATAGAGCAAAAAACGTTCTAGGGCTGATGAGAATATCACAATACTCAAGAAAAAGATCACAGAACTCGAGTTGGTAGATGTGCGGTTCTACCTAAACCCTGATAACAGGGATTATTCCTTCTACTTTCATGTACACACTACATACTCCCTCATAGACTATGCACTCACTTCTGCGATCCCTAGAGTCCGCACTCATATCAATATCTCTATCTCAGACCATGCCAATCTGGAGTTCACATGGGAGCACCCTCCTATACTCCTTGGGAGAATAAAGGTGGCAAATAAAACTGGACACACTGAGGGACGAAGTGAACAGGCCTTTTATAGAAGCGGCAATCAGGGAATACTTTTCCTTGAACTGATTTTTCGACTCATCTCTGCACACTATATGGGATGCCTTTAATGCTAAAGTACAAGGAGAAATTGGTTCCATAGAGACATACTGTGCCAGGTAAGCTAGGCTACTAGATACCAAGCTCACATTCGATAATAAGTCCCTTTAGCAACACGATAAACAAAACTTCACCAGGAAAACTTAAAGGCAGCTAACTAACCAAAGGGGCCAGCTCAACCCCAACTGATTGTGAATTGGGCTGAGAGGACTCAAAGCAAGACAACTCTTTGACAAAAAAGGGGATATAGTGTGAGAAATTGGGTTGCTGGTTGAGGGGGGTGAGATCCCTTTTCAAGCAACAACCGCAAACCTGGTCAGGGTGAACTGCAAAAAGTCACTAAATTAAACTGTGCTTAACTCTCAGGTAGCTTGGCGCAAAAACAGTCAGGTTCAACTTAGAAGCAATGTGTAAAGTATTGATACAGCACATAAACACTGATAAAGTGAAAACACAACACAAGAAAAATCCCACACCAATTTAGAAAAAAAGAGTAAGATTTAATATATTATTTGACACCAAAACAACAAAAATCCCGACAGTCGAACTGATTTATAAATTTGTAAAGTTTTAAGTGGAATCTAGCGTGTAAAAGATCAAAGTGCCAACCGCAGACATCTAGTCATGCAAGATTGGGGCGAAGGTTATGGCTGACCACGATGGTGTCCGGTTCGGATTCACGCGGTGGATTGCGCTCAGTCTACGTTTACCTTCGGACTTAGAAGAAACTTTGAAGAGAAATTTATGAGAAGGTAAAGTTCAGTGGGGAACAGCAGAGGGTGGTGTCTGAGAAGAAGGCGTCTTTGTCAGGGAGCTGCTGGACGAAGTCGCAGAAGATTTCTACGTTCAGACTTAGTGTCTATTTTGGAAGTTGAAAATCTCCAGAGGGATGAAGCTGCAGGCTGTATCCAACTAGGGCTCCAGGACGCCCGAGTTCTGATTTGCTGCTGCGGAGAATAATGTAACTGGAGCTAATTTGAAGTGAGGCCGACCTGCGATGCACCTTGGGAGGATTGGCGAGCAAGTAGGTCTAGGTCTTCTCTCAGTTCTCAGAGCACTTTTGAGCAGAGCATTTTTCTAAGTCTCAAGTTTTGGATTTTGGCTGGTTGGGCACCGTTAGCACTATTTCCAAGGGTCCAGGACTGGGGACACCAGTTCGAGGGTCGGTACTCACTTCAGGCTGGATCAAAGTGCACTTAAAAAGTTGTTGGAACTTTTTTGTGTCCCTGCCGCTCTGAACAGGAGTCCAGCAAACTAGCTCTTGGGGTCACTCCCGTGGTCCTGGGTTCAAACAGAAAAGCAGGCATCAAGCAGCAGGGCAGTCCTCTTTGAACAGCGGGACAGTCACCTGAAGTACACAGCAGGCCTCAGGCAGCAGACAGTCCTCTGAGGGTCCTCCGCAGATACAGAAGTGAACTGAAGAGGGGGTATGAGTGTCCTATTTTTATACCTCGTGCCAGCTTTGAAGTGGAAGAAACTTCTAGAGTTTTTCCCCCACAAATGTTTCCTAAATTTCCTTGCTCCCAGCCCTCGTCCCAGGATGTCTGGGGTGACAAAAGGCTAGTGTGAAATCCTTTGTGAGTGTGCTGAGGCAGGTCCTTTGAAATGGAAGGGTGCTTCGCACCTCCCATCCTGGCAGGATGGCTCATCCTGCCAAAACCCAGGCCCCCCCTTTGTGTCACTATCTGAGAGGAATACACAAAGGGCAACTGTCGACTACATCTAGCCATGTGACCCAGGATACAGGCACCAAATGGTTAGGACAAAAAAATGCCAACTTTCTAAAAGTGGCATTTTCAGTACTGTGACTTAAAATCTGACTTTATCATTAAAGAAGATTTTAGATTACAAATCTTTAGACACCAAATATATCTTAACCTGTTCCCAAACAAAAGTTATCACTTATTAAATGTAATAAGGTAACCCAATGTTATCCTAAGGAAGAGACAGGCCTCACAGTTATTAAAAATTAATGTAGGAGATTTTTACTACCAGGACTTGTAAAACTTAAAAGTACATGTGCAACTCTTTTAAATACAATGCACCCTGCCCTATGGGCCGTTTAGGGCTTACCATTGGGGTGACTTATATATATCAAAAAGTGAGTTTTTGGTCTGGTTAAAGGTTTATTTTGCCAGGTCGAATTGACAGTTTCAAACTGCACACAGCCTGCAATGGCAGCTCTGAGAAAGGTTATAAAAGGCTACTCTTGAACAGATGGAACAATAAGTGCAGACACGCTAGCAGTATTTCATTTACAGGTCCTTGGTACATGTTGTACCACTTTACTAGGGACGTCTAAGTAAATGAAATGTGCCAATCAGGTGTAGGTTAATAATAGCATGTTTTAAGGAGTTAGCACAAGCACTTCAGCACTGGTCAGCAGTGGCAAAGTGTGCAGAGTCCTAAAGCTAACAATAACTAATTTGGAAAATATGATGAGTGAAGAAAAAATGTTTAGGGGTGACCCTGCAGAGAGGGCCTCAGCTACTTAGACAGTTGCACCTGGGAGACCCTCTCTCAAGACCAAAGGGATGCCCTTCAGGCCCCCATAGATATTTCAGAGTTAAGGCAAGCACTAAAAGCCAAGTCACTGGGGAGAACTCCGGGCCCCAATGGCTTCCTCTTGGAGTTTTAGAAGCTAGTTCTCCTCCCTATTGGGAACCCACATGTTTACACTGTTACACTCATTCACAAAAGCTACAGTGTGCAACACTGAATTCGAGTTAATTCCAAAAGAGTGCAAAGAACGGACACAATGTGCATCTGAATATGGGAAATCTTGTCACAGTGCTTGGAACCACTTCTACCTAGGCTGATTGACACCAATAAAGTCTTAATAATTGATAACAGGCAGAGAGCAGACAATGTGAAGAGACTTTTGTTGTAGAGAGCTATGGGAAAAATATCCCAGCTATCATCCTTTCCCTCAGTGCTGAAAAGGCATTTGACCGGGTCAGCTGGGCCTTCCAGGAAGCAGTGCTGGACAAGATTCAACAGAGACCATGGATGAATAATTAAATCCTAGCAGGATACAAAGCTCCCATAGCAGGATAATGGGCATTGCTGCTTCCTCTTCTCACTATCCAGGAGAACTAGACATGGGTGCCCGCTTTCCCCTCTCGTCTTCTCTCTTCCTGTTGAAAAACATAGCTACACAGAACAGGGCAACAGGCATTCCCTTCGGGAGAAAATCACACAAGGTCTATCTTTTTGCAGATGATTTGCTCTTCCTCCTGTCCAACCCCCTTCATCCCTCCCAGTGATAGAAGATCTACTTGATTTCTTTTAATTGGTGCCAAGCTTCAAGTTAAGCAAAATTGGTAAATACTGAATCTCACAATATCATCTGCAGTGGCATTCTGTCTTCAATGCCTTGATCCTTCCGCTAGATGACCACCTCTAATAGATACCTAGACATCACTATTACAAAACTCTTGGAGAACTGAATAAATGCTAACTAGTCTTAGCTCCAAAGATAAGTCCTAGAAGAACTCCATTGGCGTACACGAATCAATGTATTCAAGATGAACATTGTCCCTAGCTGTTGTACCTGGTGCAAACCCTTCCAACACATACTCCTATCAGTGACATGTGCTACCTACAAATAAAGACTAATAGCATTTATTTCGGGAGGCAAAAAGCCTTGCATTACTGATGGTTCCAAGGGAGAGGGGGAAGATCTGGCATGCCCGACCTAATGGGATACTACTCACCTGCACATCTACCATACCTATGAGAATCGGTGGTGACGGAAAGCGAGAAGCAATGTCTACACATAGTCGAGCCATAGCATGCTGACCTTTCTGGGATTTGTCCTGGCTTGCACTGCAATATATACCCATAAATACCTATGTTGCTACCCTAATAAAAACTGCCTATTAGATATGTGACCAGGCGGCTTCCAGGAGAGGGCTCACAACATTTCCCCATTACTCCTCCAATACTCCTATCTCCCTCAACCCAGATTTCACCCAAGCAGCAGCTTCCATATCCTTCCAGGAAGGCACCATAACCATGCAACAATTCAAACATGAATTCAACGTACCTAGAGCGACCCAACTCCAATATCTTCAATTGCAAGACTGAGCACTCTACCCGCCAAACACAATGACCACCACTAAGCCCTTCATTCCTTAAAGAAGCTAGTTCATAGCTTTTGGGTTCCAAGGGCCTTATCTCAAAAACACTTCGTACTGACACTGTGAACAGGCACCTCGAACATAGATACAAATCTGTAAGTCCTGCATGGTGATCCATACCTTCTAGAAAGAATGGTGATCCAGACCTTCAGGAAAGAAATCCTGGGGCACATACAAGAGACCTTGAAGTACCCAATCCAGCGGATCCTTGAACCTTAATCCAGGGACTGAGACCTAACTCCATGGAAGGTATGACCTTAGTTGATTGGGCCTTCATCAGACACATGGCGGGGCAGCTATGCTAATCATTGCCCTACACTGGAAAAAGAGGGCTCCATCCCCTAAGGTTCAACAAACTGTGGTGTATCCTCACCATAGAACAGGTAACTCACAATATATCCCACTCTAAAAGGAAATTCATAGGTAGATGGAAGCTGCTGATTGATTACCCTGCATGACTAGAAATCACATGCTGTGTGCCGCCCGCCCCCCTACCCTAAGCTGCAGCACTGCAGCTTTTCATCTAACAATACAACAAACTACAAGAGAGAGGACATGCCCCTAAAGCTGGAAAGAATATGCACCTTCACCCCAGGTTCCCCATACTGAGCTATATCGTAAGCCACTCTATGATGAACTGGGGCACATATGGCATTCTCTGAGGAGTAGGTTTTGCTCCCTCTTCCCTCCCTCACCTTATTAGGAGTTAAATGGGATGGTGGGTGGTTTATAGTTGGAGTGGGACGAGAGAAATGTTGCAATAAGTTAAGATATTGTGATAACTACATAAAAAGCGATGAACATCTGCTGAGGGCTTCATAAGCATGATTTCACTGTAGACCATGCAAGACATCTGTACAACCGCAAACTTTTAATAATGTCCAATAAAAATATTTTAAAGAAGAAAAGCACTGAAGACTCCTTTTTCATCGTAAAGGGCTATTCGTCTGTCTCTTTTTTCCAGGTCAGTCAACCGTCTGCCATTGCAAGAGTTTTTAACCATGTGCGTGTCTAGATGTGTTGTGGTTCATAATGGGCGTTATAAATCATAAACATAAGGTGCTTCTTGGCTAGTCTTCAGACTGTTCCATCTGGCTTATTTTGACATTTATATAACCAAATGAATGTAGTAACATTCTAAAGCAGTTAAATCACATCCCTAAATCCCCTACCACAGAGGAGGAAAATTACTACGTTCAGGGCTCCTAGGAACTTAAGCACATAAGAACTGCTAATATGCATTTGTACATTTTTTTTAAAGCTACTGAAATATAAGATTTTCTGTGCCATGAAAGGCTATTGCCTAAAATTTCAATTCACTTCATAATGTGTTCAAAAGTGAAATAGACATTCCTACTTACTACCCATTTTGGAATGGAACTAGACTGGTGCCCTTTATTTAGCATAATGTGTTACAGCAAACAAATGATGGACGGAATGCTGACAATGCAAACATTCTCCCCAGTCAAAAGATCTGGGTTGAATCCATCGTACTTTTGCCCACTACGCCACCCCAGTTTGGACCTAGCCATATGCAAATCAGTCTTGACCCTGTGCCCCATGGGAACAGTCCAGACCGAACTGCCAGGCCAGGTCCTCCCTGGACCGGAAACAAGCATCCTGGGACCGGTTTCAGGGTATGTCACCCTTCTTCAGCCAGGCTAGCTTGAATCCAGTGGCACAGTGAGCAAGGGACCCACGTCTGGGCATACCCATCCCACTTAGGGCGAAAAGTGTTACAGCAAACAAATGATGGACGGAATGCTGACAATGCAAACATTCTCCCCCAGTCAAAAGATCTGGGTTAAATCCATCGTTCTTTTGCCCACTACGCCACCCCAGTTTGGACCCAGCCATATGCAAATCAGTCTTGACCCTGTGCCCCATGGGAACAGTCCAGACCGAACTGCCAGGCCAGGTCCTCCCTGGACCGGAAACAAGCATCCTGGGACCGGTTTCAGGGTATGTCCCCTTCTTCAGCCAGGCTAGCTTGAATCCAGTGGCACAGTGAGCAAGGGACCCACGTCTGGGCATACCCACCCACTTAGGGCGAAAAGTGTTACAGCAAACAAATGATGGACGGAATGCTGACAATGCAAACATTCTCCCCCAGACGTGGGTCCCTTGCTCACTTTTTTGCAAAATCCAGTTAGCAAGTTTGGAGTCGTAGAACGTCAGTCAGACTAGTGGAGGTTTGCAGTATGCCATGGCCGCTAATACGTGTCTGGATCCTTCATCACTTAAATGTGCCAGGGACAGAGCAGAGGAGAGGCGGGGAGGCTTTGATGAGGTCAAAAAACGTGTGGGTTGAAAAAGAAAATAAGCGCTGAAAGACGAGCGCGGTCCGGCGGCCGCAAAAGTTAAAGTACTCGTGCATGCAGAGCGTTTGCCTTGCGGGAGCGATCAGCGGCAGGCGCGATAATTGCTAACAGATGGCGCCACTGCTCGCTCCCGCAAGGGAAACGCCAAACGTGCACGCGTTGCAATAGAAAGCAATGCAAAACGTGCACACTTTTGGCCAAAATGCTGATCGATTCCAAAAGGTCCCCTCCTATGTAGCGCATGCGCGCTGCGTAGGCGAGACCTAAAAATGAGCTAAACCCCTAGTACATTTCAGACCACCATAGGTCCAAGGCACATCCCAAGTAGTGAAACTCCCCTGTAACACAGAAGGATAGGGAAGAATGGTAGGCTTGATAGCAAAGCAGAAAAATCACTACAAACCTGCTATATGCTAAGTCTCCACAACTCCAGATTTGGTAAACGTAGAAGCAACCTATTAAATCCATTGCAGGCATTCTCCACAGAGAAACATCTTCCTAAGACTACAAACAAATATATCTAAAAAGTGTACACCCTGAAGTATGAGACTGGTCAGAATGGAACGCCCACATAAAAAGGTGATTTCATAAACAGACTTTGCAGTGTTGAACAAGTTACTTACCTTCGGTAACAATATATCTGTAAGAGACATATATTAGTTATGGATTCCTCACCTTAGAATTACCCCCAGGCGTCAGACTGTATCCGGAATATTTTTTCCTTAGCAGTACCCCTGCGCGTCGGTAGGTGGCGTAGGTCGACTCCACGTTCGTCGTTGGCGTCGTGGCCGCCGGAATGATGTCGAATCTACTTAGACGCCACCCCTGCGCGCTGAGGTCAGTTCTTTACACAACATTCCACGCCAGAAGCGAAGAGCCATGCAAGACACTGACCACTGGTGCACAAAACTAGGGCCCTGAAAGGGGGTCCCTTACCCTAGAAGTCAGTTCGCAGAACGGGGAGGATGGGTGGGGCGGTGAGGAATCCATAACTAATATATGTCTCTTACAGATATATCGTTACCGAAGGTAAGTAACTTGTTCATATGAAAGAGACTATTAGTTATGGATTCCTCACCTTAGAATAGATACCCCAGCAATACCAACCCCGGAGGTGAGTCTGCGAACTAAGTTCACACCAGAAAGTCCTGGAGAACTGAACGGCCAAAGAAGCCGTCTCTCCGGACTTGGCTGTCCAGGCAGTAGTGTTTAGTAAACGTGTGCAATGAAGCCCACGTAGCCGCCTGGCAGATGTCATGAAGGGGGACTCCGCGTCCCAAAGCATTAGTGGCTGCCGTCGCCCTGGTGGAATGGGCGCGCAACCCCACTGGAGGCTCCTTCTTCGCTAAGGAATAGCTGATTTTGATGCAAAGAACGACCCATTGAGAGATGGTCCGTTTTTGCACAGCCTGACCTTTCTTGGCGCCCACATAGCCAACAATGAGCTGGTCATCCACCCGGAATTGTTTTTTGCGATCCAGATAAAATGTAAGCGCACGTTTTGGATCCAGACGTTGGAGCCTCTCTTCCTCTTTAGAGGGATGCGGGTGGAAAGAAGGTGGGCAAAGTGATGGTCTGTCCTATGTGGAAAGAGGTAACCACTTTGGGAAGAAAAGAAGGCCTAGTGCGAAGGACAACTTTGTCTAGATGAACAGCCAGGAAAGGAGGTTTGATAGAAAGAGCCTGAAGCTCACTCACCCTGCGAGCAGAGGTGATGGCAACTAGAAAGGCAGTTTTAAGTGTCAAAAGTCTGAGAGGACAGTTATGTAGCGGCTCGAAAGGAGCGCACATAAGGTAGGTCAGAACCAGGTTCAAGTCCCATTGGGGCATTACAAAATAAATTGGAGGATACAAATGAGTAATGCCCTTAAGGAAGCAATTTACAATAGGGGACTTGAAAAGAGAAAGCTGGTCAGGAAGCCTAAGAAAGGCCGAAATGGCTGAAAGATAGCCTTTTAGAGTGCCCAGAGCAGAGCCCTACTGGGCCAAAGAAAGAATGAAGAGGAGAACCTCTGAAAGAGGGGCAGAAAGGGGATCCACAGCCTTTGCTGCGCACCATGCCACAAATTTGTTCCATCGACAGGCGTATACCGTTTTGGTGGAGAGACGCCTGGCTGCCAAGATAACGTTACAGACTTCAGGAGGAAGGTCGAAAGCTGTCAACTGTCGCCGCTCAATCTCCACGCAAGGAGGTGGAGGCTGAACAGGTTCAGGTGGAGGACAGTCCTCTGCTGCTGCGACAGAAGATCCTCGCGAAGGGGCAGTCTGATCGGAGGATCGATGGCCATGTGCAAGAGCTCGGGATACCAGACTCTTTGTGCCCAGTCCGGGGCCACAAGAATAACTTGGGCCCGGTCGCGCTTGATCTTCTTCAGCACTCTGGGTAGAAGTGGTATAGGCGGAAAGGCGTATAAAAGACCGCAATTCCACTTGCGATGAAAAGCGTCGCCTAGCGAGTGCCGCCTTGGAAATTCCATCGCGCAGAACTGCTGACACTGCGCGTTCTCTTCGGTGGCGAATAGATCTAACCAAGGCTCTCCCCACTGCTGAAAGAGACCCTGCACCACCTCCGAGTGAAGACGCCATTCGTGATCCATCATGCACCGGCGGCTGAGTTTGTCCGCCCTGGCGTTCAGAGAACCTGCCAGGTGTTGAACCACCAGGGATATGCCCTGATGTTCCAGCCACTTCCAGAGTCGAAGTGCCTCCTGACATAGGGTCCACGACCCCACCCCGCCCTGTTTGTTGCAGTACCACATGGCGGTGGTGTTGTCCGTGAACACCTGCACTACTATCCCTTTGACAGAAGGAAGGAATGCCTTAAGTGCAAGATGGATCGCCCAAAGTTCCAGAAGGTTTATGTGGAGCCCGGACTCTGCCGGAGACCAGAGGCCTCTGATCTCCGCCTCTCCCATGTGGCCGCCCCACCCCAGAAGTGATGCATCGGTCACCACTGTGAACTCTGGCTGGGGAAGGGAGAGGGACCTGCCGTTGACCCAATCCTGGTTAGTTAGCCACCACTGCAATTCATGTACAGTGCCCTCCGAGATCTGGAGGCAATCGGAAAGATTCCCCTGTTGCTGTGCCCACTGGAACTTCAGGTCCCACTGCAGAGCCCGCATATGCCACCTGGCATAGTCCACCAGCAGGATGCAGGAGGCCTTGAGGCCCAGTAGCCTCAGGGTCATTCTGACCGAAACCCGGGATAGAGGCTGAAAGATCGGAACCATAGCCCGAATATCCCAGACAGAAGCCCGAAACTGCGCTGTGTCCAGAACCGCTCCGATGAAAAGGAGCTTCTGAGAGGGAATCAGGTGTGACTTCGGCACATGGATGGTGAGCCCCAGCGAATGCAGGAGGTCGGCCGTAGTCTGGAGGTGGGAGACGACAGCCTGGGGCGAGCCCGCCTTCATCAGCCAGTCGTCGAGATAGGGGAAGACTGGAACCCCCGCTCAGCGCAGATGAGCTGCGAACACCACCATCACTTCCGTGAACACCCGAGGGGCGCTGCTAAGGCCAAATGGGAGCACGGTAAACTGAAAGTGCTCGTGGCCTACCGTGAACCGTAGGTAATACCTGTGGGCCGGCAGGACGGGGATGTGAAAATAAGCGTCTTGCAAGTCCAACGCTATCATCCAGTCTCCAGGGTCGAGGGCAGACAGGACCTGAGCCAATGTCAACATTTTGAACTTCTCCTTCCGAAGGAAGCGGTTGACGTTCCTGAGATCCAAGATAGGACGCAGGACCTTGTCCTTCTTGGGCACCAGAAAGTAGTGGGAATAACAACCACGACCTACTTCTGGGGCAGGAACTCGCTCGATGGCTCCCTTGGCCAAGAGAGCCGTAACTTCCTGGTGGATAAGGGCCAAGTGATCCTCCGACTTGCGATGGAATTGAGGCGGCATGGATGGAGGGGTAGTCTCGAAGGGGAGGGAGTAGCCCCTTCGGACTATCTGCAAAACCCACCTGTCCGACGTGATGTTGAGCCAGTGGGGGAGGTGACAGCGAATCCTGCCGCGCACTGGCGAATGGTGGCCCTGAAAGGTCAGACTAGGAGGGCTTGGAGGCTGCTGTAGTGGGGGCGCTGGCGGAGTGGCCCGCCCGCTGGCTACAAGACCCACGACGGTTGGTCCCACGTCCCCGGCCGCACAGAGGCTGGACAGCTTGCGCAGGCCTGTGGCTCTGGGCGGAACGTGGCGGGGCACCCCTTTCATAGCCACGAAAGGGGCGAAAAGCAGACTGCGCGGGGCGAGAGGTGAAAGCAAGGCCCAAGGATCTGGCCGTAGCCCTGGAGTCCTTAAAGCGCTCGAGCGCGTTGTCTGCCTTGTCGCCAAACAAGCGACGGCCATAAAAGCGCATGTCCAAAAGAGTAGCTTGGACATCCCCGAAAAAAGCCAGTGGCCCCAGCCAGGCGTAGCGCCTCAGGGCTACTGTAGTTGAAATGGTCCTGCCCAGCGAGTCGACGGTGTCCAGCCCACATCTTATGGCGAACTTCGCTGCGTCTCTCCCTTCGGCAACTGCATGGGAGAGCACGGCCTGTGCCTCTTCTGGGCACTGTGGCAGCACCTGCGCGACCGTGTCCCACACAGAGTGGGAGTAACGGCCCAAGAGACAGGCGGTGTTCACCGACCACAGTCCTAAGCTGGAGGAAGAAAACATCTTCTTCCCAAGGTGGTCCAGCTTCTTGGATTCCCTATCAGGTGGTGCGGTAGGGAATGCGCCTTTGAAAGTCGAGGCTTGGACCACCAAGCTCTCAGGGGTGGGGTGTTGGGAGAGGAAAATGGGGACGCCCGGGGCCGGGCGGTGGAGTCGGGCAATCATCCTATCCACAAGAGCCCCTATGTTGGTCTTGGACCAAGTGCCCAAAAGGATGTCCGTGAGGGCCTCATTGAACGGCAGCAGGGGCTCTGAAGAGGCCGCTGCCGGTTGAAGCACCTTGGTCAGGAGTTTAGTCCTAACCGCCACCATAGGAAGCTCAAGGTTTAAGGCCTCAGCTGCCCTACGCAACACCACTGTGTATGATGCACCCTCCTCCATAGCCACGGTAGGGGGAGAAAGCATGCCAAGGTCTGGAAAGCATGCCAAGGTCTGGGTGAGGCCAGACCACTGGCCTCACCCAACTCCTCTCTCCAGTCCGGTTCTTCCAACTGGTCTGCCAGAGGGTCCACAGACCCCTCCCAGTCCTCCTCTGGTAGCCACTTAGGGCGATAGGGAACACCAGGGGAGAACAGGGGTACAAAAGTACCGGTCGGCGCTGGTCCAGATGTCGGGCGACGTCGGTCCGGCTCCATGTCCACATCGAGGGGGAGGCCGGGGTCGACGTCGGTTGGGACACAACCAGCGTCGGAGGGGGCGGAGGTGTTGCCAATGGATTTGGCGCCGGAGGAGGTGTCACAAGGTCGACCGGCGACAATCCGGATCCAGGCCAGGATCCCTGGGGTCCTTGAGGCACCGGAGCCGAAGCCACCGGCATCGAAGGCCTAGAGCCCCCAGCCGAGTCCGAAGGCACGCCTGCGGAGTCAGGCTGCCCAAAAATAGAGTGGTGGGCTTCGTAAAAACTACGAAGTTGGGCAGGGGTCGCTCCGGCTCCCGGAAAGGGAGGGAAGCTCGGAGTCGACCCAACAGGCTCCGCGGGCGGAGCCTGACTACCATTCGCATCCCGCCTCGCATCAGCCAACGGACGGGGAGAACGCGAAGAGCAACGGTGCTTTTTCGCCTTCTTTTTGTGCTTCGACTTACCCGAAGACGAAGACTTCGACGAGGAGTGGTGGTGATGGCTCCGTGACCGGGCCCGCGACCGGTCCCGCAACCTCCCTCTCGACCGGGACCTCGAGCGGCACGGAGCCGACTGCTGGGCCTCCAGAAGCTTTCGGGACCACTCCTGCAAAGACTTCGGGGCCATGGCCCGGCAGTCGGAGCATGACTTCGGCTCGTGGTCGTGCTCCAGGCACCAGAGGCACACAAGATGGGGGTCCGTCACCGACATTAGCTTGTGGCAGGAGCCACAAGGCTTGAAGCCGGTCCGCCGAGATGACATCCCTGTGCACCAGGAGTCGTAATGACTCGAAAAGATGTCGACAAAAAGTCACAAAAAGAGAGTCAAAAAGTGACTCGAGGTACCGCTCTCTCCGGATCTGCACTGGCTGGCGCGGAAAAAGAAGGAACTGACGTCAGCGCGTAGGGGCGGCGTCTAAGTAGATACCGCGACGTCATTCCGGCAACCACGACGCCAACAACGAATGCGGAGTCGACCGACGCCACCTACCGACGCACAGGGGTACTGTTGAGGAAAAAAATTCTCCAGATCCAGTCTGACGCCTGGGGGTAATTCTAAGGTGAGGAATACATAACTAATAGTCTCTTTCAGATATGGCTGTTTTGCAGCTAACCAGTAATATTTATCATAAAGTGTTCATCTCCAACTGATACACCCACCAATCGATTAGATGGCTTGTGTATTAGCTTCTAACACAAATATACAGTATACCCTGGCATTTCAGAACAACAGTTTCATGTCTGACACAACCCACCACTTCATGACAACTACCAATAATCAGTATCCACAACCAGAATCCCCAAACACACTCTTCACTACAGTGACCACGTCATCATGCTGTTGTGTTATACATGCAAATCGTATTTAACAATCCGGGTGGGATTGAGAAGTTGTAGCATGGCCCTGTCTGACCGCCTTGCCTGACTGCATTAGCCCTTCGGCCAGGCACTGTCCTTTCAGACACTGCATTTCTGCTGCTGCTTGTCCTGAGGCCCAGACCCACTCTGTCCACTTTCATTCACTCTTCAGCTTTTTGTCTCTCTTTTAGCCATTTTTTAGGCTGAAGCTTACAAGACACAGCGCAGATGTCTGGCCTGCTAAAGACATCTTTGGAACATTCTCAAAGCTGACCTAGGAATGCATTCTGCCCTTTGGTTACCAACGGCTTTTGGTTTGTAACTCACATTTTCTGGCTTTCCATTTGCTGGCTTTATTTGTTTTAGGCTGTCCAGCTTGAGTTTGTCCCTCCAGAGGAGTACAGCCTTTTGACACTACTTCTGTTTGCATTCTTTCACAAATGCTTTTATCTGAAAACAGGCCTGCAATTCTTGTTCTTATCTTGTCATGTGTGCTGTGTATTCAAATACAGAGGTCAAATCTCAGGCTCTGTCTTCCAGGGAGCTTGGCGTTTACCTTTCTTTCTCTGACTTCAAAGTGAGAAGATTTATGTGACAATCTTGCTGGATAGTGGGGGCAGGAAAGGATTTATTCTAGCACATACCATTTAAATGAACTGTGAAAATATTTCAGAATATATCAGAGTTCAGCAAGCACAAATGAAGCACATTTTTGTTAATTCTTAAGTGTTTTGGAAACAAATCCTTTAACACAATCAAAGCAAATCAATACACTAGGTGATACCATTTCCACACATTATCGTTTATGCTCTGTATAGTTTTATTAGTAAAACTGTATGTGTGTGCAAATGTAAGGGTCATTTCATTTCAACTGAAAATGTGTTGTCTGTAATGGCAGGGAGCTACCACACCATGCATACTCCACTTTATGCCACTCCACTCTACACCGCTCCACACTACTGCACTCTATTCTGCACTATTCCACACCACTGCACTCTAATCCACTCTACGTCACTGACCTCTACTCGACGTCAATGCACTCTACACTACTCCAGTTTAGGCCACTCCACGCCACACCACTCTGCAGCACTGCACATAGAGTACTGTGCCACTGCACTCTATGCCAATGCACTCTACTCTGTACCACTCCAATCTATGTCTATGCTTTCTATGCTACCACGCTGTACACCACTCTAATCTACTCCGCACCACCACACTCTACACCAATCCACTGTACGCCACTCTAATTTACTCTGCACCACTGCACTCTACGCCATTACACTCTATGCCACTATACTATACCCAGCACCACTCCACTCTACTCTGAAACAATCTACACTACCCCACTCTACTTCTCTCGCATCTAATGCACTCTACCACACTCTACTCTCCACCACTCAACTCTGCACTACTGCACTCTATGGGGCAAATGTATCAAGGATTGCATTTGCGATTCCTTAATAGCGAATTTTAGCGAATTGCTATTAAGGAATCGCAAAATGCTATGTATGTAGGAATCGCAATAATAATTGCGATTCCTTAATATTCCTTAATTGCGAATTGCAAATTGCGATTCGCAATTAAGGAATACCTTCCCATTCATTCCTATGGGCGTAGAGGCCCATAGGAATGAATGGGAAGACATTCTCAATTTGCTAATCGCAATTAGAGAATCGCAAATTGAGAATGCAATTTCAAGGGTGCCAGGGTGTCCTTTTGACACCCTGTTGCACCCTGAAATATGTATGTGTGCACATGTGGCGCACATACATACCCTAAGGGCATGTATGTGCGCCACATGGCACTTTGAAAAATGCTAAAAGTGCATTTTTCAAAGAAATCGCATATTACCACCAACTTGAAGTTGGTGGTAATTTGCGATTCCTTAAGGCCAAATTGCACTTTTTTGGTGCTTCTTACATTGGATTTAAGGAATCGCAATTTACGATTCCTTAAATGCAATCGCAAAATAGGGAATCGCAAATTTTGCGATTCCTTATTTTGCGAGGCAGTTTTGCCTTAATACATACCACTAAGCACTAAGCGAATGCAATTTTACTTGATACATCTGGCCCATAGCCACTATACTCTATGCCAAAGCACACTACCGTGCACCACTCCCCTCTACTCTGATGCAATCTAGTCTATGCCACTCTACTCCACTCTGCACCACTCCACTTTATGCAAATGCACTCTACACCACTCTACTCTGCACTACTGCACTCTATGCTACTCTACTCTGCAGCAATGCACTCTACGCCACCCCACTCTGCACCACTCAATGCCACTGCACTCTATGTCACTTTACTCTACAAGACTGCACTCTGCAACACTCCACTCTGCTATGCACCACTCTAATCTATGCCACTGCATTCTACCACGCTGCATTGTACGCCGTTGAATTCTATGCTACTGCACTCTACACCACAATACTCTGCAACACTCTACACCAGCCCACTCTACTTCACCACACTCTATTTTGCACCATTCCATGCCACTGCACTCTATGTCAATGCACTCTACACCACTGCACTCTATGACACTCTAATCTGCAACACTGCACTCTACGCCACTCTACTCTGTACTTCTGCATTTTTTGCCAATGCACTCTGTGCCACTCTACTCTGCATAAATCCAATCTACACCACTGCACTCTGCAGCTCTCCACAGCGCTATTCTATACTCTGCACTACTCTACTCCAATGCACTCTACGCCACCGTTCTCTATGGCACTCTACTTTGCAACACTGCATTCTCCGCCACTGAACTCTATGCCACTTTACTCTGCGCCACTGCACTCTACACCACTGTACTCTGAACCACTATACTCTGCATCACTGCACTCTGCAACACCCTAATCTACGCCACTGCATTTTATGTTGCTGCATTCTACTGCACTATACTCTGCAACACTCTATGCCAATGCACTCTACACCAGTCCACTCTACTTCACTGCACTCTTCTTTGCACCATCCCATGCCACTGCACTCTACCCCACTATACTCTGCAACACTCTACACCAATGCACTCTACACCAGTCCACTCTACACCACACCACTGTAGGCCGCTCCTCGCAACTCAACGCCTTTCCAATACACGACACTCTATGCCACTCCACTCTACGACACTACTCCACTCTTCACCATTGCCCTCTACGACACTTCATGCCATTCTCCGCTAAACCACTAACTTCTAGCAATGCTGAACAGCAGCCACGATGGTGTACAACATGGCTAAAATACATTGGTAAAGCCAATAGCTCTTACATGGGCAAGACCTATTGGCTTTGCTAATGTTTGTTTGTTTCCATTTCTCTGTGACTTTTAGCACTTTTCCTCTCCTTTTGATCCACTATTCTCACTCTGTCTCCTTTTTCACTCTCCCTTTTTCCCCTCCCACCTTTTGCTTTTCTTTTTGCTATTTTGTCTTTCTTTTCTTTGTGCATTTTTGAATTTTTGCTTCTCATACTTTTGTCCTGTCTTTTGCTTCTTTTTTTTTTTTTATCAGTTTCTCCACTTTAGCTCCTTCTTGCCCTGCTGCTACCACTTTTTCTTTGCAACCTTTGCCGCTTCTGACTTAAATTTTCTGCTTTCCCAGCTTGTTCCCCCCAAGCTGTGCTGTCACCTGCTCCTTACCGCTATCGTCTTCTATGTCTTTCCCGCAGTGCACCGCTGCCCCGCCCGGCTGAATACTCTAGGTTCTTTCCCCCCAAACCACCCACACACTTTCTTAAAGGCAAATCCCATCAGTCCCAGCACCAGGGTCCCTAGTCTAATGCCCCCCAACATAGCCTAAGACGCAACTTCACCTCATCCCTCCACGACTTAAACCCGGGGTGCCTCTCCCCATGGTACTGTCAGACACTCTTACTAACATTGAAAATGTATTCTGCTGCACCAGCTACTGCTTCTCCTGCAACCCTTCCAGCACCCCCACTTCCCTCGCATCCAGCAATACATACACCACCCCCACTGACCCTACTGAACACCCCTCACCAAACATTGTCAAAATCTAAAACCTCCTTCACAATCATTCCCTAGACCTACTCTTCCTCACAAAGACCTAGCTCACACCTGCAACAGCTCTCAACATCACATCTGCCAGCCACCCAAGATAAAAGATCACTAGACAGGATTGGCCTAGCAAACCGAGAAGAAGAACTGCAGTATCTATAAGGAACACATCCACTATGCCCTCACTGAAACTGATGCCGGTGACAAAGTGAAATAAAAGGAGTTCAGCTCAACATTTCCAACACCACCACCCTGCTCGACTGATGACCAGGGTCAAGAGCCAAATTCTGAAATTCTATTGCAGGCATCAACCCTACCCCCTCATTTTCAACTTCAGCTCCTTCATTCTATTCAATGAGTACAATTTCCATGTAGAGGACGTCACTGACCCAAACACTGCTGAACTCCTGGACAGCCTGAAAACAATTGAACTCTCACATCCGGTGAAAAACATCATCCACATCGTCGCCCATCTGCTAGACCCTATCTTTACCAACTTCAATGACATCTTGTTGGACAAACCCCTCTCACCTAGACCGACTATTCACTAATCTGCTTCGACCTTCACTTCAACCACCTTTTGAAAAGCCTCCCATCACAAGACAACCTACTGCAACTCGCACACTATCTCCAAAGAAACCTGGTTCACAGATCTGCAAAACCACTGCCCGTCACACTAAGAAGACCTTGCCTGCTTTATTGAGAATTTCAATCTTTGGATCACTGCCTGCGCAGGTGCCTTGGCAACTCCAAAGCCCAAGACCACTGCCAGGATCAGACCATATGCTAGCTGGTATAACAACCACCTTTGAAGTATGAAGCGCCACTGCAAGCAGCTTGAGCGCTTATGGAGACTCACCAACAACCACAGCAACAAACCAACCTATAAATCTGCCCTCCGACAATACCACCAACAACTGAAAGACAAAAATCCCTAACAGAACAGATAGATAACAGCACCAACAATGCAAATGATCTGTTTTTTCCAATGTAAAAGGATTCACCACGCCCACTGCCAGCTCCACCACCATCACCCCCTCTCAAGAGCCCTGTTTCCAGCTCACACTTTTCTTCAGTGATAAGCAATTTATACATCAAAATGCAGCCCAAATGACTCTGTCCACCCTGGCAGCCCTACTCCGAGACAACATCAGCTTTCCAGGAAAAACCCTGACCGGTTGGCCCACCATCACTCGCACGGAAACCTCCATTGTCATGTGATCCATTCAGTTGGGAGCCCCATAAGACCCTTGTTCGTACTTCGCTTTGGCAAGAGGACTTGGGGTCCATCTGCAACACTCTCACCCCTGTTCGCAACTTCATCTTATCCATGGCTTCCTTCCTGGACTCTTGGAAACACACCACTATCTTGTCATTATTGAAGAAACCCACTGCAGACCCATCCTCACCCACCGACTACAGACCCATCTCACTGCCTCCATACACAGCCAAAGTCTTGGAGAAACTGATCAACAAAAGACAAGTAAACGATCTAGTGGATAACTACCTCCTGGACCCATCTCAATTTGGCTTCGCACCTAATCACAGCATCAAAACCACCCTCATTGACGCAACTTATGACTTCAGGATCTTCATAGACAAAGGCAACACCACTACCTTCGATACCATCTCCTACCCGATCTTCGTCCAACTCCTCCAACAGTCGGGAATTCATGGAACAGCCTTTCAATGGATGAGCTGCTCCCTCAGAGGATGCACACAGAAAGTCAGCCTAACTCCCTACACTTCCGAACCCACCAAGCTGGTCTGTGAAGTCCCCCAGGGATAATCACTCAGCACCAGGCTCTTCAATATCTACATGGCCCCTGTTTCTGAAATGTGAGTCTCTGTACATCATAGTTAACGGGATCATGCACATTATTTCAGTTTGGGTCAGAAGAACCACGGTTTTTGAGACAGTTAACTGGGCAACGCCACAACTATTACCATGCCAATACAGATGCAATATAGTATCTGTGGCCTATATAAAGAGTATTAAGGTTCAAGTGCTGCAACTGAGACAGTATACAGCCTGGAAAGCCAAGCTAAAAACTATTTGCATAGTCAAGACATAAGTTCACAATGGGCAAGAGCTATCTACTTTGTAAGTAGAGGGCAGCATGAATAGGTAAGAGAAAGCAATTTCAGGTCAAAAAGATGTACTATGAGCACATTATTTATTTCAGGAATTAAATATAGATCTGCCTAAATATATCCACAGGTATTTTATTGGTAGGACGAGGAAGGTTAAGTGCTAAGTAGGTGAACCATGGACCAGGCAGCAGAATGTGCCCCTAGAATCAGGATCTCCATCTTCGAACCATGTAGCTTGAGTTTGTGGAAGGCCACTCACAGATCAACCACACCTGCATAGTTGCCAAAGGTTGCTCCTAACTTTGCCGGCATTGGTCCAAGTTTCAATTACAGGATTCAATAAAATAAAATGAAGCCAAGTCAAGGAAGCAGGCTTTCACACAAATGTCAACTAAGGCATTTTTTGTGGGTTCCATTAACACTCCTGACTGCAATAACTTTTCAAATTTACTGGAAATACATAACGCCCACATAACACCATTACCCCTTCTTTCACATATGATAGATTGAACACCAGCAGGTTGAAAATATCAAAATATGAAGAAGGGAGGGGGGGCGCGTGGCCCCCCTTCTGGAGCCCTAGATGGTCTGGGGGACAGTCACCCCCCCAGGGCCGGCTCCAGCAATGTCCCGGAGTGCCCACCCCCAGGAGATTGCAGTTTGCTATGGAATGGCGGGAGCACCGATCCCGCCATGCCATAGCATACAGTGTGCTCCGCTTTGAGCAAGCAAGAGCATTTTGCTCTTGCTTGCTCAAAGTGGAGCACACTTTGCTTTTACACACAGGGAGCTGCATGTCAGCAGCTCCCTGTGTGTAAAAGCAATGCCGCCTCCCGCAGGAGGCGGGGAGCCAGGCGGGACCACGGGGGCCTTCAGGCTCCCCCCGCTGTCCCCAACGGAGTGGCCTGGCCCCAGGGGATGGGGTCTCGGGCCCAAAATGGCCCAGGAGGGGGCCCACTCGGCCCCCCTCCCTTTAAAGACTTTTTTCTTCAAAAAAAAGAAAAGGCCTGGCCCCAGGGGATGGGTTCCTGGGGCCGAAAATGGCCCAGGGAAGGTGGGCCATGCAGCCCCCCTTCTTTTATTTTAAAAAAAATGAAAGGCCGGGCCCAGGGGGATGGAGTCCCCTGGCCGAAATCGGCCAGGGAAGGGGAGCCACGAGGGGGAAAAAAGTGGCAACTCACCGGAGGTCCCGCCCCCTTTCTCCACTACTCTGCAAACATGCCTTCTGGTGCGCTGCTGTTTGAGGGAGGAAGTCTCCTTCGCTGGTGAGGGTCCTTAGGGGCCAACAAGGCCTCCTGTTACCTCCAGTAAGCCCTACACAGTGGGATTGCTTAGAGGTGGTCGGAGGCCATGCCCCCTTTCTCCACCACTCTGCAAATGCGCCTCTGGGTGCACTACGGGTGGGGGAATGAGGTCCCCTTGCCTCCTGAGGGCCTCAGGACTAAAGTGAACTTCTTCTCCCAACCAGGAGTGCGCCAGGAGGCACGTTTGCAGAGTGGTGGAGAAAGGGGGCGTGGCCTCTGACCACCCCTCAGCAATCTAGCTGAGTGGGTCTCACTGGCGGTAACAGGAGGGCTAGTTGGCCCCCAATGACCCTCAAGAGCCAAGGGGACTTCAACCACCAGCTCCTACAGCACCAGGAGGTGCTTTTGCAGAGTGGTGGAGAAAGGGGGAGTGGCCCTCTCAGCAAATCCACTCTGTGGGACTTACTGGAGGTAACAGAAGGGGTGGTTGGCCCCCAAGGACCCTCAACTAGTAGGGGGGACATCATCCCTCCTACTAGTAGTGCACCAGGAGGTGCGTTTGCAGAGTGGTAGAGAAAAGGGGCGAGGCCTTCTACCAGGTTTTAGCAATCCCGCTTTGTGGGACTTGCTGGAGGTAACAGGAGGGGTAGTTGGCCCCCAAAAACGTCCTTTGGTGCCAACTACCCCTCCTGTTATCTCTAGTAAGCCCTACACAGTGGGATCACTAAGAGGTCTTTGGAGGCCACGCCCCCTTTCTCCACCACTCTGCGAACGCAGCTCATGGTCCACTACTGGTTGGGGCATGAAGTCCAATTTATTCCTGAGGGACCTGGCGACCAAGAAGCCTACACAGCGGGATTCTTGAGAGCTGGTCTCTGATGCACCCACTCACACCCCCATATAACATTTCATACATCCACTTCAACTTCCACACTACCATTCTCAAACCCATCCACACACCCATACCAGTACTTACACAGCTACTACTCACTGATTCACAGATCAGCACACACATCCACTCACTCGCCCATACATCCACTCATACACCAACTCACTCACTAATACAGCCATTAACATATCCACTCATACAACCATACAGCCACTCACACATTGAATCAGTCACCCATAGAGCTACTCACACAGTCACTCACCCATACAGTCAATCACACAGCCACTTACTCACCCACAGTTACACACACACCCACTTACTTACTCATACAAATACTAACACATACTCACTCACCTATACGGTTACTGACAGAAGCACACACTCACCCATATCGCCAAACTCACATTTACTCACTCACCCACCCATAGTCATTCATATACTCCATCCCTCACCTATACTGCCTTTCACATACCTAGTTACTCACCCATGTACCACAGACACATCCACTCACCCACACAGCCATGCACACACTCACCCATACAGTCACTCACATACACACACTCAAACCCATACAGCCACTGGCTCACTTACTCACTCATCCATGCAGGCAGTCACACACACCCTCACCCACCCACACAGGCACTCATACACCCATACAAGTACTCAGGTAACCAATCAATCACCCATATGGCCACTCATGTACCGACTCACCAACCCATACAGCCACTTAGATACCAGCTGACCGACTGATATAGACATTCACACAACCTAGTCACTCACCCATACATTCACTGAGACACCTAATTACTCACTTATACAGTTAGTCACGCACCCACTGAATCATCCATACAGACACTCATACACACACTGATTCACCAATACACCTTGGCATATATATTTAACACTCAAACTTTTTTTTAAACATTCACAGTCACTGGATGATGTCATGAGTGATGTCATTTGAGATGTCACGAGTGATGTTACTGACCATGTCATGAGTGATGTAATATGTGAGGTCATAAGCAGTGCATTGCGGGTGCGAGAGTTATAGTTAGTTCAGCTAACTATACCGGCTGAATTTCACTGGTTTTGCAGGAGTAAAATCTGACCCCAACTAGAACGTCCCTGTAACCTTTGGCTTTTTAGTGAATTTCTAAGGTTTTATAAATTCTATTTGCCAACTATAACGTCCCTGTAACCTTTGTTTTTTTCAGTGATTATTATATATATATATATATATATATACACATATATATATATACATATATATATCACTAAAAAAAACCTGGTTAAAGGTTAGTTATGGTACAACGATCATAAAACAGAGAAATTCACCAGTTTTAGTATGCACAGCATAATGCAATACATAAATTACACTAACATTCTAGTCAAATCTGAAAATGGTTTTTCAATAGAAAGTGTAGGTGACTGTCTGAGAAGCATATACATGCTAAATAAAGAAGGAAAAAGTGATGAAACCTCTGAGATCCTGCACAGTTTGAATGTCTAAATCCTGTTTTAAAAAAAGCATAATGGTTAGTGTTTCACGTACTGCCATAAGAAAAGAGCAAGCAGCATATCGACGCAAAGGCCAGGTCCAAATGTCAACTGAGGAAAGGCACTGTTGTTGGTGCCAATTGTCGTTTAAGGCTTCAGATGGGTCAGGTCAGTGCCATTTGCTTCCTTCTCAAGCACAAACAATGGATGTCACCACTACTGT